>ML685794.1:4468439-4578251 GCA_007922175.1 Pelusios castaneus
ACCTTCATCCAATGCTAAATTAGCCTTTAACATTTTAGTAAGAGCCACTTGAGTGTATAAAGTATAATTATACTGCTGCAAGGGAATCGCTCAGCGACTTACATTAGAGACTATTAGTCAGTCAGTCAAGAGACTACCTCTGCTGTGTGAGCCAGATCCATTTTTCCTTTTCATATAAGAGCCTCACTCATAGAACATTTTGATGTATAATATTACTGCTACTTGTGCTTACATAGTGTCTATCAGAAACTGTCAAAACTCTAGAATTTGCATATATTCTGAATGATCATTTACCAAATTGCTTTATAAAAATATGAATACCCATGCAGCATACTTCTGTGCTTGACTTATCATGGTTGTTGACTTCTAAATCCATAGCATAGCAAAGCTGCTTAGCTTCATGGATGACACCAAGCTGGGGGCAATGGTAGACATGCTGGCGAGCAGGGACAGGATTCAGGGAGACCTAGACAAATTGGAGCATTGGGCCAAAAGAAATCTCATGAGGTTCAACAAGGACAAGTGCAGAGTCCTGCACTTAGGATGGAAAAATCCCATGTACTGCTACAGGCTGGAGACCAATCAGCTAAGTAGCAGCACTGTAGAAGAGGACCTGGGGGTTATGGTGGACGGGAAGCTGGATATGAGCCAATAGTGTGCTCTCGTTGCCAAAAAGGCCAGTGGCATATTGGGCTGCATCAGTAGGAGTGTTGCCAACAGATTGAGGGATGTGATTATTCCCCTCTATTCAGCACTGGTGAGGCCACATCTGAAATACTATGTCCAGTTTTGGGCTCCCCACTACAGAAAGGATATGGACAAATTAGAAAGAGTCCAGCAGAGGGCAATGAAAATGATTGGGGGCTGGGGCACATGATTTACAAGGCAAGACTGAAGGAACTAGGCTTATTTAGTCTGCAGAAGAGAAGACTGAGGGGGGATTTGATAGCAACATTCAACTACTTGAAGGGGTGCTTCAAAGAGAACGGAGCTAGGCCATTCTCAGTAGTAACAGAGGAGAGAACAAGAAGCAATGATTTCAAGTTGCAGCTGGGGAGGTCGAGGTTGGATATTAGGAAAAATTTTCTCACTTGGAGAGTGGTGAAGCATTGGAATGGGCTACCTAGGGAGATGGTGGAATCTCCATCTTTGGAAACATTTAAGGCCTGGTTAGACAAAACCCTGGCTGGAATGATTTAGTGGGGGTGGTCCTGCTTTTAGCAGTGGGTTGGGTTAGATGACCTCATGTGGTCCCTTCCAACCCTAAGATTCTATGATTCATAGGTTTCAAATCCATAATGGTTTGAGGTGACAGTTTTGACAGGTGAAAAGTAGTAGCTACTCATTCATTGATGATGGTATAAAGTGTCACTAACCTATGGATTTATAATTCATAGGCTATTTTGGAGGTTCCAAAATATATGGGCTTTACAGGCATTCAGTTTAATTTTTTGCTGGATGGGCTTCCATGCATTTAAATGGAGAAATACTCTAAAATTTGGGAAGGGGAAATTGAACAGGTTAATGGAAATATTGAGTTTCTTCGACCTACCATTCAAAAAAAGATCACTGTTAATTTTAGAAAAGCAGTAGCCTCTCCATAAGTAAGGCTGAGATTTGCTTTCTATAATAACATTGGGGTTTTTTTGCTAACCCATCCTGCCTCATCACATACACTCTTTCAGACTTCACTAAAGGTTGTTTCCATTTCAAATGTTGCTGTCTCTTTCTGATTGGAAGACCATGTTTTGTCCACATGGATATTAGTCCAGGCAAACTGTTTTTGAAACATAGGTCTAAAAATGGAAATAAGTGTTAATCATATTTGAAAAAAAAAATTTCCAGCAACTTATCTCAAAAATTGCTTGTCCTGAATATTCAGACAAGATATATTTGAAAGGCCTTGGCAAGCTCTATAGCACAAGACCCATTTTGAAATGAAGAAGGCATATTTGGGAAGTTACTAGCAGCATGTGTTATGTCTCTGGCAGACTTTAAAAAGGAGACCAAAGCTGCCTCTCCTTTTGTTGTTGTTCTTGTTTGTTTTGGGGGTTGTTTTTGTTTTTTGTTTTTTTAGTCTAACCCTTTTTTACAGAGAGAAGCTTGAAAATGTAAACCAGTTGCTATGAGGGTTTGTTATTGTTGCTGTTTATAATCTAGATGTACTTAAATGGGGAGATTTCTGATGGAGGGCCTTATAGTCTAGCATGCAAAGTCGTAACAATATCTAATGGTTAGAAATTGAAGCTAGGCAAATTCAGATTGAAAATAAGGAACAAATTATAAACAGAGAGTGAAGCTCACCACTGGAGCAATTTAGCAAGGGAATTGATGGATTCATAATTCCTTTAAAGTGTTTGTCTTTCCAAAAGATATGCTTTTAGCTCAACCAAAAGTAATTATTCCAATGTGGGAGTCACTGGGTGAGGTTCTATGGTCCATGTGATGCAGGAAATCAAGCAGATTACTGGAATAGTCCTTGCTGACTTTATGATCCATGGATCTTGTGAATCTCTGCGCTTCCAAGCACTGCTTTCAAATTTAACAACAACTGATTTGTCTGGGTTTTAATGGTTATATTTTTATAACTACAATGTTCTTACAAGGATTTTTACCCTCACCTTTTTTACCCTTATAATTTTGTCATGGTGTTACTTAAAATCACAAAATGCGGTTTCAGAAAACCAGTTTTATATTATGATATTTCTCCTCTGTGAATATTAATTTAAAACAATACAGGGCTAGAGATGCTTTCAATCTAAAACATGTGGTGACAATGTCAAAGGGAAAAATGAAGAAGTATAACCTGCAAGCTGCAAGATTACCCCTTCAGATATCACTTGAAAGAAAAGTAAAATGAGTGAATAAAAGGAGAACTAATGAAATGAGCATTTTTAGTCAATTTTCTATTGAAAATGGCATTCTTGCCTTTCAGCATTTAAATAAATAACCTTTAAAATAAATCTATTTTCAATGGGAGGTTATGAAGACTTTGGTATGCACTGTATTTCCAGTGGTTAAAGTATAATTTGCCAGGCCCCGGAACCCTCCTATTCTCTGGGTCCCCTTCCTGTATTGTCCGGGCCCCCTACATGTATGTGTGGGCCCCAGCCTAGGTATGCATTTGCAACCACTTCTCAGTACCATCCATCTGCATCGGTTATCGCTCCATACAAATATTTATAATTTTATATGGCATTTACGTCTATAGCAATTATTGTCACAAAGTAGCAAACACTGCTTAACGCAATAAGTATTGTGATCTTTATATTCCCAATATACACATTTCACTTCATTAAATGCAATGCCAAACTTGGAACACAAAAATTTTGTGTCACTTTCACCAAATTCCAGTGACAGTTCTGTAGTGAAACGTGATGAGTCAAGCACTTCAACAGCATGGTTTAGATGTTTTTCTGAGTCTGGCAACAATCTAGCATTCATACAGTCCACAACGGCCTGGTAAAACTGACATTTAGAAATTTCAATTTGCTTGCCAGCATCCACAGACATGTTTACACATACACCTTTAAAGCAACCTCAGCAATTGACTCACAAGCCTTTAGGTAGAACTCTGAATCACACTCTCTACGAGCTATAAACACCTGAACTTGTCGACTTATCAACTTACTTGCTGTAGATAATGTTACATCAGACTTTTACAATGCCAAGGACAGGTCTGCAAGTTCCTCCAGAGCATCAAGCACGAGACCCAAGTTTTTAACAAAAACTGGATTCTCCAGTTTTTTTGCTGTGCCAGCAAATTTTGCTTTATCTTTCCCTTCTTGTGAGAAATCAGTTGATTTTTTTTCAAGAAGTGGCTATGGAGGGCTGCATATGACCACCAAACAGCTCATACAGTGTGGCAGCTAGAGGCAACCCAACATACATCAAATAGGAGTCCAGTCCTATTAAGCTGGACTTCCTGATCACTCGCACATTCAGCCAGCTCTCTCAAGCACTTCGGCGACTGACTCTACAGAGCGTAAATGAATCCACAAATGATTTAAAGCGATTAACTTCACTGCAGTATTTGATAGCATCAGCCACGGCCCATTCCAACCTGTGATTAAAACAATGCCAACTTATCAAAAGTGGAAATCGTGTCTTTAATTTTGTGGCAACACCAGCCTTACTGCCTAACATGACAGAGGCTCCATCTACACCTAAACCAACCCAATTATCCTTGAGACATTCCTCCGTGAAGCCATGTGCTGTCAAACACTGCAGCAAAGCTAATACTACGCCATCAGCATCATTGCTGCCTAGTTCAACCAGATCAAGAAAAAATGTAACAGGACCAATGTTTGCATCCTGTACGCCTTAGTCATTTTCCAATAAGAGATGAGCAGTACCAAACGACTTACTTTAACCACTGCATCAGAGATAAAGGATACCAGGATTCAAGTGTGACACATTCGAATGAAGGCAGCTGAGTTATATTAGGGGTGAATCTGGCCCAATACGTCCATTGCCACAAAACCATCATACAACGTGGCACGATTCAACACAATTAATAACATTATGTGTGTGGCAGTGGGGGAATCAGGGCCAATACACCTAACTGGTACTATTAATGCTAAAGGTATTAGTTTTGTGGCAGTTTTATATTCTTGTGGCTCTGCATTTTGTTCACAACAACCAAAAACTGTTCACCTTTTCCCCTCTATTCTAAGCAACAAATACAGGTCCTGATCTTCAGTCACACTGAAGTCAAAGGATGTTTTGTCACTGGGATCAGAGAGCAAATCTTGGCTAGACAAGGCATAGAAACTGGGGAGTGGTAGGAAGGGCAGGGGTGCCCTGGCAGGGTAGTGTAGCAGGGATGGGTGGCAAAAGAGGAATGGCTGGGGAGCTTGGGAGGACAGGGCAGAGGTGGGGTGGGGTGCCAGAGTGGTATGGGAAGCACTGGCACTAGGTGGCGAGGTGCCAGTGGAAGATCCTCCCACTGGGCCTCCCTGGTGTTGTCCCCAAATGGGGCCCCTCTGTTGCACCCTCCATTGGTCCCCTGCTGAGCCCCTTCCCCACCTGCCCACCGGCTCCCCATCCTCTCGTTCCCCCCAGGCCTCTACCCTGCTCCTATCGGCCCTCTCCCCCACCCGCCAGATCCCCAACTCCCCCCTACCCCTTCCCCACCTGCCTGTTGGCTCCCCAACCACCCTGGACTCTTCCCCGCTCCTCTCGCCCTCTGCAGCCTCTTCCCACCTGACTGCTGGCTCCCCAAGCCCCCCAGCCCTTTCCCCACTCCTCTCGTCCCCCCGGGCCCCTTCCCTGCCTGACTTCACGCACCCCAAACCCCCAGACCTCTTCCCCACTCCTCTGGCCCCCCTCAGCCACTTCCCTGCTCCTTTGCCCATCCCCATGGCCCCTTCCTTGATCCTCCAGCCCCCTCAGACACCTTCCCTGCCCGACTGCTGGCTCCCCAAAATCTCCCTTCCCCGCCCGACTTCCAGCTCCCAAAACCCCAGGCTCCTTCCCCAATCCTCTCACGCCCCCCCCCAGGCCCCCTTCCCCCCCCCCCTCCCCCCCCCCCCCTCCCCTTCCCCGATCCTCCCCCCCCCCCCAGCATCCCCTTTCCAGCCCCCCTTACCTGGCTGAAGGCCTAGAGCTGCAGGGGTGGCCGGCAGAGCTGCTCCTGGCCCAGGCCCCTTCCTGAGCGTGCTCAGGGCAGGAGATTTGAAACTCCCCAGCCTGGCCGCAGCAGGACTGGGCGGAACAAGTGTTCCACCTGAGTCCGCGGCTTTGCTGGGCCCCCTGGGCGGAACGTACCAGAATGCAGCGTTCCGCCTCTTTTTTCTATTTTTAGGAGCCCCGGAATGCTGGCCCCTAAAAATTGTGGGCCCCAGAACGGTGTTCCGGTGCATTCCCCCTTACTTTAACCCCTGTATATTTCACTTTTGCAAAGAAAGTGGGAAGGCAGGAGGTAAGATGTTGGTGCTGTTATGAAGGATTTGAAAGAGGCGATCTAACCATTTCTCACCAAGTCTCTTTTTAATTCCATCCTCCATTCAACTAGGTACGCCATCAGTTCACACATTTTAAAGTCAAAGAAAACTTCTTTACAAAATTACAAAACTGAAATTTGTGGAAAAACAATTGGTCGAATAATTAATATTTCTCACACACATGCCCTTCCATCACAGAATTATAGAGAAAACAGAAAATAGCCTCATTTTCATAATATGGTCAAGTACTTTTTAATTTGGGTAAGAGAGACACTCTGCTAAGCCTTATGTCTTACTATGGTATTTCTTTTTTTAACTGTGCCATGTTCCCTCTTTAATTTGAATTCAGTGTAGGATCTGCCTTGGTTAGCAGATTTTTAAGAAAATATCTGACCCATACAAACAATACTTGCTACTGGGTGCCTGAGTAATTGGAATTTTCTTGCCTGCTGGGCCTTGATCCCAATTTTTCTTCTTCACTTGCTAACTGGGATCTAATTCTTTGCTTTGCTGATCTGATAGCTTTTTTTTAGTCCATTATCAGCAAATGGCCCGGTTCGGTTCTCCACTTCTTTCCTGCAGAGAGGCCATTTCTAATTGGGACTGACAATAATGCAGTTGAGACTGAGAGTTGCTGGGAATAGCTTATTTAAAATGAGACAGGTTTCCGGAGAATGGTGAACAAAAGGAGCCTGTCTCTTTAAAGGGTTCAGTCTGATCAGCACATCAGCCAGATCCCTGAGGACAAAGACATGTTTGATTTGTGGGGCCCAGGAGTCTCTCATTTAGGAGGACTTGCCATGGCTTTTGCATGTGTAAACCTGTAAAATGGCCTTTGTGCAGCATAAATCATATGCCATAAATCCTGTATACTTAGATCTGACCCATTCCCCTGTTGTAAAGTCACAATGCAAACCCACTTTGCAGAGTTGTAGAACAGACTTGTTGGTGTGTGGACAGAACAGAGTCGTTAGGTTCTCTTTTTCTGTGAATAAACAGAATCCATTACAGTGTTGATGGCTCCTATGAACCCCCAGTATTGCTCATTTCTACTAACCCTCTTTTTTGCCCAGTGGAAGGAGAGCTATTAACTTGGAAGGCTGAAGTCCAGCCGGACTCCTGACTGCTCCTTCTCATTCTGATGAAGAGGAGCTATTCTAATATCCTTAATGCTGCTGTTGGCAGTCAGAAACAGATTCCATTATTGTCGATCAATGCAGCCGCCATGCAGGAGGAGGGCGAGGAGAGGGGAGGGGTGGGAGCTTCCTATTCACAGATTGATCAACTTGCTGTTGCATCAACAAATCCATTGTGAGAGAGGCTGGGATGCTGTTGTAATAGACGAAGCAGGAAGGGACTGGTGAAGAGGGGAATGCAGGTTCTCCAGCTGTGATGGATTTTTTAAAAAATTGCTTTTGAGCTTTCTTTTCTTAAACGAAAAAGCTACTGAATTGGATTTTTGTTTAATAGGATGATGGTGATATGTTCTGTTTAACTGATTAGCTATTGTGCTGGCTGAGAATTAGAGCAGCTTCGGCATTAGGACCCATTTTTTTTATTTAACTTGCCCTTATATCTTAGTCTGCTACTTCATCATTTTAATTACAAAGCTCCCTTCCCGATTCTCAGGTATTTGTGCTTGAGCTGAAATCTGGTACAAAGAGACAAGGAACACAAATCTTACTTACTGCTTCCCCCATGCCTGCTTTAGCAAAGTGGTCTGTCAGATACAGAATTAAGAGGGGCAGGGTCACACTTTCCTTTTCATGTTGTCAGGGTAGTCAATAACTTAAGTGCTGGACTCCCAAGCCCATCAACTCATCCCCACGCTTCCTTCCCTGCTTCGTTCAGTCATTGTGTTCTGCATGGAAAAGTTTTCTGGCTGGAGAATGAGTCTCCTATCTCCTGGTGATGTGACTGAATGGCTGGATAGCAGCACAGAAGATGAGAAAAGCCTTCTCTCATTTCTCGGTACGGTAGGGTTCTAATCATTTTTAACACTATACTGGCAAGACTTTAGTATTGCGGGGTAGTGGGGGAAGGCGCTTAATTTTTTCAGTACAGAGTTGTAAAAGAAGACAATTTAAGACAAGCTCTGTAACAAGATGAGTTTTAATTGGTTGGAATCAGTTTAAATTATTCCAGCGAAACAGGTTGGACAAATGCTGAAGCAGAGTGAAGTGACAGATGTGTAGTACAGAAATGTTTCATCCCAACTGTTATTTGCAGGTCTGTTTCCTCTTCATCAGCTTAACACTGTGTTTAGTCAGCTCTTCTATCCATGTCAGTCAACATGCACTACAGCTTTAACTTGTGCAGTTGAGAAGTTAAAGCAGATGGAAGAGATGGCTGTGGATGTTTCCCCTTAATTAGAAATTGGTGCATGATATGTTAGAACTAAAATTTCAGGCAGAGGATCAGGTACTCCTTAAATATTTCTTTTAATCTAGAAAAAAGAATTCTGGATGCAATGTCGAACAGTGAAGTGCCAGATCCTGCTTAGGATAAAGTTTTTGTTAAACTAATATACAAATAGTAAATGGTTAATTTTAAATTTATTTTCCTTTGCTCAGTTTCTTCCCATTTACTCTTATTTATTGTTCCACTCTAAAAATTTCCTGTCCCCCATTGTTGACAGGCTTCAACACTTGAAGCTGACTACCACTTCATATTTCCTGTTAGTTGTCACTAAGCCAAGGTGTAAATATTTAGATCGTTAGTTCTTCTGATCTTTCCACATATGTCATTATGATTCTTCTTCGAGTGATTGCTCATGTCAATTCCACTTTAGGTGTACGCACGTGCCGCGTGCACGAGCCGCCAGAAACTTTTCCCCAGCGTCCCCCAGGGCCGTCAGTGGAGCCCTCTGGAGTCGGGCCTCCATGGCGCACTATAAAAAGCCCTGACGACCCTCCCCTCCCAGTTCCTTCTTACCGCCTGTAGCGGCTTGTGGAACTGCTCTCTCTTGCTCCTCAAGTGCTTCCCCATTTCTTCTGTAAATAATGTTGTTATTATAGTTAGTTTAGTTTAATGTGTATATAGATAGTCAGTCAGTTTAGGAACGTCCCCCGTCAGCAGGTGTTTGGAGCCCTCTCCCCAGAGCAGGACTGGGGCATGCCCGGCTTTAAGTCATGCAGCACGTGTAAGAAGCTGATGCCCCGATCCGCACTCTTCTTGCCTCAAGTGCCTCAGTGAAGCCCATCTAGGAGAGCGCTGCAAAATCTGTAAGAGCTTTCGCTCTAGGACACAGAAAGAACAGTTCCAAAGACTTAAACTTCTAATGATGGAGGAGGCCCTGCGCCCCCCATCGGCACTGGAACCGCCCAGTGCGGCCTCAGTGCTGAGCGCTCCTGCCGCCCCTCAGTCGCCTCGCTCCAAAGGCCCATCCAAGGAGCCACGGCACTGCTCCTCCCCAGCACAGAGGGCGGAGCCCATAGACCAGCAACGGCACCGCTTCCATTCCCCGGTGCCGCTCAAGAAGAAGAGGGTGGAGAGGGGCCGCTCACCCGCACCCAAGGAAAAGGAGGGAGCATGCAGAGCAGGACTCATGGCGGGCTGCTCCAGTCCAGTAACTCGGGACCTGGCACCATTGACTCTGGTCCCGGGCAGGAGCTCGTTGAGTCCGGTGCCAACAAGTTCCCCAACAAGGGAGATTTTGCAAGAGGAGCCTCCCCGGCACATTCGACCGAAAACCTAGCCCTGGCATTGGCATCCAGGGGTAAACCCTCGATGCTTAAGAGGCCCAGGTCTCCACGGCACTGCCCTAAGGCACCATTGCCGCACCAGGCACGGGAAGACAAGCAACCACCGAGACCCTCCAGGTCGCGGTCCCCCCGGCACCATGCGTCAACAGCACCAACAGCACTACCCGGCACCGCAGCTCTGTGGTCTCCACGCAGCAGCATCCCCTCTTCGGGCTCAGAGTCGGGGTCAATCAAATCAGGAAGAAGTTCGCACCAGCACCAGTCGGGGCAGGTCCACTCCCTGCCATCCCAATGGCAGATGCCCCTCCAGCCTCCAGTGGCCTTTCTGGATGCCGTGGGCATACCATCAGGCACAGGGCCAGTATTCCAGCAGGTCACACTCCATGGCCTTGGGCTCAAGGACCTGTCCATCTTACTCGGCCAGCGCCCTTCCGGAGACGGCGGATTTTTCTGACCCTGGCTCTGTTGCAGGGGACTCCCAGGATCCTGGCACCACCAGGAGAAAGCAGGCAACACGCACCCAGTCCGGTGCCAAGGGCCAGGGAGCGTCGGCTCCAGTACGGGACTCGTCATCTTCGTCCCCAGACGAAGCCGTAGCTGGGGCTACACCAGCAGCAGTTCTGGATGATGGTAGAACACACCAAGAGCTGCTGCGTAGGGTGGCCTGCAACATGGGCCTTCAGGCAGAGGAGGTGGTACAAGAGGCTGACTCGTTGGTAGACAGCCTAACCCCTGAAAACCCCTCAAGAGTCACCCTGCCTCTTAGTAAGACTATCAGGGACAACACTAAGGCCTACGGCAAACTCCGGCCTTCATAACCCCTACTGCCAAAATATCTGAGAGGAAGTGCTTCCTCCCCTCCAGCAGGTATGAACATTTCTATACCCACCTCACCCCGGGGTCGTTGGTAGTGGCAGCTGCCAACGAGAAAGAAAGGCAGGGGCATGAAGGTCCAACACCGAGAGCTAAGGACTCGAAGCGCCTGGACCTGTTCGGGCGCAAAATGTATACCACAGGGGGACTACAACTCAGGATAGCAAACCAGCAAGCGATCCTAAGTAGGTACGCCTTTAACTTCTGGTCCTCTCTGGACAAGTTGGACCAAACTGCGAAGACCGAGCTCTCAGCAATGGTCAAGGAGAGCAAGGTGGTGTCCAAGGTCCCCCTCCAATTGGCCCCGAACACCGCGGACAGCAGCCCGCTCCATGTCCTCCGGAGTAGCGATGAGACAGTGCTCATGGCTCCAGGCGTCAGGTCTGCCCCAAGAGGTCCAAACCACCATTCAAAACCTCCACTTTGAGGGCCCAGACCTGTTCTCCGCGCAGACGGACTCCAAACTTCAGAGCCTGAAGGATTCAAGGGTGATATTGAAGTTGCTGGGCCTCCATACTCCTGCCCCCCAGCATAAACATTTTAAACCCCAGCCCCCACCCAGGGGTTATAATCGGGGGCAGGATTTTAACCACAGTAGGGGCCAAAGTAACAGGAGAAGTAGGGGCGCATCGGGCTCGGACCAGGGATGATCTCGTCACCCCCCTTTGCAAAAGAAAGGCTTTTGAGGGTGCGCCTGAGGATGGCGTCCCCTTCTCAGACCCGGATCCCTCCCTCCCTATGTTTTCCAACCAGTTATCCTGTTTCTCCCATGCGTGGAAAGCATCACTTCGGACCAGTGGGTCCTTCGCACTGTAAAGCAGGGCTACTCCCTGCAGTTCCTTCTGTGCCCCATTCCCACCTCCCACCCCATACCCTGTTCCTCTTCAGGGACCCATCTCATGTACATCTGCTCCACCAGGAGGTCCGCCAGCTGATGGAAGCAGGAGCAGTGGAGAAGGCCCCTCCCCACCTAAGAGGAAGAGGCATTTATTCGAGATACTTCCTCATACCAAAGGCAAAGGGTGGACTCTGCCCCATCTTCAACCTGAGATGCCTCAAAAAACATCTGAGGAAACTTGAATTCAAAACGGTCTCCCTAGCCTCCATCATTCCCTCCCTGGATCCAGGAGATTAGTACGCTGCCCTTGATATGAAAGATGCCTATTTTCACATAAGCATAGTACCGTGTCACAGGTGGTTCCTCAGATTTGTAATGTACAGAACCCACCTACAGTTCACAGGGCTATCTTTCAGCCTCTTGGCAGCACCAAGGGTCTTTACCAAATGCATGTCGGTAGTAGCGGCATTCCTCAGATGTCAAGGTATTCAGGTATTCCCGTACCTCGACGATTGGCTAGTGAAAGCCTCGACTAAAGATGGAGTAAGAGATTATCTTCAGGTGAGCCGGCACACCTTCAACGAGCTAGGACTGGTGATAAACACACAGAAAGCCATTCTCTCACCCACTCAGAGGATGGAGTTCATAGGGGCTACCCTGGACTCAACCCAAGTCAGGGCGTTGCTACCAAGGGATCGTTTCGAGACGATCAAAAACCTGCTAAGAGAGTTAAGCAAGCACCCCACATGTATGGTGCAAGAAATGCCCTCCCACAGTGTTTCCTTCACTTTTATTTTATTTTTCTCCTAATGGAAAGTGTTTTATTTTTCTATTCTTCATTATCAACCTCTATGTCAGTAGTTGTGTAACTCAGTCCTACTTTTTACCTTTCCTGTCTCGACTGGACACCCATCAGTGTTCACTTCGTGGTTTTAAGAATCATCACAGCAAGTTTCAGTTTTGCCCACAAAGTCATACACTGTAAAACTTGCATCCTCTTATTTTTATTCAGAGCAAGAGTTTGGTGCAAATCACATTTGTTCTGGCTGGCTCTAATTCAAGCTTTTAGCTGAAGCATTTAATTAAACCTGTGTGACAGGGCTTTAAACTAGGGCTCACAATTTTAATTGTCCCCAAGAGGGAGAATACAAAGGGGCGATGATTATTCCAAGGTACAGCATTAACCTTTGCACATTTTCACATGAGGTTTCCATTTTCATAGGAAGAAAACCCCACATCATACAATACTGGTTTGAAAAGTCCTATTCAGTCACATCTCATTATCTTTTCCTTCAAGTGCCTTCTTGCATGTCTTATAACACATGCCTTCCTTCTGCTTCTTATTCCTCCCGCTCATGCTCTTGTCCCTTTATTTCTTTCTGCTCTTTTTCCCTTTCCATCTACACTTTGTAGGCATCATCACCAGGAGTGGAGGAAGCCACAACTAGGAACTGGCTGCATGTAACAAGGCCTCTTTCTTACAGCGTTGTGCTTGAATGGTCTGAGAGGGACAAAAATGACAGCAAGACAAAAATACTCCGTTCTATCTTGTCTGAATTGCAAGTGCCATACATTGAGCAGGCGGACTGTGCTAATGTCTCATAAATTACCTCAGAAGGGGTTAATTTTTTTATTCTGACTTGTTGAGATGTTTGATTTTTAAACATTTTTTGAAATGAATTAGATTCCCCCTTTAATAGTAACAATAGAGTGGTCTGTTTGTATAGGAGGTATTTGAATTATCAGCCTCATTGAATGATCTCATTGATTGACAATTCACTCTTGTGTATATAAAAAACAAACTGCATGTAAATCCTCTTGGTCTTATTTTCTTACCCAATTCTTCCTTCCCCGCTTCCTCCTTCTGTTTGTTACACTCCCTTATTCTGCCCTGTTTCAAATTACACTGTAAATCCTTCAGGGCATGGACTGGCTTTTACTCTGTGTTTGTACAGCACCTAGCGTCATGATGCCCTGATCCTGATTTGAGTCTCAAGGCATGACTGCAGTTGAAATGTTCAGTAATAAAGTATCCTCACAAGACAAATCCCCTAAGGTAGTGTAACTACTAAAGTGAACATTAAGCTTCTCTGCTGTTTGATGACTATAAAATGTAAAAAGATCTGGGAATTTGTAGTTTCTTTGAGAGGCAATGCCTATTGCTGCTAAAGTTTAACACTAGGGAAGGGGAGCTGTCTTGAGAGTAAAAAATAAAATTACAAGAGTTTTACATGCAGCTGAATCGTTGATTGAATGGTTAAAAATATTTACTGTGTATAAAAGTCAGTGGCTAATTACAGAATGATTTCCTGTTCAGTTCAAGTTCCAGTGTGTGGTGATTATTAGTTCCTCTTCATGTGAGGTGTGTGCTAATTTAGCTAGCTAAAAGAGATGAAAATGTATTTCTTACAGCTGCAGGCATCTGTACACCTAATAGGCTTTCTTGCTGGGTGTGATGGGAACAGCTAGAGATTGATAAGCATAAGTAGTTTTTGATCACTGTTTGAGGGACTGAGTCTTAAATTTTTTGCAAGTGGAGTTTAGTTGGGGGAACCAAATTATCTAAATTATATGTGTAGCGTTTTTCTTTTACTCTCCATAAATATATATAACAATCAAATTCTGCTAATACACATGAGTTTCCCAAAAAGGGGAAAAAATTGAAAAGGAGATGATGGAATTCTGCAAAGCTGCCCAGCTTTTTACGGCCATGTTATAAATTTGCCAAAGGGTGAAAAAAAGGTAAAGCTATTTGGGTGCGGTGGGACAGCGATTGATGCCTCAGTTTTCTTGGTTTGTGGAAACTGGCAAATGAAAAGGTTCTGTCTTATGGGGAAGAAAAGCCACATCTGTGAATATCTTGAGAGCTGGCTATCATATATCTGGATATTAAATACATCCTTCCACATATCCAAGTCTCTGCTGAAGATAAAGCCCAGGATCTAGTAGTGTACAGCATAATGCCTGCATGCTATCAAGCCACTGCATTTGTAAATTGCTGAAAGCTGGTGTGAACTGCACACAGACTGAGAATTTTTTAATTATCATAAGAGTACAGGAATTGCCAGACTGGATCAAACCCATCTACTTCAGTTTCCCATCTGTGACAACGACCAGCACCGGATGCTTTAAAATGAAGGTGTAAGAACATCAGACTTGTCCGATCTGGGATAATCTGTGTCTAACATTAGACGTCATTCTGATCTTCACAGAGATTAGAGATTGGCTTAAACTCTAAACATGTGGTTTAATATCCCTTTAATAATTTTATAGCAATAACTATTAGATCTCAGGATGTTCTTGTTAGCCCTATTAATGTCTACTCCCTTTTTGAAACCTGTTAAATTCTTGGCCTCAGACATTTTCTTGTGGCAATGGGTTCTATTCTTTAATTGCATAATGTGAGGAAGAACATAAGAACAGCCATAGTGGGTCAAACCAATGGTCCATCTGGCCCAGTATCCTGTCTTCCAACAGTGTCCAGTGCTAGGTGTTTCAAAGGAAATGAACAGAACAGATAATTATCAAGTGATTCATCCCATAGGCCATTACCAACCTCTGGCAAACAGCATCCCAGCCTATCCTGGCTAATAGCCATTGATAGACCTATCCTCCATGAAATTACCTATTTTTTTTTTAACTCCATTATAGTCTTGGCCTTCACAAAACGCTCTGGCAAGGAGTTCCACAGATTGACCGTATACTATGTGAAGAAATACTTCCTTTTGTTTGTTTTAAACCTACTGCCTATCTATTTCATTTGGTGACCCCTAGTTTTTATGTTTATGAGAAGGATTAAATAACACTTCCTTTTTTACTTTCTCCACACCAGTCATGATTTTATAGACCTCTGTCATTCCTCGCCATGTCATCTCTTTTCCAAGCTGAAAAGTCCCTGTCTCATTAATCTCTCTTCATATCGAAGCTGTTCCATACCCTAATCATTTTAGCTGTCTTTGTCTGTATCTTTTCCAATTCTCATATATCTATTTTGAAATGGGGCTATCAGATCTGCACATAGTATTCAAGATGTGAGCATATTGTGGATTTCTAAAGAGGCAATACGATATATTGTGTCTTATTATCTATCCCTTGCCTAATAATTCCCAACATTCTGTTACTTTAGATCCCATCATTTTATTTGTATAGTTGGACTTACGTTTTCATTATTTTGCATTTATCAGCATTGAATTTCATCTGCCATTTTGTTGCCCAGTCACTCAGTTTTGTGAGATCCCTTTGTAACTCTTCGCAGTCTGCTTTAGACATCACTATCTTGAGTAGTTTAGTATCATCTGGAAGTTTTGCCACCTCAGTGTTTACCTGTTTTTCCAGATCGCTTATGAATATGCTGAATACTACTGGTCCAGGTACAGGCCCCTTGGGGACACCACAAATTACCTCTCTGCGTTCATAAAACTGACCTTTATTCCTACTCGGTTTCCTGTCTTTTAACCAGTTACTGATCCAGGAGAGGACCTTCCATCTTATCCCATGACTGCTTAAATTGCTTAACAGCCTTTGGTAAAGGATCTTATCACAGGCTCTCTGAAAATCCAAGTACTCTGTGAGAGGATACCATGACATCATCTGGAAGTAGGATCTGAACTATGGGATTGTTTCCATCCACTGCAGTTTGATGTTCTCCTTTCCCTGAGACTTTCATCCTCAACAGTACAGAGGTTGTCGTAGTGGACGTTGGACTGTTCTACTGTGTCCTGGAAAGCCCCCTGTGTGTACCTCTCTGTCTCCCTTAGCTCTTCTAGATCAGCCTGGTCTTCAAAGCCCATATGCAGTCTCTGAGGCCTGGGAGCACCATGCATTGAATGCACACTACGACAGCTGCCCATGGGACAGAGTAATCATACATCTTCCTTTCAGTGCAATAAACTGGATAGCCTCCACTCTGTTGTTGGATTTCTGCTTGTATTCTCTTTTTACTCCTGCAGCTCTTACTTTTATTATTGTTTGTTTTTTATTGGAAGGAAGGGGGTCATTGTCTTTAGTTTACAGCATGTTAATGAGGTGTATCTACCCTTCCCCCCACTCTTCCACTTTCTTCTAAACTCCTTCATTAAACTCTCCTATTAGCTGCCCCTGGTCTCTTAAAAGTGGGCTTTTTAAATCCTGGTTCTTCCTGAGTAGCCCCGCATCTGGTTAAGGGCGCTAAAGAGCTTGGTGATCAAAGCTTTCAGCCTTGCCCAGCAGGCCATTAGGATGAGCACATGGCACCCCAAACAAACAGACCACACAGTATACTCCAGTCAAGCAGCAAGCACACCACAAAGAGAAAAACACACACTGCAGGCAGCAAACTCACCCTAAGAATCACGTAGTAGCTCCTCCTTCAGGTGGAGAACTCCCTCAGAGAGTTCCCAGGAGAAATCCCATGTTAGCTGCCCCTGCATTTCCTTTTATCATCTTGAATTATCAACCTGCTCATTTGATTGAAGTTCCTTGTTCTTGTGACAGGGAGAACAGAAGCTCCAGATCATTCGATGTTATGCATACCTGTCCTATCTTTGTTGGCTTTTTTCCAAAATAAACAATCCCAATTTTTTCCTCTTGCTTCATAGGATTTTCCATGGTCCCAGTCATTCTCATTACCCTTTTCTGAACTTGTCTAAGTGTGCAATGTCCTTTCTGAGGGTAACCATTACTGCGCACGGTATTCCAGCCAAGCCAGAGATTGTCTATTTCATCCACGCTTGCCTCTGCTTGCTGGAGGAAGGCCTTCATAGTAGAATGCAAGGGCCCACAAAGGCAAGGATTCAAGTTACAAGAGGCTGGAAATAGTAAGGTCCCGTACTGGAAACCCAGAATCTGTGGACCATTGCTCCCTCAGTTATGGTCAAGATGACTGGATTCAGTGGAGAGGAGCATCTGCTATATCAGTATCGTATCATATGTATGGCAGAAAAAGGGCATTGCTGTGTAGTGGTATGAAAAGGAAGCCGTATGTAATCCTGGGGAGATCTGCTTTCGGAGGCAGTAATTGCCTTTGCTAGTTTGCAGCTGACTGTTATTTAACACAGATAAATGAGGTGGTGAATTAAAAGTGCCCCGTAGAAATGTTTTACAGTTGTTTTGGGTTTTTTTAAGAGTGAAAGGGCGGGGGAACCATTTATTTTCCAGAGGTGGAGAAAGCAGATGAAAAGGTTTAAGACTCTTATTTATCCACCGAGACAGTGTGATTTGTCTATAATCTTGGTCCCAGAGAGTGAGCCGGGCTGCGAACATTTGTAATTTAACGTTGAGACTACGAAAGGTGCATTGATTTTATGGCCGGTGAAAAGAACACAATAGTAGTGTGGAGCACAATTCAGGAGACCCAACCATCTACTATTGGCCTAGTGGCAATAGTATAGATTTTTTTCACCCTACTCGGAAGAAAAGCTTTCTTAAGGGAACAATACGATATCACTTTCAGCTTTTAGGCCTGAAATTAGAAGTCAGCTGGGCGAATTTTATATTTAGGCTGTTAAATTTTGCTAGGGATTAATCCAGTAGGAGGCTAATCTGCTCCTGCTGATTTTTTTGTTGTGTTTCTAATTGATTGCAAGTATCTACTCTGGACATTTTCTTCTTTTTTCCTCAAAGAAACTCATTTTGGTGCTGGAATCCCAGCATGTTTTAGCTACAGATACCCATCTAGTATCAAGGGAGTATAGATTCTTCTCAGCAATCCTTTGGTTTAATCTTATTTTCTCCAATAACTCCCTGTCCTGGGAAAGAACCACCTATTATAAAAAGCGGTAGGGATTTAAGTGTTCTGTTTTCATTTATGACTCTGCAGAATCAACACTGTGTTAAATTACTTGGGATTCTTTGGTGATGTGATTTCCTCTGTGTCTGTGAAATGGAGAAAGCCAAAGCTATTACATTACTTGATGCTCTTTGATTTGAAGTGAAGAAACTCATTTTGGTCCCATGTTCCGAATGCATAGATCACTTCCATTCACTTCAATTAAATTTCCACCAAAAATATGATTATTGAAATATATCTGAAATGGCTGCCTCTCTGACTCCTTATGCCAGGAGAAGGTCTATGCTATGTGCTGCAGGTTGCATCTATCTAATGGTTTGTCTACACTGCAAGTAGAAAGGAGAAACCTGCACCTGGCCCATGCCAGCTGACTGGAGGTCACAGGGATCAGGCTAAGGGGCTGTTGAACTGAGGCATAGACATTCGGCCTCAGGCTGGAGTGTGGGCTCTAGAACCCTGCGAGGTGAGAGGTTCCTAGAGCTTCTGCTGCAGCCTGGACCCAGAACATCCACACAGCATTTAAATGCCCCCGTTACCTGGAACCCCAGAAGCATGTGGCTTGGTCTACACTGCTGGCAAATTTTGGCCTAGAGAACATAGAGTAGCTTGCGTATCTCCCTTCGACTTCCTAACTTTTACTTATTGCGGTGTCCCCACTACGCTGCGCCAACTGGAGATGCCCTCTGGTTGATGGAGCATTACTCTTTTGGTGGGGGTAGATTCATGCCATAAACTTCCGGTCAATTGAGGGGGTCTCCACTGCTACTCAAGAGATCACGCGGAATCGATCTGGCGGCATCAATGGTGCCACCATCAATGTAGACATATCCAGAGTCAGCTGGTATGGGCCAGCCTTGTGTCTAATTGCAATGTAGACATACCCTACATTTTTGGCCTTTTGGGCATCCTCTCCCCTTTTCTGGAGGGGCAGGGGAGGAATAAAGAAGACAGTTAAATAAAACTAGCAGCAAGCAGGCATCTAGTCCAACACCAGTGAACAACTAGTGCCCCATAAGTTAGGAAGGAAAGTGCCAGACGCTAATCATCAGGCTGTAGAGAAACCTCACTGAAAGCTAGGGGTCTCTCTATTGCAAGCATTGACAGATTGATTAACTTACTCCGTGTGAGCAGACACGTGTTTGCATCATCCTAGCGGTTTTGGACTAAATGCTGTGCCCTGCCTGCTTACAGTGTTAGCCGGTGATCGCTGCTCAACTTTCTGTGTACCCAATTTTGGAATGCGTTGTGTGTTAGCAGTTCTTTAGCTGTTGATGCTTTAAAGCACCCAGAGAGACTTGTTCATATATTTTAAAAGAAAAAGCCTACAACAGAGGGATTAATGCTTTTGCAGCTAGATCCTATTTTCTTAGCCTTTGGATAATTATAAGAAGTTTTGTTTTTCTCCTTCAAGACTTCTTGGGTGTGATGTACTGTAATCTGGGTAAGATAGAATCCAGTATGCAAAGACATCACAGGTAATGTTCTCCTTGGAGAGGGTTTTTGTTGTGGGGGAGGGGGCCTGATCATTTTTGGTGAAGAAATCCTTGTTCTCTTGGCAGCAGTTGGCTGTAAATTTCAGTAAACCTTTGCTGTTGCTGTGACTCAGGATATATAGTGAAATTTTCTGTAGCTGAGGGGAGCCGGCAGTTGGGCGTCTGTTAATAGCCTGAAAGTAACTAATGAGGATGTGCAGTCGGAACGATTGATTGAATAGCTGCAGTCCTGTGTGTTTCTTTCTCGCTCTCTCTGCAAGCTGTAGAGAAGGAGGGGGAAGAGAGGGAAAACCAGCTTTCTCTTAAGTGGAAGTAGCACGGATCCCAAGGGCCAGGAGGCCAGAAATGGAAGTTTAAGCTTGCATCTGTCTTTTGAAAGGAAAAACGGCAAGAGGCAAAATGTCAGTCTCCGGAGTCACAGTTTACTCCTTTTCTTTGAGATCCAGAAGATAACAATGGACTTTGTCTAAGGATGTGTTTTCATATCCATATTGAGAATGTCTTATTTATGAAGCTCGATTCCTGTAAGTCTAGTATTTGAACTGGAGATGGGCAGCAGTTGTGATAAAGGTATTAATGTGTGTGTGTCTGTGTGTGATTTTTATAATGTGCATATTGTGTAAATCTCTAAAATCAGATATGAGCATGTATTCTGTAAAGATTTGCGTTTGTCAGATCTGCCTGCACAGATTTAGGATGCCAAAGTCATATCTTAGTAAGGTCATGTTGCCAGAACAAGGAGAAACTGACCTATTTTTGTATCTACAGAGGTATATGTGTTATTTTATCCAAGCAACTGTGAATCCTCTGATGGATGGCCTCAAAGGTTGAGCTAGCTATAGAGTCAAATCTGCGTGAGATTGAACTTTGACCTTCATCAAATCATGTTCAACACAGGATAAAATTATGATCTATGTCTGTCACAGTATTTGTTTGGCAGTGTTAACAACTATGTTGCTGACTCTAAAAAGAATAGTTGGAAGTTCTCTGAGTTGTAGATAGCAAATGTTCAAGGTAGCAATACATATTGGTAGTGAGCTTCGCCAGAATGTTTAATCATAGGTGCTTATTGCCTGTAAGACCAAATCAGATTTCTAAGTTTTACCTTGTTGTCAGTTGCAATGTCGCTGTAACTTACCTTGTAAACATATGTCATATATAAATATGCAAGTATAAATCAGCTGTTTGCTAATGCTAATCTGAAAGTCTGTGAAGTCTTTTGTCCTGATAGGGTTTTGGGTTTTTTTCCAATTCCCCTCACCCACCTTTTTTTTTGTGTGTGTTTTTTCCCCAGAGGTCCCGGCAGAGAGGTCTCCTCGGAGACGGAGCATCTCGGGAACCAGCACATCCGAGAAAACCAACTCCATGGATGCTTCAAATACCTCTCCTTTCAAAGTCCCAGTAAGTGCAGCTTTCCTCTGAAGGAGGGCTGTTTTCCTGCTGAATTGGGGGTGGAGTTCAGGGTAGCTGAACAAAGCTAGTATTTGGTCTGTTGATTCAGGGTGACACTTTAATAGTGCAGGTGGCCAAAAGACATGCCTATCAGCCACCATAAATGATCCGGTAATGTTTTCTAGGAGACCCATAACTTACCGATTTACCACATAATTTGATCTAAAAGCAGCAGTCAGGCAGATTTCCCACCCAACAATGGGCAGTGAGTAGCCTAATTTCAGTATGCCCTGGACACCCAAAAGGTGCTATGTAAACTTCACACTGGAGATTTATTTCCTTGTTCAGAAAAGAACTTTAGATTGGTGAAAGCCTGCTGCCTTTCCCCACATCAGTGGGACAAATTAGGGGTCTGAAATGACTAACCGTTTATTTCAAAGCCAGTGCAATTGATTTCTGTTAGTGTGTAAACTGGCTTTAAACTCTTCTGGTTGTTAGTTTCCATTAACATTTTCAAGTAAAGAGTCTGGATTTTCTTGCCAACATCTTTTAGACTCCAGTTGGTGCACTAAAACCTGCAGCACTTACGGCTCTTCTATTGTTCTTATTAGTCTCAAAGAAGAAGGTTCTGTCCAGTCACAAATCAGGTTAAAATGAAATGCTCTTTAATATTTGCCAATAGTTAGACTTGGTTAAAAATGGACAGAATCCAGCTGTATTACTGTAGGTGTTTTTATATTCCTCTCCATTGTGTATAAGAAATCTTTGAAAGCTTGAAAATTAAAATATGTGTCTCCATCGTTTTTGGCCTTTTCAATGTGTGGTGAGCATGGATTTCTCTTCCTGTGTTTCCTACAGAGTAAAGGCCAGTGTGGTTGCATTTTATTTGTTTGCCCCACATCACCTCCCAATCACTGGAAAGTCACCCAGAATGTTCACAATTGTGAGAAGAATAGTTTTTAGTGAACTTGAGATCCAGACATGTTTACATGCTTGTATTGTGATGTCTTCACAAAATTCTTTTATTTTTAATTTAGAAACAATTGTGGATTCTCTGATTTTACAATCAATATTTTGCCAGTATTAAGCTGGATTCAATTTTATTGAAGTTACTTTGATGACTCCTTAATCTGTGCCAAATCATAAACTCCAAAGGTATTGGAATTTAAAAGAAAAAATGTTCCTGATCAAGCTACTGATAACGCCGTCTCAGACTGTTTTCCTGTCTTCTTTCAGATTAAACTATCAGTGTAAACACATGGAGTTCATTAGCTTGGAGTAGGTAACCATGCTTGGCTCCTGTGTTTTTGTGACGAGACCAAAAGTTGAACTCTATTGATTGAGGGACCTCCAAAATACATTTTCCATATTTTAAAGAGCATCTGAAAGAAATACTCATATTGAGACCACTTTGGTAGTTTTATTGTGGTGTGCTTTAAATCAGTGGTTTTCAAACCATGGGTTGGGACCCAGTACTGGGTCGTGGCACCTCGCTGCCACCGCCGAAAGACTGGAATGCATTGCTCAAAGATGTAGTTGTTGGGTCGCGGGCATAAATAATTTTTTTAACTGAATCCTAAGAAAAAAACGTTTGAAAACCACCACTCTAAATGACACTCGGAAATAGGTTCTTAGCCTATTCACAGAATGTATTTGTTACAGCTTTACAAAATCTACCTTATTTATTATGTAATGAACCCTTATAGAGGTGGTTTTCAAACTATGTGTCAGGACACAATACTGGGTCGCAGACCCTCAGAGTTAGTATATTGCGGTTCCCCCTGCTGCTGCTGCCGAAAGACTGGAATGCATTGCTCAAAGATGCAATTGTTGGGTCGTGGGCATAAATGATTTTTTTCAACTGGGTCCCGAAAAAAAGTTTGAAAACCGCTGCCTTATAGTAAATCCATGGGCAACAGAATACATATAGATATCATGAGGGTTTTTGGGAGCTTTTATAAGTCCTAGCGACTCTTGCCCAATCCATCTATGTTGATAAGAAATTCCATTGGTCTTACAGAAGTTTAAATGTATTGCGGTGCTCTGTGTCTACAGCTTATCTATAAATTACAAACAAGATTTGAAGAAACCATGTACCAAATCACTTAATGTCAGCCTAGGTCTTTTGTTTTTTATTTCTGTGTCTTTTGCTCTTTCTGTCCCTCTCAAATGCCTTTTCTTTAGTTGCTTTGTAGTGTCTCTGGCTATGTCTACACTTGTAAATTTAGGTCAACTTTAGCTAAGTCGACTTTGTCGACTTAGTTAAATCGACTTAGCATCTCTACACCTAAATTTTAAGTCGACTTAGGGGAGACCTTACAAAGTTGACCTAGAGCGTCCACACTGGATGCCTAGGTCAACTTCTAGGGGCTAGAGGGCTCTTGGGCAGGTCCACGGTGGCAGGGGAGGAACCCCTTGCCCAGTGCCAGGGGGCTCAGCCTTTGCCCCATTGTACCTGGGTACAATGGGGCAAATGGGGACAGGGACCCTGGCAGGGCATAGGGGCAGGGTGGGCAGGGCTCTGCCCTGCCCTTTGGGGAGGCATGCCAGACTCTTCCTGTGCCACCCCCCCCTCCGGCAGGGAGGGCAATGGGGGAGTCCTGGGGAGCCCTAAGTCGACTTTAAGTCGACTTAGGGCTACTCCAGGTCTACACTGGCTTAAGTCGACTTTAGAAAGTCGACTTAAAGTCTAAAGTTGAATTAAAAGTAGGTTTAATGAAGTCGACTTAATTTTCATTGTCAACTTTATTTTCCTTAAATCGACTTAAGCAGCTTGCTTAAGTCGACTTAAGGAAAGTGTAGTGTAGATGCAGAGTAAATTAAGTCGACTTAAGCAAGCTTAAGTCGACTTAATTTACGAGTGCAGATGCACCCTCTGAGTGTAGGTACTGGTTAATACTTCAGAAGAGTTTCTTTTTGCTTGCTTTTTTTCTTCAACACTGGCCCTTCCTTCCCATGTCTCATCTTTTCAGAGTTACTTTTTCTTCTAATGTCGTGTGCTGTCTTTACTTTCCTCTTCCTTCCTCACAATTTTGATAGGGCTTTAAGAGCTCTAGGGCAAAGAAGGAGGTGCAGGAAGCTGCCCACATCCTCTCCTTTTGGTCAGAAGCAGCAAAAATGAGAAGCTATTGTTGCTACCTGTGCAGCTGATGTTGTCCTGGCCCCCTGTGTAACTGTGGGCCTATTGTACTCTCCTGATCTGTACGTGAAAGACAAGACTGCTGGCTTTTGTAGGTTTCCCTCTGCATATGCTATCTCATGTGCTGTGACTGTTATCAGGGCCCTGTGAAGATGAGATGAGACCGGCCTGTGTTTCTCACCAACTGCTGGATGTTGCAGATCTCTAATCTCAATAGGCTAGTGGCCTGCTGGTAAAAGTTAGAGCACTTCAAGCGTAGAAATGAGCCTGAAAAAAACTACTGAATTCCAACATCTTGCTAGCTTTATGGATGAGGTCCAGCTTTTCTTATGAGTAGAAAGTCCCTCTTGTAATATTCTCTTGATTCATATTAAGTTTTTCCTGGCTCCAGGAGGGATTGATCTATGGATAAATGGCACAAGTATTATGGGGAAGCCTGATATCAGTAGTCTGGGAGTGGACGGTGTGGCTCTAATAGCATTAAAGTTATTTGTGGGCTTTTCTTTATCTTGACAGGTACACATTTTTAGGCTGAAGGAGCACCGAAATAGCAAAGCACCTGGTTTTGTTTTTTCAGTCATTGATACTTGCACTGCACATTTGAACAGCCTGTGCATTGTGCCATTTCAATGATTCTTTACTCCTGGCTTATGGGGTGTTTTTTTGCAGGAAGGGTGGGGGTTGCCAGGGTTTTGAAAATAAGCAACATTTGCAGCTTTTTAAGCTTCTGTTCTCCCAGGGAAACGATTTCAAGCTCTTCCTCTCAATAGAACATTGACTTCCAGTAAATTCTATGCAGTTTTTCCGCTAAACTCCAAACAGAAAATGGCACCTGACTTTCTGACTGTACATTGACCTTTGTCCAGTGATTGGAGTTTTTATTTACAAATGCGTAATGTACTGGAAGTGAACATTCTTTCCAAGATAACTTCTTTAAATGATGTCTTCTGTGGTGGTCATTGGAAATGGCTATATTTAAAGGATTGACATGTAAACTTCAGGTAATTAACTTTCTCTGTCACTGACATGGCTATTGGAGTTAAAAAACGTATTCTTCTATTTAAGCATACCATTGTATAATCTCAATAATTCTGCATACATGTTCTGTGGTTTACCCACGTCACAGTCAGCCTATGCTGACAAGTATGTGGAATGTGGTTGTCTTGTTTATCTCCCACAAAGGGGAGTGGAACGGATTCAGCTGGTACAGGCAGTGCACTACAGAAGGGATAAGAAAAGGCTTGTGTGTAGAGATAAGAACTTTTGGAGCTTGGCCTTTTCTTCAGTCCCCATCCCGCAGCTAGATTAGCGTTCGGTTACTTCAGTTTTCACCGAGACTCGGTAATGTTACTTCCCGTTCCACAATTGTCAAAGTTAGTTTTTTGCAGGGAAGGATAGTCAGGGAACATTGGGAAAACTACAGCTTTAAAAAAAACCCTCAACATTAGCACTGAGAAGGTAGAAAGACGGATAGAACTCAGTCACCATCAGGCATGGTTGTGGATGAGTAGGCGAAATACTAGCTTTCCTCTCCTACACACACTGTGCTGGGCCAGTGCAGCGCAGTCTCACAGTACCACATCTCTTGCTGTTTCATTATTTAGCCCTTGTACTGCTCTGACAGAACACCACAATCCCTCCTTGCTATTCCACTTGATTTGGTGATCAGGCTAAAATAGGAGAACACCAAAATATTCAACCTTCAGCAGTGCCAGGACAAAGCTCTAGTAACCGATTGTGGAAATCCAGGTCCTTCACCGCCACGTCTCCTTTTTTGGCTGGTTTTGTTTGTTTATTAAAATCAATGCTAATATTGCATGACTCAGTGTGTACTTTCCAGAAAAAGAGAGGAAAGAAATAGACTTGATGGCGCAAATAAAAATTAGCTAAGAAGGTGGGATATAGGCTGTGAAGTAAATTAAATGATTTGTATGGGAACCCTGTGTGTACAGTGATGGAGAGGTTGATTATTAGGCACTGGCTTGTTTGGTTAGCCTCTAGTTCAGAATATAATTGGATATACAGAACACTGTCTGCCTCTTTTGCTCTTTTAAGAGTCCTGCTAAATGGAACAAAAGACACTGCAGTCAGCCTAAGTGAAGGTCAGAGTGAGATGAGATCTCACTGCTGCCCAGACTCATACCTTATGCAGTCAGCGAGACCCATGATTGTCTCAGGAGCACTGCTCTGTTACAATCAGGTTGCCAGGCTAGAAAAAGTCTCTGATCATTTCTGGCCACGTGACCCAAAGGCTTGTGAGTACATGTTTTTAATTCTACAGCAGTGCAGTACAGGCGTTTGATTTGCTGAACTACCATTCGCGTGCCAAGGCAGCACAAGTTTCCTGCACCTCAGTATTCTTCATGAAAAAGCATCCAGTTATGTTAGAAATGTCTCCCTACTTTAAGATTTTAGTATTGCCTTGCTTTTTGTTCTGCTCTTTCTCCACATAAACATCCTTTGCTTACATTTATCCTTGATATTTATTTATTTCATATAAGATTTGAGCTTTGGGCTCTCATCCATTTTCCTGGGAGTTTTATAGTGGCAAGAACTTGAGTAATTACTGTATCTTTCTCCAAGATTCTCATGGAGCTTTTCCCTTATTCTGGCTTGCTGTTATTTATAGACTCACAGGAACTAGAGATGTATCCCCATGCAATGCAGGTTTGTTCTTTACAATGAACTCTGCAGCGCTTGGTCAAGAGATGGCATTTCTGCTATCTCGGGAGATTTGCACAGTCTAATGGACCTCACCAACAGGAAATTTTTGCTTGTATTTAGGCTAAATTTTTCTTTGTTTAATTTAATCCCATTGCTATTAATTTAAATCCCTTTAGGCCACTTGATAACATTTCCCTTTCGCTTTGGTTTCACGTTGTCCAAATAAGAACTGAAATCATCAGTTATTGCATCTCCTACATTTAAAGCCAAACAATATAATACTAAGTTGTTTTTAGTGTGTCTTCCATAAGTCAGTCTTTCCAGCCTCTTTATCATGTTTTGTTCCTCTGTGAATTCCCTGCAATTCACTGGCATATTTCTAGTATCAGCTTGCCCAGAGCTATGTGTGGTGGACTGTTATTCCTAAACTTTGCAGCTCCATGAGTGTTATTTCTCTGTCTTCATTGCACCTCCTAATTTAATATAATCTGTGAATGCAGTTAATGTGCTGTTTAACTTTACTTCTAGATTGTTAATAAAGATGTTAAACAAACCCAGTTCTGCCACTGATCCCCACAGCACCCCACTGACACTCTTTTGCAACATTGTCATTTATCATAATTATCATTTTAGATGGTCCTTCAGCCAGTGTGGACGATGACAATAACTTTCAGAAAGCCCATTTGACTTAATTTTTCAAATAAGAATATGCTGCATTGTGAAACTGTAGTGTAAGTGCACTTTATGGCAGGCTGTGTGCAAGTGTGCTAGAGGAGCAGAGAGGGAAGAAATTGGTTCTTCCTCTCCAGATCAGGAAACAAAAAAATGTGGTCACTTGCACTCCTCCTGCAGTTTTGGGTCATGTGAATGTGCTGCACAGCTCAAAGAGAGTCTGTCTGTAAGGAGATGCTTTTCTAGCCCTCAGCCATAATTTTGGCTCTAAAGGCTTTATGTGTCGTGCAGTCCCTTTTATTGCAATTGCTGTTGCTTGATTAAATAATAATGAGAGTCTTATGTGACTTGGTCTTCAGAAACCACAGCAGTTTATCACCTGTAGTTTCGTCATCCTCTAGATGACTAGCCCTCTTTCTGTCAATATTTCTTCCTTAATTTGGGTTTAAAGTTAGAATCAGTGGAAGTCAGTTATTGGGGGTGCTCTTCCTGCTTTAGGACCCTGTTCAGCAAGTACGAGCCGTCCCACTGAAGTCAATAAGATTTCTTTTGGGTTGACTTACACGTGTGCTGAAGTACCTTTCAGAACTGACGCCTGGAAGAGTGCTACTGCTGCTCTCCCCAGCTAGCTGATACCTGCTTGTCTCGCTAGAAATTTCCCAAAATAATTCAAAGTGGTTTGCTAACTTAATTCCTTTAGGCTCCTGGAATACATAGCATGTGGACCACCTGTAGTGTTTTCCTGTACTGGTTTGTATTAGTTTTATTTCCAAAGTTCTTGTCATTCCCTAATTCTGATTATCTCTCTCTTTGTCTTATTAAAACCTATTTTTTAAATTTCCCCCCATAGTTGTTTATTTTCATGTTTATTGATGGACCTGGCTTCTTGCCCTGACTTTTTCCCCTTGATATATTTATGAAACACCTCTCCTATTTCCCTTCACTTCTTTGAATAGCACTAATTCATTTTGCTTTTTTGCTTCTCATCTTTCCTCAAAAACTTAAGTATGATTTTAGCCTTGTTTGGTACCCTTCACATTCTCTATTCAATTTCCTCTAAAGACCTCTCTCTCTTTCTCTCTCTCTCCCTCCCTCCCCCCCCCCCCCCCCCCCCCTGAACTTACCATGCTATGCTACGGAGCTATCACTTGTTCCTTGTATTTTAATTTTGCAGGGTAATTGAAATGGCGAACCTTCATGATGGTGGTTTAACAGTCTCTAATCTTTCTCCACACCCACATTTTAATAGCAAATAATTCAGAGGAAGATAATGCACCTCGTCATGTGCGTAGTACTGTGCCACTGGAGGCAAACATCCTTCCTGACCTTAGATGGCAATCAGCTTCATCACTGAAGCATGAGGATTGTTCAGTCTCTTATTTTTAAACCTGTTTGATGCAACTGCAAATGTTATTAGTACTTAGATAAATCTGTAATTTAAATCTTGCTGAAACATTTGTCACTTTAATATCTTTTGGCAGAGAATTCTAAGGCTGATTATAGAGTGCATGAAAAAAGCCCTCTCCTGTTACATATTTTTAAATTTGATCCCTCTCAAATTTTGAGTTTACCTCCTGTTTTGTGTTATGAAGCAGAATAAATAGGAGAGCCGAATTAGCTTTTATTATAATATGTTTCTGTGTATCTTGGTTCCCCTTTATTCTTATTTCTAAACCAGATAATCTTAGTCTTTCAAATCTATCCACATATGTAAATCTTTTGGCTCTCTGTCTCGAATCAATTTCGTTTTACTTACCTCAGTGCGCGCTCTCTCTCTCTCTCTTTTGGAGGGGACGGAGGGGTCTGTTAGTGAGAAGAGATGACCAGACTAGAATGCCATATTTAGAGTGATGAATTCTGGAACATTTATGTAACACTATATTATGTTTTCTTTCTTATCCTTTTTCAGTACATAGAAAATGTTTAATTTTACTTTTAATGCTGCGTGTTAAGAAAACATCTTCGCTGAGGTATCCACAGTGATTCATACTGCCAAATCTTTGTTCGATGAGTTTGCAACTAATTTGTTATTTGTCAGAATTTCTATTTTTTCCTCAATACGCTACCATTCAGGTATATATGGTGAATTTTATCTGTCTTTACGTTTTCGGATCAGTTACTTTGTATTAGGACCTTACAGAGTTCCTCATAGTTGTCTAATATTGTAGCAACCTAAATGATTAGTCTGTCAGCAAACATCTCTACCTTGCTGTTTGTTACATTTATTAATGTACTATGAGGAAAGGTGAGCCTCATCATTCACAGTACTCATTCCTGGAGAGCCCCGCTATTATCTTTTTTTACTCTGAGATCTGACTGATTTCCCTTATCCTTTTGCTTTCTGTCTCTTCATGTGACTTTTAGCACTGGACTCTTCATGTGACTTTAGCACAAGTTTTAGCACCAAACTTTTCATCTTGGTTTCTAATCTTTCTCAGTAGCATCTTGTGAGGAAGTTCATTAAAAAGAAAGTATTTCTAGTAGGGCAGCAATAGCTACAACTATTAATGGAGTTGATGACCATCTTCATAATTCAGCCCGTTATCCCAAGATGGAAAGACTGCAGGGGTCACTCCTAAAATCCAGTTTCCTGCATGCTATTATTGCTAATAATAATATATTACTACTGCTACTAATACAATTCATTCATAAATGAACACGGTGCTTTCCCAGCACATCAAAGGCAATGCCCCTGTCTCAAAGAGAGGATCATTTAGGTTGCAATTTTATGTAAAAGAATGTTGCATATGTGTTGAGTCTTCTGGTCACCCATTCCCCATGATTTTACGACTATCTAGATGTCTGCTGCTAATGCTGCGTGTTACTGGCAGATAACTCACATTATCATCATTACATGTAACTTGTTGGTTGCTGTGGAAGTTGCTAAGAGAAGATTATTTGTTATGCACGAACTCATCTCCCCAAAGTGAAAAAATGTCTGTGTCTGCAGTGTAGTGCACAGTAGTGATGTATTTCTGTTCATACTATGAAGCTGCTTGTTTGGGAGTTCGTTTCCTGCTCCCTGGTGATGATCCTCTTTCGTGCTGAGATACAGGAGAGCCAGTGGGTGTCCTGTTTTCCAGCATTGACGGTGCATTTTACAGCTATCATCCCATTACGCTTACTGTCTTCTATCAGGGATTATAGTCCCCCTCTTCCTCTTTGCCGCTGAAAATGGCACCTGTAAAGTTTCACTTGGTTCACCTGTTCACCATCTCTTCTGAGCCCTGGTCTACCCCTGAAAATTAGATCCATCTCGCTTCATCACTCAGGCCTATGAAAAATGTCGTGCTCTGTGTGACACAAGGTAGAGTCGTATGATCCCCGCTGTAGATGCAGAGAGAAGAATTCTTCCATTAGTCTGGCTGCTGCCCCTCGAAGAGCTGTATTACCTACATAGATGGAAAACTCCATTCTGTCAGTGTAGGATGTGTATACCAGTGGTGTCAAAGATGCGGTCCACGGGCTGGATACAGCCCACGAACCTCTTCCATACAGCCTCTGACTGTGCTCTTCGAGACCACACTCTCTCCCTAATAGAGAGAGTTTGGTCTTGCTGTATCATGGAGCGCAGACTCACATATCCAGTGCTCTGTGACGCTGCAAGCATGTCAGGTCTCGCTACATTGCGCAGCCCTGGGTATGTAAGATTGTGCTCCGCGATACTGCGAGACCACACTCTCTCTCTGTTACGGAGAGAGTGTGGTATTGCAGAGCGCGGTCTTGAATACCCAGCACTCCACGATGTTGTGAGACTGTAGGCCCTAGTATTTCGATTTATGGCATGTATGGCCCACTTGAAGTACACTTAAGTCAAATCTGGCCCGCCATAGCAAATAAGTTTGACACCCCTAGTGTATGCCCTATGGTGCTACTGTAACCTTTGGGTGGGCTAAATTCATTTAGTTGCCCTTCTCCAGTGCCCCACAGAAATCAATCCCAACCCCTATGGGGAAAGCAGCTGGAGACCCAGGATCCAGTCTGTACAGGACTCACGGTGAAGCTTGCTCAGAGCTACACTCACACGTTAAAATACTACTAAAAACAAACGTAACAATGAACTTTATTAACTACTAACTAAATGAACCTTATCCTAAGAAAACAAACTACCATTAACCAAGAACAATCCTTGCATGAAAGATACCCAAGAGTCCCAAAGTCTGTGTGGAGTTCACCCAACTCTCAGCTACAGTCTCTGTTCCAGTGTGGAAGCTTGAGTGGCAAGAAATCGCTGTCCTCTTCTTTCTTTGCTGGGATCCTCTGTAGCATTACATGCAGGCTCTCTCTTCTCCTCTGCAACCAGCCCTCAGTCCCATATGCATGTCTGCAAGGTCTGGTGCAAGTAACTCCTTTACATGGAGAAAACATCTTGTTCACTCCTGGCTCAGCTCCTCTCCAGAACACTGAGCACATGGTCTCCTTTCAAGGCAGCTCCTGCCTGCTGTCTGCTCAGGCTGCTGCTCTCCAGTCATCTGACTAAGAACATCACATCACACCAGCAGGGTACACTGTGGAGCATGCTCAAATTGCTACCACTCCCTGCTACTGGAAGTTTCCAGTTGTTTCCAGTTGTGGGTCACTAATCTGCCCAACAACAGTAACCCACCCTCAGCAGGTCTCTCAAGAGATAGCCTTTTCAGGCATATGGGTTACACTACAGTGGCAGAGTTGCAGCCCTAACTGTTCTCCTGTCCTGTGGACACTGAAGGTCAACCACTGTGTCAGGCCACGTTACTGCATTGCCACACAGCGGTAAGTGTGTCATGGAGAGCCAGGGTGATGGCTGGATTCAGCCTGGGGGACGTAGGCTGGTGTGTCCTGTCCGGTTGCAATACAGCACCAAGCATGGCACAACCCACAAAAGGTTGAGAACCACGGGTGTAGACTTCAGCATCATCTGGCCAGGAAGTATGGCTAATATGCTGGGTTTTCAGGTGACATGAAGATACGGGAGATTCTGCTTGTGTGGTTTTGAAGGGGAGAGTTGGTTGGTATGGAGTTTGCGATTTGTCTCATTAGGAGTGGGGTGTTGAAGCAGCGTCTAGAGGGGCTGATTAGGACAGAGCTCATGTACAGTTATTCCTTTACTGTTTGACTCTTCAGAATGTCAGCGTTTATATCGTGCTGTTCATCTTCAAGGTCCTTAGCATCTAATTAAGCCTCACAAACACCCTGGTGTGTTGTTAATAGAGTATTCTTCTGCCTTTGTTTTTATTTCCAAAGGGGTAGCCGTGTTAGTCTATTGTAGAAAGACAGCAGAGTCCTGTGGCACTTTTAAAGACTAACAGATTTATTTATCGCATGAGCTTTCGTGGGAGAAAATCCCACTTCGTCAGACGCTTTGAAGATAGGAAAAAGTGCCACAAGACTCTTTTGTCTTTCTACAATAGACTAACACGGCTACCCCTTTGGAACAGGACTCTGTTGTCTTTGTTTTTACTGTTGAGGTAACAAGAGGTGTTTTTTGCTTTGTCCTGGTTTTTAAAACAGTAATGGAAAAGTTTCCATTAAATCTAAACTGTTTTTAAAAACAAACATTCCCCTGCAGTGGACTCAAACATTTCATGATTGTGCTAGGGCATGAGAACAAAAAGTGTCTCTTTTCAACTCTGCCTGTGCGCAGATAAATACTATAAACATAAATAGCATAAACAGCCCCTCCACCCCCCAAAAAAAGATTTTTAGTCTTCCTGCTAACGATCTACGGTACTACTAATAGCAATGACAAGCAATTATTTTTCCTCATTAGTGTTTAAAAATATTTCTTCTTTTTTTTTCCTTAGTCGAATAGTATTTGTCGCAAATAAAAGCTTGATATCCTCTCCCCTTCATTTTTTGCATTCCACAGCTTGAGGGATTTCTTTTAGCAAAGAAACAAAAGTCAAAAAACTCATCTCAGTTTTTCTAGCATGTGTGAATTTTTTAACCTGCTCCCAATTTAGTCATCTTCAGTTATCAGCCCTATGTGATCCCCTAGTGAAGTACAGAGAGCAACTAAGGTGCAATGTTAATGTGTTTTCAAGAAATAAAATATTTCCTAGTAAACTTGCTTTATTGGATTCTTTAGGCTGATTGTTAGCACTATACATCTGCCTATAGTAAAGCTGTCATTTATAATCAACATTTGGATTGCCAAATCTGACCAATTAACCTGTTGTACTAAGAGATACATTTTGCTCTGTAAAAATGTCCATTGTTCCTTTCAGTGTATGATGTGACACTGAAAATTATTATAAATACTGAAAGAGAGAGAACTAACAGTTGGGGTCCATCTCTGCTGGGTACAGTCAGTTCACTTTAAAAATATTTTTTGGGCCCCATCCCGACTCTTCACAGGTCAGGCTTCTTGTTTACTTTGTTGCTTACGGAGGTGGGGGCAGTCAGTGCATGAGGCATGGCGTGGCAGAAGCGTTCAGCTTGATAGTATCTACACTTTGAGCATACAGAGTAGTGCTGGAATGCAGCCAGGTCCACCAGGGTCAAGTCTCAGTAGCCAGGTCTTGTTACCTCTTATGATGGGAAGTCAGATTAAATTAAAGGCCCTTGATTCTTCTGAATCAATTCCAATATTTTGAAAATCTGAACCAAAAAGTCCAGGAGCCTGGTTAGAATTTCAGTGATTTGCATAGCTACAGACACTCATTCCCTTTTTCAGTTGCCTTTTCCCCCTAACTGACCATATGTACCCCTGTACTGTGAAATTCTCTGAGCTGAGGACTAGGAATGGGGACCTGCATTCCCTACCCTGCCTCTTCCCGTTTCTGAGGAGTGGGGGAAGCTTTCCCTTGCTCTCCTGAGCACTGTCATCGATAGGTATAAACTTTTCAGAAAGGATAGACATAGGAGAAAAGCTGGAGGAGTTGCACCGTATGCAAGAGAGCAATATGATTGCTCAGAGTACAATATGAAACTAGAATAAAGTGTGTTTAGAGTTTCTGGGTGAAGTTTAAGGGAGAGCGACAAGTGTGATGTCGTGGTGGGAGTCTGCTATATTCTACCAGACAAGGAGGGTGAGGTTAGATAGATGAGGCTTTCTTCAGAAAACTAACAAAAGTTTCCAGATCACAGGCCCTGGTTCTCATGGGGGACTTCAGTCACGCTGACATCTGCTGGGAGAGTGATACAGAAGAGCACAGACCATCCAGGAAGTTTTTGGGGAGTGTTGGGGGCAATTTCCTGGTGCAAATGCTGAAGGAATCACCTTGCGCTTCTCTTGACCTGCTCTTCAGAAATGGAGAAGAATTGGTAGGGAAAGTAGAAGTGGGTGGCAGATGGCAGTGACCATGAGATGGTTGAGTTCAGGATCCTGACAAAAGGAAGAAAATAGAACAGCAGCATACAGATCCTGGACTTAAGAAAAGCAAAGTTGGACTCCCTCAGGGAAGAATTCCCTGGGTGGCTTATGGGGGGGGGGGGGGGAGGGAGTCCAAGAAAGCTGGCTATATTTTAAAGAAACCTTATTGAGGGAAATCTTAGGTGAGCGCGCGCGCACACACACACACACGCTTGGACAGATGTCTAGGGAGGAGTATAAAAATACTTGCCAAGCATGCAGGTGTGAAATCAAGAAGGTCAAAGTACAATTGGAGTTGCAGCTAGCCAGGGATGTGAAGGGTGACAAGAAGGGTTTCTACAGCTATGTTGACAACAAGAAGATGATATGGGAAAGGGTGGGCCCCGTAATGAATAGGGGAGGCAATCCAGTGACAGATGATGTGGAAAGAGCTGCAGTACAAAGTGCGGTGCTTTTTCTGCCTCTGTCTACACAGACAAGGTCAGCTCCCAGACTACTGCACTGGGCAGCACGGAATGGGGAGGGGGTGAGCAGCTCTCAGTGGTGAAAGAACAGGTCAGGGACTATTAGGAAAGCTGGACATGCACATCCTGGGTCTGGATGCAGTCCATCTGAGGGTGCTGAGGGAGTTGGTTGATGTGAATCCAGAGCCATTGGCTATTATCTTTGAAAACCCATGGCGATCAGGGGAGGTCCCGGATGATTGGGGAAAAGCAAGTACAGTGCCCATCTTTGAAAGAGGGAAGGGGGATCCGAGGAAGCTACAGACCAGTCAGCCTCACCTTACTCTCTGGAAAAATCATGGAGCAGGTCCTCATGGAACTTATTTTGAAGCACTTGGAGGAGAGGATAGAAATCAGGAGCAGTCAGCATGGATCGGAGTTTTTCAGTCTGTAGAGTGCACCCCCCTTGAGGGGACATGGAGGCATGTTCGGGGGAGATGGCATGACTGCCAATTCTTCCTTGTTTGTGAGGAGCAGGTCGAGAGAAGCTATTGATTTCTCCAGCACTTGCACCTGGAAGTTGCCCCCAACACTCTCCAAAAACTTCTTGGGTGGTCAGTGCTCTTCTCTGCCTTGGTGCCCAGCCTCAGCCTGTGGCCCCAGTGCCTGGCTCCCAGACACTGGGACCCGAAGTGGCCCCGGCCACCACGGTCCCCAGAGTCTCTGGGGACAGCTTCAGCTTCCTGAACATGACCCGGCTCCCAGCCAGACCATAGCCCCGCTCCCAGCCCCAGCTGGTGGGGATGAGGGACGTGTGAACTGGGGTAAGAGGGATGTGGAGGTCAAAAGCTTGAGGATCCACTGGCCTGGTTTCACCAATGTCAAGGCATGAGATTATGGGCTTTCTTGGGTTTGGAGAAAGTGGTAGATATATATTTCGGCTTTAGCAAAGCTTTTGCTACGGTCTCCCACAGTATTTCTAGCAAGTTAAAGAAATATGGTTTGGATGAATGGACTATAAGGTGCATAGAAAACCGGATGGATTGTCGGGCTCAATGGGTAGAGATAAACAGCTTGATGTCTAGCTGGCAGCTGGTATCAAACTGAGTTTGGTCCTGGGGCTGGTTTTGTTATGGTCTGAATGATGGGGTGGATTGGACCCTCACAAATTCATGGATAACACTAAGCTGGAGAAAGTGTATCCTATCCCTAACCTCCAGAATGACCTAGACAAAGTGGAGAATTGGGCCTTAAAAAAATCTAATGAAGGTCAACAAGGACAACTGCAGAGTCCTGCACTTAAATCAGAAGAATCCCGTGCACTGCTACTGGCTGCCTAAACTGCAGTTCTGCAGAACAGTACCTGTGGGTTACAGTGGGCAAGTTGGATATGAGTCAGCAGTGGGCCCTTGTTGCCAAGAAGGCTAATACTAGGTTGCATTAGTAGGAGCATTGCCAACAGATTGAAGAAGGTGATTATTCCCCTCTATTCGACACTGGTGAGGCCACATTTGGAATATTGTGTCTAGTTTTGACACCCCCCCCCCCCCCCCCCCCCCCCACCACCTGCAGAAAGGATGTGGTCAAACTGGAGAGAGTCCAGCAGAGGGCAATGAAAATGATTAGGGGGCTGGAGCACATGACTTATGAGGAGAGGCTGAGGGAACTTAGTTTGTTTAGTCTGCAGAAGAGAAGAGTGGGGGGTGGGATTTGTTAGCAGCCTTCAGCTACCTGAAGAGGGGTTCCAGGGAGGAAGGAGTTAGGTTGTTCTCAGAGGTAGTAGATGACAGAACTAGAAGCAATGGTATCAATTGCAGTGAGCTATTAGAAGGCTGGTGAAGAGCTGGAATGGGTTTCCTAGGGAGGTGGTGGAATCTCCATCCTTAGAGGTTTTTAAGGCCTGGCTTGACAAAGCCCTGGCTAGGATGATTTAGTTGGGGTTGGTCCTGCTTTGAGCAGGGGGTTGGACTAGATGACCCCCTAAGTTCCCTTCCAGCCCTAATCTTCTAGGATTCTAAGATTTGTCAAGGAGCACTGGGTTGTTCCCTACCCATGAAACAACTTGTAGAGAGCTGCCTGGTCAAGGTTAGTGTCATCACCTCTAATCTGGAACACAGCCAGTCCCAAATACAGCAGCAGATGAAGGAAACAGACTTCCTGAACTGGAGTCATTTCACTGGGTCATGAGGCTGTGCCAGGGCTTGGGGAGCACTTCCCAAGAAAGTACAGGGGAGCAAGTTGATTCCTGCTTTGGCTGATATTATATGTGGGGATGAGGCAATCTCATTCTGCTCAGAAGATCTTAACAGTTTTGAAAAAAGATGATGGGAGAGGCTTTTATTAATCCGCAGCCCTCACATTTCCCTCAAAGAAGGCTGGATGAGGGTGAGGATATTGGCCATCGGGCACTCATTGAAGAACTGGTGGGTGGATGGGGCAGAGGAGTTTTCTCAGGGCATTAAATTGTGGAGAGGGTAAACCCATTTGGTCTTTGAAACACTTTTTTGCACTTGAAAATTGAACTCTGTCCTCTATCTCAAGAGGAAGAGATAGAGAAGGAGGAAAAAGAGGAACCACGTTGAGTTAGAAATTGGACAGAGCGGCAGGTGGATTGTGAGGAAGACATTAGGACAGGGGCCCTGGGGGCATGAGGTATATTGCAAACCTTCAGGATTGTTCTGGAGCCTCCAGGAATCAAAAATAATCTTTAAATAAAGTTTATTATTGTCCTATGATGACAGCTCCAGGAATATATCCAACCAAAATTGTCAACTATAGGGTGAGAGGGAGAGGGAGGTAAAAAATCCTAAATGTAGGAAAGGGATGAGAGGGACCAAGTCAAAGAAAGAGAGAATGAGGAATTAAAGGAAAGCACTGAAGAAATCAAAGGTATTCAAGCTGTAGAAGGACAATAAAAACAGGAAACAAGAAAGAAGATACAGGTTTTTTATGTAAAATTTGCTTTATGCAATATCTTGTGCAGCTAAATGCTGGTTTGGCTGGTTTGGAGGGAAAGGGGGAGGGAGAGAGGAAGCTCCAGCTGGCATTGCCTCATGTTTACGTGATATCCCGTACTTGAGTGCTATAGATCATCCTCATTTTTCTTTTTGGTAAAAGCTGATAGGTATGTTGAACTATACAAACCATGGACCTGAAAATAAACTCTTTGTCTAGTATCACAGCCTGTTACTTATGAGTTCACAAAAGGAGTAAACCAAGCGTGTTACCCTGGCTGAGCCATCTGAAGACAGTAACATAGAGATAGCCCTCTCAGAGTTCCTCTCAGATTTACTGACAGCATAATGGTTATCTATGCACTGGCAAATCAGTGAAATTGGTTAACATCTGTCCGATACAGCCTCTCCTCTCTCCAGGCTCATTTTGAGAATGGTTGTTCTGTTAGTGTGAACAGGATTAGCTGAGGTTTTTTTCCCCGTGTAGCAAGGCATAGTTGATGTCTGATGGAAAAGAGCATCTGAGCAGAATTATTCAACCATGTTTTCCTATAGTGAGTGTTCAACTCTCTTGATCCGGTCCACAGCAAAGGAAATATCTATGTACGACTGTTGCATCAAGGAGAAAGAGCTGTTTCAGCCAATAAAATGTTGCTTAATCCTATTGGATTAAGGACTTCGAAACGTGTGTTGATTTGGTTTAGGAATTCTCATCCTTTGGAAAACCTTGGAAATAATTTGGGTCAGTATGATTTACAGTTCACATTGTGTATTCGGTGATTTACAAGGGATCAAAGATTAGATAAGCAAGCAGTGCAGGTCCAAAGCATTTAAAGTGTGGTTTCACTTAACAAGATACTTCAGGGTGTCTCCCCCTGCTCTGTCATAAACACAACTCTGCTTTAACTGACCATCTTGTAATGCAAACTCTATGCCATCCAATAAAACTTTGGAAATGTCATGTTACTTCTTTTTGTACTATAATTTGTCCTCATTCCATGGAATTTTTATTGTATCTTAATGTGGTTCTACTGGATTTGTTTGGTTGCAGACTGAAACATTTTTGGTTTATAAAATAGAGATTGTTTGAAGAGTCATTGTTCAGAGCTGAGTTAGATTTAAAGTTGGGTTCAGGTTCATGGGGCTGGGATTCAGTGGGGCTGGAATCTTGTGAGATTTTGGTACCAGATGTTGGATATCTTGTGAGACTATCAATTTTTTTAAAACTTCAGCCACATTTAAATCAGAAAGTGAGGCTCGAATGCAACTGCGGTGAGTGCATTGGAAATTCATAAGTAGATAATAGGTGCCTTCTAGTTTTGAATCCAACCAAGAATTAAAAGCATCAGGGCAGGCTGTATAAAGGGGGAGTTGAACTCAAATCCTTAAATCTGAGACTGTAATTCTTAATCCAGTAATCTATAATGACAGTCTCTTGTGTAGTAGCAACACTTAATTGAAGTTTAATTGCAACGTGGATACACTAACTAATTACTAGTATAGGAATCTTGGTCATATAGTGAAATTGTGACTGAGCCTATCATTCTGACATTCACAGTGTAAAAGGATCCCAGTGCAGAACATTGTGATGACTGATGCAGGTAGTTCACCATTTGATTTGGCTTTAGCAGCAGCCCCAGTGGTTTACTCATTGCTTATGTAAGGGTTTCCCTGTTTCACTTGCTGTGATGTTTCATTTTAGGGCTTCTTCAGTAAACGTCTGAAAGGCTCCATCAAGAGGACAAAGAGTCAGTCAAAGCTGGACAGGAATACAAGTTTCCGTCTTCCATCTCTCCGCAATCCTGATGACAGGTAGGGTTCTCTGTGTCCTCAGAACGAGGATGCTGGTTTCAGATCAACTTTTCCGAAAGTGCATGGCAAAACATGTCAGTCTGTTGAAACTGACAGAAATGAGGGACAAACTGGAGTCTAGTTTTGGTTTTTAAACTATCAGAAACACATCTGTTAGCCTGTTAAATTGTTAAATGTTGTGCGTTCTTCCATCAGATGAGGTTGTTACTAATCCTAAAGGTGGCTGATGGAAAAGGGTTTACTTAAACTTCTGCACTAAAATATCTTGTTCTTCTTTAGCACCTCTCCTCTGGGGTCTCCAAACACCTTACAAACGTTAAGTTTCATAATACAAAACTGTGGCTCTGGGTGTATTAGAAAAATTTGCACCATTGTAAATATATTCATGTATTTACACCACTGCAAACCCTTCACAAATATCCCGGGCAGTGCATCTCCATTAGGAGCTGTGTGATGCACTTATAGGGCAAACCCCTAACACATGCAGCACTGCAGAGCATCTCTATAGGCTGGGGTTTCATTCTGATGTTATATACAGTCATGTAGTTACGGCAGGGTGAATTTCTATAATGTAAGCAGGGCCAGTTTTCCAGAAAACTAGAAGATCTAGGTACCAACTCCCACAATTTGGTAGTTAGTTTGGTTAGACACACCTTAGCGTTCTCAGTCAGTATATCTAGGCTTGTTAGTATTTTGCGGGTGACTTGGGAAGGGGAATGTGTTTTTGTTTTTACCTGCCTGCATTTTTCTAATGCTTTTGAAGAGTGTCATAATTGTCTTAATTGGAAGCCAGACAGGATATTTTTTACTCAATGAAGCCCAATGGAAGAGTTGGATTGAGTGGTAAATAGACTGGCCTGTATTTAAGGCCTGACAGGCTTCTTTGAGTTTACAACATTATTGTGTGTTTAATGCATTTTCACTCTCTCTGCTAGGTTGAATTTCTGTCTGTCATATTGTGCGGCTTCAGTCAATAGCGCTGCCTTCCCTGACTAAGAAGCAGCACCATAAAATCATGGAGACAGCAAGGCTTCAAGAGTTAGAGGCCTTTTTAACTTAGGCCATGTACACACTACAGACTTATCCCGCAATAACTTTTATCGCGGGACAAGCAAGCGTTATAATTATAACGCTTTACTGCGTCCACACAGCACTCCTTCTAGCGAAAGGAGCGTTCACACGCTCCTTTCAATTTTTGCTAGAAGGAGCAGTGCATGGTGGGTACCTATCCCACCATGCACTGCCCTGCCAGCCGAAAGACTGGCAGTGGTGCTGCCTTGAGCCCCAGTCCTGCAGCTGGGGCTCAGATGGACTGGGGCTCAGCTGCTGCTGGCCAGCTAAGCAGCAGCTCAGCCCGGCTACGCAGCTGAGCCCGGGCTGCAGAGGCTCCAGCTTCCCTGGTGAGGCTCCAGACCCCCGCCGCAGCTGAGCCCCACAGCTGGGCCCCAGTGGGGGGCTTGAGACCTGCGCCGGGGCCGCTGGGCCCCAGCGGGCGGCTTGAGACCCCCTCTGGGGCCGCCGAGCCCCTCCCTGGAGCCCAGTGGGTGGAGGGGCTCAACTGTCAGTGGCCAGTGTAGCCCCGCCACCCACCGGGCTCCAGCTTCAGGGGTTCAGGTGGCAGCGGGTTCTGCGGTGCTTAAGCGCGCAGCCCCAGCCACCACCCGAAGCCCCCTAGCTCAGCCCCGGGGCTTCAGGTGGCAGTGGGGGCTGAGCGCTTAAGCGCCACAGCCCCCGCCACCACCTGAACCACTGCAGCTGGTCTGGGGGGCTGGCCCAAACCGGTGAGAGCAGCCGCAGCCCCTGCCACCACCCGAACCCCTGCAGCTGGACTGGGGGGATGGCCCGAACTGGCGAGGGGAGCCCCCTAGCTCAGTCCAGGCGGCCAATCAGCAGCTCCCATAACAGTCAATTTCATTGACATATTTGACAGCTCCAATGTCCCAGAGTGGCCCGGTTTGGCACGCTGGGACCTTTCTGGAGGCTGTCAACAGCGCAACAACCACACAGGCTGTACCACAGAACAACTGTGAGGACTTTTGCCGCGCAACAAGAAACTTTTGTGTGTGGACGCTTTGATTGATATCGCGCGGTAAGGAGCCTTACCGTGCGATAACTTTGTAGTGTGTACAAGGCCTCAGTGAGTAATGGAGAAACTATTCCTGAGATCTAACCGCCAAAGTGGATGGTGTGCTGGTCATCAGTCATGGCAATGTCATCCATGCTCTTGTGACTAAAGGTCTGTCTGTTTTCAGGGACTTGTAACTTGTCTTTAAAAACTGACTCTGTAGGCTTAAGCATGGTAAATACAGTCACCACCTGGTGATACTCTGTTATTTTTAATGGGGGATTTTGCAAACTCTGTTTGAGGTTTTCTGATGTAAAATCTCACACCTATGAGTAGTGTAAAACATGTATTTTGTGTTCCTCTGGTTACCCATGGTTTCAGCTGAGAATGCTGCCTTGCTACATGTGAATTAATGGACATTTGCTTTTACTGCATAAGGGAAACAGTTTCTTCTCGGGGATCAAAGGGAATAACTGTATTTAACACAATTAGTTTTGTTTAGAATCTGGCTACTGCTCACAGTCTGTTTTTCTCTTAGAAAATAGCATACGGGTTTTGAGCATGCAGACACGAGTAAGCAGGATGTAAGAGACTCCCGTGCTGTCTCAGCAATGATTAGAAAACTTGTACATTCTGTTTCAGACCATTTGGTGCCATCAGTCTGTTGTGTTAATGTCCCATGATCCTCTTAAGATGCCTGGTCCTAGATTGTAAAATAATGGACAAGTAGTGGGCAAATGAACGGAGGAGTTCCAGGAGGGCCTAATCCACGGAGTGAGGAAGCGGGGAGCTGGAGAGGTGGATGCAAAGCCATGGTAGCCTGAAAGGGAGGCTGGCTGGTGTAACTGTTAAACTGCTGCTCTTACAGCACTGTCCTTAGAACCCCACACCTGTGCCTTTCGCCCCGGCAGTCTGTATCGGCCATGCATCTATGTCACCTTACCCCTTTGTCCTATCAACGGAGCAGCTTCTGCTCCAACCCCTCCCCCACCTTGTGCCTGCACTAAATGAGAGGGAGACAGGAGCTAGTTGAGGATTAAGCTGCTCTGCTTTCTAATTCCAGGCTTGCTGCGCTCTCTGAGCGCAACAGTCCTTTTTTCTGGGTGGTGGCCAAAGGGCGTTGTTGGCATTTGAGACTTTGCCGGCTGTTGGCCCTGTGACATGAACATTGAATGTTTAATATATTTGCACAGAAATTCGAAATGACTCCATGGAGCTATCACAGGCAGCCGAGAAGTCTAAACAATGAGGACCAATTTTTTTGACTTTTGTTCATTTAGAGAAGGGACCAAGTTGGGTAGATGAAGGCCCAACAGTGAAGCAGCGAGACCTCAGAAAATAGTTGGGCTTCATCTGCCAATAATAAAAGTCACCCCAGCTCCCATGGCTATCAATAAATTAAGGCTTTGTGTAAGAGAGCATTACTCTTTTGCTTGAAATGTGTAGCCATTTCTTTTGACATCACAGATGCTCCAGTGCATTTGTAAAGTGCCATGCTAGAGGACTTTGAGGGAAGAGTACTGTTTGGTTCTCTTTGGAAAGAAACTGATGGACATTTTGAGCAGTACTAATTTCTTGGGCACCTTATGTTGAAGAGACTGAATATTTAATGGAGTTGTGTTTGCATTAGTGGCTTCTTATCCGGAAATGCACTGCTCAAATACATCTTTGAAAGTGTGTAACTGTATACCTTCATAAATAAAACCACAAAGGAAACAACTCCACTCTACAGTGAATCTTACCAAGGATTTTTAGTAAGTTTCACTTTGCAGCCAAGAGTCTCAGAAAACACAACTGAGTAGCATGGTGAGACAAGACAGCTGAGAATTCATGTGTGAATTGAGAGAATGAAGCTGGGAAAAGATGGGATTTGGGTGAGGAAGAATTATTCCCAGCCTGTTGTTAAAACAATATTGAGTATGTTTATTCAAAGAACAAAAGAAGAAATACAACCATTAAACCACGCTTATGAAAAAGAGGTGAAAATTTTTCTATGACCAGGTTTAACTAATAGGCGTGAATTAGCAGGAGACTACGAACTTCATCCCATTTCCCATAAAACCATAACATTATTATTCTAAAAATATACAATTCCATTAACTTACCCAAAACCATTCACAAGAATTAATTTATCCCCACGGAGTGGGCAAGGAGAGAGATGGATATGGCAGCTTCATTTTTCTAATGCTTCCAAGATGTTCATGTACTATAATAGAGATGCAATTTATAGATAAATACCTATCAATTCCAGGGGATTTACTTATCCTGGTGTGTTTTCAGGGTTTTGGGTACAGCATCCTTGCCAGTCATTCACGCTATTGGCAGGCTGTGCCCTATGAGCAGAACTGTTTTGAGGGAGAGAGATGACCCTGTAATATATTGTAGGGAAAGGGGTTGAAGAATGAGAGCTGCTATACTGTATGTAATTGGGACTGCTTCTCAGGGAAGGCATGTTCAGCAGGGTAGCCGTGTTAGTATAGTTGAGCAAAACAAACAAGGAATTTTGTGGTACTTTTAAAGACTAACAAATTTATTTATTGCATGAGCTTCCGTGGGAGAGATCCCACAAGGAAGACGGTTGATCATCCTGGTTCAAACCGAGGTTATTTTCACTATAGCTGATTGGGACACCTGGGCAGCCCTTCAAAACTGGGATGTTACCAGCACAATACCTGGGCACCCAGTCTGGGTCTTCATCTTCCACAGCACTGTTTTGTCACTGACTTGTATCAATTCTGCTGTTTCAGGCCCTGGCTATTTCCTGAGTAGAGCCTCGTATGCCTGCAAAATTGTTTCTGAACTCACAAGGCTCTAGCTTGAGATTTCCAGACTCCTTTCTCATTTGTGTCCTAAGCCAGATTTGAATGGAATTGTCTATCTACATATATACAGAACTGTGTCCCTCTGGCATGCAATATCTCATGTTGCAAGAGCATTTGGCACCGTTTTACTGTGTCAGCTTTCACATTTTTCCTAGGCTGGTTCCCACTGCCTTCTTTGATCACCTCATCCCACACACTTGCATCTTTCATGTGCTGGCTTGGTCTTCCTAAAATATAGAAACATGTTTGCTGAATCTAAAAGGAAAGTAGCATAAAAGGTTCAAGAATAACATACCTTGCATAGCTGGAGGGGCAGGGAGACCAAATCAATATAGCCAGTTTGTGGCAGGGAGTCTCAGAGCATTTCCGACTGGCCTCATAATCCTGCCCCTAGTTTTGTTTATGATGGGGAGTAGAGATGGTTGAGCCTAGTTGCATATGTTCTCGGCAATGGCAGTAAAGCTCTGTGGACAGCTGGGAGGGTTTTGCCCTGTTGGGATTTACTACCACGTGAGAATCCTCCTGATTTAGTAAAAGTCATTTTATGGCATTATCAGATAGTCAGAGTTTGCCAAAGGTTCCTTTTCCGTGCTTGCTAAGAATGGACACCACCTGGCATCGCAGCAGCCAGTAGCCATGGCTTTGGGGTTCGTGGTGAAGCGCTACCGCTGCTCCCATGCCAGCTCTTTTTACTATTGGTAGGTCCTCTCATTTTTTTCTCAGTTCTTTACAGTCTGGAGATGGGGAGGGGGGAGTTGTTTAAGATAAATTTCAAGACATCTTGCATTGTTTTCACTTTCTTGTTCACTCATTCTACTTAATCCTGGTTTAAAAATTTTAAAGTGGGTGATTTTATCCTGTCTGAGATGTTGGGATAAAAATCTGTATTACACAATACGTTGTTAGGGCTTGACTCACTCAGGAGCTTGTACTCATTCTGCGTGTCATTTCTGTCTACATGCTGAAGAAGGCTAGGTGGGGGGAAGGGGAAGAAGCAGGTTGTATGTAAAGAAATATTATCTCATTGTTCATGTTCTACTGAGTATTTCTCTCTGACATTGCTTACAGGTCTTATGTAGATATTTTGGTTTTTTCAGGAAAAATTGAACAAGTCCACAATGTTATAAACCTTCCCCTTGTGGGTACAGACCCTCGCCTGGCTGCCTGTTCAGTTGACTTCTTTATAAACATCCCCTTTCATGGCAGATGCATGTCTGTAACCCACAGCATTCTGTCAGGCATGAAGGAAAGGAGGCTCCACCCTACATTATACATTTCCATAAATAGCATTTAAATGAAACATTATAGGTTAAGTATCTGCTTCAGCAAAATAAAGGAGTCTGAAATGTTAGCAATAGAGATTGTGATTGCCATGGATGCAAGAGTAGAGATAATGTTACGATTGCAAAATTCAGCAAGATATTCTGTGGCACCATATAAGATTTATGTTAGACAAGCTGTGCTCAGTAGAAGAGAGAAATGGAAGGGCTCTGAAATTAAACATTCAGGGTTCAAACAGTGAGTTTAGGACTTTGGGTAGGGTCCAGCCACCGAACAAGATCTGAATCTCAGTTGTAGCTGAAAGCTTTCGAGTTCAGAAAGAGCAGAGGCTCTTGCTGAATGTGAGTAGAGCTCAAGTGTAAATAAATAACCTGAAATGTCCATCAATAAATAAACATGCACATAATAAAACTGGTTAGACTCGTAGAGCAGTTGAGCAGGTAATAGGACGTATTGCTAATTGATAGTTGGAAAACCACGCAGGGTGTGGTGCCTGGTGAATGAATCTTGTGATGGGAATCCGCTGTGGCAGCCTAGGAGAGAGCGCCTGTCCTTCCTGACTGAGATGCTCTTGCTGACTTTTGGGTGCACTGCAGCGGGCCTGGGACTCCTGATTGCAATGTTCAGCAGGAACTCCACCACACGGCAATCCAGGTTCTCTCTGACTTTGTGGATAAGTATTGATTGAATTAAACTTTCTAGTTTGGGGAAGTATTGCTGTACATGGGCGTGATGTGGATTATTCTGAAGCATACAAGCATAGCTTTCTACATGGCTTTTAATGTGAGGACAGTTGAGACCTCTGAGTTTTAGTTGTGTGGTTGTGCAGCAAGATTCAGCTCTCCTTAGTAATATAATTCTAATCAAAGTTCTTGAGCTTTACCTTGATTTGTTGATGAAGAAATAATACGATGGGATTTTGTTCCGTCCCATTTAATGTTTGGTTTTTAGATTATTGATGATCACGTGTTGGGTTTTGGAAAAATATAATACTCTCCTTAGTATGCTGAGTAACTGAAAGCCTCTTCTGCTTTGTAGCTTGGCTTTTAAATAGGTCAAAATCAGCAGGACAGTTTCATCTCCAAAGCAATTAGGTTTTTAACCCTTTCCTCCCCATGCTCGCTGGAATACAGCAGTGGCTCATTAATTGACTGCTGTGAGTCAGACACAGCTATTGGGAGACTGAGGTTTTCAGTTCCCAGCCTCCTTACTCACAACTGAAATGAAGCACTATTGAATCATGGTTTGCAAGGAGAGAAGGTCAGATTGAGGTTGGAGTTGTTTGGCGGTGTTGCTGAAGAGCCCTTGTCAGGAGCAGTGAGATTCTCCTGCTGGGTCAGTAGTTTGGGGTGTTTTCAAAGCTTTGATTTAGAAATATGCATACTTCACTATGAGGATCACGGCCCGTCAGACTTCGGAAAGAAGTGAGAAGTTAAAATCATTCCCTTGTACCACTACTTCTCATGACAGAAATGAATTAAGTGTAGCTACACCCCTGGTTGATTGATAATGATTCACTTTCACCGTGTGTTCCCTCATGGAGAGCTTTTACCATATGCAGTAGATAGAAGAAAGAGTCAGGAAATGGTTAATCATATATGGATAAGTGTAATTGAAATCAGGATTTGGGTTGTTAATGGGGCTGTTTAACAGAAGCAGATTTGTGCAAACAAACCTTCCCCCACTCTGTGACTGCATGATCTTCCTGTTTATAGAAATCCTGGTCCCTGAGATTACCTCTCTCTTCACAGTCACTCTAAGGAGCACTTATTTTTTCAATAGCTTCCCATCTAATACGGGAAAGGCTCTCTTAATCTGGCATCGTCATCAGACATTAGAAAATAAGAGACCGGCTTTGGGTTGGTAATTGTGTGTCTATGCCAGAGGGCTTCTGGGTGGGCAAACTGTCTATTTTACTAATTACAACAACAATAATGTTGGATGAAACTTTTTAAAGAGAAATAGAAAACTATTTTAATAGAAATAGAATGTATTTCTATTGCAATTGCCTTTATTGACTGAATTAGGCCTAGAACTGCAATTTCATGGATACTTGTTTAAAAAACACGAAATGAAAAATACGTTGTGGTAATGGCAGATGCATTCGTTCACATTGAACCCAGCAAGCAGCTCCCCAGTGTTACTCTCCTGTCAGGACTAGGCTGGCTCCCCCACATGGAGTTTTAATCACTTGACAGTTTTTTCCTTAGCGGTACTGAGAGTGCTGATCACCCAAAAGAAGTCTGTGCATGTGTGAATACAGGGATTGCTAAAACATACACACACCTTCTCTTCCCTGATCAGACAAAAAAAATGTATATCCCAGTTGATCTGAGATGAAATCACATTTAAATGTAGTAGACTAAAGAGAACACAGAAGAGGAAACAAAACAGATGATAGTAAAAAAAATTTAACATGCAAGGTGGGATATGGTTAATGTCTCCTGGGGAAAAAGATTGTGTGTGAAGAAAGATAACTGGAACTTCTGTGATGTATTCTTCTTCAGCCCCCAGCCCATTCCTAATAAGCCAATGACTAGGAGTTCTTTAAAGATATTTTCCCCTCCTTGCCATTCTTTACTATCAAGGAGCTAGTTAACTTGTTAAATCCAAGGAAAAGCAATTTGCTCCTTGCTTGAAAGGTCACCTTTGCCTTGTTGCAGAGCATGCTCCCTGAGCCCCGCTGGCTGCTGCTTCTCCCTGCTGTCTCCCAGCTCTAACCTCCTTATAGATGCAGCACCATGGAAACAGGCCCAGTGTTGAGCAGGCTGCGCAGGCCAGTAACTTTGTTTGTGTCACCTGAGGGGCAGGCTGCAGCGTGAAGAATTAGGAGAAGGGATATTACTGAACGTGTATGGACGAAGTGGCTTTTCTTCCTGCCCAGTGTTCCGACCTGGCTTGAAATTCATCTGAAACTTTTAACCAAAGGCTTAAGATAAAACTACTGCTGGATTTTGTGCATTTCTTCCTCTGCACACCTGGATTTTTTTCTGAGATGTAGTCCAGAAAAAGTCGGAGGGGCTGTGATGTGGCACCGCTATGATTTGGGGATGCACTGCCAGATGGTTGTACAATTGCTTCATGTAGGTTTGCTTGATTGATGTGAATTAGAATGGATTGACTCCTTTAACCTTGGGATGATGCAAATATATTTCCCTAAACAGGATTTGTAAGAAGTTGCCTTGTTTTTGAATGGATGGCCTGTCTTCTCTCTCTTGACCTATTCTCTTGCTGTGAGTTGTTGGGACTGGAATTATCTGGGTGCGCTCTCAGCCACCACCCAGACATCACATACTAAAGATCCTTCTGTTGGAACTGAATTTGCGGGGATTTGGGAGATTTGCCACTTAGGTAGCCATGTGACCTCAGAAGTTCTTTCTTTAGAGGAGACATTTAAATTAGAGAGAAGATTTTGCATAGAATAATATTAAAGTGGTGCATTGTGGTGTGTTTATTTTAGACTTGCCGTACCTAATTGCCTCAAGTGTTCAATTATACATGGCTGAGGTTTTAGTTTGCATTGGTACAAGCTGCTGCTGTAACTTATTATAAAAAAAGCACAAGGCAGAGAAAGTGCTTGTACCAATGTTTTCAATTTGTATGTGAAGTAATATTTGTAACATCCATCTTACCAGAATGCAGCTGTGCCTTCCATTTAGGTCATCTTAATATATTTAATGTAACCTACATTTTCTCTGGCAAGTCTAAAGAGCTGTGTGTATCAACTGGCGTGCCAGAAGTAGCAGATCTTGTGCAAAACTGAAATGAGGTGAATTCTGCTTGCTGCTTAAGCTATTTATTCTTCAAGGTGGTATCCATGGCTTGGTAAACAGCCTGAGAACTGGTGAAAGTATGCAAACAAAAATGCATTTGGAGAGACTGCTTCTTTTCTAATATCCTTCAATAAAGCTGCTGCTGGGGTGTTAAGAGTTTGATTTTTGTAATATTACAAAGTACTGGGCCTTCTTAAAAAAAAATTTCTGGGGAAGTACAATTTTTCAGAGAATAAAACAGCTACTAATGCTAACAATACCTTCCCAATCCTACTTTGAATAATCATTTCTAAGTGATAAACTGACCTAATTTTCTCGTGGAGACCAGGCCTAAGTTTTTGCATTGTGGCCCAACTGTGATGGGAAACATTGGTGAGAAAGTAAAGCTTTAAGTGCGTGTAGAAAAATGTGTAGAAAATGTGTCCGCCTATTCACACATCTGCTTCTTATAGCTATTCTCGTGTGCTGTTCTCAATTGAATAGCAATAGGGTTAAGCAAGTGCCTCGGGGCTTTGCTGAATTGAAGCCTAGAGCAGAAATATGGTTTTCCTGCTTTTTCTACTCTTGTTCATTCTGCAGAATCAAATGTAGTTGAGTGAGGGACCTCGAGTCTCGTGGTTGTTTACAATCAGTATTTTCGTTGGCTAAGTTCCAGTTACAAGGATGATCCATTATATATGTGTAGCTTCACCAAAGTGGTGCCATGGGAAGCACCATTTTCTCTGCCAAATCTTTTATTCCAGGTAGTGATGCAGGAGGAGGAAAGAGCCTGAGGTGGAGTTTGGAGGATGAGGGGTTCAAACAAACCTAAGCTTATCACTTACAAACTGACTACATTTATTCCGGAATCAGAAACATGGTATTTCACAGTGCTGTTTTGACACAGAATGTAAAAAGTTTATCTTGCTCAGGGCTGGTGTGTCTTTGAGAAGTCAGCAAGAGCAGCCAAAAGGGAGATTTGATTGAAGGAGGCCTAGATAGACAAGAAATGCCTAGAGTAGTAGAGCATGAGGAGCAGAATTAAATGATCCCTGGAGGAGTTGGAGATGGGAGATTTCTGCAGTGGTCAAGGAAGAGGGACTTAGACCCATCAGCTGAAAAAAATGATGTCCACAAGGAAGGTAGAAGAGGCTTAGGGCAACCCAAAAGGAGGAATGATGAGATAGGCCAAAAAAAGACCAAGGAGATGAGAACAGACCAGACAAACAGAGAGATTGCAAAACTTTAGTTCAGACGGCTGATCTGGGTAGAGTAAGGTAGCAGCAGGGCTGCATGTCTGATTTATTTTTGGTTTTGTGTTTTTATATTTTTCCCACCTCAATATGCAGAGGGAAATCCCACCAATTGAAAAAATTGCCTGTTTTAAAAGAGGGAAAAATCTCATTTTGTGTCTGGGTAGGAATAGCGGGGGGACGGGCAGGGTGTTTTGTCACTATTAAAGCATTTGATTAGTAATCGGCATTTGAATATTCCCAGTAGCATGTTGTCTACAGTAAGACAGATTAAAAGAGAAATGCACATTTTATCAAGAATTTGTTGTTCTTTTTTACTGTGTCAAAATGGCTCCAACTTGTATTTCTGTAAATCCACCTCTTCTGGATTTGGGTGGTGGTGAGAATCTATTTTCTAGTCAAGTGTTAGAACCATAAGTTTTTCCTGTGTTAGTGTTTTGCAACACCTAATGTTTCGGAAACTGAATAAATAATGCATGCAATTTATTTTCTTTAATATAATAATGTACTGGTAAAAACTGTACAGACTGATTAACCCATCAGTTTCAATCTTCCTTTGTTCTGGATCTTGCCAAATCTTGTTTAGAAGAGTTCCCCTTCTTATTTCTCCCCCTTTTTGCCCTCTTACAGGTCACGTGGATTGCCAAAGCTAAAAGAATCTCGTTCACATGAGTCTTTGCTGAGCCCAGGCAGTGCAGTGGAGGCGTTGGATCTTGGAACTGAAGAAAAAGTCTTTGTCAAACCACTTCACAGCAGTATCCTAGGGCAAGACTTCTGCTTTGAGGTAAAGAAACCTTCCCCCCGAGAGTACACATTGCATGGTGTAGTCAGTCAGTCTGTCTGAATCCCCAGTGTACACCATTTTGTGATTTCCTAACTGGATGAACAAATCAATTTTCTCAGACGTTCTGAGGTTATGATATGAGTCATCTAATCATAAGATTCCCAAGTCCTTGGGACTAATGACATCAGTCAGTCAATGGGAGAAATCTCGTCAGTAACTATACTCGTCTCATTGAACATCTAGTTATCGGACAAATATTTCAGTGTTTGTAATGTGCATGCAGATATGTGGTTCAGGTTTACTTGTTGCACTCACCATAATCTGAGTTCACTTACAATACATTTGAAAAAAGTAATTAAATGCAACCCAGCTGAGAAGTCAGCTGATATAAGTGCTCCCCTCCAAAAGTCCATTCTCTACTGGCAGGTTATCTTGAGTAAATAGGGACCTTGCAGGAGTCCTGAAGATCAAGAGACTTGAGCTTTATCAGGCAATCAAGGGATTAAATCGGGGTGGGCACATGTTTTGGCCTGAGGGCCACAGCTGCTGTATGGTGGGCCACACATAGTGGGAGAGGGGCGGGGGGTGGGGGAAGGGGCAGAGCTTATAAAATAAATAAATAGTAAATAATAAATAAAATATGAAAAGTGATAGATAAATAAATAAATAAATATTTTATTTATAAAAATAAAAGGAATGGGGTGGAGTCAGGAGGGAAGAGCAGCCACCATGCTCCAGCCGGAACGCTGACGGGCCCTGCACTCCGGCCACGGCAGGGTGCCTCTGGGCCCGCACAGGAGGAGGGGGTTGAGCCGGGCGTGTGGAGTAGCTTCCGTGCTCCAGCCGATTAGGCCTTGTGGGGAGTGGCCACTGTGCTCCGGTCAGAGTATGGTGCTGCTGAGCCTGCAGAGGGTCAGGAGGGAGAAGTAGCAACTGTGTTTTGACCGGCCAAATGAAATGCTTAGGTGGGCCATATCTGGTCCGTGGGCCATATTTTTCCCACCTCTGCATTAAATTCTGTAACTCGGGGCTTCCATTGCTCTCTAGCCTTTTCCCTCACTCCCCTGCATTCATATTATGGGGCTGTTAGCAAGATCCCATGTGAAGAAAGTGACTTCTAAGATCAAAATGTTAGCGGAGAGCTACTGAAAGTGGATTGTATGAATGTGCTTTTAAACTGGCTAAATCCTACCTAAAACAAGTGTCTAAAGTTGAGAGGATGAACTGCATACTATCAAGTGTTACTTTTGGGTATGATCATGGCCATCATAACATCAAGTGCCCTGTGGGTCTTCAGTGGAATTGTGCCTGGGATGAATCTGGCCCCAGGTGTTTAACTCCCTGAGGCAAAGATCTGTTCCCTACCTTGAAAACTGCTCTATCAGAACTGTGAAAGAGTTTATAAAGAGTGACAGGTAGGTTTGGGGTTATCTTAAACAGAGGCATTGGTTTTACTTAGTAACTTGACAAACACCCAAATGCGTTTATTTAGGATTACCATATGTCCTGTTTTTGCCGAACAAGTCCTCCTATTTCTATATAAACGCTCTGTCCGGCCGCTTTTTTTTTATGTCCGGGGAAAGCGGAGGAAGGAGAGGGCCTGGGGAGGGCCCTGGCAGTGTAGCTTTTCTCTCCAGACCCTCTTCTCTCTTCCCTTTCCCTGGCCATGTGGCTCTTCTCCCCAGCCCCCCTCCTCTCTCCCCTCTCCCCTTCTCCCAGCACGGCTGCTGAGCCGCAGAGAGCTGTTCAGGGGCTGGATTCAGCTCCTTTCAGGTGAGGAGGGCGGCTGGTGAAGGGGTTGCAGAACCAGGGCAGGGGTTGGGGAGCCCCCACAACCAGGCTGGAGAAGGGGAGTCCCCGAGGTAGGGACTGGGGGAGGAAAGGGATCCTTCAGGGAGGGAGGCTGGGGAAGGGGTCTGCGGCAGGCACCAGCAGCACTGCTGGGGTGACGAGCCAGGGCTCGAGTTTGGGAGGCCGTGGGGCCCCCCTTTAGGACAGGGCTGGGGCTGCAGCCCTGAAAGCACCAGCCTTAATCTGGTCCTGGGCTCCACGCCCAGCAAGAGCCCCCCAAACCTTCCTGGGCTCCCACTCTTGGTGCAGAGCCCCTATCCCCTTCATCCCACCCATAGCCCCACTCACCACCATCCCAAATCCCCCACACCTTCCTGTCCCTGCCTTCACTGCCCAGAGCCCCCATAATCCCCGCCTATACCCCCAAACCTCTTGACCCCCTCATCATCCCCACCCATTGCCGCCAAACCGCCTGACGCCCCTCCCCCTTCCCCCCATTCACTGTCCAGAGTCCCCCATCATGGCCTCTCTGGAGAGTCCTCTTTTTTGAAAGTTGAAATATGATAACCCTAATTTATTCAAATTAAGAAGTTTATTGATTAACTGCAAGGAACAAGAACTTAACTGTGATTGAGTGATCATGCGAAACAAATTAGTCAAAACCTTTCTATTTTTGGAGGCAAAATTTCAATCTCTTGTTTTCAAAACAACTTTTCTGTGATGAAAAGAAAGGGTTAATTTTACTCCAATCCTGATGTAAGGAGGGCATTTTCTTATCCTGTTCTCAACAGATGGACAGAAACAAGGTGAAAGGAGAGATAAGTTAGAAAAGATTGGTGGAAAAACAGCTTTTGCTGATATTTTTGGAACAGTGGATCACTGATGAGTTGCATTTGGAGATGCATTTGCCTGGCAAGTTGAGCATAACATTAGCTACTTGGATCCTGGTTTACAATCTGGTCAGGGATATCCTCTTACTGAATCGTTTCATCCTAGACCAGGCAGACTTGAATAAATATGACATAGCTGACTTCAGGATTGAATGAAAAGCCAAGAGAGTGATTGATCGGATAGGAAAAGAAGAAGAGGGGAGGGAAAATAACACAACAAAGGAAGAGAAAACCATGCAGGCTCTTACTGACAATTAAATATCCCCTCTGATGGGCTGAGAACGTGATGTCATGATCATGTGATCACTTTTGGCACTCAAAGGTGAACACAAAGCATCTTGAACAAGATTAAGGCCAGCTAGCCTTCTTCCTGGAAGGAAAGTCATTTAGATGAGTCAAGGTGGACTGAGCTGAGCTGCAGTGTTGGCAGTTGGGGATAAGCGGGGACTCAAGGTGGGACAGGAGATAAGAGGATGAGCTGAACCGAGCTGATCAGAGTCTCTTTTTAAGAAACCTGAAATTCAATTCATCCACCTCATTATTTTGTTCACCAGTTAGGCCTCATGTCCGTCACAGCAGTTTCAGGCTATTAACTTCTGGTTCCACATCTTCTTTTTTGGCAAACATGATTTCAACAGTCCTTGGCTTATATCAATGTGGCCTTTTTGGTTTAGGCTAATCAGGCTTCTTTGTAAGCTGCTTTTGTACTCTTCACAGCATTCAGCATTGTAACCAGCTTTCCCTATTTTATATGGTCATTCTAACATCTTATGACCTTCCATGTACTTTTTCCATCTAAGTTCACAATAAGGGTATACTTTGTAGGCCCAGTAGTCAATCACAATATTTCTATTCCAGCACTTCCTATTCTGCTTTGTCCTTCCTGGGTTGACAGAACATGGTTTACAATACAAATGCAGAATTTAGTACTAAAATTTAGTCTTAAAGTGATCTTTCCCATGTTCACACAGCTGAACATGGGAAAACATGGGAAAACAGAGAGGTCAAATAAAAATCAAAGCAAAATAATTTAATTATTAAATGATTAATAATTATTAAATCAATTATTAAATAATTAATAATCAAAGCAAAACAGGGGAAACATGGGGAAACAGAGGTCAAATAAAAATTAAAGCAAAATAAATAATTATTAAATAATTAATAATAAGATGATTATTAATGAGTTATAATTATTAAATTAATTACTCAATAATTAATAATTAAAGCAAAACATGGTAAAACAGAAAGGTCAAATAAAAATTAAAGCAAAATATGACTGTCCCCTTATACCCACAAACAGAACTGGCATCAGTTTTGCTCCAAGTGGTATTGTCTGTTCCAAAGCAGAGTCAAACATACCACTGATGTGTCTGTTACCCAGAGTGTGCGATTTTTAGCTTCCTGAAGACAGTATTTCCAGTGACAGCCAGCAGGGATTTTGTTCATCGAGCTTTTCATCAACACACTATTAGCTCTTTCCCTACACCTGCTCAGTTAATGATCAGATTGTCCACCTCGGGGACCTTGGAGATACTGCAAGTATCTAACGGCTGCAGTTCAGTTAGCATATGCACAAATTTCAAATTGCTGACTATATCCTTATTTTACAATCTCTCAGAACATTTGGCCAGAACAGTGTATTTCTCTTCAGTTTTATACCCATCTGAAATGAGGTTTTCTCTGCATCTTGTGTGCTTTTCAGGCTTGCTCCTTTGCTGCCTCAGATTTGCTCTCTGTTGCTGGAAGGTTGCCTATGACTTTACTCCTTTTTTACATTTTCCAGTCTTGCTGGAACTGACCCTGTTTGTGTTTCAGGTAACCTACTCCAGCGGCAGTAAATGTTTCAGTTGTTCTTCTTCAGCGGAAAGAGACAAGTGGATGGAAAACCTACGCCGAACAGTGCAGCCTAACAAGGTAATAGAAGAGGAAGCTGCAGGAATATTACCACGAGTAAAATGTACATGGTATGAGTGGATTCTTGTCCAGATGTGATGTATCAAACCATAGCAAAGGTGCTTCCCTATTTAATTAGGTTGATCATACCTAAGTAGCATTCTGAGGAAGGAAGCCACTCTTCGTGTACCAAAAGCCACCAGGCACTGCTTTTATATGAAGTGCAGTCGGGTAAACCTTTAACAGATGATTTCTCCTTGCCACGTGATCCTTATCTCTAAGAACTACTGTCCAATGAGACTGATCAAGGAACAGCCATTGTCAGTCAGAGATAGTTCCTGTTTGCTGTGTCTAGATTGGGTTTCTTCTAAAGTGCATCCCAGGAGAAAGGAGATGGAGAGTTATGCACAATGGAGGGGACTGATGTTGGTAACAGGGATTTCTCTGTGCCTTTTTTTTTTTTTTAAAGTTACTTAGTTACCAGAAATTTTATGAATCTTCCAGCTTCTGAATAGCAAAAGTGCAGAGCAAATCTGTGTTCTAAACCAATCTGAATACAGCTTTTCAAAGGCTTTTCTATTTGAAAAGAAAATGCTCTTTTTCTCCATTGTCTCTCAATCAACACTGGATTCTTTTTTCTGCACAGGACAACTGTCGACGAGCTGAGAATGTGCTCCGTCTCTGGATCATTGAGGCCAAGGACTTGGCCCCCAAGAAGAAGTACTTCTGTGAGCTGTGCCTTGATGACACGCTCTTTGCCCGCACCACCAGCAAAACAAAAGCAGACAACATCTTCTGGGGCGAACACTTTGAGTTCTATGGCCTTCCATCCCTCCATAGCATCACAGTTCACATCTACAAGGATGTGGAGAAGAAGAAGAAAAAAGACAAGAATAACTACGTTGGTCTGGTCAACATCCCCATGGCCAGCGTGACTGGCCGTCAGTTTGTGGAAAAATGGTACCCAGTGAGCACTCCTACGCCCAATAAAGGAAAATCAGGAGGACCTTCCATTCGGATCAAATCCCGATACCAGACCATCACCATCCTTCCCATGGAGCAGTACAAAGAGTTTGCGGAGTTTGTTACAAACAACTACACCATGCTGTGTTCTGTGCTGGAGCCTGTGATCAGCGTGAGGAACAAAGAAGAGATGGCCTGTGCTTTGGTGCACATTCTTCAAAGCACTGGCAGAGCCAAGGTGAGAGCAGTTGAGAAGCAATATTACAATGAGCCCTGATGCCTTTCTCATGGATTTATAACACTGCACAGACTAGGAAGGCTGGGTTGGTGTAAATTTAAGATGGACTTTAAATGGGGGTGTGGTATAGTGTCCTGAGAATGGGAGTTAAAGGAGGGTAATGCTACCAAAGGGGAGAGGCTGTAGAGGGGGAAGTGAAGTAAATCAAAAAGAGCATTTTAAAGAAATTTGAGCAAATTTTCTATGAAAGGAAGGCAATGTAGATAGGAAACACATTACCAAAGACAGAAGTACAACCTGTAAGTGGGAATATATTCCAAAGAGCTAGATATAAACATTTAAAGGAAATAACTATTTCAGGATAAAAACATTAGCCAAGTAGATGGAAGGACTTCTGCAATAAGCTGAGCTGCTCTATGATTCTATCCCAATGAATTGTGAAAGACCTTGTCTGTCCTGGGCACACAGGGGCATTGTGGGAAGACATTGGAGGATTATCAGCACTCGGGCGGTTTAGCCTGTGTCCTCGCTGCACAGTGGGTAGATTACCAGCAGGGATGAAAGTGTATCCTAGCTGTACTCTCTGTGACCCCAGCTGTGCTTGCTAACCTGAGTTTTTAAAGTGGAGCCAAACTCGAATGAGCTGGGCGTTGTATGTGGATGGGAGTGTTTACATAATCCTTCCACTTTTATGCGCTGTATTTACCATCTTCCACGTCACACATCCCCCTAGGCAGAACATCCTTTGTGACCAATTGTGCTGAGCTGCAAATGGTACGGTATGAACAGTCTCATGTAGCACAGCTTACGGCTAGAGTAGCTCCTGTAGTATTGAACTGAAATAATTCTGGCAGGCACTCTCCAGATTCCTTCAATGTTGACTGCAACAGATAAGTAAATCAGCGCGTTACATCTCTGCCTTTGCAGTGCTTGTATTTTGGGTTCTGATATACTGGAGTAGGAAACTGTAACCTGGAGCCCTCAAGTGAGCAAGCCAGGACTTCATTATATACTGTTGTCACACTTGGTTCTCACTTGAATCTCATTTACACTGATTGGGAAAATTATTGCCAGTTATTACAAAAAAGGAAAGTGAATAACAATAAAGCAAATTTAATATCGCTTGGTTGTAGAGATTTCCTAGTAGCATACTTACTTTATAGTAATAGACTTCCCAGTAATGTACATCCATACATTTTGTGAAATAACGGTTTAGTGATACAAGACCTCACAACTTCTAACTACACAAGGGGCTGCCACTTCTTTCTGCAGTTTAGCAGATTTCTATTGTGTTATTTGTGGAGGCCTGAAGGTGTTAAAAGATGTAGAAAACAAACAAAAATTTGATGTCTGCCTCCAGGAGCCTTGGTGTCTGGGGTTGGATCCTGGAAGAGGCTGAATATTTCTGTGGGATGTGACTGCCTTCAGTTCCAGCTGGAGTATGCAGCTGAGGAAATGTATTACCATTGCAGGACTCAGCCTGTATTCAGAGCTAGCTGTCAGCTTTGATTCTTGTCGGTTGTTCTGTCTGGCCTGCCCTATAGCCTGAATGCAGTACAACACAATGCCAAATCAGTGCACAGTAGGAATGCTAACTTGGTTTCCCAAATCACCAGTCCATTTTATGCTCATAAACTTTATTGGCATAAATCCCTCTTAATAAAATTACTGTACTCAATAATAAGGTGGATTTGATATTCTCCTGATATTTTCAGTTTGGACAGTAGGGAAACACCCAGCTAGTTATCTGCAAGATACATCAATAAAGAGTGACTATAACATGTCAGCCACAGACCATGGAGGAGTGAGTAGTTCGTGGATTCTGTTCAGGATCTGGATTAAATGTCAACAAAGCTTGGCTGTAAGGATTTTTATTTAGTGTCTTGCTTCCCTCTTCGTAATTTTACCACCACTCCCCAGCCACTACTGCAATTTTATGTGTCAAACACATGTGTCAAACAAATACAGAGCTGCCTGTTGGCCTATGCAGTCAGATACACAAATGTGGGGTGAGCTTTAGCTAATCTGTATAGCAGCCCCTGATGCTGTGATAGCTGCATGACATCCCCCAAGCCAGGCACTTCAGTTCAGCAATCCTCTCATCCCTGCTTGAGGAGCGTAGGGCTTCTTGTCCTCTTCCCAGCTGGGTATCAGAACCTTCCCTGCCATTTAAAGAGCATCTTTGGTTAATAAACCTTGTTGCTGCTGGACTTTTCCCTCAGGACTTCTTGACAGATCTGGTGATGTCTGAGGTAGATCGCTGTGGGGAGCATGATGTTTTGATCTTCAGGGAGAACACGCTTGCCACCAAAGCCATTGAGGAGTACCTAAAGCTGGTAGGGCAGAAGTATCTTCATGATGCACTAGGTAAGGAAGTACCAGTCTCTCTCTCTGTCTCTGTCTCTCAGAACCTAGGGGCCAAATACTGTCTGAGCAACCAGACAAGTAATTGGCCTGGACTTTGGGTATCCTGGTGGGAAATCCATTGACTGCTGCCTCAGCCTCAGGGCTAGAGTTGGCTCTAGGACCCCTATGTACTGGGAATGAATTAGGGAGTCCTATTAATGGTGATCTCATCCCAATGCTCTGCATTTTTCTGGGTACCATTTTTTCCCCTTGGTTCCCCTCATTGATTTAAATGTCACAACTCTTCATTATGAATTGTGAATTGTTAGTTCTGGAGTACATGAATAGGGATAAAGGTGATTTTGATTATAAACCCATTAGGAAAGATATTGGTAATATAGATGATGTTCAGTACTTTCGTGTTGTGTAAGCTTTCCATCTGGACATCGGTGGTGAATCCAGTATCATGACCAATCTCAGCTGAAATAAGCTAAATGGATATTTCAAAGACAGGTCAGCAGAGTGCTGCGTAGGCTTGCATTGCTCCTTTGGGGGACGTGGAACCATTATGTTAAAGATGCTCCCTTGAGCAAGGCAGCACAAAGTTCAAGCTGAAAACTGAGATGGACCTGGGAATGTGAGGCTGAAGGCAAAGCTGATCTCATCCACTGTATTTCATTGCTGGGGCATCTCCAACTAAGCGGTTCCTGCTCATTTGTCAAGGAAAGTACAAGTCCAAGCCAGTATTAGGGTTGGGGGCATGTATATATTATCATAAAGATTTGTCTGTTTGCATACACTTCAGGTGCAGTCATTGAACTGCTGGCATATTTCAAGTCTGACCCTCTGAGTCACAAACTTTGGGCATAAGCCCTGCTTTTGAGCAATTAATTCAATACACTGATAGTCACATTTCTCTTAATCCCACTTTAACCTTCTAATTCTGCACCAGATGCAAACAAATATTTAGGATTACGTGTGACCATCTAGAGAGAATGAGGCCGTGAGGCTAGTGACCATCACACACCAGTGGAGCCAGCTTCAAGCTGTTTCGGTTACCTTTGAGGAAGTTTGTCCTAAGTGCTCTTTACTGAGGGAAAAGAATAGAATCAATTCTCCTTCTGTCGTTCATCTCACCATACATGCATAGCTTCTGCACTTGGGGTGTCCCAGGTCTTGAATCCATTTCTAGGAGTCCACAGACAGCAGCTGCATCCTGGCCTCCACACAAGGTCTGCTGAAATCTGGTGGGCTAAGAATCTAGTCGGACTAGAGCTTCAGCCAAGGCATCAGCCATGGAAGCCCTGAATGGAAGGTTGTCTGGCTCCATTAGTTGGTGCAACCACACTGTTTAAGCCAGAAGGAGGTACAGAAAGTTTGTCCAAGCAACAAGATGATTTCCTCTTGTGGCTGCATTGGACCCTATTTGTGCCTGCTTCCTGCACCCAACCCTTTTCCTGATTCTTGCTCTGCTCCTGCCTTCCCTCCTGTTTCCATGGTGCTCTAGCCCCATGATTGATCCTGGGCTCTCCGCTAGTTCCTGCTCTTACACCTCACTTCCAACCATCAGTTACCAGTTCTGGTTCCAACTCCTAACCCTAACTCTGGCTTGACCTTTGGTTCTGGCATTTGCTATTTGATATCTGATCTCGGCTCTGAACCTCAGCTTTGATTTCCTGGTTCTGACTCTGGTTTGACCCCTGACCCTGGTAATTGGAAGCTGACTTTGGAGCTGCCCCTTGGTTTTGTTCTCTAACTAAATGCCTGTTCCACCCACTAGACTTGACTCCTGCTCTGACTACTAGGCCAGATCACCTGCATCCCCATAACAGCACTCACCCTAACCCTCCCAACTTCCTCCCTTTTTAGCCTCACCCTCCCAGCAAGCCCATGCTGCTTCTCTACTGGTCTTACCCACAGAGAGACCCTGCCAGCTGCGTGCCATTCCTCCCTATCCTCCGGCTTTGCTTCTGACATATGTTGTTGTCAAACAAGTAACCCAACCCTACAAGTGCAATCACCACATTGGGTAATGTCTGTGTCTACACAGCAACTAGAACCAATGGCTGGTTGGTGTGGCTGTTTCACTGCTGTGCAGAGGTCTGGGAACCAAGGTAGGAGACTCCCAAATCAGGCTCCAGCCTGAGCCCAGAAGTCTACATAGCAATGAAACAGCCCCTTAAGTACAAGCCCACGTTAGCCGGCACAAGGCAGCCGCAGGCTTTTCTTTGCTGTGTACACTTACTGTGACATGGTGGACTAGGCCTAGAGGCCCTGTGCTGCAGGTCCCTGGATCCCACTACACCAGCGGACCAGGAAAGGAGCAGTGGAGACTGCACAGGAAGCAGCCAATCGGGGAGGCTGTAAAGGGCTAGCCAATCACAGGGTTGCAGGCAAGTATAAAATCAGCTTCAGGGCAGTCAGTTCCTTGCTGGAGCCAGAAGACTGCGAATAGTGCTCAGTGCTCCTAGCTGGCCAAAGGAAACAGCAGCACCATGGAAAGCTCAGTGCTGGCAGGGGTCAGGAGAGCAAGAGAATGCTCCTGGCTGGCTGTGGGGCCTGAGCACACACGAACCCTGAGGTAAGGGTGAAGCCTGGGGCCATGGGGAAGTGCCCCAGGAAACAGAAAGCAGTTTAGTTAAAGGGATGATGTGTCACTTGGTGGTTGTTCTTAGGGTCCCTGGGCTGGCACCCAGAGTAATGGGCAGGCCAGTATCCCCACATACACCCTTTGGGAAGTGGCCTATAATTGCACTGTGATAAACCACCAGAAGGAACTTAGTATTGGTCTAGCTGGAGAACTGGGGCCAGAAGGGCCCAGAGAGGAAAAACCATTGCTTCCAGGGAATAAGCCCTGGGGATACAGCCTGTTACCTGATCTGGGACTGTTTCAAGACTGCAGACACGCAGGATGAATAGGAGTGCTCACGAGAGGTGGGTGCCATGCTGTTACACATGCCCTCTGAGATGGCAAACAGCTCCCATTAAATGGATAGCCTCCTGACAGTGACCCACTGTATGCTGGTTCCTCTCCTGCCCAAAGTCCTGATATGAACCACCTATCTCCTGGTTCTTGGCCTAAGGAGAGACTGGAAATAGATGCCGGCCTAGTTAAATCATTGCTTTCAGGAGAACGCCCTCCTCCCCAGTGGTCTGGAGGCTGGCCAGTCAGCCAGGTTTTAAATTCTTGGCCAAATTAACGTACCTGATTCTGCCAGCTTTACTGTCATCGGGTAGAGTCTTACGGTACTGTTGAGCATGAGTAAAGGTGGCAGAATCTAGCCCAGTATGTGGAAGCAAGCAGCATTTTGCTTAATGCCTTGTTTTCTGGCAGATTAAATTACTATCTTTTGATTCAATGCATTACATTTGACTGTGAGTCCTTTAATGTGCAGTAATTACGTAGATATTTTTAAATTAATTACATTGTTTCGGGCATCAGCACTAAGCGATAAGATTGTGAATCATAGAAGTTAGGGATGAAAAAGACATGTTAGCTCATCCAGCTTGTTTCCAGCCTAGGGCAAGATTGCTCTTAAAAATGTATTTACCTGTTTTGAAATGTTTCACTCATGAAGTTCAATTAGGTTCCATATTCTATGAAACAATTAAATTAACCACAGTGAAGTAATTCAGTATTAGGTGGCTAATATACCCCCAAACACATTTTAATACATGGTTAGCGTCTGGCTAAGGATCACTGAGAGAAAATTGCAGGTGCATGAAAAAAGATTTGTTTACTATAACATTGCTCTTTACTGGGTTGAATCTCCCTTCTTTTGTCTTGAAATGTGGCTTTCTTAGAAGTATTACGTAACACTCCAACAGCTTTATTCTGTGCTGTTGACATTTCCTTTTAATCCTTTAATGGTCCAATTTCAACCCCTTGTGGCAAAGTACACTATGAAGGAACTCATTTCAGACATTTTTAGTTTATTTTTTCCCAGGGTTCAGGCCTCAGCAAAAATTTCTAAACTGGACTAGTTTTCCCATGCAACTACGAATACTTGTTAAGAACAGTTACAGCATGACCAGATGCTGGCTGCAAAGTTATGTACAAAAAATTGTGGAGCTGAAAAGATTTGGGTAAGCTTTACCACCAGCAGCGCCACTGGGGGCGGAGCTTGGGGAGGAGGGGCAAGGCAAGGGAGGTGTGAATTCCCCCCCCCAAACATATTTTTGCACAGACCGTCCTTCCAGCATAAACTCCAAACTGGGAACATCTTCTGAGGACATAATTCAGAAGTTATTGAATCATTAAGCAGATAAATAAAGATGCCTGGCACAGCAGCAGTTTAAAAAGTAATTAGTATGTTGAAGTACACCTGGGAGAGCATATAAAATACATTACAGTATATCAACCAATGGAAACACCACCGTCCCCTGTATGAAGTAGTATATTCAATTTCAGTTGCCTCACTTTAAAAAAGAGAGGGCAGAAATTTAAAAGCTCTAGAAATAGGCAACAAAAATCCTGCAAGATATAAGGATGATAAGAGACAGCAGACAGGATTATTTGGCCTGGATTGAATTATTCACACTTGCAAAGAGCAGAGTGAAGACTGATGAGTCTTCCTTTTAGTCTTATAATACAAGAACCAGGTGATGCTCAATAAAATGAAAGGCTGGTAAATTTAGAACTAATAAAAATAAAAAGTATTGTCAGATTCATTGCCAAAGAAGGTCATAAAGACAAATAGCCTGGCTTTGTTTTTAAAGGGATGGATAATTTTGTGATCACTAATAACATTTGTACCTATGTGAAAAGATGTAAAAGATAATCATTCTTCAGGGTATAAGCTGGTAGCTTGCCGGGGTGAGAAAGGAATTCTCCCTCCTCCTCCATGTACAACAGCAGCACAACTGACTAGGAGGGGAGAGGTTGGAATTTACTTTCCTCTGAAGCATCAGCTGTTGGCCAGAACACAGTGACTTGATCTGATGTGGCAAATCCTTTGTTTGAAAACATTTAGGAGGAGTTGTGCCCTCCACATCTGGTGTCTGGAGGCTACTTCATTGCAAACAATGGGTGCAGAAAATGCAATTGCCAAGAAGAGGCATAAACAGGATTTAAAGATACACCAAGGAAACTTTTCTATAATTGCCATTGTTTGTAACCCTCTTCCCTTATAGGGGAATTCATCAAGGCTTTATACGAGTCAGATGAGAACTGTGAAGTTGATCCCAGCAAATGTTCGTCCAGTGAATTAACTGATCATCAGAGCAACTTGAAAATGTGTTGTGAGCTGGCCTTCTGCAAGATAATCAACTCCTACTGGTGAGTGCCTGCCACTCACTCATTGGCCACTTGATTTGACCATTTGGTTAGGAGGAAAGGCAAAAGTAGTATCCTTCTCTCTCCAGAATACGGGAAAGCAGCAGTTGCAGCAAGACTTGAGGACCACACACTTCCATATATTACAGTAGCTTGGGCTCCTGTGGCTTAACACACTTTATACAACATTACCAAGAAAAGTTCCATCCAAGCAAGGAGGCCTGAAAGCAAACCCTGTCCTATCTACTGTACCGTATGGGAATGTCCCCTGAAATATTTACTCTGGCAAAGGAGATATCATGAATGATGATTGAATCAGTAATGGGCTTACTTCAAAACCAAACTTCAGAAGTTTAATTTGAACTTTAAAGAATCAGCTGATGCTTCTGTGAAATGTTTTTTAGACCTTTTAGATCTGTAAACATGGTCTGGATATTGTAAGGTGGGAGAAGCTTTGCTGGGACATTTCTATTAGTGTTGACTCCTGACCAAGCTTAAACATTGAAATATTGACTTCTCTGATTCAGGCCAGGGTAAATGTAAAGTAATAAAAAGAAAGTTAACTGAGCATTCAAAGTCCTTAGTCCAGTTATAGAAATAGGCAACAATTCCATGTGAGTCTGATTTTTCTACAAACTAATTTGCCATTCACTTCAAATGAGGGAGGGATGGTTCTTAACCTATGAATCAAAGTGATTTGAAAAGAATTTAGTTTCATATCTTCAAGAGGGATGTTTTGAATAGCACTTAAGTATACCAAATAAACTGGCCATCTGGAAGCTGAGACTAGAAACCTAATAACATTTTGTGGTCTGAAATAACAGAATTGTAAGCCAGTGGTTCTGCTTCTCATGTTTTTGCATTTCCTGTGACAGACCATCAGTTCAACCTGTTGCATTCCCCACCCTTGCCATTTTATTGATTGATTTTAATTGTTTGCAGTGTGTTTCCTCGTGAGCTGAAGGAGGTGTTTGCATCGTGGAAGCAGAAGTGCCTCAGTCGGGGCAAGCAGGACATCAGTGAACGCCTGATCAGTGCCTCACTCTTCCTCCGTTTCCTGTGCCCTGCTATCATGTCCCCTAGTCTCTTCAGTCTCATGCAGGAGTATCCTGATGACCGGACGTCTCGCACATTGACACTCATTGCTAAAGTGATTCAGAACCTCGCCAATTTTGCCAAGTAGGTGACAGTAGCATATTGGTTCTAAAACAACAAAAGCCAAAATCTTCAGGGGTGTCACTCTCATTGCTTATTGCTGAGCAAGGGAAAGGGAAGCTCTCTGCAAATGCAATTTTGAAGCTCAATCCTAGGAATACTACATGAAACTTTAGAAGGGGGATTGCGCTTTTCCAACCACACAGTCTGTGTCTGCGTAAACTAAGAAGGGTTTAGGAAGAGTACTGAGCTGTGTGCACTGTTGGCCAGATTCTGTTTTCAGGAGTAACTCCATTGAAGTCAGTAAAATGACACTGGTATAAACTATTGTAACTGAGAACAGAATCAGATACACACTGTGCAAGTACCTAGACATGTTTTTGACTGGATCTCAGTATTACTAAAGACTACAAGTAGATTTCACCCTGAGGATGATAACACTTTTTATCCAGACTCCTAGCCAAAGGAATAATGCAAAGGACATATGCTCAGAGTCTCCAGAGGAGTATTGGGGCGGGGACAGGGGAGAGTGCCTGCCAGACAGTGGTATGAACAGTGGATTTGTAGTATCCAAATAAGCCAAGGACAGCCATGGGATCCTTACTCTCATCTCTATTCTCTTACCCCAGGAAGAAAGGTGAAAGGGAAAGCCTTGGAATAATATAGTCTGTGAACACTTATCCATTGTATTCTGGGTGGAGGTCATTGACTGTCTCTTTCACCTCTAGGTTTGGTAACAAAGAGGAATATATGGCCTTCATGAATGATTTCTTGGAACATGAATGGGGTGGAATGAAGCGCTTCCTGCTGGAGATCTCTAACCCAGACACCATCTCAAACACCCCTGGGTTTGAAGGCTACATTGACCTGGGCCGGGAGCTCTCAGTTTTGCACTCCCTATTGTGGGAGGTTGTGTCTCAGCTCGATAAGGTAAAGTAGGCTGGAGGGCTAGGCGGGTAAATTCTGCAATAGTATCATAGCAATTGTCCCCACTGGGAAATATCCCAGGAGCAGCCAAGTCCTGTTTCATGGAGAACTTCCTGAAGTTCAGTAATTCCTTAGAAAAGCCTGTGACTGTGGCATTGAATATTTAGCCTTTTAGTGATTCTAGATCAAGGCCTAGCTGGGTCAAGACCTGTGAGGCCTTGAACAGGATGCGTGAAATATTTATGCTTCAGCACAAGTGTCCATGCTTTGCAGAGGTTCAATTCAGTGTGGTCCTCTGAACGGTGGTATGATGCCTCCCTGAACACCTACTCTCTTGCGCACAAGCGTGCAAGGTAAAAAGGGACAGGGCGTGGCTGGAGAACGGGGATATAATGCTGCACGTTCTCTTCTTAGACTTTCCTCCTCCTCCCAGAGTGAGTTAGTGTAGAAGCCAGGAAGCAGTGCACTCGTTACGTGCCGGAACCAAAGCCCATTGAAGTCAGTAGAAATCTTCCTGCAGATTTCAACAGACTTTGGCTCTGGCTTTAGCATAAGATCAAGTTCCCCATCATGCCCTGTCTTGTTCATATTTTTACATGCCCCTCACTGTGCACAGGGAAGCTAGTTCCCTAAGAACCAATACTGCAAGCTTCTGAAATCTGAAAACTAGGCCATGTCCGTTCTATTACCTACATCATCACCAGCAATAGACATTTTGTCATCAGCATTTAGCTGGAAAGTTGACTGATGCATGAGGGAGAACAGACTCCGGCTTGCTTTTCATAGCTGTGTGGGCTCTTCAGGGCAACAGGAGTAAAAACTGGTCGGCAGAGAGAGAACTCGGATACAAGAATAAGATGTTGCTATTTTTACATGTTTACAAGTTTTTGGCTATTCCCATCTCACTGCAGAGTTTCCAAACCACATTATGTTGTCTGCAGTTACAGATTCCATTCACACTGTATCAGGCAGGTCTTTTCTTTTCAAATGGGAGGTGAGGTGGTCTGCAGAGAACTGCTAATAATAATTTGTTATCCATAAGGTTGGTAGAAATAATGATTTATTAAAATATTTTTATTTATTATATTTTAGAATATATTTATAATTTATTTTATAATAATATATATGTTGTTATATTATATAAAAATAATATGATAATATAATTTATTATTTTATATTTTATAATATTTTAAAATATATTTCCTACTGATACAGTATAAAAATATTTGTGTTGGTGTGGTAGAGTAAATCCCAATGCCCTTGATGCATGAAGATAAAAACATAAAATTTTAGTTTGATGAGGATTTGTGGATTTGTCCATCAGTTTCCCTTCAACATGCATGCATTTCTACACTCTAAAATTCATATGCAGTGAAATCTCTCCTACACGGACTGCTTTCCTAAGACCACTGGAATGATTGCCTGTGCCCAAATGGCCAGATCCTGAGTTCATGTAAATCAGTGTAGCTCCTTTGTCTCTATTGGAGCTGTGCCTGTTTCTCTAAACTGATGATCTGGCCCAAAGCCCACAAGCTTCTGGTGCTGCCCAAAGGAAAAAAACAAGAAAAAACCTTTGGGACTTTTGGATTTGCTGATGTCAGATCTGACATCACAATCAGTAGGGGCTGCGGAGCTGCTCTCAAAATGTAAAAAGTGGTACAAGGCTTGAAAGTGGAGGCAGGGGCAGATATAGCTTTAAGCCAAAGTATACTTTTCACTTTTCCCAGTGCAGATGTATCAGTGTAGCATAATGGGCTTTAGGAAAACAATTTTGTTATGTGCTAAAATTGTAATCAAGGGTTAATATTATAGTGTCATCTCTGTGGGCAATGGTTACTGGGAAAGAGAATAAATTAAGTTACTGGGAAAGAGCTGAAGATTTTAATAACGAAGAAATAACTGGGAGAAACAAGCAGGTGTAAAGTAATTTTTCACTGTAGACAACTGATTGGATATCGGTTTCTGGGGGAAGAAGGGGAACCTGCCTTTGACCAGAAGGTAGTCTTTGTCATGGGCTTTACTGTGTAAATAATGCCTCCCTTACCCCTACCTTCAGTCCCAAAAACAAGTGGCAATGTGTGGATGCCAAAGTCACCTTATAAAAACTGGGCAGAATTTTCAGAGAAGAGAAAATCTGAACAGCAGCCTGCGTGGTGGCATGGGTACGGTTATGGGAGAACTCGGCTTTATGATCAATTGCAGTTGCATCAGACCTTGTCACACTGAAATGTGAAAGGGCAGGTTACCAAGATGACTGAACTGAAGATAGTGGGGTTCCTGGAGTTCTCATTGTTTCTTTTAATTTCATTTTAAATGGTTAAAGCCATCTTAGCTCCCAGCTTTTGATAGCATTCTTGGTGCAGAAGATGGCATCAGTATAAGATGCCAGAAAGAGAAGGTTGATGAATTGGAAACTCCCTCCCCTTAACACTTTCAGTTTTCTCATGGATTCCCTGAATGCAGTACCCCCTTCTCTGTTGGCATGCATTTCTTTTACCACATCACCCCTTTTGCCTGGAAAATTCCCCCCCTCCCCCCCCATTAGCTGATTCTGTAGTCTCTGAATGCCTTTTAATTAGTCATTACTATAGTTTTTACCTTGACTCCACCCTGAATTTAGTTTGCTTTGCATGACAGTTTTGCATTGGAATGGCAGTAGTTTGGTTTTATTGAGCATGAATTTTATTTTGGGGGTCAATCCTAATTTCTTTTCTATTTCCTTTTCTTTCCTCAATGTCTGCTGCACCCTGTTTCGTCTCCTTCATTCATCTCGTCGTCGTGGTTACGCTGCTCCGTAACAATGCATTATGGTCCTGCCACACCCACACACAAAACACCCACCCTCCTTCCTTCCAACCTCCACCCCTCCGTCTCTCTGCATCGTTATCAAACAATGGCGGATGTCGCGGTGCTTATTGTCCAATCAGGGTGAAAATTCCTTCCTACAGGCGACCGTGGCAAAACTCGGACCCCTCCCTCGCATTCTTGCTGATATCACCAAGTCAATGACTAATCCTACACCAATACAGCAGCAGCTGCGGCGTTTCACCGAGCACAGCTCTAGTCCAAATGTCAGTGGCAGCCTCTCCTCAGGGCTTCAGAAGATATTCGAGGACCCCACTGATGGGTATGTGACAGCCAGGGTTCAAGAGGAGAGATGGAGCAGAAGGGATTTGGGATCGGGCATGTTGTTAGATTGTGTTACAAGAACTCCTGTCCAAGCAGTCACTCCAAATTTTTAACTAGCCGAGTGTTAGGACTCAGAATTGGTATCTGTCTTAGGGAGGACAGGATCCCACTGAGATATGCAAGGTCTAGTGCGAAGACCTGACTTAGCCAGGATGATAGGATTTGCCTAAAGCCAGTGACTTAGGATATTGAAAACCAAACCTTACACCACTGGCCAACCTGGTGAGGAACAGTGAGATGGAGAAATGCAAACAAAATGTGCATCGCAATAGAAACCCTGACTATAATATTTCAGGGTAGATATTGAATTACCTTTCCAATAACATTGAGAAATGCCTCTTACAGATAGGCTGAGGAAGAATGAAAGTGTTGAACTGCAAAGATAATCTGTTCTATGGTTAGTGTTGCATTTCTCACCTTGCAATTGTTCTGGCAAAAAGCCTGGCAATGGCTGACATGCATAAGAATTTACAAGTTAATGGTCTTATCTGCCCATGTTTTATGCTGCCAAATGAGAGGTCCTGTTTTGTCTCTCAGATGTGTCTGCTTTTTAGGCCAAGAAGGTTTATAGGAGCCTTTAGCAACTCCTGCAGTCTATTAAATGTTCAGATAGGTTGAACAAGTCAAGCATAAAGTTCTGGGAGATAGAGGGAGTATTAGACCCAGAGCCATCCAGATTTCATTTTTCTGGAAAAGAGCAATGTCCAAGGGGACAGAAATCAGGGGGAATGGTTTGACTCTTACCTTTGAGAAGATTAAAAAAAACTGGGCAATTCCTGAGTAACGCTTTATTCTTAAAACTAAACTAATTGGAGAAGTGTGTATTGTAATTTGAGAAAAGTAAAGATCTTCATGAAAGGAAATAATCTAGTTCCCTGGGGCTTTTTTGAAGAATGGGGAGAGGGATAACTGGATAGAAGGGCATTTCTGGGACAGATCTCCTGGGACTCTGTGGCTGGTTAAAAGATAACCAAATCTCTCTCTCTTCCACAGTGACTTGCAGAAACTGAAATCTCCAACCCAGGAAAATATAGATGGATATTTTCGAGGGAAAACCTTACTGTTGGTTCAGCAGGCATCCACCCAAAGCATGACTTACTCAGACAAGGACGAGAGGGAGAGCTTGCTGCCCAATGGACGTAGCATTTCCCTCATGGACTTGCAGGACCCAAACACAACTCTCAGTGATCATGCGTCCGTGCTGCACGATGTGCCTTTGCGTCTGGCAGGCAGCCAGCTCTCTATAACACAGGTGGCCAACATCAAACAACTGAGGGAGGTGCAGAACACGCCGCAGAGTGCTCCCCAAGTAAGGAGACCTCTGCACCCAGCCTTGAATCAGCAGGGTAGCCTCCAGCCATTGTCCTTCCAGAATCCGGTGTACCAGCTGAACAACCCTCCTCCGCCATTGCCTAAGCCTTCTGTGGACTCCAGCTTGGAGAACTTAAGCACTGCCAGCTCCCAGAGCCAAAGCAACAGTGAAGACTTCAAACTCAGCGGACCCAGCAACAGCAGCATGGAGGACTTCACCAAACGCAGCACGCAGAGCGAGGATTGTTCTAGACGGCACACTGTGCCAGACAAGCATGTACCCATGGCTCTGCCCCGCCAGAACAGCACAGGGCAGGCACAGATCCGGAAAATGGACCAGGTGGGGCTGGGCGCCCGGGCCAAAGCACCACAGTCTCTCCCACATAGTGCTTCTGTACGGAGCACAGGGAGCCTCTCAGCTGCTTCGGGTGCAATGGCGACAGAGCCGATTCAGAACGGGAGCCGGTCACGGCAGCAGTCCTCATCCTCCAGAGAAAGCCCCGTCCCAAAAGTGAGAGCAATTCAGCGTCAGCAGACACAGCAGGTAGGAACAAAGTCTTTCTCCTAGATTTTGCCCATGCTCCGTTTTTGTGGCCCTTGGAGGTAAACTGCCCACTACGTTATTTTCCACTTACTTTCATTAAAAGTGAAACAAGAATTGTAAACTGAGTCTAGTAGTATGGGAGAAGGAGAGGATGAAATGGTGAGCAACCGCAGGCATAGGACATGGTTTTCCTTGCTACTGTTATTAGCTTGGCCAACAACTCTCGCTTATTAAAGAAAATCAGCACTAACTATTCAAGTCCAGATTTTAAAAAAACCCTGTTTCCATTTACCTTCACAATAGTAAAAAATGACAAATGTATTTAAAGAAAGAAAAACTGAAGAATTTCAAGAACAGAAAAGCTTTGTTTCAAAAGCCAGTTAAGATTGCTGAGTGACAGTATATTTAAGAGCAGGGAAATGAAGAGCCTAATATTTGCCTAAGACCAGGGAAATGAATCAATAAGAACAGTATAGAATCCATATGGCCCAAAAAACAAATGCAATATTCTCATCAAGTATAAAGAAATGTGTATTTCATCACAATCCAATAGCCTTAACTCTGACCTCCGCTACGTTTTCGTCCATAAAGTCAGAATATGAACAAAATGGAAACACTTAGTAGAATGTATATTTACCTACTTCTAATGCATATTGATCAGCCTCATATGCAAATTTACATACTTACTTTTACCATAAATCAATAACATATGCATATTTCATCTTACACAATTCTGTAATTAACTAACAGCAATTATATAGTACCATACCAAAAAGTGTCTTTTGATAACTATATTAAATGATGTATACAATGTAATGGTATTCCATAAAATAAAATACTTGAAATACTGAAATGGAGATAGTCCATACAAATGCTCAGCAACCCATAGTTCAGAGTTAAGGTGGTCGTGCAATGAAAATGTCCTGTATTCATTCCTCTGCTGTAGGTAAGAATAGTGATTTATGTTTGTCATCTGGGTAGTGCAAGGTTTATGATGTCCTTAACTGTTAATATCCTTGCTTTAAAGTGCTTGGTTTTGTAGTTAATGTGAAAGCTAAGTATACTGTTGTCATTCAGTGACCTTATTTGGCTTTGAAATGAGGCTTTGGGTTTGGGGATATAAAAACCAGCAGCTTGAATTGCAGAGGGAAGCAGAAAGGAAGCCCCGGCAGTTCTCTAAACTCAGCTGTTACAAGCTTATGCTGACTCAGTAAGTGGACCAGGTGGCTGCATTCTGCATTCGCTGAATCTGCCAGGTGGCCTTTGGGGGCTGCTTCAAGTAAAGGGCACTGTGGTGTCCCATCCTGGAGTGACAAAGGTGTGAGGGAAGACTTGTGGCAAAGGAAGGCTAAAACTTCTTAGGCTTGGTTTATGCTTAAAAGTTTGCTCAGAGAGCTGCATCAATTCAGGGTGTGAAAGAAATCGCACCCTAATGACAACTGGCAATGCTGGCAATGCGGAAAAAAGTTCTTTTGCTAGTAAAAGTATCCTGACCAAAGAGCTCTTTGCTGGTATAGGTTGCATCTCCACCAGGAGAGCCTGTTGATATCACTCTATCGATATGTATCTACACCAACAAACCCTTTTAAAAGTAGAGAAAACTTTTAGCAGTCCATGAGAGAAAAAGCTGGAGAACTCATCCCCTCCCTGCTATCTGGGAAGCCCAGAACAATCAGTGCTTGAAAACTACCATGTGGAGTCTGGCTTTCGCTACCATAACTGAAATCATAAATATTGAATTACAAATCCAAGGTTATTAGGCAATGATATTTATACCAAAGAAACGAATCCCGTACTGTTTAATGTTTCCTATCCTGTTTGTGGGCAAGTCCCTCTTTTTGGGTTCTTGTTCTATAGGTAAGCATAGGCAGGTTGATAGGTACAGTATGTTGGATGGTACCACAAATGATATGTTTAAACCACTGCTGGAGTGGAGGGAAATTTTCAGCCCAGTATAATAGGAGCTGAACTTGGAAATCAAGTGACTGTTCTGAAGCTTCAGCTGCCTGGTGAAGCTGTGTGTGTGCTCTGCTGGTAGTTTCATTTTGTACTGCAAGTTGAGCCTTATCAAAACTCCCTTTGGAAATGGTCGGTTTCCTTAGGGCATTTTACTGGAAATGGCTGGAAAAACACACACACACACTTATTTCAAAGGCAGTGGGGCAGGGGAATAAACAGGCTGTTTTCAAAGCCTTTTAAAAAATGTTACTAACTCTTTTCTATAGTACATGCATGTACATATGTGCATGCAGAGGAAAACCTACAGCTCTTTGCATGTTTATGAAGAATCTTCAGTTGACTTTTTGCACCCACCCCCCTCCTCCCAGATAATCTCCTTTCAAGTCTGCTGCATTATGAGTTACTGATAGCTGTATTCCTCTGAAGTAAAGCAGTCTCCTCCATTTGCTTAGAGTGACAGTGTCCAAGTGATGTGTTAAACTTCCCTCCTGTGCCATCCCCTTTATCCTTTAGCCATGTTGATGGCTATGGCTATGGTCAGCTTCATCAGACAACATTTCCACTGGCCTTGCAGATTATAAATGTTCGACGTGTCTGCCCAAATCCCCACCCTTCCTTTTCTACACTGACTCTTTTTTCATGAGTAGAATTAGTTTCTTTGCTCCTAGTTCAGTCACAGATATCAATCTGGTCTTTTGTTTGGCATCCCAAGCAGCTGAGAGGCTGCTTGAGCTATTCTGACTTCAGTGAACTGCCTGGTCTTGAAGCAAATTCCACTGCATATTTTTAATTGCAAATGGTATGGTGGAATTCTTTTTCTGGATTTAAAAAAAAGAAGTTGGGTGAATTCTAAGTGTTGCTTTGTGGGGGTTTGTCATTATCAACCTCTTTGCTGCTTGCAAGTTCTATTTCTTTTTCAGCATAGAGCAGGGCCTTTGGTTTGTCTGGGAGATGTCAGCTTATGCTTTTCATTCCCATTTAGTGAGTAGGTGGGGGGTGGAATTTTCGGAGGAATTCTCGTATTGAATAAATTTTCCTCTCTGGCCTCTTTTCTGAAGTATTGTCACATGGGACTCTTTTTAGCATCTTCAGATTGTTTCCCTTTATCACCTGCTTCTTTGTTGGTGTCCTCGCTGTTCTTTGTGCTTTTGAGTTTGATTTCTGAAACTATTCTGTTCTTCAGTTTAGGAATTCACTGCAAGGATCCGCTGGTGACCCAGGGTCTGGAAGAATGTTGTCGCTGCAGTTTATCGTGGCCTTTGTGCTATCTTATCCCTCCAGAACCAAAATGAGAAGCGGTTTTGGTTTTGTTAAGGATCAAAATCCTTCATGCCTTTCAGAGGCGGCCTTAGCTTATCTTGGGCCCTAGGCAAAGGCCCCTTGGGGGACCCCTGGAGGGCTCCCTGGCACTGGTCCTGCCCCTTCCAGGTCCCCCACGGCCCCAGATCCCTGCGGCTGGCCTCCTCCACCCCACTGGTGCCCCAAGCCATCCCTGCAGCCACAGCACCCTGGGTCCCCACCTGTGGCCCCAGTGCTCCACCCGGGGCCCCCGCGGCCCTGGAACCCTGCAGCTGGCCTCCTCCACAGTCCCGGCACCTCACTGGGGGCCCCAGAAACCTCCTGCAGCCCTGGCTTTTCATGACTGGCCCACTCTTCGGCTCCGGTTCCCTGTCAGGGACCCCAAAACTGGATCCGGTGCCCTGCTGGGGGCCCCAACCCCCCACTGCCAAAGGCAAAGGGCAGAGCAGAAGCACAGAGCTGGGCATCAGGGCTGGGCCCTCCCCCACCCCCAGGGGCGGATCAGCCAGCCCAGGGGCTGGACAGAAGCATGGAGCCTGGCGTCTGGGCTAGTCCGTCCAACTTTCCTCCCCACTGCCGGAGCCCCTGCAGGCTTGACCGCTCACAGGAATGCCACCCCCTGGCTGCGGGCCCCGGCCCCCGGCTCCCTGCCATGTGTTCCGCAGAGCAAGAGGCAGACACAGCTTTTGAGGTGGGCGAAGGGGCCCCTTTCTGCTCGGGGCCCTAGGCGGTCGCCTGCTTCGCCTACCCCAAAAGCCGCCTCTGGTGCCTTGTAGCAATTCCCAGTGGCTGGCAACAGTATTTACTTCTGAGAGGAGCTGACTGGGGCAGAGATACCCATGGTTCTGGTTCCCTCCTGCTCTCTCTCTCCCACAACAGAGATGGTCAAGAGAAGAGTATAGCCGGAGGAGCTTCCTTATACCGTTGGGTCTCCATTAATAGCCACACTAGTCATGCTTCCAAACTTTTCACCATAAATTTCTCTCTCCAAGCAGAAGGCTTCCATCTCTGTCAAAGCCATGAAATTCTCCCATTTTTCTTGTGTCCTCACCCGTCGTTGCCAAGGCCCCTAGAATCAGCATATCATCAACTTATGCTAACAGAGCTGTTGGGGTGGAGCTAAGCCTAGACCGAGGGCTGGGTCAGTGTGTCTGCAGCCCTCCCTGCCTCTGAGCACATGAGAAAGAGAGACTGAAACAAGAAATCAGAGCCAGGTCTCCAGCCTGATCCTAGGCGGGACAGACTCTTATTTTAAGAGATTATATAACTCACCTATAAAACATGCTTCCCTGAAACCTGGCGCACAAGATCTTGCCCCAGCAGCCCATTCACTCTAAAAAACACTAAATGAAAGAACAAGCTGACGTTCTGCCGGCGTCTACCGAATATGTGAAGCTAGCTAAGTGCCTTTGTGCATTTCGGAAGGAAGGGTAAAAATCAAAGAGGACATTGACTTGTTGGATGCATAATTTAACGTGGTTATAATGTGTTGGGTAATGTCCCCTGCTCCTCAGACTATATTTACTTCACCACTAAGAAATGAAAACAGAAAAGCCCAGCAAAACCCAGTGGCTGTAGCTCATATCAGACCTGAATAACTACCTCGCTCAGTGCTCCCTTGCCATTCAGGCCAGGTGACCAATGTACAGTATTCTCGTACACCTGAGTCCATTACTCTGGAAAAGAGGCTTCTGTGTCATGTCACATCTTTTCTTACATCTGTGGAAGCAGCTCTGTCGAGAGACTTTGGCATCCAAACCTTCCACTTAATGGTGCCAGAGCCTCGCTATAGATCCAGCCCAGCCCACAATGGTCCTCTTGTCATATCTGTCTGGAGCAGTTGTGTAGCTGTGACCTGTCCATGCCTGGGGTAGCTCACTTGAAAATGCCAAAGTCAGGGCAGTCTGCAAAGAGGAGAGCAGCTTTTCCCAAACTGGTGGCTAACACGGCAGTTAGAGTCCCTAACCAGTTACAAACACTGGTTCTGATTCCCCAGACTGCTTAACAAGAAGCTAAAACAAAAAAAATTACAACTCGTAGGTCCAGTAAAGAGATAAGTTATTTTAAACTCTATTCCCTTTATCAAAATGTTCTCCTAACCCCAAAGGGCAGCCACATTGCCAGATCAATGTAAGTGTGGATCTTACCCAAAATGCCACACTGCTGGCCAAACCTTTAGTAACTAAAGTAAAGGGTTATTGCAAGAGAAATAAATGAACAATAAGAGAAATGTTAAATGGTCGAAGCAATCAGATTCATAGAATTAACTGTAAAGTCTGTATCAGATTCTCTGTAGAATCGTGGAGTTTGCAGGTTTGTACAGTCCCTCTGGTGTAGTCAGTAGCTGGATGGCTCTCAGTCCTTTCTTTCACAGCTTCAGGTACAAATGAGTTGATCCAGAGGTAAGAAGCAGGACTGAAGACAAGATGGGAATGGGGCAGCTCCCTTTAATGTTCCTTTGTCATGTGGCTTATCCCAAACACAGCCACATGGCGCATGGCATGGAAAAGCCCCAGAGTCCCCTGTCCCTAGGCATGTTCCTACATGCCCTGATGACTCATAGGGAGTAGCTCTTGGATTCTCTCTCTAACTTTGAGTTCCCTTGATGGGCCATTTAACAGGCTTAGTGCTGCTGTCATCCTGTCTAGGGTATCACAGAAACGTAGCACAAGTGTTTGGATACAGATCTATCAAACATATCACATATTTAGAATCCAATACAACACTGGTACATAAATATAAATGTGCTTGTCAGTCTTAGCAAATTGTAACCTTTCTGTTGGTGCCTGACATGCTGTATCTCATCTGAATTTTTGTAATATCATAGAATCATAGAACCATAGAATAATAGGGTTGGAAGGGACCTCACGAGGTCATCTAGTCCAACCCCCTGCTAAAAAGCAGGACCACTCCCCCTAAATTATCCCAGCCAGAGTTTTGTCTAACCGAGCCTTAAAAATCTCCAAAGATGAAGATTCTACCACCTCCCTAGATAGCCCATTCCAATGCTTCACCACCCTCCTAGTGAGAAAGTTTTTCCTAATATCCAACCTTGACCTCCCCAGCTGTAATTTGAAACCATTGCTCCTTGTTCTGTCCTCTGTTACCCTCGAGAACAGCCTAGCTCCCTCCTCTTTGGAGCAACCCTTCAAGTAGTTGAAGGTTGCTATCAAATCTCCCCTCAGTCTTCTCTTCTGTAGACTAAATAAGCCTAGTTCCTTCAGTCTCTCCTCATAAGTCATGTGCCCCAGCCCCCTAATCATTTTTGTTGCCCTCCGCTGGACTCTTTCTAATTTGTCCACATCCTTTCTGTAGTGGGGAGCCCAAAACTGGACACAGTATTCCAGATGCGGCCTGACCAGTGTCGAATAGAGGGGAATTATCACATCCCTCGATCTGCTGGCAATACTCCTACTGATGCAGCCTAATATGCCATTGGCCTTTTTGGCAACAAGGGCAAACTGTTGGCTCATATTCATCTTCCCGTCCACCATAACCCCCAGGTCCTTTTCTACAGCGCTGCTACTTAGCTGATCGGTCCCCAGCCTGTAGCAGTGCATGGGATTTTTCCGTCCTAAGTGCAGGACTTTGCACTTGTCTTTGTTGAACCTCATGAGGTTTCTTTCGGCCCAGTGTCCCAATTTGTCCAAGTCTCCCTGGATCCTGTCCCTGCCCTCCAGAGTATCTACCATTCCCCCCAACTTGGTGTCATCCGCAAACTTACTAAGCACGCAGTCTATTCCATCATCAAGATCATTAATGAAGATGTTGAATAGAACCGGCCCCAGGACCGACCCCTGGGGCACTCCACTCGTTACCGGTTGCCAACCAGACATCGAGCCATTGATTCCTACCTGCTGAGCCCGTTGATCTAACCAGTTTTCGATCCACCTTACGGTCCACTCGTCCAACCCATACTTCCTTAATTTGTCAACGAGAATGCTGTGGGAAATTAAGGAATAGAAATGGTCACCCCTAGTCCAGACAGGTGTTGTCTAATTCTGTTCTGTGCATGGCCTCACTCATCTTTCCTGCCCTGGGGGAGTATGGAATTCTTTTAAGAAGATTATTTTCGTTGAAGTGAAAAGGACGTGTGTGCCGGGTTAATGCAGCGAGGTGTCTTTCTGTATTAAATGTTTCCTGGTTGCACTAGTTTTAGAGGGGCTGAAGTATAGTATGTGCCTGGAGAATCTCTGAAAGAAAGTGGCGGTGGGGAGCATTTGATACTACTAGCTTCACAGTGGCCTTCTTCCTACATTTTACTCCTCTGAGTAAGTTTGACTGCAGAATATGTAAATTCTTTGACAAACGCTGACAGCTCTCTCTGCTCCAGGTTCAGTCTCCTGTGGACTCAGCCACGATGTCACCAGTGGAAAGGACAGCTGCATGGGTTCTGAATAATGGACAGTATGAAGAGGAAGAGGTGGACACAGAGCAGCATCAAGATGAAGTCAAGCATGCCGAGAAGGTAATTGCAGTGTGCTAGCCACGGACGTGAGGCTGCCACTGAGTCCAGGTTGCACCAGAAGACTGAACTGTACTGAGCACAGCCACATTCAGAATGGCGGCATACCCACCCTGTTGTGCCCGAATCACACTTTCAAATGTGGATCTGACTAGCATCGGTTTCCACTCCAGTGTGAAGAGGGATTTTTTAAATCCCCATTTTGCGAGACTAGCCCACAGCTAATCCATTGCATGGTTTCTGACCACAGATCTAATGTGGTTTCTAAACACGTTGAGATGGTCACAAACTTTCTGGGAAACCATTGTCAAACACATCTACAGACAAACACAGCAGAGGGATGCCCAGAGCCCTGTAAATGTACCCACAGAACACACTTGCTGTTTATTTCCATGCTATAAATCATACCATTTAAATATATTAGCTGCTGTTAGTCTCATTGTCTTTTATTTAAAAGAACAACTGGTACTAAAGTATTCTAAAACACGCCTTTGTGTTTAAACATTGTGTGACTTTTAGGGATCATGAAAATGAGTTTCATTGTTAGCCAGAGCCAAGGGTTAGTGCAAGCACACATTATGCTTCTATGCAACCTTGATCAAAAAGAGGCTTCCATGTTCTTCCTGTCTTGGGCTTCACCTGGTCAGAATGCCAATTGTTCAGATTGTGTAACATCCACCTTTTTTTCCACATCTGTAATTTTCAAATCTGATTTGAAGAAATCTGGGTCTTCTGACATATGTCAGCAGTGAAGTTGTTCTCGTACATTTAATTGTCATGTCTATTTGCAACAACAAGATGCTTTATTTTCCAAATATGTATGCAGGTGCCCCAGTGATGGGGGCCATATACGTTCCTACATACATTTCTTCTTTTTTCTTTGGTGGGCAAATATACATATAAATATTAAAGTTTTCGGAATAATGAAAGGCCCATAAAGGGAGAGCAAAATGTGTTGGGGTCAGTTCCATTGCTGGAGGGGGAGTTACCAGAGGGATGAGTTAGGTGAGAGAATGGAATATTACCAAAGGGAACTCCACAAAGACAGTGTGTTAAGTGGTAGGCACCTGGACAACTGACTTCAAATCTTGACTAGGTCTTAAAGGAAAATGAGTTGTTTACATCCCAGCCTAATATATGGTAGGTGGCAGTTCACATCAGAAAATCACAATAGGTCCTATTAGCATTTTCTCTTTGAGAGACTCTTTGGGAGTAACTAAGAGTTGAGTGAAAACAACGGGAGTCCTGTGGCATCTTATAGACTAACAGATTTTCTTCGGCATAAGCTTTCGTGGGCTATTGCCCACTTCGTCAGATGTGAGAGTTGAGTGGTCAGGAGTGAGGTGCAGTGGCAGGGTTGTGTGGGTGCCCAGCGGTGGAATAGCAGGGGTTACGTAGGGCAGTATTAGGAAACATTGTTTGTGTAGGCACTTGCATTGTGCTAGTCCATAGTTGGCCACATTGACAGGTTCTAGCTCTTCCTTCATTTCCCTCATTTTCTGCGTCATAAAAGAAAACAATGCACACCTCACAAAAAATATCTGAAGGCCTCCATCTGTTCCCTTTGTTTCTGATTCTGTCCCTTCCACTCCTGCCTGCAGTATGAGCAGGAGATAGCAAAGCTGAAGGACCGCCTGAAAGTGTCGAGCCGCCGATTGGAGGAGTATGAACGGCGTCTTTTGGTGCAGGAGCAGCACATGCAGAAGCTGCTGATGGAATACAAGACGAGACTGGAGGATAGTGAGGAGCGACTGCGCAGGCAACAGGAGGAGAAGGACAGTCAGATGAAAAGCATCATTAGCAGGTGAGAGGAGAGTGCTCTTCTTGGAAGCTTTGGCAGAAACTCTGTAGAGATTGAAGAAGCTCAGTTGATTAACTTGTTTCTTTGTGACAATAAGAACATGATATTTTGCTGGCAGGCAGCTCTTGTCCTCAGTTAAATCCCACAACAGTTTTGAAATGGTCTCATCCCCATTTTACAGATGAAGAAACTGAGATACAGAAGTTAAGTGACTTGCCCCAGGGTGGATGCAGAGCTGGGGAAAGGACCCAAGACCTTAATCCTCAAGTCTCTGGTCTACTCAGTAGGAGACCACGTGACTTCAGAAGAGGGAAGAGTGCCTCTTAAGGCATGAGCTTCAACCATTGTATTCGGTTGTCCTGTCACTGTCCAGAGCTGTTGAATTTTGGCATTTTTCTCCGTGGAAGGGTTGAGCTTAGCCAGGTGAAGTTGACAGAGAGGCAAATAAACAACAGTGTTTTCCTCTTAAAAGGAAGAGAGTCAATTATTGGGCTGGTTGTTTGAGCTACAACTGCATTGTCTGAAACACTCTAGAATTGTATTCGAGTTTCCTGATCCCTTCCCTGTTCCAATGTCCCAGGCTAATGGCGGTCGAAGAGGAGCTGAAGAAGGATCATGCTGAGATGCAAGCAGTCATTGACGCAAAGCAGAAAATTATCGATGCACAGGTAAGGAGGCAAGAACGAAGCATTTTATTACAGAAGCCATTAGTCCCCGTCCTTGCATCCCGTGCAGCTGCCATGTCAAAATGCATTAGGTAGCTCCCAGCATTATTGCCTTGCTCCCAAACCAGCCTCAGACCATGGCACTGCACATACTGTGTGCCTCCTTCATGGAGCAAATTCTGTTTTCACTCAGCAAAGACGACAACATTTAGCACCAGTGCGATGGGGTTAACTGACGCTTCTAAGAAAGAAGTGAGCTCTTGCTGTGCAGCATTGCACAATACGCTGCTAGAGTGTGGTTTTTGACTTCAGCTAACTGAGTCTGTTGTAGTCAGTGCTGGAATAATGCCTCCTACTGTGGCATGAATCTCTGTTGCCTGCCTTGGCTGATGCTGGTTAGCTGTAGGAAAGGAACCTAGTGGATGGATGCATGTGGGTGTAAATAATGCAGTTGTGGTCTTGCAGTGTTTGGAAGTATTGCTTGAAATCTATTTGACTTCCCTTCTGTATCAATGCTCCCCGCTCTAGAAGCTAAGCTGATAAACAGACTATACAACCAGTTTGACATCTGCCTGCTGCCTTATGCTTCAGAGACTGTCAAGTGCCCTCATGCCCAAGAGTGAAATCACTCCTGCTTTTGCGCTTTTTAATGGTTAGTGTCACTTCCTAATTATAATTTTTAATTTTTCAAAAGATACATGTAAGAGCAGCAGCATCCCAGGTGGATTCAGAGTCAGCTCACTTCATGCAGCCTGGAAGTGCCAGAGCACCTGGGCTGCACGTGGAATGTCTCTTCCTAGACATCCATGAGGTTATATATTATTGTAGCCAGAGCTGCTATTGATTTATTAGAGTAGACATGTGAGCAAGAATGAAAGGGCATGTGTTAGCCATCCATTTCCAGTATGGGTAACCAGCAGTAATGAGACCTGTGAAATGTATGATCTCTATCAATGCACAGTGAAAAGAGGGTCTCAAAGACTTTGAGGTAGTAAAACATATACTTCAGACGGTCCTATTTTGGAATCCTGAAAAGTTTTAGACTCTGAGGGAAAGCTTGTGTATGCTATCCCCCAGCACATTTTCCTGTAGCTACTCCGTTAGTCATGCCAAACGTGAAAGCTAGAGGGTTTGGACCATCTAATAAGAACAAATCACTTGAGTACAGTACCTTGGCCCTTGCATTATCTTCAGCTCACAAATATATAGACTTTTAGGGTAAGAAGAAAATCGTGTTGGAAGCGCACCATACCTAGTTCCCAGCACCATTTAGGATGTTCAAGCTGAAGATGCCAGAGTAGAAGTCGTCCTCAGGTGATGTAGCTGGAGTGAGCAGAAAAAAAAAAAGCCTCTCTGAGTTCACTGACACTCAAAACCTACCCAGAGAAAGCAGGAAACGGGCTTACATTTCATTTTCGACTCTGCTGAAGAAAGCAGAACAACAGATCCTTTCTTCACCAAGAGGAACTGTTGCTGGGTTTGAGGTGAACTGATAGTGGGGAGAGGACATGAACCAAACAAGCCAATTTCCACACTTGAGTACAGTCTCAGGGTCTCATTGTCCCAAAGTGATGGAGCTCAGGCATGTCCAAAAAGCAACAGCCTTTTAGACAGGGGGGTGGGGGAGATGACTTTCGTGCCAGCTGTCTTTCTCTGACCGTCCCCATGCCAGCTGTCTGACAGAGGGGGCTAGGAATTCTCCTTAGAGGGGCCATTTACCTGCTGTCTCCCACGTGGAGTAGAGGAATATGATAAGTGGCATATAGAGCAGTATAAAAGGCTTTTATAGATGGCCCTGATGATGACTCCCATGTGGACTGTGAATTTGCTTTTAGGACTTGGCCAGCTGCAATGAGGGAAGTGTGCATGCTGAGACGGTTGGGTGGGGCGCACTGTAATAGATACATAGAAGTGGGTGGGCTGGGGTTACGTAACCAATAATCAGCCCAGAATTGATCATGTTTGAGAAGAGGACCCTTGCCTTCACCTCTCTTTGCCGGTTTATGCCAATAGCCTCTCATCTTCTGTACGATCCTGTGAATGTTCCAAGGGCATCCTGGTCGGGGTGTTGCAGGCCAGGAAGTCTGATCCCTCCATGTCAGCATGCAGAAGGAAGGACTGTTGTTGGTTAATCTCTCAGTGCTGAAGTTGTGTAATGCCCCAACATGACAGCTAAATGTGTGTGGCATGATCCCTGGTAGTGGGAATTCCTTGACGGGATTAGCTGTGTAAGACATAGTTCTGTGCCTGTCTCATAAAGTAACTCTAGTGTTTCAACGGGTAGGAAAGGCAAGATTTTTAAAACGGAGAGAGTTGTTTTGCCTTTTAATCAAATTTCTTTCTCTGAGCCCAGTGCTCAAACCCTTTCCATAGGGGAAAGCTGGGCTTGATTTCTGAGCCTTGCCTCTCACTCACCAAATCAACAGGAGCTGTAGGGGAGTGCGGAGAAAGCCCAAATCCGGTTTAGAAAGGCAAGTGCATAAGTGAACACATTCAGTGCCAGTCATTGGGTAGAGTTTACTGGCTGTGATGCAAGGCCTTTGGTGGGTGTTCAAGCAGAAAAAGGAAGATGGTTGGGTAGTCAGCACTCAGGTGCAGAGGACACAGTTGTCTGAGGACTAGATGGTTTTTACAGTCGATTGATCTGCTTCAAATTTGACTTGGAAGGATAGTTGTTCTCAACTGATAATTCATTGGACAGTGGGGTTTAGTGCCTCATGATAGGTCGTTCTCTTCCGAAGTACCTGGAACAGAAATGGATCTTGGTTTCTCATACTTGTTCTGAAGATTAGAGTGGATGCTAGGACATAGCAGTGAAGGATGTTGGCTTCTTGTGTCTCTTCAGCACAGAATACTTTGCTGCAATTGCTGGCTTGTACTGAGCGCAGGGTGTAGCATCATTATTAAGCCGTGCACCACAGTCGTGTTCTTAAACTGACTGTATGTTACTCACAACTTTACCGCATAATGTTTTTACATGCTGTGAATCTGAAGGCCCTCTCAGTGCTTCTCAGAAGAGAGAGAAATTTGTGTATTGTTAACTTCCTCAATGAATAGCAGAGCTGCAAAGTGACCCAACAAATCCTGCTTCTTGGCGGGGGTTAGACTAGATGATTCCTTCTAACTCTGTGATTCTGTGAACGTGTACCAGCCCAACTGCTATTGCGAGTGACATCTCCATTGTGTTAAATTACAGGTCATAAATGGGGATGAGATAATTCAAACAGGCAAGTAAACCCGATCAGTTCTCTCGCTGAGCAGTACCCAGCCCTGGCCTGGTGCACTGACCTCCTACACATTCCAGCTCCTGCCACTCCCTGCACCTAATTCCTGTGCATTAGGAAGGTGTCTGTTTAGATTGCGTTTTTCTTTAAGTGAGGAGGTATCAGCTGGGTGCCTCTCCTTTTGCTCACCAAGCGTACGCCTTCAAGATTAATCTTCCAGTTGACACTTTTCAGTTGTTCTACTGACGTTGGGTCCCAGTTTCCAATTACCTCATGTTCTGAGCGTGCTCAGTCAGTGCCAGAAAACACCACAGACTTCCATTTTCAATGCTTTGTAAAGCCAAATTTTTTTAGCAGAAACTTTTACTTTGAAAACCGAGTTGGGAGATTCAGTTGAGGGATGGGAGGACTTCAACTTGCCAAGGTAACAGATCTCTGCTAAATCAGGGTTTTTTTCTCTCTTTCTTTAAACCTATCTCCTCACTTAGGTGTGGGGGGGAAAGCTGATGTTTTACCTTTCAGACTTGGCCCCCTCCTTTTTCCCCTTTCTGGACTAGGAACAGAGAAATGATATGACAGTGAGTGGTGGTGAGCTGATCTCGCTGTTGACCTCTCCTGACCCTTTAGCTATATCAGCTCTGTTACACCCACAGCGCAGTCTGCAAAGGGTTGTTGTGCAGGAAGCACCTAACCTCTGCTTTCTTTTGGGTCCCCCACTGTTATTCACTTGAGGAAACCCTTTGAGAAGAGCAGACCTTCTCCCATGCACCATACAGCTGACATGCTGGAATGTGAACCTCATGGGGCTGCTGTAAAACTTAAGTCTCCTGAGCAACATGTCTGAATTGTCCCTTAATGTTTGTACCTTCTGTACATCATTTTGCCTTCCCTTTGTTTCTCAAGGGGCTGGGGCTGGACTGGGCAGGCCCTGCATGCAGCTTTAAAAAATGACCAACAGAATATAAAATGAGTTAATTGGCTGGTAGGACTGAGAGCATGTTTACCTGCTGCAGTGTCCATTGCTGCTTTGTGTGGCTGCATTTTTTTAAAGGCAAGACAAAAACTGCAAGCTTCCTTGTGTATTAGTCTCCTTGGTTTGAGTCCCCCTTCCTCAGTGTCCCACCCCAGATGGTATGGTTTGTTTATTTTTTTTATTTATTTAGTGCACTGGACTGTCTTTTAGTTTCTAAATACTATATTGCTCAAAGTGGAGGCTTGCACTTTCTGTGCCAGAAGAATTAAATCCAGAATGAGAGAACCTTTGATTTTGTAGAGTCCTGGAGCAACTCCGAGCTGGAATGGGTCTAGGAACAGTGTGTTCTGTTTGTTTGTTTGTTGTATTTTGTTGATGCCGTCTCCCCCTCCACCCACGCTTCCCTCTTACCTTTCATCCCCCTTCTTCCCACCAAACAACCCCTTAGTTTTAGCTTTTGGCTGCTTTTCTCCTGTGTTGCTGTTGCATCCTCACCGCTGCTGGTGACTGCAGATTGCCATTATTTGCTGTTTTAATTTCAAACACACTGTGGGTGTATATGGAGTACTCTCCATGCAGTCTTTAGAGAGAATGACCGTTAGATGCCCCTGCACTTTTCTTTGCAAAACAAAACCTCCCACCCTTTAATAGACTGCTGCCTGTTTCTGTTTTCCTAACTTGCCAAGAAGAGAAAAAGTACTAAACCCAGGAAAGCTTTTGCACCTTTGTCGGCCTTGTGAAAGGGGAGGAGGGGCCAATACCCTGGAACGTGTAACCCCCATGGCTGGATTAATTAACCAAGTTTATCAGTGTCTTATTGGCAGCTTCCATCATGTAAAGAAATCGGGGAGACCAAACAGGGCTGTGCAGAGCCTACGGCAAATGGAGGAACATAGTACCTCCAAAAAACAGAAAGAGGCAGAAACATCCCCATTCCACAGGGGAACGTTGGTAAGGATGTATTTGCCTAGAAAACTTGGTCAGCCGAGGCAGTGGAAGTTCCTGGCAAAGAGAGGGTTTAAGGAATCGCTGTCCTGGGTGAGCTGGCTTTGATTTATCATGTGTGTGTGTTTCAGGAGAAGCGGATCGTGTCTCTGGACTCAGCCAATACTCGGCTGATGAGTGCCCTGACGCAGGTGAAGGAACGCTACAGCATGCAGGTCCGCAATGGCATCTCTCCCACCCACCCCACCAAGCTTTCCATCACGGAGAATGGTGAATTCAAAAACAGCAGCTGCTAACAGGCTTGCTGCTGCTGCCCATCTCCCCAGGGGCAGGGCAGGAGGAAGCAGATGCAAGAATCCCAAACACAGACTCCTTACAGGTTTACAGAATGCTGCTAAAAGAAAAACTCTGGAGTGGGAAAATAAAGCCCACCTTTCAGATCAGGATAATAAGGGCAAGGGCCCTCCGTATCGCTGTGTATATACATAGGGAGCCCATTCTGGGCCATGTACAGAAAACATGACTGTAATATACCAAAAGGAAGTTAATCATGTTGATTTTTTTAATTATTGCTGTTGTTGTTATTTTCTCTTGTTCAAAGCACTGCCGTCCATGGGGAGGAGGAAGAAAGAAGTTTGTGTGTGCATGTCTGGTGTGGGTGAGGGAGCAAGCGGGACCAGCGAAGTTGGTTATTTAGAAGCCGTATGTATCAGTGTGATTGATACAAGCACATGGAGTGAAGTGAAATATTAGTTAAGTGAATTATACAAGAGACACCTGCTAATTTTAACCTTCTCTTCCCCAGTTCTTTAACTCAATACAAATTTCACACGCAGCCTTCATGCAGGAAGACTGGATCCTGTTGGCTTCTGTATCTACTATTGCTAGGATACAGACAAAAGGCTAGTCCAGTCTCTCTCACCATACTGGGTAGGAATTCTTTAAGCAGTCATGGTCTGCCCAAAGCCAGGCTTCCCACCCTATAGACAAAGGGAATTTGCAGTTTTAAAGGTGGGATTTTCCTTACTCCAGTTTTAAAGTAGTTTGTTTTTTCCTTTTTAGAGTTTACAAAACTGTAAATACCTGTTTTTTTTTAACTTCAGTCCAGTTCCCAGGATACACACAGTCCATTTTTTCAATGCAGTAGCTATCATAAACTGTAATCTACTCTCCGTCAGGAATAAACAGGTTGGTACTCGAAGAAAAGGGCTAACCAGAGGTCACTCAGGCTCTAAGCAATAGATCAGTGAACGTAAAATAAACATTTCCTAGTTTGTTTATTTTTAACTTTGTCTTGTTTGGTTTCACTGTTTCACCCACTGGGTTATCAGATATCACAACATCCAGAGATGCTTTCACCAGACTATGCATGCTTTTTAACATCCCCAGCACCCGTAATGAAATATGCCTTTCTAGTAATGTTTTTTAAGTTCTGTATGTACCCAGTTTTTTTCCCAGGTGACTTTGTAGCTAAACCTCAATGTCCCCCAATGTTTTCTTGCTTCCCACAGGAGCAAACTTTTGCAGGATGTACATGAACGCTTATCCTAAAATTACAAAGTGCCCTTGTAGGAAGGAAGATACTGAAATATCACCCTCTGTACAAGATTAATAGTAATGACATAGTATTGCCAGTTCTTATGATTTTACCAGAGGTCTCAAAATACTTAGTGTGCTTTTATTTTTAAAGCATTAGCTTCTTGAGTCAAATGATTATGTGAGAAACTCCACTTTCAGTTTTTTTAAAAGTACATTCATAGCTCTTGTTATTGGAGAGAGAAGCATGAATACATGAACTCAAGGCTCAACACAAAGCAAATAAAAAGGACCCCAAACCAGACACATTAAAATTAAAACTTAGGCACAAATTTCTAAATGTGAGGTTGTTTAATCATTGGAACAAGCTACCAAGGGAAGTGGTGGATTCTCCATTTCTTCTTGGCTCTGAATCAAAATTGCATACCTTTCTGGAAGATACACATTAGTCACAAGTTATTGGGCTCAGGACAGGAATGACTGTGAACTTTAAGGGCCTGAGTTATGCAGGAGGTCTGACTAAATGATCTGAGTTCCATTCTGGCCTTATACACTATGACTCTATGAAAACTTATTATTTGAAAAATCTTGGAATCTTTAAGCCGGTCTCATTACTTTTGAGGGCCTGACTCAAGGTCTCTGAACATTTGGATTTGACGGTGTTGATGATAACCCTAATTCACAGTGTCTCTTGTCCAAGTTTGTTTGAAATGAATTTGCCTCATCCTATAAGCCAATTCTGTTTCTTTGTTGTAAACTGCAATATGTTAACTGTGCTATCTTTGATTAGTGTGAGTTAAAAGTTACTTCCATTAAACATACGTACACATATATGTGTGTATATAATTAACTATGCACAAAAACAGAGAGACCATAGCTCCTTTACGTAGGACACAGAAGGTCAATGTGTATTGATCTCTCTTAGCACTACCTTAGCAGATCCTTCCATTGAGAGGTAGAAAATTTACCTGAAGCAGGTAGGAATTTTTTTTTAATGTTTAATAGTCTTTCAGCTTCTTTCTCCTACTTCTCAAACATCATTGGTACTAAAGAGCAAGGAGAGGTCCTGCTTTGATGTTCTTGCAGCAGCACAGACAAGTTTGTGGAAGCTTCTGCGTTCATGGGGCCATGTACAGGATCGCCTCAATAGTGACTTTTTTAGTGCTTTCCAAATGATGTTTTCCAGCTCTGGTCATTATGATCCCTGATATTTTCTCCCTTGGGAGCTGTGCCTTTCACTGTCTCCTCCTAGCTATGTATCATTTATTTATTATGAGTAGCTCTCACAGTTTTATGAGAAGCTGTTGTCCAATAAAACTCCTTTTAACTCAGAATTTTTGTGTGGTTTGAAAGTAGCTACCGCACATCTATCCCTGTGTTATATAGTTGCACCCAAATTCAGTGAAGTTCACTATAATTAGCTCAGATTATATTCACCCTATTTTGCTGTGCAAAATATTTTCCCCATAGGTAGCTCTGTAGAAGGATGTGTACTTTAATCATGTGGTGTGATATGAGTGGTCTTTTTCTCTCAAGTTCACAATTAAGGAGCCATTAAATGCTCTGTCTATGGATTATTTTGTGGAAGCTAGAAGGAGGTTTATATGAAATGCAGACGCCAGTCAAAATGTCATTTTAGCGGTGTTGGGCTAATGCTACCGAAGGAAATGAAGCTGACCGTAGCCCACTCTAGTTTTGCGGTACTCAACAGATGGGTGATTAGATGGTGAAGGCTCTTGGGAATATATTGTGCGCTTGCCTTTGTGTAAGAGTCCTAAAGGCTTCTGCAGAGGAATTCAATAGGGACAGCACCCTTCAATGCATATCATATCAAATACAGATTGCCTACTGAGGGCTATTGCGCCTCCCAGAGTGACCACATTTGATGTTCCCTTTACATATGATAGAGCGCTTCTAAATACAGCAACTCCTGGTTTTCAGAGGGGATTTCCTGGCTGCTGAAAGGTTAGGTGGTGGGATTGGAGATATTTTGAATAATATATAAACATATGCACACCCTCCTGGGTTTTCTTCCAGTGTCGCCCTGGAAAAGGCCACTGTTCGAGGGCTCAGTCATTACAGCTTGTTGCTGTGCTGATGTTTCTTTTGGCTTTTACCGTTCTGCTCAGGTAAAGGTGGCAGCTTCACATATTGGTAGGTGAAAAGGGATTAATATGGAGCAGAGCATTCCACCTCTGTGTTCTGTAGGCAGGCATTGCTCCCCGTTCGTTGTTGTGCTGCTTTCTAGAGAGATTGTCATTTGTTCAGAGACTAGAGTATGTGACATTGCCAGCTTCCCTTCTGTCCAGTCTAATAACATTCAAGTAGAGCTAAAATACACAGTAACAGGGAAAGCCTCATGGGCCATTTTAACGTGAATGGGACAGTAAACGTGTTCAGACTAATAGGAATGAGTGGAAAATAAATGGAACAAAAATCTGATGATAAACTTTAGAGTTTTAGGGGTTTGGTTAGTTCCGTGACAAATCACCTAAACGTAGCGGGCCATGCTGTTGCGGGATACTGGCCACCTTCACTTGAGGACTGCAGAGGTAATGTAGGAAGGCATTAGAAGTCTCTAGTACCATCTATCTTTGTTTCCAACTTTGTTGCTGCTTCCCTGAGTGCACCTTTGTTGGGGAGGCATTGGGATAAGGCTGCTAATGCAAAAGAAAGGTGAGGATGCCTTGTCCCGAGCTCCTTGGTGCCACCAGTTTCTATTAGGCATCACTGTTTGTGCTTAAAAATTATTTTGACTTTAAGAAATGGCTCCTGCCAATCAATTCACCAAGACTCCACCTAAAACTTTAGCTTTCCACGGTCTGTAAGTTTCACTAATTCTAATTTCCTTAGCCTTCCTCTGAACTGTGCTACGTGACAGAGAGAGAGAGAGAGTTCACAATTGCATTCTCAATGGTTACCACAATCACCCACAGGCCTCAGCAAATAAACCTCTCTGTGGCCAACCACTGACGTGCTCATGGTACTATTGCTCTCCCTGCCCCTTGCCAGAGAGTGTGGAAACCCTGTTTGTATCATTGTCATGGGGCTAATGATGACCGTGGGAATTAGGTACCTGCTGATAACATCCATGTCCCTTGCTTTATGGTGGTCCCTCTATAGACAAATACATTGACAGACCCTTTCCTCTACAAGCCAGTTGGATTTCTGGATTTTCAAGAAAAACTCTTGGCCTGATCGTGGTGTTGCAGTTAAACACAATAGCATGTGCCGTGTGCTAGCCCTGTGCCAAATTCTGAATGCTATATGCTGCATTTATCACAAGGGCAAGAGAAGCGGTAACTATCTCAGGAAAGGAGGAGGTGCTAAGGGTGAGTGAATGACTTAAAGGTGGCCCAATCTAAATGACCCTTCTTTGTAACATAGGGACTTTGGTTTCTAAAGAAGAAAAAGGGGTAGGAGTTGAAGCCAGTATGCACTTTTTGTTTTTTCTTTGGTGTATAGAAATAGTTACTCGTGTCTAAATACATACAGATCCATGCAGCTTCACGTTTCCAACACTCTCTCTTAGAAACCTTCTCATATCATGAGGGAACTAGAGCAGGGTGGAGAGAGATGTGCATATTTCCTAGCTGTTCTGTGGTTGGATAAGCTCTATATTCATGCATCAGACCACCCCCCAAAAAAATTTTTTTTGCATTCTTGCAAATGCGTTAGCAAATTTTTTACCCTTTGCATTAATTTTAGTTTCTGATGCTAATTCAAACCAGCTTTTAACTAACCAATTAGTCAGCGATTTAAGAGGTGTATGCAGTGTATGTTAGCCATTTCATTTGTGAGGGTCACCAATGTGATATATGTACAAACTGACCTATGTGTTCTGTAACAATGTCTACATCACCATTGGGAAACAATTCGTGTCTATGTTAAACCATTACATGTGTATTTATATTATTGATTAACCAAATAGGACATTATCTGTGCAACCACTATTTTCCAACAGTGTGTGAGATAGATTTAAAGGGTTAAATTTAGACTGATGCTTTTTAACACTTCCTTCCCTACATTAAATTAGCTCCCATGAGAGAGAGAGAATGTCATTATGAATCACTCTTGCCAGGAATTCTACCTGTAAAAATAGATTTTCTATCTCAAGGGCCTTAATGAGAGTGTTACTACACAGGACTATTTTACAATAGCTCTAAATAATTTATTTTTTAGTTCAAATCACACCTTAAAAGAAGTAATAAAGTTGGTTTTCAAAACCATTTTTTTATGCTAGTAGCACTGGACTGGTTGGTCTTTGAGATACATCTCTGCATTTCATTGCCTGGGTTTGTTCTAAAGAAGATTTATTTTTGTTCTGTGAATAATTTTTTCAGGGTTCTTGTATATGTACAGATATAGATACATTTGAGGACTTTTATTGATATTCCTACAAAGATTACAAATAAACTTTAACTTTAAACAGTTTGGACTCAGTGTGCCTGCATTGATTAAAACCCTGCTGCTCTCATTGCATGTGATTGTACAGGTGTGTTGGGGTAACTTTTTCTTTTTTACTGGTATGAGGAAAATTGCAAAGGGACATTCTAACTCAATGTCTGGATAGTTTGCATTGGAACTCTTTAGCTACCCAGGTGAGTGAATTCCTTTTTGTGAGACACAGCGGGAAACTGAGCTGGCCTGTGGCTGAAGATAGCATCAGATCGAAAACTAAGCTTTGAAATGGCAGCTCACTGGTGAACATGATACTGTTCGTCATTTCTCTCTCACACTGCTCTCCATTAGACACCCATGGGACTAGAATTCTTCTCCCTGATGTTGGTTTAGAATTCTGGTGCTGTGCTTCGTCTCAGTTCTAAAGTGTGTTCCCTTTGCTTAATGTTTGCCCCTATGCAGTAACTTCTCCTTTTGTGAATCTTCTTTCCCATATGGAATCCAACTAAAATGTATGGAGAGAAGATGACACACTTCGGTAAAACAGGAGAAATGATGCCCTCTCCAACCATCTTTCTAAACTTTACCCTTTCTCAGGCTTTGTCTACATTAGCACTTTCGTTGGTCCAGGGTGTGAAAAAACACAACCCTGCCAGACATAAGTTTCAACAACAAAAACACCAGTGTAGACACTGCTGTGTCAGCAGGAAATATGCTTAGGCATAGATTTGGTAAAAACTTACTTTGAAATTTTAAACATTTTGTATATAAAATTATAAAGGCCTTGAAGCCTACAAAGTGAAAGTGGACAACATTATTCTCTTATTGCTTGTCACCCCCTTAACCTACCCTTTCTGTTCTACACATACCTAGCGGTGTCTTGTCCTTATTTAGAGCCAGCCTTAATATGCCTGTAAATTCTCCAGCACAAAGGGGGCCCAATCCTGAATGGGAATTCTGGGCACTGGAGCAAAACAAAATAATGTTCTGGTGGTTACATGGTTAAGAATTCCTTGATCCATACCCTCCACAAGAGATGCTATATAATTTCCTTGTACCATTTATCAGCAGCTTTCTACAACAGGCCCTTATTTATTCTACAACCCCATCTTCCTGCCTAAAATATTATTTTTCCTCTTTATCTGTGATCGGCCTATACACACTTCAGTTCCACTGTTCAAAATCATTTCTACAAAATGAACATTTTTCCTTTTTAGAAAACTCAACATTAAGTGCTGGGTCCTGTGGCTTGGTCTTGTCACTGTTCATAGCTGACCCATTTCAGCTGGAATGACCCTTTGGGGAAACTCCCAGTTAGTATTTCTTCTACCTGAAGAATGTAAGAATAAAAGTTGCACAGTAGTATCAATACAAGGGTATGTGCTTCTACTTAACAGAAAAGTTGCAGATCTCTAAACCTGTGGGGCACAAGTTTGCTTACACATAACCAGTATTCACCTGAAAAGCAAATTCTCACTGTCTCTAAAACATCATACATTCCTGTCCTTCACCTTCCCTCCCAGCCCTGCACAGTAAATATCCCAATAGCCTTAGAAGATGTATTGAATTACTGCTTTTCAGTGCATTGGTGTAGATTGAATATCCTGGCTGTAAACACAAGATGATGTTTCCCTCTCACTTCTTCCAATAGCAAATAATGAATGGGTTGTTTCCATGGAGCTAGGTAAGGATCAATGCCCTGCTGTCCTTTGTAAGTTCAATGCAAACCTGTAACTGTCCTGATGCAGCAGAAAACCAGGTTCTGTAAACTCAAACCAGCTTGCCACTATTTGCAGGGAATCCCAGCAAATACTTAGCCTACTGTCAGAGCAGTGCAGCTTTGTCTTACAGAGGCTGCCATCTAAGTCCTGGACTCTGTCAGAGCAGTTAACAGGGCTGGGGATTCACAACAGTGACCCCTGAGTCTTTCTACCATTGACATCTGCCGACTGGGCCCAGACCTGGCATTGATGGTTACAGAAGGGAGGGACCTTATGGGAGAGGAATATCCCAGTGATAAGATGCTGGAATGAAGGGCGGTGGGGAGGAATGGACAGGAATATGGAATGAAAGGCAATTACCCAGGAGCTGTATGGTAAACCCTCTATGGGTGCGTCTACACTTAAAAGTTAGGTCAACTTAAGGAGGCTTAAGTGGACCTAACTTACTCCACGTCCACACTGGGCTTTTATTAAGTCGACTTAAGCTGTTCCTTAAGTTGACTTAAGGAAAGCTTAAGTCGACCTAATAAAACCTAGTTTTAGGTCGAATTAAGGCTTAAGTCAATTTAACTTAAGACAGTGTGGGCGCCCTAAGTTGATTTCTTCCATAAGTCGACCTAGGGCGGAGGGACAAGGGAGCCCCACATGGCTCCCTAGTAGAAGTGAACCACTGTGGCTTCCTTGTCCCCAGGGGAGCCCCTGCTCCCTTCTCCCTGGGACCATGGCTTCCTGGCAAGAGGAGCTGTGGATCCTGAGGAGAAGGGCTCCCCAGCTGGGGCTCCAGTGGGAGGGAATCCCCCACTGGAGCCCCAGCTGGGGTGGCAGGGATTCCTTCGCCGCTGGAGCCCCAACCAGGGCAGCGGGGGAATCCCTCGCCCCCAGAGCCCCAACGAGGGATTCTCTCCCCACTGGAGCCCTGGCTGGAGAGCCCCGGCGGCTCCCTTTTCCCTGGGAAGCCACTGGAGCTTGTCCCAGGGAGAGCCAGCCCATGCACGGCTGACTCTCCCCCCAAGGACACGAAAGCTGCTGGCGGCTTGCCTGTCCCTGTAGGGAGAGCCAGCCCCATGGGGCTGGCTCTCCTTGGAATGAGCCACAAGCAGCTTCCCGGTCTCAGGGAGAGCCAGCCCTGAGCAGCTGGCTCTCCATGGGGGAAGCCGTGGCTCTCCTAGTCTGGGGACCCAAGGCTCCTTTGGAGCTTCAGCTCTCTCGACCTACCTAGTTGACTTAGAGAGTCTAGTGTAGACTCTCTAAGTTGACTTAATAAGGTCGACTGAAAGTCGACTTAGTAAAGCTGACCTAACTTTCTAAGTGTAGACATAGCCTATGATCCCCTCCTCCCTGTTCCCTGGGCCTTAGGCTGCAGGGGGAATAATATATAGATAACAACTGTGGTTTCATGGGAAGAGGGACATCTCACACTCAGTGAGGTATGCCCAAGGGAAGAAAATTTGCAGCCCCCAAATTGACCAACTGCTCTGGCTGACACTTGTACACAATTCCCTTTCCCTCTTCCACCCGTTCATTTGTCCTTTGCATAACTTGGGTCAAGTTGCAGGCAAGTAGCACACTGACACAGTGCTTGTGTTTGCAAACTGCTGCAGAAGGGCTCCTCTTTTAGAAAGACTGCCTCACCTCAGTCAGGAGCTGCTCTTTTAGAGCCTCGAGGTCTGACAGAGGAGGTGAGACAAAATCCACTTTCAGAATCAGGTACCCAGTATCTACAGGAGAGAAAAGCGTCAATGAGTGACTGGAGGTGTACTGCAATGCTGCTTTCCCTCACCTACCACACAGTGATAATGCCCCCCTAATACTACTCTGGAACAGATCACACCTGTGCAGTTTAAGTGCTTGATGATTCCAGAGTGTCTGCAATCCACCTCCTCAGGATTGTCTGTCTTCGGTAGTTGAGATGAGAAAAGCTCAAGCAGCTGCCTAACTGTGAGTGGCGTCTCACAAATGTGCAGTGCTGGTGCAAAACTCCCGGCTGAGGTAAATGTTTCTGCTGATGCTTTTGTTAATTCCAATACTAGTGTTGCCACTGGCTACTCCAACTAAGCGTTATCACTCCATGCAGAGACTGGAAGGAAGAGGGCACGTTCTTCTCTTGGTGGGGGAGAATTTGTACATGAAGGGTGTGTGTGATAAGGCCAGGTACACAACGGGTGACAGGGTTCTACTTAGCTGCTTTTGTCAGCTATGTCTGCACCATGACAAGGTTAAAAGATGTGGGAAACAGCCACAGGTACCAGAGAAACTAGCTGAAAGACTTCCCCCATATGCATGTATAGTACAAATAATAGAATGGCAGGGACTCAGAGGATGGGACATGCCTACTGGCCCTGCAATGCTGGGGTTTGCTTTGCTGGGTGAATCATAGAATCATAGAATAATAGGGTTGGAAGGGACCTCACGAGGTCATCTAGTCCAACCCCCTGCTAAAAGCAGGACCACTCCCCCTAAAGCCAGGGTTTTGTCTAACCGAGCCTTAAAAATCTCCAAAGATGAAGATTCTACCACCTCCCTAGACAGCCCATTCCAATGCTTCACCACCCTCCTAGTGAGAAAGTTTTTCCTAATATCCAACCTTGACCTCCCCAGCTGTAATTTGAAACCATTGCTCCTTGTTCCACCCTCTGTTACCCTCAAGAACAGCCTAGCTCCCTCCTCTTTGGAGCAACCCTTCAAGTAGTTGAAGGTTGCTATCAAATCTCCCCTCAGTCTTCTCTTCTGTAGACTAAATAAGCCTAGTTCCTTCAGTCTCTCCTCATAAGTCATGTGCCCCAGCCCCCTAATCATTTTTGTTGCCCTCCGCTGGACTCTTTCTAATTTGTCCACATCCTTTCTGTAGTGGGGAGCCCAAAACTGGACACAGTACTCCAGATGCGGCCTGACCAGTGTCGAATAAAGGGGAATTATCACATCCCTCGATCTGCTGGCAATACTCCTATGTGCTATGCCATAACAATGCGTATCAAGCCGACTGTCCTCTAGGCTCCACTGCCGTTTATTGACCGTACCATGCTGTGTATTAAAGAATAAGCACTTGCGAAATATTTCTATTTCAAAGTCTGCAGATGTAGAGCACAAACGACATTTGTGATCGCCATGGAGATTTGTTTTATCTTCTCTTCCGCTCTCAAAGAAAATGTTTGCCCAAGGCTGCAATCTTTACAGACAAATTCCAGGCTGTGGTTTTTGCAAAGTTCCAAGCTGTGAAAAATGGAACTTTTAAAGGAATATTCAGCTGCCACTCATCTTTGACTAACCCATATTCCTGGAAGTTAGCGATAGGAAAAAAACCTATTAGGTCATCTAGCCCATACCCCAGCAGTTCCCTTTTGGACACTGACTAGTATACAACAGCCTTAATAGGATTGCTCCCAGAGTCCCTGGGTGATCTAATTGACCCAGCAGGTCCATTAGGAAGATTTTCTTGTAGGACTGCACTTGGTTGAAGTCACAACACTCATACCTGCAGTTGCCATGATGGCTATTCACACTTATTATGGCTCAGTTGAAGAACAGAAAGTTACAGCTTTATCTAGGGGTGGAGGGGGACAAAGCACTAAATAATTATGATAGAAAGATTAAAGCAGTGTTAGAGTTCCCACCTGCACCTTGAGGGGTCTCAGTAGGGTCATTGCCTGTGACAGTGGAGGGCGGTAGCTGAGTATTAGCTTCGTATTCTGTGCTATCGTCATCTGTGTCAGAATCAGTAGTAGCTGTGAAGAAAGAACATAGATCACTGTAGCAATCTAAAATTGTGGTGAAAAGGAGCCATAAGCATCCTAAGTAGGGACACCAACTCTTAACGTGACCATCATAGAATCGTAGGACTGGAGGGGGCATCAAGAGGTCATCTAGTCCAGTCCCCTCCACCTATGGCAGGACTCAAATCATCTCTGATAGGTGTTTGTTTAACCTGCTCTTAAAAAGCTCTGGTGATGGCAATTCCACCACTTCCCTAGGCAATTTATGCCAGTGGTTAACTACCGACAGGACGATTTTCCTAACATCCAACCTAAACAGCCCTTGCTGCATTTTTTAGCATGTTGCGTCTTGGCCTATCCTCAGTGGTAAAGAAGAATATTTTCTACCACTTCCATGTAACAACCTTTTATGTACTGAAAACTCTTATGTTCCCCCGTCTTCTCTTCTCCAGCCTAAACAAACCCAGTTCGTTCATTCTTCCCTCATAGGTCATGTTTTCTAGACCATTCTTTTTCTTTTGCTCTTCTCTGGGCTTTCTCCAATTTGTCCACACCTTTCTTCCAGTCAATTCTATTGTCCCTGGGAGATAATTAATTGGCCCAGCAGGTCCATCAGGAAATTTTCCTGTAGGACCACACTTGATTGAAGTCACAACACTCATAACTGCAGTTCCCATATGCAGCCATTCACACCTATTCTGGCTCTGTTGCAGTATAGAAAGTTACAGCTTCCTCTGAGGGGAGGAGGGGGAAAGAAATAAATATTTTGGTACAAAAGCTAGGATTAGCGCGCCCACCTGCTCTTTGTGGGGCCCCTGTAGGAACATTTCCTGTGACGGTGGAGGGCGGTAGCTGAGTACTAGCTGGGGATCCTGTGCTAGCAGTTGTGACAGAAGCAGTGATGTCTGTGAAGAGAGAACATAAATCATTTTATAAACCTAAAATTGTGGTTAAAAGGAGCCATAAACCTCCTGAGCAGTGACACTGACTCTTAAAATGACCATCAGAGAATGGTATATGTGGAAAAGCCTTTCGGAGGTCATCTAGTGCAGTTCCCTGCACTCATGGCAGGACTAAAATTGACGATCCCTGGCAGGTGTTTGTCTAACCTGCTCTTAAATATCTCCAGTGATGGTGAGTCCACAACTTATTCCCTAGGCAACTTATTCCAGTGCTTAACTACCCTGACAGTTAGGACATCTTTCCTAAATTGCCCTTGCTGTCATTAAAGCATATTGCTTCTTGTTCTATTCTCAGAGGTAAAGGAGAACAATTTTTCTCCACCTCCTTGTAACCATCTTTTTATGTATTTAAAACCTCTAATGATCCCTCTCGGTCTTTTCTTCCCCTGACTAAACCTGCTTTTTTTCACTGTTCCCTCATAAGTCATGTGTTCAATTTTATTGCTTTTCTCTGGTCTTTCTCCATGTTAGCCACATTTTCACTGAAACATGGCATACAGAACTGGACACAATACTCCAGTTGAGGCCTAATCAGCACAGAGTAGAGCAGAAGAATTACTTCTCGTGCCTTGCTTACACCATGCCTGCTAATACAGCCCAGAAAGTGTTTGCTTTTTACACCACTGACTCATATTTACTTTGCGATCCACTATGACCACTCCCCCGCCTGATCCACTTCTGCAGTACTGCCTAGGCAGTCATTGCCCCTTTTATGTGTGTCCAACTCAACTGATTGGCTCATTTTACATTTGTCCTGCTCAAATTTCACCCTATTTATTTCAGACCATTTCTACAGTTTGTCAAGATTCTTTTTAATTTTCACCCAACCCGCCAGGACACTTGTCACCTCTGCTAGCTTGGCATTATCTGCAAACATCAGATGAGTGCTCTCTGGGCCACTGTCTAAATCACCAACGTACATAATGAACCGAGCCAGACCCATGTTGATTAGTAAAGAACGAGCAATATAATATAAATGAATACACTCACCTTTGACAGCTCTTTCTAAGGCAAGTGTGCATCGTGGCCTCGCCCGACTTGCAAGTGGATGCTTATAGCTATCTAACCGCTACTGGAGAACCTAATGTATTTGGTAATCTTTGCTCAGGAGCAGTCAAGGATAGGCCTGGCACAGGGGAGAGTGGGGTCCTGTAGATCTGGAGTGAGATGCTGTGTGTGACCCAGATCCTTTATTGGCAGCCTCCTGGTCCTATCACAGCCTGCCTAGAGAGGCTGCAGGGAAGCAGCCAATCAGCACACAGTGGGCCAAGGCGCTGCAAGGCCTGGGCAGGACAGTAGCGGGGGGGGGGGGGGAAGGGGGGGGGGGGAAGGCTCCACGGTGAGATGCCCTAGTCCTAGGAGCAACCCTGCTTCAGCAGGGAGCAGCCAGAGAGCTTCAGACCTGAGGTAAGGGGGCAAGGAAGGGGCTGGCTGGGAACTGGGAAGTAGCCTGGGAATAGCAGCAGGTGGGACTGCCATGTGCAAGGCAGGGGACCCCTGAGAGTGACAGTCAATGTCCCCTCTAAGGTTTGGCGGCTTGTGTGCAAAATTTTCAAGCCATGTGCAAAACTTTTTCCGAATAAAATTTTTGTGTAAACTCACATGACAGAAATTATAGGCATTAATTGAAGATAAAGTGATTGTAAATAGAATTAATTAACTGTGTTTAATTGAATTTGAATGAATTTTGAATTGAAATTTAATTTTTAGAAAGGTTTTTATTTAAAATTAATTTTTTTAAAAGCTTTTTGAAAGAAAGAAAGAAAGAAAGAAAGAAAGAAAGAAAGAAAGAAAGAAAAAGGAAGGCAAAGAAGAGAAAGAAGGAAAGAAAAAGGAAGACAAAGAAGGGAAAGAAGGAAGAGAAAGGAAGAAAAAGGAAGGCAAAGAAGAGAAGGAAGGAAAGAAAGAAAAAGGAAGACAAAGAAAGGAAAGAAAGAGGCTGAGAAAAGAAAGAAGGAAAAAAAGAAAGAAAGAAGCCGAGGCCGCTGGCGGCAGGGACCCTACCGCAGCCCCAGGAGGCCACCGGCAGGGCAGAGCAGACCCCGGCACCAGAGGCTGATCCCAGCCCCGTGCCAGGAGGCCGAGGCCGTCGGCAGAGCGGAGCCAACCATGGCCCTGGCCCCGGGCTGGGAAGTCGAGGTGGCTGGCGGGTGCGAGCCCGGGAACCCGACCCGGCCGCGGCCACCCCCTGCCGCGGCCATGTGGGGCAGGCAGGCCCACTCACATGCCCCAGCCCTGAGCCTGCCTGTTCCACCCTGGGGGTGGGGAGGGCCAGCCCAGAGGCCGGGCTCAGGCCTGGCTCAAGTGTGCACAACACGATTGGGAGTTGAGCCCACCCCCCAGCAGTCCTGGGCCCAGCCGTGTGGGAGTTACAAAGACTCTGCCAATGGGAGAGTGGGGAGGGGAGTCCTCAAGGTTCCACAGGCCTCTGGGTAAAGGCAGTGAGGACTTTCGCTAGCTGAGTCCCCCAGGGTAGTATATAAGCCAGGAATGTTCCCCTAGGAACCATTCCCCTGCTTACATGTAGGGTCTCTGGATTGGGATTGTAGTACTGAGTGGGCCTGGGTGTCCCCACTGGCAAAGTGGCCAAAGACCTGAGAGCGAAAGACGGTAAGGAGGGCACAGGCCCTTTTACCCTGGACAGGACTTGTTTGTTCAGGCATAGTAACTGGGTGACTTAGCCCGTTCAGATTCTGAACAGCATCCGTGCTACCAGGAGACGTGTGCAGAACATGGAACAGTGATTCTCATCCTGTTCTATGCTCTAGTTCCCATTTCAAGATCAGCACCCAACCCCCACTTGGAAGGATGGATGGATGCACTCCCTCCACCACCCCAACCCACCCCGTAGTTGTGATCCCCCCTAGAGAGCCCATGGCATAGCACTGTGACTGGAATCAATACCTACAGTCGGAGCAGATGAAGGGTAGTGATTGGCTGCAGGAATAAGGGAGAAGGACATGGGTGAGCATTGTTCCACATGTCCCTGACAGAAACAGGAAGGGGTTTAAATCAGGCATCCAGCTTGCACTGATGTAAGGGAGGCCATTGGACCAGCTCAGCCCCGTGATGGTTGCATTGTAGTGGAGGCCTATCCAGGCAGTTTCAGTCGCTGTTAACGCCATTGCACCCAGATCTTCAATGCTTAAAATATCTGCTAGACCCCAATGGTTGCTTTTGCAGTAATTGTAGGCTGAGGTCCAACTCATTGGAGTCTTGACCAGTACAAAGGCATATTGGCTGGACACAATCTGGAATGCAGCTGTGCAAGAGAGAGAATTAGGAATGCAGACAGCTCTCCCAGCCTGCCTACCCTGCCTACCCTGCACTGGGCCAGAAATAAACGGAGGCAGTCAGGGGAGATTTTCTAAGGCAAGTAGGAGCCAAACTCCCATTTAAAATAATTGGGACTTGTGTCCTAAGACATGCAGGCCTATTTTGGAAAATCCCATGCTTAAGCTGTAAAGGGTCTATCTAGCACGTCTGGCCTTTTATCAGTAAACAAAAATTTACATTAAAATAAGGTTGGATGCTTTTATTGATAAGAAAAAACTAAATTAAGTTCTGGTGTGAGTGGTGTTGCACCTACTTACACAAGGATTACAATTAGCCCTACATATCCATTTACACTGGATAACATAAAAATAACTAAGAGTATTTTCCCTCATGTTTTGCGGTATAACCAGATCAGCAGCAGGGGTAAGGAAAAACTATATCTCCCCTCCCACACAGCGCTGCACTAGAATGAAATAGTATTACACACTTAGGGTGTATATACACTGGCAACTGAGGTCAACTTAAGGAGGCTTAAGTCGACCTAAACAAAACCATGGCCACACTGGGCTTTTATTAAGTCGACTTAAGCATTTCCTTAAGTCGACTTAAGGAAAGCTTAAGTTGACTTAATAACACCTAGTTTTAGGTTGACTTAAGCTTTAAATCGATTCCTTAAATTGACTTAAAGCCAGTGTGGATGGGGATTAGTGCCTAAGTCGACCTTATTAAGTTGATTTAAAGCATTAAGTAGACTTAATAAGGTTAACAAGGGGCTATGTCTACACTAGAAAAAGTTAAGTCGACTTCATAAGATTGACTTAAAGTCGACCTTATTAAGTCGACTTAACAAAGTCAACTTAACTTTTCTAGAGTAGACATAGCCTTAGAGCCATGGTGAAAATTTTACATCTGCCACTGAAGCATCTGCCATTGTCTATTGTTAGAAACAGGAGGATTTTGGTCTAACGGGAACATATCATAGCTTTGATTTAGTAGGGCAATTCATAGGTCCTTAACTATGGCTGGCCAAAAATAAATATTGTCTGATGGCTGCTTGGCAGACCATGTAAAATTAATTGTCCTATGCCTCATGGACAGGTTTCCTCACACAGTAGCTACGACCACAACTGGCTGCCCTGTTGGCCCCCAAGGCTTTGATGGGTTGGAGAGTTAGCAATCCTTTCATCCTAGGCATGGCTCCTCCAGGTCAGAGCTGAGCCACTTGGGCAGGACTTGCATGGTTGTCAAGCATTTGAAAAACTTGAGTTCATTTTACACTTATCAGTTTTCCAACCATTTATTACATTTACAAATGACTGTCAGTAGCGGAAGTTGGAACACAGCTGTCTTGCGACTAGTCTGTATGGTTACTACTCTCAGTTATCGCAGTTTTCAGGATATGTATTTTTATGCTGTGCTATATGGAGTCAAAGGATTATTTCAAACACTACATCTGTTTCAACTAGCAAAACCCCCCCAGAGCAAATGAGCCTGGAGTGAAGTTGATGAATGATTCCGATGGAGCCATGATACGAATATATTGTTACAATTGTGTCTCACTCCACAGTCAGCACGAAAAATAAGTATCTTGGAAACCCTGGGGACAAATACATTTGTCCAGATGTTACAGTTGTTATCTGCACATTGGTTTAAGGAAACATTGCAACTTGCTCCATGCTGAATTACTGTCACTTATACATGAAATGTCTTCACTAGTGAAAATCTGTCTCGAATGGTAACTATTCTGCCTCCCCCACTGCATCAAGACACATTACTGTAATAAAAGACGAATAGAGGTAATTTCTTTCCATGTGGGACTTTTCCTTTCTCTCTAATAATTTACATCCCCTCTCATTGAATGGGGAACATAGGCAAAGTACTGGGCAAGCAGAAGTAAATCACTTAGCAAAATTGCAAATATCAGCCATGTGTGTGTACCCACACAAACATACACTTGAGCCCAGCACGTTTGATCTGAAGTACTCAACTTTTCTGGAAGTGACATTTACCAGGAAAAGACAGTTGATGGTAAATCACTATATTGTGATGCATCATATAAATAGCGGAGATTAATTTTAATTAATAGCGGAGAGGGAGGCGGGGCTCGTGGCAGTGAAAATAGCTAGCCGGACAGTCTGGTAGCTCAAAATCTGCCACAGATCCAGTACAGCACCTGTAGGTATAGCGGAAGTGTCCCTCATTCAGTCCTGCCAAAGGGACTTGCGTCTGACCTGGAAGCACCATATCTAGGATGAAAGCGTAGTTCACTCTCCAGCCCATCAAATCCTTGGCACTGGGGGCCAACAAGGCAGCAAGTTATGATGGTGGCTTTTGTGATGAGGAAACCAGTTCACGAGGCACTGGGCTGAGACCAGCAATTAATTTCACATGGTCTGCTGAGCATACATCAGACAGGAACAGTGCAAACTTACAGTCATTGTGAATTTGGGCAAGATTCATGCAGATCATTTGGAGGTCAATAATAATCTGTTGATATGTAAATCCACCTACTTCTCTCAATCCTCTACCTTAGCTAGTCTTCTACACCCCTGGCTAAGTACTGATGCGTCTCAACAACAGTAGCAGGAAAGGCAAAGAGGAGTGGGCAAACACAACAGTATTTGACCAGGAACATTGCAAAATTACTGATTTGAAAAATGAAAACAAAAAAACATTTGGGGATAGAACTTTTCAGTGTACTGTTTGCTTGCCAAAAACCTACCTTCAGATAATTATTTGTTAGGATGGGGCATGTAAATGTTAAAATGTTCGCATCTAGCTAAAAAGATTATCTCACCTTCTTAACCTTCCAAAACCCTGCACCTGCCTAATTAAAGGGTGAAGCTTTATGCAGCGCCTGTTCCCAATTTTTGTTCCAAAGTCCAAATGAAAGACAGTAGTAAAATGCTATACCTGGTGCAAGGAGTAGGATGAATGCCAGCATCCTGTGGTCTTTGCTCTACGGTCTGTAGGAGAGAAAGACAAGGGTGTCTGTAAACCTTGGTTAAATACACTGGGATGATTTGCCTAACTTTAGTCATACCTTCAGCTGCACTAGAGACATGACCAATTGGAATAGCACCAGCGTAGTACTAATTAGCAACAGTGCACTGTAATCACGCGAGCCATGTTGTTTCAAGTGCAGTTTTGGTCCATTACCCTCTGAGGGTATATCAACAGGGTTCAGCGTGTGAAACATTTTGTCATGAATGCCACCCTCTCACATACATGTGCTATTGCACTATAGTGCTGATGTTCACTATCAGATAACTACTTTTTCCACCCCAGAGATAGCTGCATATCAACTTTGGGAGCTGCAAGGATTCATTATGAAGCACTCATAAAGAGCTTTGCAGAAGTGAGATGCGATAATATATGTATTTGAAAAAAAAAAACAACCTTTCAAATAAACTGCAGAGTTTCTCCAGTGAAAAGTGCTCTGGGCCCTCTACAATTTAAGACTGCTTGTCTGAGCACACAATTTGTTATTGTTTCCAGGGATAGACCCACCCAGACCAGAAAACAGGACTCAAGCCCCCCTCTTTCATTCTGAGAATATCTAAATCTACATTTGAAATTCTCAGCCTGAGACTAACCTATACTGGATAGACAACAGAGTCCTGTGGCACTTTTAAAGAGTAACAGATTTTTAAAGACTAACAGTCTTTAAAAGTGCCACAGGACTCTGTTGTCTTTCTACAATAGACTAACACGGCTACCCCTTTGGAATTTGACTATACTGGATAGAATCACAACACCAAATCTTAACTTGGGGAATATTCACAGCTTCATGGAACTTCACAGCTCAGGTTAATCTATAGGGGTTTTTATTTATTCCATTATCTTGGAGGATTCCCAGCACTTGTGAGATGAAACAACTGGGTCTTTTGGCTGGACAAAGTCTTAACCTGCCATGCATCCAGAAATTTACTCTGATCTCTGGCATGCGCTCCACACATGATCTGCCTTCTTATTACCCACACTCAACTCAATTAACAAATCTTGAACCAAATGTTTAGAGATGGGTCAGGGAGAAGCCAATTTCTAAGAACATTGGGAAGGAAACCATTGGTATACTGGGCAGTATTGAAGGAATGGAAGCATGGAGGGGATCAACACTTTGGAGGCTGGCCCAATTTTAGATGTTGGAAGAGGAAAGAAATGTTGAGAACAGATACAGTGACACTCTGAAATTCTGTGGCACTTTTAAAGACAAACAAATCTATTTATCACATGAAGGAAGCATCTGATGAAGTGGGATTTTCTCCCATGAATACCCATATGATAAATAAATTTGTTAGTCTTTGAAAGTGTCACAGGACTCCTTGTTTGTTTGGCTGACCTAGACTAACACAGCTCCCCCTTTGGAACTCTGAAATTTGTGTCTGTTTGCTAATGTCTATTGTTAGCTATGTGGAAATAGGTGATGCAATAAGAGCTAACTCACCAGTCAGTCAAAGCGTGAGTACAGCCTTTGACCTGGGTTTGTCACTGCATTCACCCAGTCAGCCACAAAAGTCCTGCTTTATTTCCTAAGAAAACAAGTTGTTAGTCTGAGCTGGCCAGGAAATGGATGGAAATGGTTTATCACGCATTGCATCTGTAATGAAAATTGATGGATGTCACAGGGAGAGTGAGAGCTCAGCTGTTGTTTGCATCCATCGGCCTGACAGGAATCTCCTTCTCTGCCCTTTAAGCTAACATTTTTGAGGGTGCCAGGTGCTCTAGGAAAAGCATCTGCAAATTTGAACAAGGGAGGAAGGTATTCCAACTAAGCAGCATCCTTTGAGGATGTGCTTCTGGTGCACAGGGCAAAGGCAGGTGAAACAACAATAAATATTGAGCAAAGGAAGTTAATCTGCATTCAGAAGATTTTTAATAGGAAATTACAGAGCAAATCTTCCTAAGCAACCCTTTTTTGCATACTCCTGATACTCTGGCTTTGCTCTGCACCAAACTAATGCTGATCCATATCAATCAATAACACCTGGTTAGGTCTTTGATCTACTAGTCATCTACCTAGTAGGGTATATTGTTTGCCAGGAAGGGAAGGCTCCATACAGAGGTAACTAAGTCTCAGGTTGGGGAGATTCCCTACATGCTTGGTGAACAATGCTGAAAAAAGTGCATCCTGCTTAGTCCCAGTTTTTTGCTACTGGCCCCTCCCTCTTTACACACAGATCTCTGGGCCCAGGGAGAACTATGTAGTGCAGGATCAAAGGGAGGAGCCCATGAAGGTAGCTGGGCCCTCCTTTCTCAGGGAGATTTAATGTCTGTAAAGCCCAAAGTTATAATAGTCACCAGAAGGGATGCACAGCCACCTGAACAGCCCATGGCTCCCACCCACAACTGTCTTATTCAGCTTGCAGTCCCTTCTAACCCTATGATTCTAAGCCACTGCGCATCTCTTATTCTGCAACAGGAGGTGGGGAGTTACTTCCCCGGAAACATAGTATATCCCAAAGAACTACCTCGCTCCCCCTCGAAGCTTTGTGCATAGAGATGTGATCAGTAAGCAAGCCTCCTTTACATTTGACTTAAGAGGTGAAGGGGGGCCATCATTTTCAAGGCCTGTCTCAAAAATGCTACAGCCAGCTCTGTGCATTTATAGAGTGTTTCCTATGTACAAATTGTTGCATAAATATTCACCAGTTAATCCAAGGATGTAAGAAAGGAAGTGAGGTAAAATGACTTATCCAAGGTCCAATAGTGTCAGTACTTCCTGACTCCCAACCTTGTGCTCATTCTTCTACATCACATTGCATCTGATCTTAATGTCCTTGTTCTCCCCCAGTGTTCCCTAATTGCTCCTCATTAGAGGGGCAGCCCTAGATATTGGAGTTTGCAATGTACCATAGCAGAAAGGCTATGATATAGTGGAGACAGGGTATGAAGCTGTCTCTGAGGAGCACTGAGAGCTTTTTAATGTACAGCTTGCTGTTGGTAAGTCAATTGCAGCATCTGAGTAATGTGCCGATTCACCACCTTAGCTATAATTAACTGGTTTTGTGGTAGACACTGGGAATTACCATCCAGGGGGCCTACACGGGGCTGGCTCTCCCCGAGGCAGCAAGTCCTGGAGCGGTCCGGGGGAGAAGGGAGCATGGAGCTCCCTTCTGCCCCGGACCACTTGGCTCCCTTCTGGTCAGGACCGCTCAGGTCCCAGGCAGAAGGGAGCCCTTCTAGCCGGGACCAAGTGGCTGGGACCCCCGCGGGTCCTGGCAAAAAGGGAGCCATCACTTCCTTCTTCCTGGGACCTGCAGAGGTCTGGCTAGAAGGGAGCGCAGGCTCCTTTCTGCTGGGACCCCAGAGGTCCAGGCCAGAACGGAGCCGTGCAGCTCCTTTCTGGCTGGGACCGTGCTCCAGCTCCCGGGAAGCCTCCGGAGGCTTCCCGGGAGCTGGAGTGC
>ML685794.1:4578651-4627047 GCA_007922175.1 Pelusios castaneus
CCAGCTGCGGGGAAGCCTCCGGGTCTCCCCACCAGCTGGAGGCCACCATGCCAGCCATTGCTGGCGCTCCAGCTGTTTGGGGAGACTCGGGGGCTTCCCTAAACAGCTGGAGCGCTGGCAATTGCCAGCACGGCACTCCAGCTGGTGGGGAGACCCGGTCCTCCCAAAAAACTGGAGCAATGTCCAGCCAGATGGGTGCCACAGGGCTCCCTTCTGGCCTGGGACTGCTCAGGTCCCAACAAAAAGGGAGCCGCCGCTTCCTTCTGGCCGGGACCATTCAAGTCCTGGGCAGAAGGGAGCCTCATGGTCCCTTCTCCCCGGGAGGGAGCGGTCCCAGGGAGAAGGGAGCCAGGATGAGCCGCTAGTGGCTTCCTGGGAAAAAGGGAGCAGGGGCTCCCTTCTTCCCCTGCCCTAAGTCGACTAAGTCGACTTAGGGTGTCTACACTGCTGAAGTCGACTTAAGCAGTAAAGTCGATGTAAAACTAGGTTTTACAAAGTCGACTTTACTTTTCCTTAAGTAACAGCTTAAGTCGATTTAAGGAAACTCCAGTGTGGACGTAGAGTAAATTAAGTCGACTTAAGCAGGCTTAAGTCGACTTAATTTACAGGTGTAGATGCACCCAGTGTGCTGTTTCATAGGTTACCCACCTTACCTCTAATTTATCTTGCAGTGGGCAGTTAGGTATTGTAGAACATGATATAATTATGTTGACTTTCCACAGCAACTTTCCAGTCCCACTCCCTGAATCTTTTTTAGTTGAACTTCCCCCTCACCACTTTGGAACTGGAAGTCACACAGAACATGCATCTGGTACATAGACTCACTGTATGAAGAAACTCAAACTGGGTGTGACCCTCTTGTCAAAGGGTTCCCTGTTCTTTGTCCACTCTCACCTCAGACCTGACAAACTCACCGCACCAAACACGTCTTTCAGAATATTTATCCATAAAGTGTAACATATTGGGTATTCAGAGAAAACTCCTGACTTATCAAGACCCATATCATTGTGAGTTGTGTGTATGGGTGAAGTCATAAAGACAGGCAAGATGGCTACTGTACCGTACCGTAGGTAAGCCCGAGGCTGCTAAAAGCTCTGTTCCCTATAGGCAGAGCACAGGTTACTGCAGGACAATTGGGAGCACCTGGGCCTAATTAAGGACTGTCCCAGGCCTATAAGAAGTGCCTGACCCTGCTAAAGGGTGTGGGAGTTTGGAGGAGAGAAGCAGAGCAAAACAAAACAAAACAAAACAAAACAAAACAGAGCAAAACGAAGCAACGCAAAGCTGAGGAGGAGAGACGGGGCTGAGACCTGTCTCAGCAGCTGCCGCAGCAGCGAGCATTCACCATCCCCAGAGACAAAGGCTTGAGATTGCCTTTCCCCGGAGAGAGCCAATACAGCCAAAGCCCCACTAAGGGACCCACCCTAAGGTAAAGCCCAGCTCTGGGAACTCCAGCACAATAGGCCCGAGCAGCCGACTGGGAGAGGGTGGATTTACCACAGGCCTATGGCACCGGGGAAGACCGCTGGTACGTGGCACAAGCTAGGAGGCATCTTGCCATAATAACATAAAAGAAATAATGAACTTTTTGGAGAATTTGCTTTATGGACTTAGTGTAGATGTTACGCCTTGTCTACACTAGAAAGATTTGTTGATGGCATTTATATCAGTAATCAAAAGGTGCAGTAATTACAGTTCTTGTGCCTGTCCACACAGAACTCATACTGCCAAAGAGAAGCCACACTTGGTGCTCTAATATTGAGAGTGAGAAAACTGCCCACTGTACCCCTTGCACCTTTTGCCACTAGGAATTGAGGGAAGAGTGCAGCACAGATGTTGGCTCAATATCCCATGATACATTGATGTCTGTCCCATCATTCATTGTATTCCCACCTGTATTTTGCATCATTTTTCAATGGCCCTCTGTTTCCTGAATGCCCATCACCTCTATCTGGAAAGATATATCCTGCACTGCTCCCTTTTATTATTTTCTTGTATATTTTAACGATTTGTTGACATCACTCTCTCTTGTTTCAAACTGAATCTCTATTCTTTCTTAAATAACCCTTCATTTAATTACAAGTGCTGTGTGTCATACAGGAGTGGTGGTTTAAGGTAAACCTAGTGCACGGGGATACATTGCTCACTTGGGGACAGAAGATCTAGGATTTCTGTGAGTAGCCAGGGTCAAGGGCTGGCTATCACAGGGGAAAAATTCCAAGAGACTTGTGGACTAGGGTGTATCTATTCTTATACTGTAAGCCTTAAGGCAACGGTAGGGCTGGCATAGCCCAGAGAAGAGTGTTTGACGGGCTGAAAGGCTGGTGGTGGTGGCGAGCTCACACCCAGGTAGGCACAGGCAAGATTCCCTCACTAGAAGCTGGGTGGATAACAAGGAGACTCACAGTTCTTGGTACCCCGAGGATCATCACTGTGGGCCATCATGAATAGCTCCTGGAAGGTACTTTTAAGTGAAACCTTTTGGCTTCATTGGATATATGACTAGAGTAGTTAGAGATCAGTCATAAATTCATTAGAAAAGGCAGGATATAGTATTGGCATGTAATGTATGTTAGATCCTGGGGGAGGGGGCAGCTTTCAAATGTGACCTTCTAAATAAGTCATCCAACCTGGTATTTCGGTACATAAGATGAATATATTAGAGCATTCAACATTATTTCAAACTCTTACATTTTATTCTTTTCTGTTACTCTGACTACCTCCACCGGGACCCCTCTGTGCAGCACACAGAGGCAGTGGTAGGGAGAGGCAGGGCCGAAAGACTTGTTCCCTTTTTTCTGTCCAACAGGCCATGTATGCATGTTGGTGCTATAATGGTATAGCTCTAGTGCCACAGCTATCCCGTTGTAACCCTCCGATGTAGATGCTGACTGCCATGACAGAGGCAGTTTTTTTCCCATCACTGTTGGAATATTACTTCCTGAAGTAGTTAGGTTGACAGAACCATTTTTCCTTTGACGTTGACTACTGCTATACTGGGGATTAGGTTGGTATAGCTACTGCACTCAAGGGAGGTGGATTCTTCACATCCCTAAGTCCCATAGCTATGTCAGCCTATGTTTTAAGTCAAATTCCAAAGGGGTAGCCGTGTTAGTCTATTGTAGAAAGACAACAGAGTCCTGTGGCACTTTTAAAGACTAACAGATTTATTTATCGCATGAGCTCTCGTGGGAGAAAATCCCACTTCGTCAGACGCTTTGAAGATAAGCGTCTGACGAAGTGGGATTTTCTCCCACGAAAGCTCATGCGATAAATAAATCTGTTAGTCTTTAAAAGTGCCACAGGACTCTGTTGTCTATGTTTTAAGTGTAGAACAAGTCACAGTGGGAGGACTGTGAAGGCTACTTCAGCTAACGAATTGAAGTGATCTCCATGGAGTGGCTTCATAGTATTTTGGATGCAACTACTGGGAATCATGCAGGAGTATTTGAGTGCAGAATTTCATCATAACACACTTGGCCCTAACAGAATCTAGTGGTGGTATTTCCTGTCCTCAGCAAGTTCCTAATGGAATATCTAGATTGGTTGTTTTCTTACTGAATGGGCATTAATTAAACAGGATTTGTGCAGTAGCAGGGACCGGCTGGGTTGATGCTTAGTTTGTCTGAATTCAGGAAAAATCCACCCTTTCCACGTATTTCTTCCATTTGAAACACTGTAGTTTCAAAGTTAATATGTTTTCCCTGGATGAGGTGAATTGGATACCTTCCTTTCATCTGTAAGTAATGTTGCCTTAATTATTAAGTCAGAGTATTATACAAGTTGCTATTCCATATAAAACTAACTTTATTTGGTTATGTTACTGATAGACTGAGAAATAAAACTATGTTTATAACAGATTTTTTTGCATGAGAAGAAAAAGCAAAGAATCTGCTTCATTTGGTTCTGATAACATATTCATAGCCAAATTGACAAATATATAGTTAGATAACAAAAAAGAGGGATGAAAGAAACTATGTTTTCTATATTTTTATGGTGGGAAGTGTTATTAAAATGAATATGGGAATCTGGAAATAGGTGAGAGCTAGACAACAAGGCTATGTCTACACTTGCACCTTTAAGTCGACTTTAGCTAAGTTGACTTAACTAAGTCGACTTAAAGTTGACTTAGTTAAGTCGACGTAGTGTGTCTACACTTAAAATTAAAGTCGACTTAAAGGGGAACTTACAAAGTCGACCTAGAGCGGAATTTTCCAGGTAGAATGCTCCCAGGGAGTAAACTGATGACCCATTAAGGATACAATGGTTGTATTCTTTATGTCCTCAATGGCTCATCAGGATACTCCCTGGGAGCATTCTACCTGGAAAATTCCTAAACATTAAGGAGACAATGGTTGTTCACACCCAGACATTTCTCCAGAAGGACACAAGTTAAAGTATGGATATAACATAAAATTCTTAACTTCTAATCAAAATAGAATTCCTAGACATGAACTATATAATCATTCCCAGCAAATGACTACCTTTCTATTGATACCAAACATGACCTAGTTCCTATGGATTATAACATTTATGAGATGTCCATAGAAAATAATATCATAAATGCTTCCCTAAATCCAGACAGTGTCACACCGTGCCCACATGCCCTGCCCTTTGGGGGGCATGCCAGGCTCCCCCTGTGACCCCCCCCCCCGGCAGGGAGGGCATTGGTGTAGTCCTGGGGTAGCCCTAAGTTGACTTAGGGCTACCCCAGGGCTACACTGGCTTAATTCGACTTTAGAAAGTCGAATTAAGCCTTAGGTCGATTAGAAAGGTGGTTTAATAAAGTCGACTTAATTTTCATTAAGTCGACTTTATTTTCCTTAAGTCGACTTAAGCAAAGTGTAATGCAGATGTAGGGCACATTAAGTCGACTTAAGCCAAGCTTAAGTCGACTTACTTTACAAGTGTAGACGCACCCCAAGAGAGCATGAATTACATAAGTAGGGTTGGCTCAGATAAGCATGTAGTACATGTTGATTTTTAAAAGTATGTCAGGCTTTACATATGTTTTAAACTGTTTAGCTGGAGAAGAGGCATTGCATCTGCTTAGCATCCAAAAACCTTGAACAAATGTTACAATTCTGTCACTAAGAAGTGTGTGATGGGATGTGCCATCCCCTCCTGCTAGAGGGGGAGCCATTAGCTTATTCAGGAACCAGAAAGACCTCTCCCCATCATGCATGCTGTGCACACCTGGCAGGAGGTGAAACTTAAATGCCCAGCAGAGGTCTCAGAGCAAGGCAAGACTGTATAGAAAAAAGACTCCTTCCCAGAGCTCACCAGAAGAGATTCAGTCCTGCCATGCCCAGAGGAGCTTCAGGACTGCTTTACTGCTCAGCAGTCCTGTTTGTTGCGCCCTGCCATGCCCGGGGGGGGATTCAGGACCATCTCCTGCTCATCCTGGATGGGTTTGGGGGCTCTACTGCACCTGAAAAACTCTCCAACGGTGGTGGTGTAGGCAGCCAGAGTCCAAGCACAACTCTTTGGGGACTACACAGGATGGGAGTTGCACCAATACACACACACACACACGTCCCCAGGGGAGCACTAGGAACCATCTGTCATAAGTGGAAAAATGAGAAAACCTACAATGCTTAGGCAGGAAAACAAAGAAGAGGATGGGGTTCAGAACTCAGAGAAGGCATGCTTTTCAAAAGGAAGAAAGTTGATCATTACTTTTCTTTGGGCCAGTAAGAGCATTGAGAAATAGAATAACGCTGTGCACCATAAGGTATGCCTTGCATCAGTTCCCAAACTGAGGTACATGTACCACCAGTAGTACACCGGCCACCTCCCAATGGCACTGCTTCTGGGGGCTGGCGAGGAGCCACTCAAGCACCAGTCCTGCCCCCATGTAGCACAGTGGCTTAGCCATTTTGCCCTCTTCCCCCCAGGCATAAAGCACCTGGCCAGGAGTTGCTCAAGCACAGGCCCTGCCCTAAGTAGCATGACAGCTACTCCCCCCTCCTGGCTCTTCCCCTTCACCTACCCCTACGGGTTGTGGTGCTAGAGATGGTACAGATGGTGGTGTTTTATATTGATAGCATGCAACGTGGTAGAGATTGGGAACTGCTACAACAGCAGTGGATCAGATTTTTGTTTATCTAGTCCACTCTTCGCTATGAATTGCCCACAAGCTGATGCTTTAGTTCAGAAGAAGGAAACACCCACAAAAGAATAATGCCCCAAACTGGTTGTTCAATACAGTATTTAAGGAAGGGGATGAGGTGATATTATCTTCCTAACTACCATAAACCATCAGTTTATGCCCTGGGCATAAGTTGATTATCCTTATCTCAGTATTCATGAGGTCAGATGTAATTAGCTACTTGATTATTTGCCCAATGACAGTGTTTGAGATGGTTTTAAATACCTTCAGTCCCACATCAACCAATTCACAAGGTAAATTTGGGTCAGTGCTAGTAATTTTCTGCTTGAATATTTGGAAAGCAAACCCCCTCTTTAAAAACATTCCCAATTTTTAAAATACTTTGACAAATGTTTTATGCCAGATGTAGGTGCCATATCATGGGAAAAAAGAGTGATTAGTAGCAAAGTATCATATAAAAGTACATTTTTCCATTTCTCATCTCCAAACAAATATGGCTGAGATAGCAAAGGACCAACAGATGTCTTAAAGAGGTACAGCAGGTTGTTTACGTGGCAAAGCTGCAGGCTAGACATTGCTAAGGAGCAGACATGATCACAGTTTTCAAAGTGCTAAAGAGGATAGAGTAGGTTAATGCAGATAATCTCCTCAAAATACTGATTAACCCCAGGACAAGGACACAGATTAATAAGGAAGTAGCACCATTTTGATGTACAATAGTTCAGATCACTCAGACACCAACATATCATTTATATTATCAAAACTCCCTAGACTCTTATTTACACCCAAACAAATAGATATTGGATGCCTGCCTCTCTTTTATACATATAATATTTACCCGTGAACCAGCCTATGTGAGGGCTAGGGTGGGCTGAAATTACTTTGATTACCACTGGATGGGGCTAGAGTCATTTTTGGTTAGCAGCTGCTGAATCACTACAGTCATGCCTTTTTAAGAGGGAAAACTGTACCTCACTCAGAACTGTTTAGAGATCATCAATTAGCAAAGCTCATTATAATGATGATCTAATTCTTCTGGAAGTTCACATATTGCATGTATGGTTTTGCTTTGTCTCTAACAATATACAGCTGCTGAGACCTAGATCTCAGAAGGAGACTGGAGTTCCCAAACCCAGCATCAATTAGTGCTCAGGAGATGGGGGAAAATGTAGCTTAAACAGAGCTTTATTTTATGCCGTTGTTTTCTTGGAATACGTGTTCTAAGTGAGCCAAAGGCTAAAGATGGGACTTTGACCTGAAATGACTGACATGAGAACAGGAAACACATAATTATGTGGAGTTCATGTCTTTACAATACACATCATTTTCCTTAATTTCCTGAATCAGCTTTCCTGCTTTAAATGATCTGAGTGAAAACAAAGGAAGATAAGTGTGAGTTTGAGTTTAAGACAAGACAGGAAATTGTAATGAGGTATAGATGTAAGGCAAATAGATTCATTTTGGAAAGAAATTTCAAACAGATGGGCAAGGCAGCAGGAGGGCAACAGCACTTCGTTAGATCACTTGGTGCTAATTATGCATTATCTGCCTTGTTACATATTCTTTGCCTTCCCCTTAGCTGGGGTCCCATTGTCTAGTAATCCCTTTCCAGTGTTCTGACTTCTTCCTATAGTAATCAGGTTCTCCCCTTGCATAGTATCTTCATGTCATTTTCAGTTCTCTTCTTGGTATTTTAATTCAGGCCTCATCCTTCCCCACTGGTTTTATCTTTGAGATCTTTCTTCTGAATACTTATATATCTCAACATTTTCCATTGATTGATTCACCAATACTCTCCTTCACCAGTGCTATATTCACATCTTTTCTGATCTTCTCATGCCTCCTCCTTTTGATTTGGCCATGTGCTGTTATTGCTTGTTGTTGCACCCACTCATTGAAAATCACATTTTCTCATGGCCCAGAGTTCTGCTCCATCTGGCAAAATCCTTGAATTCACTTACCAATATGATATCCCTGGGCTTTGCTCATGTTGTTCCTGCACTCTTCACTCTGATGAACTCCTTTACCTTGTAATACATTATTAGATTACATCTGGCTACTGTGGGACTATTTCGGTGGGGAAAATCTCCTTAATCTGAGTTGGTCCTATACAGAAACAGAATCAACCTTTTGTGTGGAATCTTCAAGGATGAGATTGCTCATTTCCACAGTGAGCTCATCTACCTTGTGAGAGCAGAGTTCATTCCAGAGTGAAAGAACACATTAGGTCTTCTTTTACTGAATTTAAATAATTGTCACTTACTGAGTCAATGGATGTGCTTGAGGAGATTTGGCTTTTTGGCTTATGAAATCTAACAGAGACACATTGGGTCCATTACTGTGGAAGTCAATGCCTTTCTTTCAGGTGGTGGGGTGCCAGTATTTCTTAAAGAAACAACTGGTTTGTCTTTTGTCTTGGTTTCTTTTCCTTAAGAAGCCATCACTCGTCCTGGGAATTGCATGAATTATCTACAGGTCTCATCTCCTTTTTGGGGGGGAAGGTTATACAGGAATGGTTACAAAGCAAGTCTGGCAATAGCTGGATTCCTCAGATGTCCTTAACCTTAGTCTATCTAGTTTTAAGCCAGGGGATAACATGGAGATTGAATTGTTCTTGTTGGTTTATAGTCTCCTTCTGGCAATGGGTAAAAATCAGGGTCCATACTAATTCTTTCAACTGTCACTAATATAGTTGTCCAGGAGGTGCTGTTGACATGGCTACAGTTCCTGATGGGATAGACAGGAACCTCCATCCTTTTCTTTCTGAAAAGACATAAAAGCTAGTGTTGACTGATTGTTCATGTAACCTGTGGGCTCTCATGGGTGACAGCCCAAATAATTCTATTCTATAACTTCTCTTCAACATGTGCGACTGCTAGGAAAGTTGGTGAGTGTGTTAGCCCCATGCCTCAGTTTACCCGGCTGTGTCTATTAAATTTATTAAGAACTACTAAATGGAGGTAATTTTAATGTGGTGTGCTTGCTTAATGGTCTAAACCTTCAGAAAATACGACTACAACCCGTCGATCAAGAGCAGACATAGAGCAGGAAATTCTTCCAAAACAAATCTTATCATTTAGTTGAATAACATTAATATAATAAAATTGCAATACTGAGTATAATCTTGCATAAATTAAATAAGCAGAGAGTCAAATGACAGACAGTCAGATAGAATGTTGCAGCTCCGCTAAACCACAACCGTATGAGCAGTCACATTTATCAGAAAACAATACATAACACTAACAGGTATCATTAAAACCTACACCTTATAGTGGCTAAAAATCCTAATCTCCTATATCATTCAGCAAACGGTGATCAGTCATTTGCTGGGTGGGTTGGAGATGAGCCCTTCTCACTCAAGCCGCAGTCACTCAGCTTTATTAACACGCAAGCTCCACACGCGCAACCTCTGTTATACTCACAAACCCCTGAAATTGCCTCTGACTTGTCTTAATGGCTCCTTTTCTGCTCTGTCATTCAGGCAAAGGTAGCCAGAATTTGGGCAATACAAGTCGGAACTCTGCTAGCTGAGTTTGCTTCAAATCCTTAACACACCAATGCCTAACCGATAGATCGGGTCTGGGCTGTATGGAAATCTGTCAGGCTCAGGTTGTTTGTCCCTCCGTTGACAGTTGCTGGTCCGGTCTGAGGTATGGAGGCTGGTAGGTCAGTTGACAGTTGGTTTCTAGGATGTGTCAACCCATCAGCAGTAGCTAGGTAGGTTGCCTGGTCCGGCTTGAGGTTCTTTTCTGGAGCGGCCAATCTCAGGAGATGGTGTTCCGGCTTGTCAGCAGTCGCTGGGCAGACTGGCAGCACCTCCCCAGGCTCTCAGTGTCTAACAGAGCTTGCCTGCAATTGGCTGCCCTTTTATAGCCTCGGGGGGCGGGGGGGAGGCAGCGTGGGCTAACGTAAGTGTGGGAGGGGTGAGGAGTGAAAACGTGCTGGAACGTCAAATAAGAGGAGAGGAATCACATGACAATGAGATCATCCCTAGAGGGGAGGGGGAGTGAGTGGAAAAAGAATGGAGAAGGAATATACCAAAGCGAGAAAAAGGGGAAGAGTAATTAAAGATTAATTTTAAGGCTAGGAGGGAGAGAAAAGAGAATGAAAGTTTGATCTAGCAAAGAGATATAACCTTATTAGGTAAAGTATAAATTGGTTTGTAGGTGTACAAGGTTTTCCAACTGGTAGGAGAAAGGGCTATTGATGATTTAGTCCTAAGTTTCCAAAGGGTTCTATCTACATTCCTAGCCAGGTGATAACTATCTTGATTGCTCAACACAAGATGTTCCTTACTACTGTTGCTACTTGATAATTGTTTCCAATTATCACCTTATTATCTTGTAACTGACCCTCATTACTGTTGATACTTTGTAACACTATAGAGCTCTATGCTACTGCTAGCTTGCTGGAATTTAAACCCCTTCAGAGGCTTTTCTGCCAACTGCCTCTAGACCCCCCCCCCCGCCCGGCCCGGCCCCCCGCCCGGCGCCCCCCCCCGGGGGGGCCCCCCCCCCCCCCCCCCGCTAGGCCCTGCCTCCAGTCCTAACCCCTCCCCCTCCACACACTCACTTCAGAAACAGGCTCCAAGGCCCGTGTGCCCTAGGCAGCCCCTCCGCATGTCTAAAGGCATCAGTCTGCATTGGAAGTGCTTATATACCTGAAACAATTTACTGTGTGTGACATTCCCCTCCCGCTATCTGGTCTGGTGTGCTGCTTTGCCCCCTCAATTGCTCACTCCTGGATTTCTAAATATGTGTCCTTGTTTCTCCAAAACACCCTCCCCTCCTGGCCTCAGGTGATCTTTCCCTCTCTGGCTGAAGCAGGTATTTTGCATAGCCTCAGTGATGCATCCTTTCTGTCTACATGTTGGAAGAAAGCTCTGATTCTGTGGCCCCCTCCTAAGCCATATGAAATATACATAAGTCCATGTATGATGCTGCAGGAAACATACTATAGCAATACTGCAGAGCATGTTATGTGCACTCATAAAGGAACCCCATCTGCCACCCTGCTGACCCACACCAGAGACACCTACTGCTTTTAAATAATGCCCACCCCTCCCATGAACGTTGCTGTAAAGTTTGCCCCCACCCCTAATCTTCAGGGTAGCAGCAGGAGAATGGGGAGAAGGGACAGGGTGGCAGGGGAGCAGGGCAGCTGGGTAGTGGGCACCAGGGCTATGTCTACACTGGCAAGTTAGTTCAAATTAAGGAGGCTTAATTTGAATTAACTAAAGCCATGGCTACACTAGGCTTTAGTTAGTTTGAATTAAGGGCTTCCTTAATTCGAACTAATAAGTTCGAATAGAGTATTCGAACTAAAGGGTTAATTTGAACCAACTAGTTCGAATTAACAAATGTGGCCATATTAATTCAAACTAATTTCTTAGTTCGAACTAACTAATTCAAACTAATTTTAGCAAGCATAGACATAGCCCAGGAGAGGCAGCACAGCAGCTGCATTTTCCCATGCTGTTCCAGCCCTGGGCCACACACCTGAACAAGCCACAGGGGAGGAAATTTTAAAAGGCTCTGGCTGGGTCCCAGCTTCCAGGTGCATACAAACCAGGTGGAGGAAGTTGGGGAATAGACAAGGCAAGCAGATAGACTGCCTGGGACTGCCAGTGTGGTACCATGAGCAGAGTCACACCAAAGTAGCAGATGGAGCTAGCCAGGCTGCCAGCCTGTGCCTCCCCTGCAAATAGCCAAAGAGAAGACAACAGATTGAACTGAAAAGGCAGAGAAGGTTGCTGCACTGTTCCTGCCCTCTCACCCCCAGCTCCTGCCAGGCTCCCAATCTCTCTCCTAGGGAAATAAAGCAGAAAGGACTTAACAGCAAAAACTGAGTAAGCCCACTCTGTGTTGCTGTCTGGATTTAGCAGACCATTTATGATACTATTTCATATTAATATTTTATAATTGCTATAATTCATAGGATTTATGTCATGTTTGGTATCAATAGGAAGGTTGTAACTTGCTAGAAATGAGTATTTTGTCTATGTGTAGGTATCATATCTGTATTAGAAGGTATGAATGCATTAGCTGTATCTGTATTCCAAATTGTGTGATTCTGGGTGACTCACCGGGTGGGTTTCTCCCCAGGCCCACTGTTCCTGTTCCTCCCTTAATGGGCCATCAAGGAGACAATAACTGCAGACCTGCCATCTGGAGTGTTTCTCACATTGCCTCTGTGGCAGTTCCCTGCTTAGCTCCTCCTCCCCTGCAAACAGCCTGTCTGCGCATGTGCCTGCTGGGGAAAAAGGTTAGGGGCTCAGGCTATTTTACCCGGGGCCAGTGCCCTGCTGGCCCGATGGCAACGACGCCTATGGAGCACATTACACCTGTGCTCTGTGGGCTGTATGAGATTTGTTTCCAGATTCAGTTTAAGGCGTTGATTTAAAACCATTGGCTATGTCTACACTTGCAAGTTAAGTTGACTTAAGAAGGCTTATGTCAACCTAACTTAGTCCCTGTCCACATCAGGCTTTCATTAAGTTGACTTAAGAAATTCCTTAAGTTGACTTAATGAAAGGTTAGGTCGACTTAATAAGAACCGTCGGTTAGGTCGACCTAACCGTTAGGTCAACTCCTTAGGTCGACCTAAGCACAGTGTGGATGCTTAAGTCCACTTTATTAGGTCGGCTTACTAAGTCCCCGTTCAGGGGAAGCACTTTGTTAAGGTCGACTTAACAAAGTTGACCTAACTTTTTGTAGTGTAGACATAGCCATTGGGACCAAAATAGTTTGGATTAAGGATAATAGAAATTTGTTCCTTTTTCCATGTGGCTGAGATTAATCTTCCCCCCATGTGGTTGTGCAACTGAGTATGACTGAGATGTCTAAGCTTACAGGTTCATGAGATGAATTGGGAGGCACTGGAGATACCAGATGTTTTCAGCAAAAGTTATTTAACTGTGGAACACGTTTTCTCTGTTGATTAGGGGGCTGGGGAACATGACTTATGAGGAGAGACTGAAGGAACTAGGCTTATTTAGTCTACAGAAGAGAAGACTGAGGGGAGATTTGATAGCAACCTTCAACTACTTGAAGGGGTGCTCCAAAGAGGAGGGAGCTAGGCTGTTCTCGATGGTAGCAGAGGACAGAACAAGGAGCAATGGTTTCAAATTACAGCTGGGGAGGTCAAGGTTGGATATTAATGGATGGAAAAAAGATCCAGGGCTATGGCCCCCCAGCCCACTCCCTGCTAGCTCCCGCCCCCTAGCTAGGCCACACCCCCAGCCCCCAGCCCCACCCAGTCCCCCCACCACTACCCAGCCCCCACCAAGTCTCCTTGTCCCCATGCCCCCTTCGCCTCTCCCCAGGCCTCTAACTCCATCCATCCCCTCCCAGCCCCCCCATCCTGACCCCTTGCTCGATCGACTCATGAGTCTGGACCCCTCCATTTCCACCCCCGGTCTCCGCGTTCCCCCCCTTACCTTAACCCCTGATACAAAGGCCCGGGACCAGCCTGCGGCGGAGGAGCAGGACAGCCGGCAGAGGAGCCGGATCAGGCCATGCTGCCGGCCGCCGCGCTCTGCTCCCGCCGCCGCACGCCGGCCCCTCAGGCCTGATCTTGCCCCTCTGCTCCCGCTGCCACATGCCGGCCCCTCGGGCCTGATCCTGCCCCTCTGCCGCCGCCATCACGGCCAGGCAGCGTGGCCAGATCAGGCCTGGGGCTCCTTTCCCGGCTCCTCTGCCCCTTTCCCGGCCCCACTGCCCGCCACCTCCTCCCAGCCCTCCTCACCTGGCCGGAGGCTCGGAGCTGCAGGGACAGCCAGCAGAGCCGCTTCTGGGCCAGCAGGGGTCTGCGGCTTTGCTAGGGCCCCTGGGTGGAACGCAGCGTTCCGCCTGGGTTTTCTATTTTTAGGGGCCCTGGAATGCTGGCCCCTAAAAATTGGGAGCCCTGGAACTGTTCCCCCTTACTTTAACCTCAGCCTGCTGGGGAAAATAGATCCGGGGCTCAGGCTATTCTACCCGGAGCCGACACCTTGCCAGCCCGACGGCAATGACGTCTCTGGGAAAAACTTTCTCACTAGGAGGGTGGTGAAGCATTGGAATGGGATATCTAGGGAGGTGGTAGAATCTCCATCTTTGGAGGTTTTTAAGGCTCGGTTAGACAAAACCCTGGCTGGGGTGATTTAGTGGGAGTGGTCCTGCTTTTTAGCAGGGGGTTGGTCTAGATGACCTCGTGAGGTCCCTTCCAGCCCTATTGTTCTATGATTCTATGATCATTGGACTGGGGAGGACCTTGACTGAAAGGAAATCAGCCAGTAAGACTGCTGGAATATTTGGTAAGAAAGAGCTTTGCTTTGAATTCACGTAGCTTGTTAAGTTAGGCATTAGGTGCATGTTACTTTTATTTCTTGTAACCAATTCTGACTTTTATGCCTCATTACTTGTAATTACTTAAATATTTCTTTTCTGTAGTTAATAAGCTTGTTTCATTGTTTTATATAAAACCAATGTATTTAGACTGAAGTGTTTGGTAAACTCCATTTGGGATAACAGGATTTGTGCACATCATTTTCTATCAATAAAACAACCGTCTTTCTATGAGCTTGTATTGTCTAAAAAGGGAGAGCTGCATGATACAAGAAGCACATTTCTGGGTGGAGTCTGAGACTGGGAATTTGCTGGTGTTGCTCTGCAGTGTAATTCAAGAGTGTAGGGGAGTAAAATTAGAGCTGGACCCTAGGCCTCTCCCTGGGTGCGTCTACATTTGTAGATTAAGTCGACTTAAGCTAGCTTAAGTCGACTTACTTTACTCTGCGTCTACACTACATTTTCCTTAAGTCAACTTAAGCAAACTGCTTAAGTCGACTTAAGGAAAACTAAGTCGACTTTTTAAACCTGGTTTAAAGTCGACTTTAGGCTTAAGTCGACTTTCTAAAGTCGACTTAAGCCAGTGTAGACCTGGAGTAGCCCTAAGTCAACTCTAAGTCGACTTAGGGCTCTTCAGGACTCCCCCACTGCCCTCCCTGCTGGGGGGGGTAGCACAGGGGGAGCCTGGCATGCCTGCCCACCCTCCCATGCCCTGTCAGGGTCCCTGTCCCCCTTTGCCCTATTGTACCCAGATACAATGCGGCAAAGTCTGAGGCCCCTGGCACTTGGCAAGGGGTGCCCCCCCTGCCACTATGGATCTCTCCCAGGTCCACCTAGCCCCTAGAAGTCGACCTAGGCATCCAGTGTGGATGCTCTAGGTCGACTTTGTAAGTTTCCCCCCTAAGTCGACTTAAAATTTAGGTGTGGACATGCTAAGTCGACTTAGCTAAAGTCGACCTAAATTAACAAGTGTAGACATAGCCTCTGAGCCATTGGTTGTTATGGTAATGGGGTCATGGACAAGCAGGCCTTTCTTCCTTATAATTGAAATTTTAGTTAGCGTGTTATCTCCCTTTTCTCTCTTCTCTTTTCACAGCTTGTAAGAGAAATGTAACTGAGAAGAATACTATCCTTTCCTGCATAAAATCCTTGGAGAGACCATGCTTATCAACTTTCTCACCGTTCCCTTCCCTTGCTAAATGCTTGGTCAGTAATTTGTAGGCATTGCTGTAACAAAAGTAACATGTTGTAAAGTTAAACGCCTGCCGACCATTGACTAAACCTGTAAACAACAAAGGCGAGAATATTCACCACATACCAATGGGATAGCCATGTTAGTCTAGTTCAGCAAAACAAAGAAGAAGTCTGGTGGCACTTTTAAAGACTAACAAATTTATTTATCTCCTAAGCTTTCGTGGGTAGATACTCAAGGACCAACCATGGGGCAATTAGTACATTTCCAGGGGATGGAAAGGTTAGCCACATTAAGTTCCAAAGGGATAGCCGTGTTAGTCTATTGCAGAAAAACAGAGTCCTGTGGCACTTGTAAAAACTAACAGATTTATTTATCACATGAGCTTTCGTGGCGTCTGATGCAGTCGGATTTTCTCCCATGAAAGCTCATGCGATAAATAAAATTGTTAGTCTTTAAAAGTGCCACAGGACTCTGTTTGTTAGTAATGAAAAACAGAGGAGGAGTCCTGTGTTCTTTGCTGTTTGTTTATCTTTGTATTCTGCCTTGATACATTGGTATGCATATTTAATTAGAAGAACTGCTGTTCTCTTCCTCTTGTTAAACACTTTTATTGGGGAAATATTCTGTCTTCTTTGCAAAGTTCCCAGCCTCATTCCCGGTAACAACTGGTTCTTATCCCTATATGTTTGAGAATCTAAAAGGCAGCAGGAAGTGTGGTACTGCCCAGTGTCTTGTAGGATATGTGGCAACTTCCCACGGAAGTTTAACACTTTATATCACAAAAGCTGAGCAAGTGGATAGGTGGGTATTTATTAGTAGTATACAAAAAGATGTATGTTTTTAAAAGTTAAAGTAAAAATAATTGTAATTCCTAAAAACAAACATCAAAATTTTAAATATGTATTTGACAATCTCAGTGCTTTTGCATAAGATAACCTACATCATCCAAGTTCCTCATTTCACGTGTCTTTGATAGCCTCTACATCAATCAACCTTGTGTTCCTGACTATACAATGTGTGCAGACACCAGCAACAGATGCTTCTGCTATTGAGGTGACCCTTGAGTCTATGATGAATTTCATCAGCAAATGCTGCTGCTAAGGTTTGTTTTGCTTACATTTTATTAAGGGAAATGGTCTTTAACTAAAATACCAGCTATGGATGCAATCTAAATTGTAACATTTCTTAGAGTTAATGAGAAATTGTTTGCTTCATTACACATTTATGAACTGCTAATTTCGCTGTAGAAACTTTTATACTGATTACATAAATTTAACTCATGCTATCATGCAATTTTTTTATCTGAAATTCTGTTGTGCAAGTCTAATAGTAATAGGGGATGTAATCAGACTTACACCTGTGAAAATTCTGCATCAAAAGATTAAATATTATGCACATGATATTTTAAATTCTGCATCTTTTGTTTGTCAAATAACACAGTATAATCACACCAGTTCAATTATTTTGGTAATTTATTTCAAAATACCAGTCAGCAAGTATACAACAAAGGAGTAGAGAGTTAAAGGAACCCTTACAACAATCTGGTTCTGGTTCTCTATTAGGCTTTTGTTGGGCACCTCAGTCTGGGTGTGTTACACATCCAAGCTGGGCACATTCTGAAGGAAAACTCTTCCTGTTTATTCTCAGGCACCCAAACCTCAACCCCTCAGAGCCCAACCACTGGGTGCCCCCACACAGCCAAGACATTTGTGTACTGCAACCATCCCACAGCACAGGGATCCAGAGAGAGAAACAGCTTGATGTTGAGTCCCGAACCGTATTGTGTTTCCTGTACATCACCTCCTTCCTTTATAATGTGCTGGGAATTGCAGCTGCTAGAAGCCACCCCCCTCTCTTGCCCAACAGTGTCCTGTATTTACAAGCTGGAGAGTCAGGCTTTGCTGGGATCAATGGATGCGTCTACACTTGTGAATTAAGTTGACTTCATTTAATCTGTGTCTACACTATACTTTCCTTAAGGAAAAATTAAGTTGACTTTCTTAAACCTCATTTTAAATTGACTTTGCTGGCTAAGTTGACTTTAGAAAGTCGACTTAGCCAGTGTAGACATGGAGTAGCCGTAAGTCGACTTTGTCGACTTAGGGGGCTCCAGGGCTTCCCCACTGCCCTCCCTGCCAGGGTGGCTGGCACAGCCACAGCCTGGCATGCCCCCCCCAAAGGGCAGGGCAGAGCCCTGCCCCTATGCCCTGCCAGGGTCCCTGTCCCCTTGGTACAATGGGGCAAAGGCTGAGCCCCCTGGCACTTGGCAAGGGGTGCCCCCCTCCGCCACTGTGGACCTGTCCCAGATCCACTTAGCCCCTACAAGTCAACCTAGGCATCCAGTGTGGACGCTCTAGGTTGATTTTGTAGGGTCCCCTCTAAGTCGACTTAAAATTTAAGTGTGGACATGCTAAATCAGTCAACTTTAAGTCGACTTAGCTAAATCAATTTAAATTAACAAGTGTAGACATAGCCACTGGATCCTAGTGGTGGCCAGCAGCTCTATAGCACCAATTCTTCAGGAAAAATTAAATTCTGTGCAGAACATTAATTCTGTTCAAATTCTGCAATGTGCAGTGGCACTGAATTCCCCCAGGAGTACAGACTGGAAAATTCAGCAAATAAGAGTCTAACAACATGTTAAAATTCTCTTGTATGAATCAAAATATTTTAATTTCTTGACATTTTGAACCATCCATAATGCTAATTGTAGTTGCTCATATTTAACTAGAAGGGGTTAATAGTATACAGACACTTAAATATATTGTAACACCAATCAACTCTAGAATCATCTGCAGACCTAATCTTTCTTTTGTAACAGTTTATACATGTAACCAATTTTTTCTTCAGATTTATCTAACTTTTGTGTAAGACACTGATTTGTTATTCAAATAAAAATTATACAATACAAAATCCATTGCCACTACTAACTAGATGATTCCATATCAGAACCTTAAATCTAACCTCTCATTATTTTAAGGGCAAGCAATAGTAAATAATACTGCAGGGAGGTCTGTTTCTAGATCTGGATCAGAGCCCTAACACTTGGTCCACTTTCTCTCTAGGTTAGATTTCAACTGCATTAAGTCTCAACTGAATGAAGATTTTATTAACATTTAGAAATGTTTAAGCAATTAGATTAAAACATTATTCACCTTTTTATGTATATTGTAAGGAATTGTAGCAAGAAATAATTGAGAACCAAGTAATTCCCTCTCTCAGGAAAACCCACAATAGTGAACAAAGGAGGATTAGAATAATTTCCCACCCTCCGAAGAAGGAGCCGTGAGTTTAGTCCCAACCCTATGGATTCTATGGGATATGGATGGATCCATTTGAATGCACTTTTCATGAATCTGAGACCACTTTGAGAAATCTTGGAAAATGAGCAATCTCCCAGAACAAGAGCTGAAACGCACATAAAATTCCTGTTTCCTTTTGGTCACATTAAAATCACAAACCCAGGCCCTAGGATTTATGAGGAATTCTGAAGGCCAGATCCTGGCCTCTGCTAAGGGCACATAGATTGTGTAATGGCTTAGGAAGATCTCCAGATGGCTCAGAATTAGTATAGTCAGCTCTGTGTCATCCCCACTTCTCACTCGGATGTAGGGAAATGTGAGCAGAGAAAAGGAATATGGCTGGAGGGCTATTGCATTCCAGAGATTCCCAAGGGGCTGGTACAGCTGAAGCTGCTTTAATTTGTACTTTAGGACCACACTAGTGCCCAGCAGCCTAAAAATCACAGACGCACTAATGTGGTTATCAAACAGAGTCCTGTGGCACTTTTAAAGACTAACAGATTTATTTATCGCATGAGCTTTCGTGGGAGAAAATCTGACAAAGTGGGATTTTCTCCCACAAAAGCTCATGTGATAAATAAATCTGTTAGAGTCCTCTGGCACTTTTAAAGACTGTTTGTTTTTCTGCAATAGACTGACATGGCTACCCCTTTAGAACTTAATGTGGCTAACCTTTCCATCCCCGGGAAATGTGCTAATTGCCCCATGGTTGGTCCTTGAGTATCTACAGACCTGTTTTTCTACTTTCTCGTCTCCACTTCTGCTGGCAGATAGAGTATCACAGTGCACAAGAACCAGCTGTTTGGGTCTGAAAAGGAAAATTCATAAAATTCTTCTTCAGCATCAGGCCTGCTCACATGATCAATGCACAGAGGAAAACTGAAGGGACAGCATGTGTGTGACTGTTGGGTAACACAGCTGCTAGATTTAATTTTAGATATACCAACTGTGACAGTGTCCCTTTAACTTTAAGGAGCACAAATAAAATATTGACTTTAATGGAATTGGAAAAATAATTGGGTTAGTGTTGTGATGATATCGGCAAGACAGATCTATTTTTTATAATCCAGGCATTTTCTGTCTTTATTTTCTGGCAACCAATTATGCATTTTCCCGGGCAATTTTTCAGCAATCATTTGCAGCACTCTGAATATTTGTGTTACCTATGTTTGCCCCATTCCGTCTCGTCTAGAATGAAACTGATTAAGGGTAATATGGTGCTGCTGACTGAGCAGTGTGGGGAACAAGAGCTGCTTGACACACGTGTGTATGTGTGTATGTATGCATGTGCCTGTGTATTTTACACACACACACACAATACATACATATATACATACTATTTATATGTATTTACTTGTTAATATTCTTTTACAGTGATTTTATTAATAAATATTTGTTTAAATCTAAAACTAGTCCTACACCAGAAATTAGTGTGACAAAGTCAGGCCAGAGGTCTATAAAAGGGTGCTTAGGGCAGATATACAAAGAGAGTCCTGTGGCACTTTTAAAGATTAACAGATTTATTTATTGCATGAGTTTTCATGGGAGAAAATCCCATTTTTGTCAGACGCTTCGAAGATGGGATATTTACAGAATGGAAAGAAATTAAATGTAGGGAAATGTATGACATATGATCAGGTCAGGCTGTAACAGCAAATCAAAATAGCTGTTAGGATTCAAACACTGGGGAACAGCATACAGAAGACGGTGAGGTCAAATCACCAGTTATAATGAGAAAAAAATCCGTAGTCCCTGTTTAACCCCAAGGCAACTGAGTTGAATTTACATATAAATTTGAGTTCTGCAGTTTCTCTTTGAAGCTGTGATTTGTTATTCATCTGTTTCAGCACAGCTATTAACAAGTCGTCAATGGAGTGAGCAGGGAGACTGAAGTGTTCCCCTATTGGTTTTTGAATGTTGTGATTTCTGATGTCAGATTTGTGTCTATTTATTCTTTTGCATAGAGACTGTCTTGTTTGTCCAATATATAAGAGAGGGGCATTTCGAGCACATGATGGCATAAATTACATTGATGGATGAGCAGGTGAATGAGCCCTTGATGGAGTAGGTGGCTTCATTTGGTCCCGTGATGGTGTCTTTAGTATAAATATGAGGGCAAAGTAGGCAGCGTGGTCTGTTGCAGGGATATGTTCCTGCTTTAATGTTTCTGTTGTTTGATCTGTAGTTGTAAGTGAGTAACCATTTAAGGTTGGGGGGAGATATGTGAGCCTCAGAATGGTAAAGGCCCTTTTTCCTGCAGGCAGGGGAGAGGTGATTACAACATAATTAGTCACACCTGAGGCTAGGCAAAGGCTGCTCCAGCCCTATTAAAAGCCCCACCTGTGCTAGAAGCTGAGGGAAAAAGAGAGGGGGACAAGCTACCAAAGGCCTGCAGAAGCAGGAGGAGAGGTTTTTCCAAATCAGGAGAGTAATACTTCTTCCCAGGAGAAGAAGGAACTCAGGCACCAGTCTGTGAGGAGAGACTAAGGTTGCCCAGTCCCAGCATAACACTACTACAGCTACAACTTGGCTAGAAAAGCCAGGTACTGCCTAGGGTTTGGGCACCACGGACTTACCCACTCTGTGGGGTGAAGAGGGCTTGATCTACTGAGACTCAGACACATTCCAGAGCGCTGCAGTCAAGAGACACTGAGGGTGGAGAAGTAAGACTTGCCCTAAACAGGGCAGATTTACAGAAGGCGAGGTAACTGCTACCTGGCAAAGCTGGAGGGGAGGGATTCAATACTGCAGAGAACTGCCCTGAGGCAAGATAAATCTGCCCTACAATGGATGACATAGTAAAAGCCCTGGTGCACGCCACAGCAGCACAACAAGAGGCTACTTGGGTCCAGATGGATGCCCAACAAGAGTCAGTGTGACTTCAAGAAGAGACAAATCAGCTGTTGAAAGTCAGGCAGCCCAGGACTGAGCTACCCTACAAGGAGGTAGTGAGCCAAAGACCCTGACTCCCTGACCTGTGGCCACGATGCGGGCTATCAGTTACTTGCAGAAGATGACAGTAGAGGATGATGTGGAAGTCTACCTCCTCACTTTTGAAAGGATAGCACTGAGGGAGGCTTGGCCCCAAGATCAGTGGGCCAGTATCCTTGCCCCTTTTGTATGTGGGGAGGCTCAGAAAGCTTATTATGGCCTAGCACCTGAGGTCACCTTGAACTATCCTCAGTTGGAAGTGGAGATTTTGGCAAGATCTGGGGTGATGACAGCCCTAAGGACACAGAGATTCCATGATTGGAAGTACCAGGATGGCCGAGTGCCAAGGTCACAGCTCTTCGACCTGATACACACGATACGGGGATGGCTGCATCCTGAGGTCCACAGTGCAGAGAAGATCACTGAGGTCCTAGTCTTGGACAGATTTATGCAGGGGCTGCCACTGGACCTATGGGGGTGGGTTATCCAAAATAACCCCTCCTCATATGATGACCTACTTGCCCTCATAGAAAGATAGCTAGCAGTCAAGGATCTTTCTTGGGTGGCTGGGGAAGAATGGCACTGGAGCAAGAGACTAGGCCCCACCCCAAAAGTTTGGACCTCCAAGGCTTTGAGGAAACTAGGACTGGGAAGAAAAGAGGCTAGAGAACAGCCTGAGCCCACAATGGGACTTGGGGAACTTGAAGGAGAGGCCCAGGAAATGAGACCTGGCAGCCCAAAGCATAGGGGGGTACCCTTGCAGAGAGCATATAGCAGCCCAGCGTCCAAATGCAGATGAACCCATGCAGTGCAGCCTGGGTGATCATGTCTGGTCTTGCAATCTGATTTACTTGGTAGGGATGGAGGAGACTCCCCATAAATACACACAGCCAGTCAAGATAAATGGCATTGAGACCACCACATTAGTGGTCTCTGGGAGTGCCGGGACACTGGTCTTGAGAAAATTGATAGGCGAGGACCAATTATCCCAGGCCAAGTGAACAGGAATAACCTGTGTACATAGTACAGGGGTGGGTGATGACCCCAAGCAAGATACTGAGCTCCCTATAGATGATACTCCCCCAATCTTCACTGAATTTGCCCAAGACCTGTTTTCCACCACAGTAAAGCCACGGAAGACCCAATGAGAAAGGACAGCAGATAAAAGATTGCGAACCCGGGTCCTACTCCAGAGCTGAAAGACTGTGCTTGTAGGTAGATAACCCCATTCAGTCACCAGTGGGGTGTTCCGGGCTGTTGATAAGCCAGAAGCTGGGCCTTGTCCCATTGGAGGAAACTTGGGCAAGGAGACTGAAGTAAGTTCTCTAGAGATTGAGATTGGCAATTTTGCACAAGACCAGGCCAATGACCCACTGTACGACAATATCAGGAGAGAAGTGGTGGAGGTGAATGGGGTCCCTGTGGAGGGAAACACAAAAGGCCAGGGGCCATACTTTGTGATCAAAAAGGACCTGTTGTATAGGGTCAACCGGATACAAGATGAGGAGGTGGAACAACTCCTGGTACTGTGACGGCATCAGAAGACAGTTAGACCACCTCGCCCATAGCCATTTGTTTGGGGGACAAGACCCTTGATCAAATCCTGTGATGGTTCTTCTGTCCAGAAATCTTTATGGAGGCTCACTGGTATTGTGCTTCCTGTTCAGACTGCCAGCTCCACAGTCCCTGGCTGCACTTACGGGCCCCCCTCGGAGTTCTGCCAATTATTGAAGTCCCATTTGAGAGGATTGCCATGGATCCAATAGGTCCTCTGGATAAATCAACCTGGGGGCACCAGTATGTCCTAGTGGTGTTGGACTATGCCACCTGGTACCCAGAAGCCATATCCCTATGTAACACAGCCTCCAAAACTATGGCAAGAGAACCAGTCTAAATTTTCTCAAGGGTGGGAATATGATTTTAACAGACCATGGAACTCCTTTCATCTCCAAGCTGATGAAAGATGTATGCACAATGCTCCATATCCAAGCCCTATGCACATCAGTCTATCACCCCCAGGCGAATGGCCTCGTGGAATGATTCAACAGATTCAATGATTCTCCAAACCTGGAGAGTGGTACTTCTTCCCAGGAGAAGAGAAGAAGGAACTCAGGCACCAGCCTGCAAGGAGACACTGAGGTTGCTCAGCCCCAGCACAACACCACTACAGCTACAACTTCGCTGGAAAAAACAGGGACAGGTACTGCCTAGGGTCTGGGCACCACAGACTTATGGACTTACCTACTCTGTGGAGTGGAAGGGGCTTGATCCACTGAGAACCAGACCCATCCCAGAGCGCTGCTGCCAAGAGACACTGAGGGTGGGGGAAAGTAAAAGACTCGCCTGGGGCAGATTTACAGAAGGCCTGTTTCATCAGGGGAGGTAACTGCTACCCTGCAAAGCTGACGTGGAGTTTTACCACATTAGGCAATAAAATAAACACTATATATACATTCTGATGTTTTAAAAAAATGTGTAACTGGTCTAAAACAAAATCAGAGATAAGCATAGCCACCCCAGTTAAGTACAATAACTCTCTAGGTCTAGGCAGATGGTTTTAAATGAGACTGCAGGATAGAGCAAAGTGGAGTGGAGAGTAGGGTTCTCATCTTTCAGATTCCCAAAAAGAGGACATGGCTGATAGGGGAAGGAAGGAAAGGTAGAGGGATGTTACAGTTGGGAATGCTGGAGGGGGTACTGGGGCAAGGGTACTCACTGAAAGTGGGGGACAATGTCACTCTGTGTCACAGTGGCAGGGCAGCTGGCACAAGCCCAGAAAGCAGTGATACCCTCTAGCCATCACCTCCCTGTGGAGCCCCCCTCTTCCTTGGGCTGGAAGCCTAGGCTTGGGGCGGGGGTGAGATTTGGCAGCTCTGGATTCAGGGGGGTGGACCAATCAGCTGGGGATACAAAAGAGGGACAAATTGGGAAATGGACTAATTGGGGCTCATTCTGAGCTGGAATGTCTGCTCAGCAAAAATATTGGACATTTCCTCTTATTTGAAAAATCTACCTGCTCAGAAGATGGCGCTTCTAAAAAGAGGCAATGTCTGGGAAAACCCAGATATATGGTAACTCTAGTAGAGAGTGCTGCTAATGTGCCTAGTCATCAAATCAGGTAAGTTGCACAGTTCTAATAGTATTACGGTTCTTATTGGAAACTTCTTGAGGCAAACCAAGCTTCATTACTGTTCCCCGCTGGGAGCAGAGGGATGGGGACATGCCACACTGACCTTTTCCCCCAGCTCCAAACCAGAAATGGGGTCCAGGCACCCAGCATTCCATGGGAACTGGGGGCTCCAGCTGCCTCATTTTCTCGTCTGGCAGGAGCATTGAAATGGACAAGACAGACAGCAGCCCATGTAGGGATTCAGTGTCCATTGTGTTGCCCTAACTACATTGAAATAAGTTTTACCTCTCATGGTGGTGCAGTTGTAACCCATATGCCTAAAAAGGCTATCTCTTTGAGAGACCTACTGAGGGTGGGTTACAGTTGCTAGGCAGATTAGCTACCCACAACCAGAAACTTCTGGAAGCAGGGAGTGGTAGCATTTTTGAGCATGCTCCATAGGGTGCCCTGCTGGTGTGGTGTGGTGTGGTCAGTCAGATGACATGAGAGCAGCAGTCTGTGCTGACAGCAGGCAGGAGTTGCTATGAGCAGAGTCCATTTGCTCAGTTTTCAGGAGAGAAGCTGAGCCAGGAGTGAACAAGATGTTTTCTCCCTCTAATGGAGTCATCTGCAACAGATTTTGCTGAGGGCTGGTTGCACAGGAGAAGGAAAAGCCTGCATGGAATGCTACAGAAGATTCCTGCAAAGAAAGAAGAGGACAACTATTTCTTGCCACTCAAGCCTCTACATTCGAACAAAGACTGTAGCTGAGAGTTGGATGAACTCCACCTGGACTTTGGGACTCTTGGATATCTTTCATGCGGGGGTTTCTATAGGGATTGTTTTTGGTTAATTGTAACTTGTTTGATTAGGATAAGGTTCATTTAGTTAGTAGTTAATAAAGTTCATTGTTCTGTTTGTTTTTAGTAGTATTTTAATGTGGGGCGATAACTCTGAGCAATCTTTGCTGTGAGTCCCATACAGACTGGATCCTGGGTCTCCAGCTGCTTTCTTCGCACCTCGGCATTGACAAAGAGTGTGCCTCTGGTGTTTGTGTCCTCCCAGCATTGTTCCACATTCCCATTGCCGAAGAAGCAGTCAAAAAATTTTGGAACTCATGGGTGTTCCCTCAACCCATGGTGCCTCACCCTCACTCATCCACTATTTTCAAGGGGGGCTGTCTATGGCACTGAACTTGGATGTGGGCTCAGACCAGGAGGAGTCACCCTTGGTCAGCCCATCTGTGACCATCCTGACTAGGGAGGAAGAGCAAGCCCCTCTTCAGTTACCAACCTCCTATTCCTCCTTGCTGGACAAGGTGGTACTAGGCCCCTCCCGTGTTGGCCCCTAGATGACTACAGGGCTCATCAGGAACTGATAAAACATGTGGTGGCTAATCTGAGCCTCAAAACAGAGGAACTCAAAGAGCAGTGGATGAACATTTTGGCATCCTGGCATCCACAGCCCCTTCCAGAATGGCCCTCCTGGTGCATGAAGGGGTAGTTGAACCTAACCTTGGCACTCTGGCAGACCCCATAGTCTCCCTGCTTGCTCCCCATCATACCCACCGTCCCTACAGTGGGGGGAGGGGAGTGGGGGAGAGTGGGAAATGGGCCCACTGCTGCCACTGCCACCAATGGGGAAGGGGAGTGTGTGCGCAAATTCAGTATTGGCTCCCAGGCACCAGAGACCCATGGTACACCAGTGCCTACTGGAAAGCAGGAAGCCTTCCACCAGGGCATCCTATCTGGCCAAGTGGAAGTGCTTCACCTGCTGGGCAGCTTGCCAAAATGTCTTGTTAACCAAATCGCCTATACAGTTGATCCTGGACCTACTGGTGTTATTAGCCTCTCATCCTCCAGTACAGAGGAGAATGTTTTTTCCCCACAAAATGGCAGCCAGAATCTTCAGGGATCTAGAGAGGCTTTTTCGTCCATTGCAAGACCCGGTTCCCTAATGGGACCTCAACCTTGTCCTTTGCCTGATTACTGTATTGCCATTTAAGCCACTGACTTCCTGCTCCATCACACACCAGTCCTGGAAGGTAGCATTCCTGGTGCCAATCACCTCTGCAAGGTGGGCCTCAGAGATTAAAGCTTTAACCTCAGAGCCTCCATATCTTATTTAAGGACAAGGTTCAATTTGATCCCCAACCCACATTCCTTCTGAAGGATGTTTCCCATTTCCGTATCAACCAGGGCATTTTTCTGTCCGTATTCTATCCCAAACCTTACGACTAATGAAGAGAAGTCACCTCCATTCTCTTGATGTCAGGAGAGAACTAGTTTTCTGCATCAACAGGCCAGGTCTTTCTGTCGCTCCATACAGCTTTTTGTCGCAATCGCGACAAATGAACGGCTATCCTGTGTCAGCCCAGTGAATCTTGAGCCTGCTATGAGCAGGCTGGGGTCATACTCCCAGCTTTCCTGTCAGCCCACTTCACAACAGTTCAGGTGTCTTCATCAGCCTTCCTGTAACATGTGCCCTTTCAGGCCATCTGCAGAGCCACGAGATGGTCATCAGAACATTCCTTTATATCCCACTATGCCACCATGCAACAAGCTCAGGATGAGGCTGGGTTTGGCAGAGCAAGGTTATAATCTTCACATCCATGAACTCTTGCCCGCCCGCCTCCAGAGGCAGTGCTGATAAATCACCTAATTTGGAATGGACATGAGTAAGCACTCGAAGAAGAAAGAAAGGTTACTTATCTCAGAACTTTTGTTCTTTGAGGTGTATTGCTCATGCCCATTCCACAACTCACCCTCCTTCCCTTCTGCTGGCGATCTGGCAAGAAGGAACTGAGAGGGAAATGGATGCATACACACGTCACTGCAGAAGGCACTATAGCTGACCCTGTGGGTACCACTAGGAGAAAAATTTCTGGCACCAATGCATGTGGTACACACACACCTAATTCAGAATGGACATGAGCAACACAGCTCAAAGAACAACAGTTACAAGATAAGTAACCGTTCTTTCCTTGAAGTGCTTTCTTTTGATTACAAACTGCTCCACTGTCCATTGGCCAGGTCTACACTAAAAAGTTAGATCAACCCTGCTATGTTGCTCAGGGGCAGGGCTGTCCCGTGGGGGGAGCGGGGCCCAGGGCCAATTGGCCAAAGTGGGGCCCCGCCCCCATGCTGGAGGGGAGCGTGGCGGGCTGAGCGGCCTGCTCCACCCCCCAGAGAGCCAGCCCTGGGCTGGGAGGCCGAAGCTGCCGGCACGGGGAGCCGGCTCCGGCCCAGGCCCCGGAGGCCGCCTGTTGCGGGAGGATGGGGGGAGCCGGCTCAGCCCCAGAGGCTGAAGCCGCCTGCAGATGGGAGCTGGCCCTGGACCCGGAGGCCGAGGCTGCCTGTGGGGGGGGTGGAGCCGGCTCCGGTCCCGGAGGCCCCCTGTGGGGGGGAGCCAGCATTGTGGGGCAAGCTGGCCCAGAGGCTGGGCCTCATATGCTCCGCCCCTGGGCCTACCTGCTCCACCCTGGGGGCAGGGAGGGCCAGCCCAGGGGCCAGATATAGCCTTCCCAGCCCACCCTGCTGCCTTCAGCTTGCTGCCAAAGGCAGCGGGCTGGCTGTGGGAGGAGGGGCTGTGGTGCGCATGGGCCCCACACTGCCCCGCTGGGAGCAGGACCATGCGGGGCCCACATAACCGTGGGGCCCGGGGCGATCACCCCATTCATCCCCCTCCAGGGAAGGTCCTGCTCAGGCGTATGAAAAATCCACTCCACCTGAGCAATGTAGTTAAGCTGACCTAAACCTTGGTGTTGATAGCACTAGTTTAATGGAAGAATTCTGTGGACTTCTCTACCCCATCTTGGAGAGGTGGATTAAGTACACCAAGGGGAGAACTCCTCCTGTCACTGTAGTGAGTGTCTACATTGAAGTGCTACAGTGGTGCGTGAAGTGCTGCTACAGCATTTCTAGTGAAGACATAGCCTAAGGCCTGGTTGACAGTGAAAATTTACATGCGTATAGCTGTGTTGTCAGAGGTGTGATCGTCCCCACATTTGGTGTAGGCAGTATCTAGCTATGTTCTTTCAGGGAGGCAGATTACTTACAGTGACAGGAGAACCCCTTCCGTCAATGTAGGTAGTGTCTAAACTGAAGTGCTACTGCAACATGCCTTCAGTTATGTCATTGTACCATTTCAAGTGCACACAAGCCCCTAGTGCCTACAGTGAATTACCACTGCTGCACAGCTGCAGCACCACAACTGTGCCACTGTAGCATTTCTCATATAGACAGAGCCCAAGGTTGGCGTTTTCAAAGAGCTTTGTGAGATAGGATTCTGTGCCAAACTCCTTTGATATTCCCAGCATAGTTTCTTTGCTCAACTGAGCAGAAAGGAAGGAGTCTCTTCAAGCCTCTCTTTATGAACAGAACATACCTGAGGTTCTGAAGAACTGAGAAGGGTAGTGGAGGATGGGGAATGAGGGAGAGCTTGGGAGCAGCAACTCATTTTACTGTTTGGAAAAAAGCTAGGTTGCAATGGGTTCTTGGCAATCCGCTCAGTCCAGAATGTCCTACACTTCTGTGGCTTTTACCTTCTTCTCTTGTGTGTGTGGGATGAGGCATTAAAGCACAGCTATATAGGAGGGAGCCAATGCCAGCATGGTTTCTCCATGAGCAGCTCTGCCAGGTGAGGAACCTGGGGCAAGACAGGGAAGGGGTGGCACTCTGTGGGAATGATGCAAGATACAAGCAGCTAATGCGTGATTTTCCCATAGAGGTCAAGGAGCAAAAGGGGTTGAAAGGCATGCCTCCTTTAAAATCTCTGTAGATCCCTTCCGTCTGAAGAGAAGAAACATTAGTAACTTAGCAAAGTGAATCTCAGAATGTTTTTTCCAACTTATGTATTTTTCCTTTGGAGGATGATGATAAGGACTAATATTAGTGGAAAATGGGAAAAGGGATTTATTAAATATTCCTTTATTAAAAATTGTGATTGTGTCATTGAGATTTGCTTGTTGAAAGAGCTGCTGTGCTATAAAAGTGAAGGATCAGCTACATCTGGAACACTATCCAACCTGCTTGAGAACTCAAGGAAGCCTTTCCCTGGGCTTACTGTACAGAAAAGGGGATAGTAACTGGGGTATGCCCCACTAACAGAAAATTCAGAGCTCCATTTATACCAGGCACGTTCCTTTGGATTCGTGGGAGGCCAGGGCCTCTGCACCAGCTTGGACTCCTACTGCCAGGTCCCTCTGCTTGTTCCCTAGCAGAATGGGCTCTCCCTGTATTCTTAGATCGTGATAATGCAGAGGGGATAATATTAATAATATTAATTATTCCCTTGCTAATGTTCATGGGTCTGGAGGGTACATAATGTGTGTGGATGTAGGGGGTATGAGTTGTCCCGGTGTATTTTCTTAAATAGCCATATATTTTTGCATATGTGTTGATGCTTCTTTCTGTAAATTTTTCAAGTGCAAGGTAGAGGGAGGAGTTAGAAGCTTTTCTAAGACATCTCTTGGGGCTGTTTTGCATATTGTTAGTTTTGCAGTGTTGCTCACTTTTTTCCATGTTGGTATTTTTATTCGCATACTTATGGGTCAGTAGCCTGAGTAAGTCTTGTTGCCCTCCTTGCATTCTTCTGTTGCTGACAGATGGGTACTGTGTTACTACTCTTGTTAGATTACTTAATATTGACCAATCTATTCAAAGCCTTCTGTCTCTTAAAGCATTTATACAAACTGCTGCATTTTTACATTGCTTTTTACCCAGTCTTCAATTGTCTAAAAAAAATGGAAAGAAACCACTGGAGGGAACAGATTAATTCAGAATGGAAATATCTTGAAGGAAAATGCCCATGTGACTCCAAGTCGTAAACACAGAACCCAAATGAGATTAGAGGAGATTGGGGGTACAAAGAAAAATAGGTCTTTTTGGCTGCCTTAAAGCCATTTAAGAGCAGTTGAAGAAAGCATGCATACATGAATGAATCTCTTACATAAGAAAAGTTGTTTCTGGGTCTGTCTTTCAGACCACTGGCTTAAAGCTACTGCATGCATGGTGCCCCAAAGTACTATTGGTATAATAAGTATTAGTTTTTAAATTATTATAATCAGTTCGGAACCAAAAAAGGAAATGAGGAAGTTGGAATTTCCATACCAGAGCAAATCAATGGTGTACGTAGACCAGTAACCTGTCTCTGACAACAACCTATACAGAAAACTTCAGGGGAAGGTAAAGCATTGCCATAATGCATCTGAATACCTATATAAAAATATATTAAGTAGACAAGTTTCTTTTTAACTCTAGCCAGTTATCACTTTAATTATGTGAAGCAACAGGGTTGCTAACTTTTGTAGTTATTATCTTGGTCACCATGCAGATGCTGTTGTTTATCCATATTAGTCTAATCCTTTAAACAAATTTTTGCTTCAGAAAATTGTCTCATTTACTAAGCTATTTATGCTGCAGTAGGGGGTTCCAGAGGTGTTGTATTCTCTGTGTGTGGAGGGGAAAAGGCTTTTCATTCAAACTTTTGCTGTCTGTACATTCACCAAGTGCTTCCTTTTTGTACTTTATGTATTTGTTTCACTAGCTTCTTCTATGATACATCATTCAGAATTTTTCTATCTAACTCTTTGGGGCAGGAACTATCATTTTCCATATGTTTGTACAGCACTTAACACAATGGGACTCTGACCTTGCTGGCCTCCAGTTGCTAATGGATAATAATAGAATGTATTGTTTATTAACATTTCCTAGTATTCCTCTCCTGTCCAAACTAAATAGCCTTACTCTTTTTAAAAAATTTCTCCTTCTTTGGAAGCCTTCTCTTGTCCTCTTATGCCTGAGATCCTTCTGGTTACCCTTTTCTGAGCCTCTTCTATTTCTACTATGTCCCTTGAGGTAAGATAAACCAAATTCAAAGCAGTATTTAAGTTAAGACACACACATATAAAAGTGATGAAACAAGTAAAAAAAATGCTTTAGCTAAGGGCTGACCAGGCTGTTTTATTAATGCAACAAGAAGTGCCTCCTCCTGCCGAGATCTCTGAAAAAGACCTTGGCATTATATAAAATTTGGCCCCAATTCTGAGAAGGCCCAATGGAGGGTGCACCTTGTACCCAGATAGCATATGGCGGGACAGGGATGGCTGCCCTGTTGCGTCATCAAGTTTCCTGCCTAATTTCACGTAGGCAAGAAAGCATTGGCCACCTTGCTGGCCAAAGATTGGTTTGTTCTAAATTTGCACAGCCAAGTCAGTGCCTTCTGTTCATCTTGCCCTATTTGCTTGGCCTGCAATGTAGGTAAGCCGGTAAAGAGCAAGAGGACCTAAGTGTAATCGTTTTAGTATATTTTAGTAACAGTGTGCATGTTTTTGGGATAAGTCAGAGTTAATATAACTGCAGTAGTAAAGTGCTTATTAAGGAAATCTGTACTTAGATCTGGCCAAGATCCCCGTCATTTATCTGTCTATTTGTACCTAGATTCAAAATACCTCTGGGATTGAACTTGGACAGGAGTCCTAGCTGAAGTATGCCAAGTCCTTAAGATCCAATAGCGCTTCTGTTCAGTATTGTTTAAATTTAACTAAAAGTCTCCGCAGAATATCTTTGCAGGTGAATATCTGAAGTGGTATCAGAGGAAAAACACCCTGGAGTCCCGAAGGCAGGGCGACCTAGTTCACACGCTGCAGTGTAAAGAAACCACACCTCCACTGAGGGAGGTGTCCAGTTAAAAAAAAGGACTGGTAACCGTGTGGCTGGAGTAACCAACTCAGGATGAATCCCTGAAACGTCAAAAGATCCAAAATATTATAAATATAAAAGTTTAATGTAGTGAGACTCATAAAGTCTCAAATGGGGGAGATTGTGAAAGGCCGAAGCAAGGGGGGGCTCTGATAGTTGTTTTGGGATACTGAAATTGTTTTTGCTGTCTTTGTCTTTTTCTCATCCTTGAGCTCTGGTTGTTTTCAGATTCTGTATTGTTTTCAACTTTCTGTCTGGAAACAAATCTTTGTGGCCTTGCAGAGATTTGAGTTATGTGCAGCTGGGAGGGGTTCCTTTCTAACCTATCAGAAACTGCATTTTGATTTCTGTAACATGAACTAGAATTTATAAGAGTGGTTGTTACTATGTCACGGGTTGGAGATTTTCTTTGTTCTCTCCCCGTGAGTGCTCCCGTATTCTGCTGTCAGTAAAGGCTTGCTAATCACACTTAAGTGACTTGAATTTTATTTCAGAGACTTCTTTGTCACATACCATTAATGGCACTGTGGTATTTTCTGTATTATTCTTTATATCCTTCCTAATTATAGAGCACTAGTTGTCATTCTATAGTTAAAACTGTATTTGCATTTCAATTATAAGCTTGATTTTAGTCCCTCTTCTAAAACCACAAAAGTATTCAAATTTTTTGTTTCAATAAGCCTTCTGGAGGTACTGCTCAGTGTATTCCATATTCCAGACTAGTGAGCTCCTTAGAGAAAGAGAGATTTTAATACTACCTTTTAAATTAACTTTCTGCAAAGAACACTACAGCTCTGACATCCCCACCTTTGTATTATTGTATATAACTGTGGTGGTTTCATCTAGAATTCTTTCCAGAGTTCTTATGGTTTTTTTTTTTTTTTTGCAAGTTAGTGTTTCATTTCAGGTTAAGCCTCTTTACTCAGGCTGAGATACTGAGGCCTGTTTTTAGTAATCAGCTAGGCCTGTTGTTAGTAATCAGTTAGGGGTTGAAGCATACTACAACAACTTAATGAAGAGCAGCAGCTCTTAGGAAATTCCAATTAGTGCAGAATACTTCAACACAAGCTACTATGAGCACATTAGGCTTGTCCTCAACTCTCTATATAGGTTCCCACAAAATATTGACTCAAATGCCAGGTCTTGGTCCTTGTCTTCAAGGTACTCAGAGGCCTAGTTCTATCATACCTAGAGGGCCACCTAAAACTGGGATGAAGACTGGTTGACAGCTTTGCTTCTCAGGCACAGTAAAATTTTGTACCATGTCTGGGCAGAAGACAGTTATTTTTGCGGGCTGGTCCAAGACTATGGCAAGATTTCTCATGGGAACTAAAGACTATCATAGAGGTCACCAACTTCTGTACAAGTGCAAAGTGCACTTCTTAATTTTGCCACAGAATAGAGTGGACCTTTAAAAGAAAACAGAACACTATACTTCACACACAGTTCCCTCCTAGGTGTGTGAGAGCAAATGAGTATGAGAGAAAGATTGAACCAGACATGATAGATATTAGTCATATTTCTTAATGCACTATTGGAAGGTGCTTAGATACTAAAGTGATGGGAATGGTATAAGAACCTAAAAGAATAGAATAGCCCAGATTCTATAAATAGTGGGCTCCTTTGTGAATGACTTTCTGGTTCAAATCTAAAAGGTAAACTTCTAATGTGTTTTTAAGCTGTTTTTCATATAATGTTTCTCTTAGTTTTCAAATATGTCTTTTTTTAGTTGTACATTAAATGGGATAAATCTGGCAGCTAGAAACCTGGGTAATAGGAGACAAATCTGCAGCACTTTGGAAGTATTGAATATTTCTGGTCATGGTTTTTAACTTGACAGATTTTTATCAGTACCTATTTGTATAAAGCATTAACCAGAAACTTCTCCCCTAATAATCAATGGCTATCATTATATAAATAATGTTAGAGTCCTGAGGTTCCTCACCCTCACTATATATGACCCCATTCTTGGGGGAAAAACAAAGACGACTTTCTGGAAAAATATATAAGATTCTACCCCTTCATGTTTTCAATATCTCTCTATTCTACATTGTTTAGGACTTGGAGCTCACATTCTTTAAATGATAAAGTCCCATGCACTTCAATGGAAGAGGATCAGACCCAAATAAAAGTTGCTTTATAAATGTGAATTTTGTCCCCAGCCTGGATCAGAATAGAGTAAAAGAGGGCAGGCTAGAAATAGACACATTATATTTGTGGAATCTGCTCGCTGAGAGTGTTTTGAAGTCTTTCCAAAATGTACAGGAAGAATCTATTCCATGTAGAAAGTTCAGCAGCTGTCTCCAGCTGAAAGAGACAGTTATGGACACTTGGCCAGCTGCTCTCTCAGATTATTTTCTCATGAAATGGTTCTCACTCACATAAACAGTGGCTTCTTATTATGTCTTTTTATTTTGTTTATTTAATACAGGACAGTCTGGCAAACATTGATGTAAGATATTATGGGGTGATGAGTAGCCATGCAAGAGCATTTCTATCTAGAGTTGAATGTTCAAACCTTTCTAAATTTCAAATATGTAACAATTTCTTCTTCAAGTGCTGGTCCCTATGTGGATTCCATATGTGGGTGCATATGCATGCCATACACTGGAGCTAGAACTGTTTGAAGTAGTCTTTGTTAATCCATGGGTCAAGCATGGTCCATGTAATTGCATCCAAAGTCTTATGAGGCTGTTCATGTTGACACCCCATCAGTCCCCTCTTACCGTCACATAGCGAAAGTCAGAACACCTTTCCTCTTCACCTTCAAACTGTACAGCTAGAAGGAAATAAAGTTTAGTTTACTCCATATAGTTGTAGTTAGCACTTTTTTTAAAAGAAAAAAAAAAGAATGTTCAGACAGTTGTAAATTCCAAATACATTGCAATTTTGGATGGTAAAATTTGAGCTGAAAATTTGAGGTCATTTGATCAAAGGGTTTCTGATATAGGTCTGATGAATGAAAAATGTCATTTTAACTCTGCATTTCTAAGGGTTGTGATTTGTTCTTGTAACATTAATGATCTTGTAGTGGGTGTGTAACATGACCTTAATTACATTTCATAGTGTTCCAGCATTTGAATATTTTGAATTGAACTTTCATGTTCGGGAAAGGGATGAGGTGCATGTGGGACTACAGAGCATCTGGAACCTTAACTCCATGTTAGAATCTTTTTTGTACATGAATATGTTATAACCTAATGTTCCAGGTGCAATGCTACTTACTCAGATTTGGTCTGGTCAGCTCTCCCTCATGATTAGCTGGGACAAATAAGAGTGAGTGGCACTGTGACTTGGTGCTTGTCATTCCCCTCCTCCCCCGCATGCCATAACCACTAAATAATGCAAAAGCCCAATGCATTTGCCCTATAAAGTCTGATTTTCCCCACTGGGTAGTATACCCCTTGCTTGAGAAATTCTGTTCTAGGGAGAAGGTGACAAACTGTCTTGAGTGGCCTCTGAACATATAGGCTACAAAAACTGCTTTCCTGATTACCCTGATCTTCCTGGAGGCCTTTGGAAAATGGAATCCTAAAATATTAAAGATAAAATGATCCAATCTCTTTGTTTATAGAATTTAAAACCAAGGTACTTTATTTGATTTAAATTTGAACAAACAGACCACCTGCACCCTACATAGCAAAGCCACTCAAGTAACAGGTGGCAGTTACCTTCAGCTGAGCCAAGCCAATTTGTTTTAGCAGAAAATTCAGACCTATATTTTCAGAGAAAGTTAAGTAATTTCTTACCCATAATTAACAGAGATTTGCTTTGCACTGTTCTTCCTGTTAGTGTTCTGCAAGCTAAGGGAAAAATCATGCTGGCCTTATTAATGAATTCGGGAATCATAATCACAGGAAATAGATTGGCAGGGCAGAGAAGAAGAGGCAAGAAGCATCTAATGTTCTAAACTGATGCTGCTTGCCTCTTGTGGCTCTCAAGGAACAGAGGCTGGAGGGAGAATCCTAGATTTCTTCTGGGCAGGGGCGGGGAATCAGTTCCATAATGGAACAATTTGGAGGAACCTCATGGACCATTATTGCCATGCAGGGGGAGTGAGACTTCTAGTATTATTCTGTGTATAACAACATTATTATTTATATTGAAATAGCAAGCAATAACCCTTAGCACTTCTATAATGTCTTCCATGCAAGAATTTCAAAGCATTTCATAAACACTAATGGCTGGACTGTAGTTGACTATTATGTGACTGCAGACTGGTGGAAAGAGAATAAGGAACTTCCTTAATTTATGTGGCCCACATAAGGAACAGACAAAACTGCACTCCTGTCTTAAGGGAGAACAGTGACTTCTACTAAATTGCTCAGTCTCCTGGGAAGTGTTCATCCAAAAAGGAGTGGGGTATAGCCAGTGCCATGATTCTGTCCTCAACCCCACATGCTAGTCACCTGTGGGTAAGTGTGCTGCACCTCTTAAAAAGGTGAAGCAGACTGAGTTTCCCACTGTGCAACTGCAGAGCTTTAGGAAGCCTTCTCCCTCTTTGAGGAAGAATGGTTCCTGATGCTCCTACTGGAAACATACATCTCTGTGCCAACCATTATGATGAACTAAATGCAATTAGCATAATTTGGCCCTAATTAATTAGACCTCACAATCATCCTGCAGTAATTTTATGGGCAGCTCATCCCTGTACTTTATAATCAAACCTATATGCCACCTGCATTATGCAAATGCTTAATATGACCATCTCACTAACATGAAATTCTATCACAGGTACAATGTAGATTTATACTTGATTTATACTTTTTCTGAGGTGTAACATTTTTCATTTATTAATCAGCTTGGATCATAAATTAAAAGAAGAGGTGTTTTTCCAAGTAGCTGATTAATCACTATTTGTGGTTTAAAAGAATGTATAGGAACAGATGGCAAGAAGATGGGAGTTAAGCAAGGGACAGATGCATCCACATTAGGGAGCTTGGAAAATAAATCTCTTGATAATCATGTCTGCTACAGGAATTCACTTTGTTTATTTAGATGGTGAAGTATGACTAGTTACAACAATTAGCAATTGCTGTTGTGTATGTTTGGGATATTGAGCCATTGGGAAATCACTAAATCCTATTACAAATAATTAGTCCTTTTTCTATAGGGCAGATGACTTTGGGGGTTGCCACTATCTGTATTCTTTATGGAAAGGGTGTGTAATTGGATCCACAGAAAAACCTCTGCAAAGTGTGGGGAAACAATACTGTGGAAATGTCTGATGGAAGACCCTCTATAAAAATATGGAGAAGGCTGACTTTAGGACCAGCTTTTAAAAATGTCCTTTTAAAAAAGCCACACTACTGGGAAGAGAAAAAAGAAAATGAGATTTAAGTACTATTGCATAACCAAAATTCAAACTCATCCTTACAACAGAAGGGCTGAGAAATAACTGAACATGTACCATGAGGGTATATTCTCATTATTCACATGACACTCATGTACAAATATTAGCATATTAGAACACCTCTCAGGGACAGTCCACATTTCCACTGTACATTATATAACATTCCATGATCAGTTTTGTGTGGTCCTTATGTGGGCCACATAAGTTGGGAAAAATCTTTATTCCTTCTTCACCATTGTGCAGTCACGTAAGGATCAAACACAGTTCAGTCTCTAGTGTTTATGAAGTGCTTTGAAATCTCGGGATGGAATACATTATAGGAAAGTGTTAAAGATTAGCAACACTGGCTGCTACAAACATATCAAACCTATCATCTGCTCTTTACTGTGGCTTCCCATAGAATTTTAAATCAAGTTCAAGTTTTAGTCCTAATCTTCAAATGTGCCAAGAGCTGGGGCTTGGGTAACTAAAAGATCGTCAAAAGCTTTGGGATAAAGACCATCGTTGATCACTATGATCCTGTGGTGCAGTCACTCAACAATAAGAGTAAAACTTGTCTGTGCAGAAAACAGAATTTTCTTCAGTGGCAGAGTCTGAGACTATGGAATTAACTCCTCCTGGAACTAAGGACCTTCATAAACTGCTTTACTTTTGACTCCAAGTGCAAGGCACATTTCTTTGACCTTGCCTTCTCTAACTTAAATTCATAGCAACAGATTTATTTATATTAAAAAAAAAACAAAACCCAACTACCAAAACAAGACACTTTATTTCACCCTTCTTCCTTGGGAAGAGGATGAGAGAATAAACAGTGTGTGACAGATGTGTAGTCATGTTGCTTAATGCAGCATTGGAAGATGCTCAAATATTACAGCGATGAATGCAGTATAAAAACCTGTACAGAATTCTCACTTCTAACTGGGAGACCTGGAAACAGTACTATGGGGCACAAAGTACTAGGCTATTGCCCGTCAAAGTACTACAGTTCTTAGTAAAAATTGGAAGACATTCTATGTGTACTGGCTTGAACTTAAACATAAGCAAAAGGAAAGAGGAAGATGTTGATATTATTAACTCACAGATTGCTCTGGTTCTGATTCCTATTTTAACTAAAACAAAGACATTATGACCAGTGAAAATTGCATATTGGAAGAGAAAGTAGTAATGTATAAGATTAAAAGTCAGAGAATGGATGTTGTTTGTAACTCTGAAACATTTGTAATTATGAAAAAAAAATTATGGTTGTTCCTTCAAAAGTTCACAATTGAACACTGACTTAATACAGCTTTGAAACTTTTCTGAAAAATGCTTTTAATCATCTTAATTTAAATTGAACAAATGCAGAAACAGTTTCCTTACCATGTTGAATCTTTTTTTAAAACTTCCCTTTTTTTAAAGTAGTTTGTTTAATACTGTACTGTATTTGCATTTTTTTTTTTGTCTCTGCTGCTGCCTGATTGCATACTGCTGGTTCCAAATAAGGTGTGTGGTTGACCAGTCAGTTTGTAACTCTGTTATTTATATCTCTGAGGTTCTACTATATATTGATAACTTCCACCTCCACAGAGTACAGGTATAAATTCTCATGCACTAGAGAAACAGTTCTGAAATATTTTAAAGTATATTCATTAGTTGGATAAAGTAGTACTTGAGCACTTTTGAGGATAAATTGTTTGAATTAAAAATGCAGCTCTCAATTTTCAAGGAGGCTACATTGCTTTGGGATTTGCCATGATGATATGAAAAATGCCAAATAGTTACACTTCTGCACAAAATGTATAACCAAACAAGAAATTATAGAAATATACACTTTTGATATTACTCAGTATATGTATGTGTGTGAGAAACAGCTTTTGAGATGCTACAATAATAAATGACTATTCAGAAGAATATGTGACTGCAGGATAAAATATTTTTAATGTGATATATATGGAATAAATATACATAGAGCAATGTGGTGGTGGTGTGGTGTATGTTTTTTAGTGAATGGCATAACTGACTTGTGGCTTTGCCAGTTGTGAACAAGAGTAATGTGGTTACACCAAATTCATGACGGTAAACATTTATGCCACCACTTTCATGTACTTGTTCCCTTTGTGACATTTCCTATAGTTTGAGTGTTAACAATGCAACTGTAATTTTCTGTTAATGCAGATATTTGTATGAAATATATAATATAACAAGAGATAAACCAATCTGCTGCTGTATATTGTTTAAAGCGAAAGTAGTAACCTCAAATGATACTCTTTCTCTGCTTCACTAGTCAGCGTCTATCCCTTCCTCATACTGCCTCTGCAACTGTTAAAATAACAGTACAAGTATTTTCATATCAACTCCAAGCCCACTTTCACCCTATAAAAATATTTAACAAGAATTAACAATTAACAGATTATAGCTCTAACTCTCATCAGTTTCAACACCTGTCCAGAGTAAGTCATGCTCTGATTATTTTACAGTCTAATTATGTCTTGTGTAAAATGCATCCTTTTATCACTTTTGGATTTATTACCTTTGAGCTTAATGGAAGGTCCCTTTCTTCTTGTATTATTGAGACAAGAAGAACAGATGTTCCCAGTCTACCTTGACCAGACCATTCATTATTTGGTGTATTTTTATCAGGTCCCTTCTTTTATTCATCTTCACTAAGGTATACAGTCCTTGGCCACTCACTCATTGTAGGAGAGCTTGTCCATGCCTCTAATCATTCTTATTGACATCCTGTCTGTGTACTCTCTTATTCTTCAAAATCCCTTTTAAGATGGATAATATTCCTGATAAGGTTGCACCATTTATTTATACAATGTATATTACCTGTATTATTCTTCACCCTATTCCTTATACCATCTAACATTTTGTTTGCTTCTGTTAACTCTATCTGCACATTGATCAGAAATCTCAGTTGAGCTGTTCACACTAATGCCCATGTCATTTTCCTAAACTGAGACAATTAATTTAGAACCCAATAACATAAGTAGTTTGATTTTTCTCTCTGAACATTACTTTACATTTAGAAATATTAACCAAGAGTAATCCTAGTACAGAATTGTGTGACATTCTGCTGTTTATTCCTACACTGTTTCCTGTCTCTTAACCAATTTTTGATGCATGACAATACTTTACCTCTCACCCCAGACTTAATTTTCTTAGTGGCCTCTTGTGGAAAGAGTTTATCAAAGGTTATTTAAAAGTCTACATGAATTCTCAACCAGTTCTATTTATCCACTACTTAACTGGTTTGTTTTAAGAATTATAAATGCTTAACAAGGCAAAATAGCTGTCTCCTCCCTCAGTGAAGGAAAATGAATTATAAATATTTTCAGATTTGCTCCCCTTTGGATTAAATACTGGGGTGACAATGTTCTCTGTGCTTAACTTTGTTGCAGTTAGCTGTCTGGAGAAGTCTCCCCAGCTAGGCTGCTCCACTGACCAGTTATACTGAAAGCCCCGTGGAGTGTTGACATTTGGCATTTAATTTTCCTTTAATTTATGCTGGTTCAAAATAAGTCAATAGTAACAGTGGCAACAGTAAAGAACAGGAAAGGTGACTTTCTTTTAACCCTAAACATAAAACTTTTTCTAGAAAAAGGAAAACAATGTGGTTGTTAGAGTGCAATCCCTAACTTTACTTCCTCTCTCTTTTCACTCTATGGGGCAGTGGGAATGAATGAAACCCTCCTCAAACTGTTCTGCTTGGTCACCTGTTTTCGATTTTAAAAACCAGTACAGGTAGTCTTATGAAAAATCAGGTCTCAACATGCCATACATGCTCTAGCTTGATTTATTCTGGCCCGTTCAGACAGAGTTTTCATCCTGGGCTGGGACTTGTTTCTGCAATCCATACCTTTCTCTTCTAGAAGAGAGGCTGCAAGTACAGCAGGCAGGCCATGCTTTGGATGGTAGTTAATGGATTGGCTGGTATACATACACATTGCTGACGTATCTCTGAAGTGGGCTGTGAACGAAGCAATAACTAACTTCAGTGCAATGCAGCTGAGGAAAAAAACAGCAAGTTACTTAATGAGAAATCAATGTTTGCAAATCAGACTGAAGATGTACAAATGCTAAACATTAATTATTAGATGTACTTAGATGGGCTGGACAGTAGGCAGCTTCCCCAAGGGCCGTGACTAGAAAAGGGCCTTACAAGCCATTTGGACTAGTACCCAGGACATGGGCCATAGAAATAATTCAGGGCCATTGTAATGTGTTGTGGGAACTAATCGTAATGAACGCGAACGCCCAGGAAACAAGTACTGACAAAGGAAAGGGTGTGTGTGTGAGACAGAATATTCCTTTCTCTCTATGGCGCCCAAGCGCTGCAGGGGAGCGCGCGCGCCTCCACACAACCCCCAGCAGCGGCGGTCGTTGGACAGTCGCGATACTTAGTTCAGATCTGCGAGGCGGCTGCCCGGCCGCAGACGCTCCCATCGGACGCGTGCGGCCAATCATCATCAGGCGCCTGCGTAGATCAGCTTGTTTCCCCTTCGCCAGAGAATTTACGCGCATGCGCGCTCTCCTCCCCGCCCGCTGTTTGTGGTGGTTTTTTTTTTTTTTTTTACGGTCCTTCCTCCCGTGAGGGAGCCGCTGAATGACAGTAATCCGGACCGGCTGAGCTGCGCCGGCTGGCCCCGAGCGCGGGAGCCCGCCCTGTGGACGGCGTGGTCCTCCCCACCCCCCAGCTCCTTCTCCTTCGCAGGTGAGCTGGGGGATGCAGCCTTGACACACACTTATCCCCCGCCGGCGTGCGGGAGGCCGCCGGGCCGGTGCCGCCTTTCCGGGGAGCTGCGGCTGGGTATTGCCCGGTGCTCCGCTCCCCTGGGCCCCAGGAGGGGGCGGATAAAGCTCCGCTTGGGTTCCGGGCCGCAAGGGGAGAGGGCTGTTTCCTCAGCCCCGGGGAGGGTCCGGGTCGGCACCCGCCTCCCACACAGACGCGCCGGGGCGGGCAGGGAGCCGGGCGCCGGGCGGGCGGTGCTGGGCAGACGGGTACCTACGGCGGGGCAGAGCGTGTGGACGGGACCGGACACGGCGGGCTGCAGCGCTCGGAGCCCCGCGCGTGTGTGAACGGGGCCGGCGGCCGAGCCCCGCGGGGGGGGACGCGGCTGAGGGAGCTCCTGAAGGGTTGTGAGTTGGGTCCAGACCAGCCCACCCGCCGGGCGGGAGGGGTGCGAAGCGGCCTAAGCCCGAGGGGTTGGAGGGTGCGGGGCCGGCTCCTTGCCAGAGAGGCGGGAGCAGGGAACACCTCGGGCTCCGCAGGGATTAATACGCACGTGTTTGAAAGGTGGGCTACGCTGGTTTGCCCGCTCCCATCCCCACCACGGCAGAGTAGGACCTACAGTCGGTAAGGGCTGAGCCTTGAAGGCCGGCTTCATGCGCCAGTGCTTCCAATGGGGCTGTGTGATCGCTGGATGGGGAACAGCTCAAGCCCCTATGGATGAGTGTCCACGATGCGATAAATAAACTTGTTAGTCTTTAAAAGTACCATTAGATTCCACGATTTGAATGAAGCTTTTGCTTATTGACAGCAGCATGGGATGGTTTATGCTTTAAGGAAGTAGAGTTTCTGTAGTTTGAATGCATCAGCAGTTAGGAGGTGTGGGGACAGGGTAACTGAGCCCTGTGGTGAATTAAAGCACCCAGACTTTGTGAATGGGTCTGTGTAATCATGCGATAGGATTATGGAGCAGTTTGAATCCCTGGATAGATTATTTATAGCATGAACACTTTGAATTAGGGTGGGTTGAGATGAATTTGGGGTGTTTGCACTAGCATAGAGACTTATAAAGAAGGAGGAAAGTTTGGGGTATCAGAGCACTGAAGTTTAAATATTGGTCATACCACTGTCCTGCAGCTGAGAACCACTGCAGTAGAATGTGCACAGGGCAGGCCCATAGACACCAGTAGTCCTTTTTGGACCTGGTGATTCTGGGAGGGATGTGTAGGCTGAGCAAAAAATTAGATGCAACTGTCTCTGGCAGACTAGTAGTGACAGTCAACCATTTGCTCTTAAAAACACAGCTGGAGACTACTTCAGTTACTGTTTCACATACAAACAGACCAGTATATTCAGGGAGCTGCATGCTCAGGGGGACTATTTAGCACAGCAGTTATGTTGTCTGGGATGACAAGAGCAAGAGAAAATTATAGGTACTAATATAGATGGAGAGAAGGGAATGAGACATTGCATTCCTAGTCAGAGTAAATTTTTTTTAAAAAGGGTGAAAAAAGAATATCCAGGCAATAGAGAATTCATAAAGTCCTGTCAATTCCATGGTTTACTGGCTTCATTTAAACATTGGCAGTTGCCATAAGGAGCTATTTTAATGCAGTAAAATCATTTGTGTATAAAATTAAGTTCTCTGTAGCTGTAACCAATATATCTATGCCAGCTTGATGTTTTAACTTTTTAAAATAAAAATTGACACATTTTTCAATCCTTTAATATTCGGTATTGCCACCCTATCTTGTAACTCAGCTTAATTTTTTTTTTTACTCTATACAGTGTTGTAAACTCATAAAAAGCCAACAGAATAATTGTGAAATTAAAAAAAAATCTTCTCCCCTCATGTTCTTTTGAACTATGTTATATATTTTACAAGCTTTAGAACCCTTAAGTTAGAAGGACTTTCATGTACAGTACCACTTCAACATAAGCTGTACCAACCTGGGTCCTGATTATGTGATAGGGTCTGTATGTGCACTGTAACTCATCTGTAGAGTTCTATTTAAGTTAATGGGGTTCCACACTGATGCAAGAAGCTGCTCTTATACATCCGAATATATCATAAGGGTCTAGTGGATAAATTATAGCCCAGCAGTTGGTAATACTTTTCAGAAGTACTGCCTTTTCTTTTGAAGACTTGCAGTTTCTCTGGAAAAATGTTGATTTTTTTTTCTGAAAATTGTACTTAAATTAATAACAGTACACCATGTGCTTCTGCAGTGGATCCAAAAAATGTTTGCACTGCTTAGCCTCCTCCCCACCCCACTTTCTTTTCTTTCCCAATGAAAAAGGTTAGGAGCGTCTCTTGGATGTGAAGAGAACTCTGCTTTTACTTAGAAAGGACTAAGACTGCCTGTAAATCTAACAGATCTGTGTCACTGGGGAGTGATGTAAAGGGCAGTAGTATATTTGTGTTCAAAGGTCTGAATGTATCACTTCATGCATTTCATACATAAAGTTACCTTCCTAACTGGAATGAAGACTTGATGGCATACTGAGGCCAGATTTATACTGAAAAGTCAGGTCCACCCAGCTGTGTTGCTTAGTGATACGAAAATTCTGCACTCCTGAGCATCGTAGTTAAGCTGACAACCCGTGGTGCAGACAGCGCTAGGTCGACAGAAGAATAAGAATTAGAATTCTACCATCAACTTATCTACTGTGTCTCTTGGAGGTGGATTACTTGTGCCAATGGGAGAACCTCATAACTACTACAGTGCTGCTGCTGCCTGGATAGAATGTCTGAAACAAATACCTATAAAAAAGAGATGTAGAGTAGCCACTAGGAGTTTAGTTTCGCACCTTCAGTAAACACCCTGCATTAGATACTGCTTTCTGCTCTGATGATGCTAGATTTTAGCAAGCAGTGGATGGGTACTTGTTTAACTGAAGAGCCCCTCAACCCATTGTCTGTTGTGAGTAGTACTGCTTGCCACTCTTCCATAAGCTATAATGTGCAGACGCTCTCATAAAAGGAGAGGCTACGTTTTGGTAACTGTTGTGTGAGAGAGTTGCTTCTGTGCATTCACATTTCCCCTCTACTGTGGGGTTCTTAACATACTGTTTTGTTCCATATTAAGGAACTGAGGCATGTACAGGCCATATGCTCTTATCCTCTCAGATATTGAATGCTGATATCAATAGAGGGGATCTTGTCCCAAAAGACGCAGCTCTGCTAGAAATACCAAGAGCTTGATGCCAATAGGTGTCAACCCACAAATGGAAATGCAAGAGGTAGCTCTCAACCAATATCATATACCAGTAAGTAACTTATTGTTCTTTTAAATTTAAATTTTGTCTTTATTAAAATGTTGTTTTAGGACTTTAAGATCTCTAGCTCTTTTTAGTGTATTAACATTTCTCTTGACATACTTCAGATCTTTCATCAGTATTTGGAATTGATACCTGATGCATCTCTACCCAAGACAAAGAAGGAGAAGTTTTAGATTTCAGAAGCTTCAGTTTTTGTTTGACATAGACAGGGCAATGGTGTACAGTTTTAGGAAGAGGCATCTTTTAATAAACTGACCATATTACTGCAAACTATTATCAAATTAAGTATTTTTCAATAATTTTCATTAGTATAGTCTAATAACTTTTTTTCCTGGTTTAAACAGGTATTTATCAGTGCCCTGTTCTAAATTAGTTTTTTTCTCAGGATATTGCCAAGCTTGCAAAAATGAGATTTTTTTAAAAAGAATTGCTTGGGAACAAAGCTGTTTCCCACAGAAGTCTACAAGACTTCAGTGTGATCAGGATTTGGTTCTCGAATAATTTTGTATCTATTCAGAGCTCTGAGCCAGTTGAACTGCTTTCATTTAGTAAATGAAGCTGAACTGAAAACTTTGCTTTAGGGCTGGGTGGTGTAATCTAATTACTTGGCTTTTGTGTAAATGAAGGCATGCGTGCACTATATTTCACTACAAACCTATCCTGACAGGTTCTGTTTTTAGAGTCTTTTACCGTCCTGTATTTGACAGGGTTGTAAAGATAATACTTTAAAATGCTTCCTCAAATTAAGTGTACAAACTAAGTCTTACAAATAAAAAGTTTAGACTTCTCTGGCAGCAGCAATAATTGTTGCAGTGGAAGTTGTCTATACATGCAAGGTTTGTGTCTCACAAGCAGAATCAAACAAATGTAATGTGTTGATGCTGATGGAGAACTATGTTGTTATGGAGAGACCAATATTTTAACCATGTATATATTTTTATCATAAGGCTGATCTTTTTGCTCTTAATTTGACTAGTAAGAAAAAAGATTCCCAAAACATCTTTGTTTTCAAAATTATAACGTTAACTGTCAGGGTGAAGAACTAAGACTAATATGAATCTTTATAGCTGTGGGTGGAGGTGGTGGAGGGCAAGAATATCAGTAGATGATATTTTTGTCATCAAATCTGATGTGAAGTAGCATGAGCCCTTTGTGTTGGGAAGCCTTTGTATGCTCAGTGGATTGAAGAAGGGGAGGACCTTCCAGGTAAAACTTAATTGCTGCAGACATCTGGTTTCAGCAGAAAACAATACATCCACTGAGTGGTGGTCCTCAGTATTTCCCTAGCTCTGCACTCCCATTCCTCTCCCCATTGAGTCTGGTCATTGGTCTACATTTTCTTACATTTGACTTAAGCCATGTAATGCTCTTGTATCTCAAGGAAAGTTATGGAACTCAGAAGCATGTGAGTTAAGGCAGTATATTATTTCTAAGATCAGTGTCCTAAGCAATACTTGAAAGCTCAGTATGATTACATCAACTGGTAAACTGTGGTGATGTGGGAATTTCACTCTTCTTTTTTGTAATAAGAATTATTGCAAAGAGGACATCAACCTTTGTTTAAACATTTTACTTGTGATGCCTCTTCAGTGAAATAAATAATTTAAGTAAGAGAATGTCATAGGGATTGTTTATAATTTAGATCTATTATGCAGTCAAAAGATTACTTGGTATAAATAAAAGCTCTGTGTAAATATACCCATATAAGGATGGGTATATACCCACTCAGTAGCTGCCAGTAACACTTTCTTGTTATTTACCAAGTGTTCCAAAGTTAAAATGTATGTACTGTGGAAAAAATAGCATTATTTTAAATTTTTATTTTTAAATTAGGATGAAATTTCAGTTGAATTTCTTCCCCATTCACAGCCTCTTCTAATTTGAGTTTTGCTGCAAAAGTGAACTATATAAAGGTAAATCTAAGCAGGACTATTAGTAATGTATTAAGATGAAATTCATCACAGTTTTGCACACATGATTAATAACTGACAGCCCTTGAGTATTTTTGTAAGGTTGTAATAATTGAATAAGCTGCAGAGCAGAGAATCAGAAATAGATTTACACAAAGTTTTGTAAAGAGTATACGACATTTTATTGCTAAATAAAATTTTCATTATATTTTTATAGCTTAGTAGACAGAGTAAAATAAACTTGGCAGATCAGGAAGAGAGAGAGACTATTTTAGATTGGTATAGCAATATGTTATGATTAGAAGAGATCAGATCTTTTACTTCAAAGGAGGACATAGTGAGGCATTTGATAAAGAAAATAGCTTAACAATGACAATAGTGCTAATTATGGACCAGTGTTACATCCTGCCTTTGGTATGATTGTGGTGAGAAAACTCCCATGGTACCTAGATGCCTTTTATCTCATT
>ML685794.1:4642047-4747336 GCA_007922175.1 Pelusios castaneus
TTCCTTAACCTTACTAGTTAAGAATAATATATCTATACCATGGAGTACAGAAATGGCAATGCTGTCCTTCAATCCCCATTAACAAAATGGCTCTTCAACGCCTCCCTGATGCGCACTGCCCTTAGCTGCGCACCCCGGATACCCCTGGTGTCCGGTTGCTGGTAGGCATGTTCCAGACGTTCTGCCTCCCTGGTCCACGAGTTAATAAATCTCTCCCCCCTGTTTTCACATATATTGTGAAGGACACAGCACGTGGAAATCACAACTGGTATGTTGTCCTCATGCAGGTCAAGCCTGCCATACAGCGATCTCCACCACGCTTTTAAACGGCCAAAGGCACACTCCACAACCATTCTGCACCTGCTCAGCCTGTAATTAAAACGCTCCTTTGCAGGATCCAACTTCCCGGTAAAAGGCTTCATAAGCCATGGCATCAGTGGGTAGGCGGGGTCCCCAAGGATAACCACGGGCATCTCTACACCCTGCACAGTCATTTTTTCATCCGGAAAAAAGGTGCCCGACTGTAGCCTTCTGAACAGTCCAGAGTTCCTGAATATGCGGGCATCGTGCACCTTCCCTGACCAACCCGCATTTATGTCCGTAAACCGACCACGATGGTCAACCAGTGCCTGAAGAACCATGGAGATGTATCCCTTCCGATTAATGTATTCGCAGGCGAGATGGTCGGGCGCGAGAATAGGGATGTGGGTCCCATCTATTGCACCACCACGGTTCGGGAAGCCCAAGTCCTGAAATCCGTCGATGATCTCCCTTACGTTCCCCAGGGTCACCGTCCTCCTTAACAAAAGACGGTTGATGGCTCTGCACACTTGTGACAGTGCTACTCCAACGGTCGACCGTCCGACCCCGAACTGGTTAGCGACCGAGCGGTAGCAGTCCGGAGTCGCCAGTTTCCAGAGGGCAATAGCCACACGCTTCTCTACTGGGATTGCGGATCTCATCCGCGTGTCCTTGCGCCGCAGGGCAGGGGCAAGCTCATGGCACAGTTCTATAAATGTGGCTTTCCGCATTCTAAAGTTCTGTAGCCACTGCTCATCATCCCACAGCTGGAGAACGATTCGGTCCCACCAGTCTGTGCTTGTCTGCCGGGACCAAACACGGCGGTTCAGGCTGTGCAGCTGGTCTGCAAAACTGATCAGAATATCAGTTCTGCTCTCAAGGCTGTCAGTCTCCGAAGTGGAGTCATCCGAGTCCTGCTCTGAGTCAGAGCCAAAGGCGTACTGCAACAGAATCTGGGCTGTGTTCACAATGCTGAAGGCAGCATTCAAGATCACAGCTGAATCCATGATGATTCTGAAAAGGCAGTGACGGAAAGACGGTTGCTTCTGTTTGAAATTCGCGCCCGTTGCTATTGGCGACCGCTGGGTAGCGTCGGTAGCAGAATGCACCACGGGAAATGATATTGGGGACTGTGGAATAGGTACCCAGAGTTCACTTTGTTTGGCTGGAGGACTGCGAGAAGATGGGGGGGGGGGCGGGGCTTTGATCCGTTACAGCATGCTGAGTGTGTACGCGGTAACGCGCAACACCAACAGCGGGTCATTTAAAGCGCAATACGCTTATTGCGCGATAGCGATGCTAGTGTGTACATAGCCTCACTGTGCATTAAGTACTTCCTTTTGTCTGCCTATTAATTTCATTGATAACTCTTAGTTCTTGTGTTATGTGAAGGGGTAAATTACACTTCATTATTCACTTTTTCCATGCCATTCATGATTTTATAGACCTCTATCATATCCCTCTTTAATAATGTTTTCCAAGCTAAACAGTCCCAGATTTCTTAATCTCTACTCATGAGAGCTGTTCCATACCCTTAATCTCTTTTGTTCCCCTTTTCTGTATCCTTTCCATTTTTAATATATCTTTGTTTGAGAGGGGGCTACCAGAACTGCACATAGGATACAAGGTGTGGAAGTATCATGTATTTATATAGTAGTAGTATTATTTTCTCTTACATTATCTATCCCTTTCTTAATGGTTCCTAACATTCTTTTAGTTTTTTTGACTGCTGCTTCACATTGAGCAGATGTTTTCAGAGAACTATCCACAGCGACTTCCAGGTCTTTCTTGGGTGATAACAGCCAATTTCGACCCCATCATTTTGTATGTATTGTTACAATTGTTTTCCACTTTGCATTACTTTGCACTTATAAATATTAAATTTCCTCTACCATTTTGTTGCCCAGTCATCTAGTGAGATCTCTCTAACTACTAGCTAAGTCAAAAGCAGGCACTGATTTTGAGTAATTCTGTATTGTCTGCAGATTGTCACCTCACTGTTTACCTTTTTTTCCAGATAACTTATGAATGTTTCTCATGCCTGTCTAGGTGGCTCATGCCTGTGAGTGCCTACTTTATGGCAGACTGTCAGAAGCAGGGCAGATACCCTAAAGTGTGTATGTTCTATAATTAGATTTCACCAATCCAGTAAAAATTGTGCAGAGCCTTCATCAGAGCTTTTTAGCCTTCACTGGCCAATGGGGCCATGTGGCGGCAGACAGCCCAGCCTGGGAGCTGGGACTCTAGGCTCTGCCTTGCTCACAACTCCCAACGTGCCCCTCCCTCCCAGGAGAGACTGAAGCTGGGAAGGAGGAGGAGCAGTGCAGCTCTCTGGCCTGTGTGGAGTTGCTGCTGAGGCTGGAGGGGAAGGAGAAGGGATGGGGGGCAGTGGCAGCTCGCAGGCTGCAGCAGAGGCATTAGGGGGCCTAATCTGGCCTGCGGGCCGTAGTTTGCTTGCTCCTGCCTTACATTCCAGTCTTTCTTGCCGTCCAGGCATATTTTACTATGTGGTAGTGGTCTGTTACACCAAAAATCAGAAATATTCCATGTTACACCAGGTCCTAAGAGACTAGTTACTCATTCAGGTCAATTTTCAGCCTAGATTTCATAGAAAAGAGAATGATGGTAGCCAGTTCTAAAGTGGGAACTGATCATTTCTTACCTTGAAAAAGAAATGAATCATTGTGAGGTTGAAGCAGGGAAAATGTGCACTGGTGAGTCTGTCTATAATTCCAAATGGTAACAGAGATGTAGTAATCTTCCAGTTTTCTAAAAGTCTCTCAGGGCTACTCAGGATAACTCGGCGGGGGTAGGGGTGGGGGTGTGTGTGTCTGTGTCTTCTCATTCAATTATTTTTCCCTTTTAGAATTCAAACAGCATAGAGGGGAAGATTTTTTCTTGTCTCCATACTTGCAGCTTTTCTCAGAAAACAGACTGACAGGATCACTAACCACATGGTTTTTTTTTTGGTTTTTGATGATTCAGGGAGGAATGCATTTTAGAGTTTTCGATCTCCTATCACACACAATGATCATTTGCTTTAAAACTAGCACTTTCCTGTTAAAGTTCTTCATTTGCATTATACAAGGCTTCTTTCTCATTTGATGGGTTATTTATTTACAAGAGAATACACAATGTAAATGTTTGCTGTTGTAATTGCAAAAAAGATACAGACAATGCATGCAGCACACCACTGGTGTTTAAACTTCATAAAACTGAATGCATCTTATACATTCTATAAGCACTTTGAGCAATTATGCTAATACACAAGTGAACTGGCTTGGCTTCCAGCTATGTATTTGTAAGTGTTCAGTGAAGTCTGGGGCTTTCCACTGTATCCATTGGATCACCTGTTTCCATGTTTGTAGACCCCCTCTCAAAGCATTTTAATAGATTTGAGGCATGATTTCCCATTACAAAAAACGTGTTAACTTTTCTCCAACAAATTATGTTCATTTGTGTCTGATAAAGCAGTTCTTTACTACAGTTTCAATCATTTTGCCAGATACTAAAATTAGACTTTACTGCCTGTAATTGCCAGGATCTCTTTTGAAGGTTCTTAAAAATTAGTGTTGCATTATCTATCCTCTCGTCATCTGGAAGAGAAGTTGATTTAAATGTTATATACCATCACAGCTAGTAATTTGCTGACATTAGTGACAGATGTATCCAGCTTGGGGTCTGGCTTAGCTGGGTCCCCTTCAAGCTCATGGTTTGTCATTCTCTTGGAGCCTATGTCATGTCAGTGACAAGTAGCTAAGGACTGTTTGCATCTCCCGTCCAGGCTTTTCTGTTATCTTAGTTCAAGGGAAGGAGACTGTTTGTACTCACTGACAACAGAGTGACAGTGATCTGCCCCATCAGGTAGGGAGGGGCCCACTCTTCTGTGCTTTGTCAAGAGGGAATTCACCAGTGAAATGTTCGCATTGCCAATTTAATCAATCTTGAAATCTTTTACCTTCCAGGCTGCAGAACAACCTTGCAGGTCGTTCATGAGTCACTGTGAGTGATCTCTTCACCTGAACGTACTCGGCCATTGCCCATCAGTGGGAGACTCTATTCAACGGAAAATGCCATCAGTTTAGTTCTCTACAAGATCGCAGTCCCAGTTCCATCACACACACTTTCCTATTATACTGACCGAACAAGCTCTGCTATGCTTTCCCTCCAATTCCATTGCTTCATCGAATATTGCATAAAATGAGAAATGCCTGGGTTATGCTAATACAGTGAGTCCTGTTGCACTTTTAAAGACTAACAAATTTATTTACTCCATGAGCTTTCGTGGGAGAAAACCCTACTTCGTCAGATGCTTTGACGATCCCAACACCTATTCTGATTTGCAGTTACAGCCTGACCTGATCCTGTGTCATACATTTCCCTGCATTTAATTTCCTTCCATTCTGTAAGTTCCCTATCTTCAAAGCATCTGATAAAGTGAGATTTTCTCCCACGGAAGCTTATACGATAAATAAATTTGTTAGTCTTTAAAAGTGCCACAGGACTCCTTGTTTGTTTGGCTGACCTAGACTCACATGGCTACTCCTTTGGAACTAATACAGTGGTTTTCAAACTTAGGGTTGGGACCCAGTAGTGGGCCGCGGCACCCTCTACTGCAGCCACCAAAAGACTGGAATGCATTGATCAAAGATGTAATTGTTAAGTCACGGACATAAATTATTTTTTTCAACTGGGTCCTGAGGAAAAAAGTTGGAAAACCATTGTTCTAATTGCCCCAGCCTGGTCCCAGCAGTACTGGTTCTCCAGTCTCCTGGAGGCTCTTATTTCATTTCTTTTGGACCCTGACATGATTTTGCAGGTTCATTGTTGGTTGCTTCATCTGAACTTGTGGGCACTTCGTTTAAGAGCTTGATGGTCCTATGGCTAAAACCTACAGAACAAGATTCCTCCTGGCAAAGGATTGGCAATTACTTTTATCAAGGTCGACTCAGCAACAATATCACCTTTCCATCTTCATGTGAACTGTTCTACATTTTCTAACAATATCAAAGTCATATTTTTGCAAGGCCCGGAAAGGTGGTACCTTCAGATAAGGAAACTGTTTCCCCCAACCACCTGTCACAAAAAACCCCAAAAGGCAAATCAGTGCATTACTATGTTAAATGTAAACTACTAAAAATGAAGGGAAAACAGCATTTTTTTGTCTGTACAGTAAAGTTTCAAAGCTGTATTAAGTTAATGTTCAGTTGTAAACTTTTGGAAGAACAACCATAACATTTTGTTCAGAACTATGAACAAACTTCATTCCTGAGGTGCTCGCAATACATTCTGAGATTCCACTGTAATAAACTCAGAGTTTGTCTATACCAGGTGTCTTCAGCCTGCAGCTCCAGAGCCACATATAGCTCTTTGACTGCTCTCCTTGCGGCTCTGTGGCTGGAGAGGTGGGGCCAGCAAGGCCATTTAAAATGTCCTGCCCTGCAGCAATCCCAGGCACATGGCCCCGGATGGAGCAGGGTGGGAGATCTAAAGCAGCTTCAGCCAGTGTCTGGAGATTCCCCACTTTAGCACAGGTGTGGGGTCTGCCGGGAGGGCTGGGGGCATGGGATTGAGTGGGCAAGTAGAAAGGCTGCCAGAAGAGCCAGCTGCGCAGGGACGATACGCCCATTGTGGCTCTCAAAATCCTTGGTTATTGCAGGAATTTTTTAAAAATGGCTCTTCTTATCCTTTGGGTTGCTGACCTCTGGTCTATACTTTATAGCTGCTCCAGTGCAGTAGCATGGCTACATTGGTTAGTGAAGATGTTATCTGTGCTGACAGGAGAGTTGCTCCATTGGCTTAGGTACTTCACCTCTACAAGAAATGGGAGAAGCCCTTCTTTTGCCTATGCTGGAGGTAAAGTCAATCATAGTGTTGACATAGTGCCTGTGCTAGGGAGTAAGGTCACTTTCTAGCTACATCGTTCAGGGGTGTGGATTTTATTTATGCTTTATTTTTAGTGTAACACCTTTTTACAAAAAAATCACAAAACATAGAAAATGTATAAGAAAGTGAACAGGCTGGTGGGTGGTGCTGAAAAGTGAGGCTTTTTAGAAACTTTGTTGACAGAGGTCATAAATAGAAAAGTTTAGTTTTACTGCACAAAATACTGTATTGTATTTGTTTTCTGTTATAACTTTTTTTTAAAAAAAAGACAAACGATCCTTGAAGTTGTCAGGGAAAATATTTTTCAATGGAAAACCCTCATCCCGTAGTTCCAGGCCCAGCTTCCTGAAATGTGCAGCTGTTTATATTTTTTGTTTATTCCATTTGCTGCTTTAAATGGTCCTGTTCTTCTGGTGGATCCATGCATACATTATGGGAGGCAAGGGCTGCTTCCTTGCATGACTACATGCAGACAATATGGCAGAAAACTGATGCCTCCTGCTGCACCCTCTACCAATTAACTCTTGGCTTGTGGTCAGAGTCCTATTTGAGCACTGCTACATTTGAATGGTGATGGTCAAGAAGGTAAGGAACTTGTTTACTGCTGTAATTCTCATAGGCTTTAAGGTCAGAAGGGACCAGTACGATCATCTAGTCTGACCTCCTGCAAAATGCAGGCCTCAAGACCTCACCCACCCACTCCAGCAATAGGCCACCAACCTATGACTCATTTTTGAGTTACATTTTTTTCCTGTTTCGTTGTTTTTTGAAGCCGAGCTAATAGTTCTTTTCTCTCGTGGTTCCTGCTAGGTTTCAGAGAACAGGAGTGGTTCATGTTCAGAGTGAAGACGTGCTCCCAAACCGTCAAGCCCTTCCATCTTTCATCTCATCTGACACAGTGGGGCCCAATGGATGTACCAGTCTTCAGGGGACAGAATTGGGGCAATCACTGGGTGCTGGCGCACCAGGAGGAGGTAATTTGAGGTCCGAGAGTAATCTGGGGATGTATGGATGGGAGAATTGCCTTCCTGTGCATCTCTTCACTAATGCCTCCTCTGGTTTACTTTTCAGAATTCAGGAATGTAGATAGAGCTGCATCAGAGCAGTGACTGCATTGTTCCCCTAATGATTAGTAAAGCAATCACATTCACTGTTTAATAATTTTATCCTCTCCCTTCCCACCCATAAAGCATCATGGAGGGGAAAACTTACGAATATATTTAAACTAAACTTTTTTTTGTATTTGAAGGTTTTTTTATAAAAGCTGATAAAATGTTTGTTAAACATACCTTTTGTCTGTCACAACAGCTACAATTAGAGCAATAATAATTGGGTTTATACTGGACACTGGGCAGAGCTGAGGCCATACAAGTACTTCATCTGCCTTTGCAACTGGTATGTGTGAGATGGAGTCAGCAGATAACCACTGTTGATAGGTTGCTACTGTCTAAACCAGGGGTTCTCAACCCTTTAGTGTCATGAAATGGATGGGAACCCTCCCAACCATGTGTGATACAGGGGCACACCCATTCTGCAAAGCCGCTGCTGCTGAGGCTCCCCTCGCCGACAAAAACAAACTGCTGCTGTGGGCAGTTTCAGCAGTGACTTAAGTGGAAGTGGGCCCCACTGCCAAGAAAAAATTGCCACCATGGGCAATTTCAGCGGCAGCTCTTCAAAAGCAGCCTCGCTGCTGCAAATAGCTGCTGTCGCGTGGACTTACAGCAACAACTCTTAAAGGGGCAGCTCACCTCAGTGCTGAGGGTTTTTTTTGGTGGTAGGCTGAGTTGCAGTGACACAGTGGTCTAAACTATTAGCAGTTGCACAGCTGCTCTAAATTGCATCAGTGGATGATGAGTTCAACATAAGTTGGAAAACAATTGGTGGAGAGCAAAGAGATCTTGAAAGCTACAGCATTTGGTTGCAGGTCAGGATTTGGACTTGTTTTAAATCCGCCCATTCTTTTTTCCCCCTGCAATGATCTTGGGTCAGAGTGTTAGTTCTTGCAGTTTCTTGCTCTTTAGGGCTACCTATTTGTCATATGTACTATTGAATGTTACTGCAAGTAATTTAAATCTAATTTATAGATGTTTAGGATGGTGTTTTTGGAAAAAATTCCATGGAATGGATTAACTTTTGTTTTGTCTTTTCTAGTGGCCTTTTACTGCAGTTTTAATATTAGACAAGTTTTATTTTTGGACTATTTATAGTTGAATTTAACTATCTGTTTTCCAATTAATTGCAATCTAGACAGTTCTGAGTTGACTTTTAGATATTAAAGTCATAATTTATAAATAGCAAATTCAGAAAATGTACTTAATCAGAATACTGATTACATAGAAATGCTGATACCTATAAGCTAGGATCAATTTTTCAACACTAGGGGGCACTAATAATTCATGAAATTTAAAACAAAACAAATCTTTATTGTATCAGTAGCATCCATGAGTACATAGATAAATAATTTTATTGCTTTGAAAGTTCCGAAATATTTTTCATTACCAGGCATTTTTTTCTGTGCTAAAATGAAAACTACAACAAGCAGCATTATTATGAGAATACAATTTCTGACTACTTTTCTTACTTTTGTAGGAATGATTACTCTGTTGCCTTGGAAATGAAGTGACTACCCTGCTGCTGTAAATGTAGGGCCAAAAGATCGGTGGTGTGGGCAGTATGGAGCTAATGAACGGGCAGTCGAGCAATGTTAATATTGCAACTACTGCTTCAGAGGTAAGAACTACAAGCCTACAGTCCCTTTATTAGTTAGTCAGAAATTTAAAAAAAAAAAAAAAATTGCACCCAAAATGAAAAACTGACTTTTTTCTTTGTAAAAGGATACATTGTGCAGTAGTGTCTTTTTCTGTGGTTCGTGTCTCTGACATTTGACAGTTCAGATTTGATTTAGTTAAGTATTCTAAAAACTCAAAATTCTGATCAGCCAGGAGCAGGAACCAGCCTTTGTGCATTTGCTATATCCAGTAAGTGCCTCTTCTCAGTATCTGTGGATGTGGTGGAAGATTTTCGACTCTTGCTGTGTTTGATTATTCTATAGCACTGTACGTGGTCTGTAAAAGGTGTCTTACTGAAAACTCTCTTGTGCATGGGATGGGACTTTGAGACACTTGTTGATGATGAAGCTAATATTAGCTGGCTTTCTAAAGCTTTGTTATACTACCTGGTGGTCTCAGGTTGGCCTCTGAAGCATACACTGTAGCCTTGCACATGGTGGAGCATCTCTCTTCCTGTTGCATATCTCAATTCTCTTTGTGCCAACTCCCCAGGCTTTTCAGAGTCTTCGGGTAGACTCTCTTGTTTCCCAGGTTCTGTGCTTACAAACGGCAGACCTGCTGGTGTGTTACTTAACTGCTCTTCTTCATTTAACAGCAGTTAACGAGATACAAGAATTACTCTTCATATAGATAAGCCACAGTAAATTCAGGCTGCTGAGCTATGTGCTTGGGAAATGTGCTCCTGCCTTCGTAGTGGGTTCTGGTTTGAAATAGGCTTCATTCAATAGCTTACCTTTACCTTTACAAGACGTTAGGGAGGAGATGGTGACAAGACAAACATGCCTTGCTTTCTGGATCATCAGAAAGAATCATAGGGTTCCTCACAAATCCACTTCCTCAAAGGTGGATGTTAAAAGAATAGAAATAACAGATCCCATGTACTTCTGCTGAGAACTAGACAGTGACTTCCATCCAGAAGTCACTCACTTTTTTTTGTTTCTCATATAGTGAATGTTGGTCCTTTCTGGGAACTGGAGAACTACCCGTAGTTCCTTTTCAGCTGCTTTGGCCTGAGATGGATCCTCAACAGTATCTGAATTGAGACCTCAATTTGTATCTTTCTCTTGTGCATAATAGTTAGTGTTAGTTCTTAAACCTTCCTTTTGTGTTACCTATAGTAATTTTATAGTTTAACAGCAAAACAAACACTTCTTCTTTGAGTGCTGTCCCTGTGGGTGCTCTGCTTCAGATGTCAGTGCACCCTGGCTCTGTTGACCAAGATTTCTGCAGCAGTTCCTGTGTGGGCCTTTGATGCACAGATGGTATCTCATCATGGTGTTAGTATGCCAACCGCTGCTCGCACGCCTGACCCCCCCAGTTCCTTTTCAGCCATCCCTGGCCTGAGATGGAGCTCTGCAGCACTCCTTCTCCCTGAGAGAATTCATAACAAATTTCTGAGTTAAGGTATAGTTTAGTCATATTGTCCATTGACGTAGATAGAATAGTTTATTTAAAAAAAATGTAATTACTGTTGGCTGATGGAATGCCATCTTTCTTTGACTCCTGAAATGTCTGGCTCAGCAGGATTTAAGAAGTACAAATCTTGCAGAGAAGCAATGCTGATTTCAGATGGGTTTCTCTGTGTAAAATACATAGAGAGCCATATCCCAGTCAAGTGTACGCACTGCTCTAAGCTAAAGGCGAGGACTCGTCAAGATAGAGAACGCCACCTCAAATTTCTCTTAATGGAGAAATCTCTACAGCTTGCATCTGACTCCCAGACCAGAGAAAAAGAATATATCAAGTGCTCAAACTTCTGAAGTTAAAAAGAAGAAAGTCATGACCTTGCCAGGTAGAGACGTGCGAAAATCAAAGCCGCCTCCGGCCCAGTCTTTATCTCCCAGACTGTCCACCTGAATGGACAGTTCAGCTATGGCACCTACCAATGCTGCTGGAACAAAAGCCTCATCAGCACTGAGCCAAAAAGTGGCACCAGCTAACACATCATCAACACAAGCTAAAACAGTGTAGAAATCAGTACCTACACATATGCTTCCACCTTCTGCACCACCATCAGTATTATCACCATCTTCGTCAGTGACAAAATAACAGAAGAAAAGCTTGGTACCAACAACCTCACCAAGAGAGCACCCAGTCTCAGCACCAACAAAGCACTCTCAGTACTGTACACAAACAGTCCCCGCTATATGGAACTAACAGGTTACCATATATGCAAGCATCTCAGTCTTCTTTATCACCCATTCCTACCCCACTATCCAGTGATGAGGAAGATATTTCACATGCAGTAGCACTTCCCCAAATCATTCCACCCTTGAGAGAGGAGCTTTTGTATCATCATTAAAATCACTGGCTCACATGGAGAGGATTATGAAGGAATGGATTGAACAAATAAAGATTCTCAGATCTTCCCATGTGCATGCTGCAACAAACCCGGAACCAGCCCACAATACCCACTCCGCAAGGAGGGTGGGTGAATTAGGAGTGCTTATGGAGTACCCTCCCTATACCATTTTTCATAAATAGTGTAGCTATGAGACAGCATCCAAAATGCCTGCCAAAGATATCTTCCTCATTCCACATTAACCAGACTATATACTTACCAACATTTTGCCTTAAACCACATAAGGAATCAGTCAGAGGCTGCCTGGCACACCTTACACGGCCACAGAGCATTGCTTTTCTTACTTAATAGGACCAAACAGTTTTGGAATTCTTTAAGACTATTCATTTTGACAACTAAGCATTCAAAGGGTAAGGTAATGTCCTCCCAGAGACTATCAAAATGGATATTGGGGTGTATTTACTTGTGTTACAAACAGTCGGGGTTAGAACCTCTGTCACATATTGGGCTCACTCTAGCAGAGCGATGGCTACCTCAGTTGCCTTCCTTAAAGTCCTTTATACCTGAAATACGCAGAGCTTCTATATGGGCTTCTAAGCACACATTTATACAATACTATGCTATTACAAATATTGCTGATATGGAAAATAGGTTAGGATCCACAGTGTTAACCTCAGTTACTGGATCCATTTAGAAGTTCCCCAACCAATAATGGATCACTGCTCTTCAGTCACCTGAAATGGAGCACCCACAGGGAGAACACTCTAAGAAAAGGAAGGTATTCACCTTGTACAGTTGCCAAGGTTCTTTGAGATGTGTGTCCCTGTGTGTGCTCCGCCAACCTCCTTTCTCCACTGTATTTTGGGGTATATCACAACACTTCATGGTGGAGAAGGAACTGAGGGGGTTGGGCCCATGTGAGTGGTGTTTGGTGTGGGAACAGCATCACAAGACACCATCCGGGCACGTGCAGCCCGTACAGGCATTGCTGCAGAAATCTCTGATTGATTGGCACCAGGGCACACTGACGCCTGAAGAGGAGCACCCAAAGGGGGACACATCTCGAAGAATCTTGGTTACTGCATGAGATGAGTAACTTTCTCATCTTAGACTTCTAGGACATCTGTTTTTATTTATGTCTCTGCAAAAGACCAAATCAACACTGGTTATTGATCAGAATATGTGAGATCTTTGGTAACGTTGGTGCCTTGTGCCACAGTTCTTTGCCCAACTTCCCTTCTTTGTAACTTTCACTGTTCCGGTAATGCAGGTGTTGGAGTTGGCAGTAACAGGAACACTTGAGCCTCCCTTATTCAATAGTGACCCATTCTAGACACCAACTATCTCTTGATCCCTGGAGCCTCTGCCTTTTTCTGGCTGCTCCATCTCTACCAAGTGATGAGAAGTAAGATGATGAGGACTTCTTATCAGCCTCCCTCATTTCTTCCAGGGCTTTCCCTTCCATTATCAAGGAATTGAGACCTCTAAGGAGTTGTACTGTACTGGCTGGAGAGAGACTCCACCCTACTGGTACGGACACCCTTGGATGCCTCCATCCATGCCTTAGGTACCACTTCAGTAGCTGTACTGGGATGCTTGAATGTTTTACTGTCAGCAGTTCTTCAGGGCCCCAGCGTTTCTCACCAGGACAAGTGCAGCCATTTCCAGCCAGCCACTGTCTCTAGGGTTCCTGATCCATATGAGGGGCAGGAAGTGAGATTGGACAAAGAGATCACCCCCAACAACTAATATCTCTTTCTATTCCCAAGATGAAGCTGGCATGCCTCCTCCACTGTCTCTGCCCGACTATTTTAAACGGTTCCAAGACCTCATTAAAAGGATAGCAAACTCCTTGTAAATTCCATAGAAGGAGGCTAAGTCGTCTCAATGAAAACTGCTTGATATTCTGCATGCTTTATAATGTGCTTGCATCGTGCTACCTATTAATGAGACCTTGTTAGACCCTGCAAAAAAAAAACAAAAAACCCCAAACCCTCAAAAACCTACATTGGCCAAGATAATAAAAATTCAGAGTTCTTGGGGGGATTGTAATATTGGTTTACCCCATGGTGGTCCACTAACATCCCTCCAGTCATAGTGAGGAAAGGAGGAGTGGGGGGGGGGGGAGCAATTCTGTGTTAGTGGGTTACAGATTATTGCCCTTGTGCTTCGAGAAATGACTCCCTTTCACTTTGTCTCATTTTTTATGTCACATTTAAACTTAGGCTGCAGTGTTGTCTGAGTGCTTCTTCTCTGACATGCCTAGCACACTTAAATGTTGTTAAATAGCCATGGGGCATCAGTTGTGCCTCCAATAGTTAAGACCAAGTTGAGTTTTAAACAAACAGCAGAGATTCAACCTTGTATTTCTGTATCTTCCCCCCAAAAAACTGTTTTGAGTATAGAATGAATTTTCTGAGAATTTAGAAGTAACTCCATTAGTTTCAATTAAAACTGGTACTATGTAAAAATAAATTGAGCTTTAAGTAATTTAGCATGATTGTCAAATCTTTGTTTTTCAATCACAGAGTAATAGACATGGAAGGGACCTCACGAGGTCATCTGGTCCAACCCCCTTATAAAAAGCAGGACCACTCCCACTAAATCATCCCAGCCAGGGTTTTGTCTAACCGAGCCTTAAAGATCTCCAAAGATGGAGATTCTACCACCTCCCTAGGTAGCCCATTCCAATGCTTCACCACCCTCCTAGTCAGAAAGTTTTCCTAATGTCCAACTTTGACCTCCCCAGCTGTAATTTGAAACCACTGCTCCTTGTTCTGTCCTCTGTTACCATCCAGAACAGCCTAGCTCCCTCCTCCTTGGAGCACCCCTTCAAGTAGTTGAAGGTTGCTATCAAATCTCCCCTCAGTCTTCTTTTCTGTAGACTAAATAAGCCTAGTTCCTTCAGTCTCTCCTCATAAATCATGTGCCCCAGCCCCCTAATCATTTTTGTTGCCCTTCGTTGGACTCTTTCTAATTTGTCCACATCCTTTCTGTAGTGGGAAGCCCAAAACTGGACACAGTATTCCAGATGCGGCCTGACCAGTGTCGAATAGAGGGGAATCATCACATCCCTCGATCTGCTGGCAATACTCCTACTGATGCAGCCTAATATGCCATTGGCCTTTTTGGCAACAAAGGCACACTGTTGGCTCATATTCATCTTCCCGTCCACCATAACCACCAGGTCCTTTTCTACAGCGCTGCTACTTAGCCGATCAGTCCCCAGCCTGTAGCAGTGCATGGGATTTTTCCGTCCAAAGTGCAGGACTTTGCACTTGTCTTTGTTGAACCTCATGAGGTTTCTTTCGGCCCAGTGTTCCAGTTTGTCCAAGTCTCCCTGGATCCTGTCCCTGCCCTCCAGAGTATCTACCATTCTCCCCAGCTTGGTGTCATCTGCGAACTTACTAAGCACGCAGTCTATCCCATCATCAAGATCATTAATGAAGTTGTTGAATAGAACCGGCCCCAGGACCGACCCCTGGGGCACTCCACTCGTTACCGGTTGCCAACTAGACATCGAGCCATTGATTCCTACCCGCTGAGCCCGTTAATCTAGCCAGTTTTCTATCCACTTTACGGTCCACTCGTCTAACCCATACTTCCTTAACTTTCCGACAAGAATGCTGTGGGAAACCCTATCAAAAGCCTTGCTGAAGTCGAGGTATACCACATCAGCGGCTCTTCCCGCATCCACAAATCCAGTCATCTCACCATAGAAGGCAATCAGGTTGGTCAGGCACGATTTGCCCTTGGTGAATCCATGTTGACTGTTCCTGATCACTCTATCTTCCTCCAAGTGTTTCAGGATGGATTCTTTGAGGACCTGCTCAATGATTTTCCCAGGATCGTTTTCCCAATAATGGAATAAAGCAGGAGTGGCCATACTTACTGAGAGACCCTCCTCCCCACTGAGCATAATCCTCTAACCCAGCCACCCTGCTGCAGGGTAGAAGCTCTGACCTCTCCACCCCAGTCTGGTAGGTAGTGAATGGGGGAGGGGGAGAGTAGGGGCATCTGTGAGGTGTACTTTAACTGTGAAAGAGCCACATGCAGGTCATGAGGCACAGTTTGGCCACCCTTGGAATATAGGGGCTTCAAAGGTTTCCTGGTTAAAATTTACTGAAATCTTGTACATAAATCATTATTTTCTTTTTGGTATGCATGGGCTTTTATTGATTGTATTACTTATAATGGAAGTTTCTTTTTTAGCAGGGGGTGAAGAAAATAGTTCTTCTGTAGAGAGTTCCACGAAAACTTCTCTCTTTCAGAATGACTGCCATCTCCTATGTTCTCTGTGTAGTTGAAGCCATAGCTGCCTTTAATGGTCATTTTGAGAAAGGCATGTCTTCATTGAGAATACTGGTAGTAAGGTAGTAAGGCCTGGTCTACCCTAGATGTTATCTGTAAGCCTGTATTAGTTAGGGGATGATTTTTGCTAATATAGTTATACTGGTATAAACTTAGTGTGGATGCAGTTATATTGATGTGATTTATTTTGTTTCCTGAACTGGAATAAGATATACCATTATGAACATTTCTATACTAGTATAACTGTGTCTGCACAGCAAGTGGTGTCGGAAAGGGAGTTTCTGTTGTAGAAAGACACTCTGAATGTCTGGAAGGGCTGACAGCACTAGGCTTCATCATCTTCCCTGAGGAAGCTTGGTTGGTTTCATTCATCGCGAATGTGAGATAGTGGCCGCTTTACAAAGGGCGGTTCTTTGAGTTTCTGCTCAAGGAGATTTTATGATATAAACTTAACTTTGATATAAACTTAAATTTTGCCACTGCTTTTCATAATTATCAATAAGCCTAAATATTTCTTCTCAAAAGCCATGTCTTGCACCAAATCTACTCAACTGAGAGTGAAGGGAAATGTGTGCAAAAGGCTGTAGTAAGCAGGTTGGAGGATAGGGAGGAGTGCAGCACTGAGGTGTATACTTGAGTTGTGTTATGTTGCTCTGCAAAACAAAGCAGCTGTAAACCCAACTACACTAGCCGGTTATGTCCTGTCTGCACTGCTCCAGGGTGGCATAAAGGAGCCATAGTGTACCAGTGAATCTGGCCATACAGGTTGCAAGGATGGTTTTTCATGTCTTCAAATCACCAGCAATATTACGTAGTAAGAGCTCTTTTAGAGGGTCTTGTTGTTTAGTGTTGAATGATTTTTTAAAAATATCTACAGACCAAGATAATTTCTGCATTAATTACATTAAAATGGTGTTAAAACTGAGAATACAAATCAGTATTTAGGGTAAATCACATGACAAGAATGTTGCAATTACCCTCAAGACAAGTCCAGGAAATTCAGAGTTAAGATTCAGTGTAGTAATGTAAAAGGTTGTTATGACATCTCGGAGGGCAGGAGGGATCTAATGTTGAAAAATTTGTTTAATCTAGTCTGAGACCACAACCACCAACCTAATAATATTTTAAAGGAGTATTGCTGGCCAGATTTAAGGTTGCTTGGATGCTGTATAACATTACCATATCTTATAGTGCTGTGTTTGGATTTCTTATAAGACTGTGTAAATGACTACCCAAAGTGTAAGACAGTAAGGATCATGTCAGATACCTCCAGTAATTGAGATATTGTTTTCTTAGACAGCAGTCTAAATGTGCAGTATTTGGAATCTGGATACTAAGCCAGTCTCAATTTTGAGATTTGCTTAGTTGCAAGTCAGCAGTACAGTTTTCTGTAGTTAATCCTTGTCCTATATTTCAGAATAAAATAACCCTACAGAGAATGCTGCCATAGAATCTGACTGGTGATATGTCCTCCTCTCTGTTAAACTGAGGTACTGCTGGGTTTAGTTACACAAGCATCTTCAAGTTTTAAGTACAGAGGCAATCTTTGAGCTATTATTTTGCTTATTCAGTGCCTTTTTTTCTTCTGCATGAATTGAGTTGTATCAAAAGTTGCTGATCATTCTAGACTACTTCAATGAAGCAGTCATTTGTGTGCTGCTAGTGGTCCTTAACCTTTACTGCCGCCTGCTCCTCTTTGGTTCTCCAAATATGTTCTTCTCGTACCCCTTATCAAAAATCGTGTGTTTTTAATGGTGTACCTTCTAAAAAAATCTGGCATGTCTCTCACCCCCGGAAAGGGCATCTCACACCCCCAGGGAGTGCGTACACACCAGGTTAAGAACCACAGCTAAACCAATGAAGGGCGCGCTTAAGAAAAGACAGTTGCTATCATTTTACTCAGCACAGGAATCTGTATTGATGTGATACTAAGCACATCTTAATTTAAAAAATTAAATCCTACTTTATATATTATCTTGCACCATATTGTTTGAAAATCTTTTTATGTTGTTGTTACTGGAACTCAAAGCTGGTCATTGGAAGCCAGTTTGCATTTTTAGACAATTTGAAAAAATCTTTTTTGTTCTTTTAATATTAGAAGATAATGTTAAAATTGAAGCCCATCATTCACTGTGCAGGTTTCTGAAGATCCAGTTCTGTATGGTTTTCTTGATGCATATATTGAAAAGATTATACCGTTACAGTAATGTAGTTATTTTAAGTCATAAATTTGCTTTTTAAAATAAGTTTAAAAAATGGAGAAGACTTCAATATTTAAAATTTCAACAGGATTAGTTCACTCCATTTCCAGGTGATCTACTACCCATTTACATGTGGCAAACCAGAAGATGGATTATATATCTTATTGTAATGGTAACAAATACTACCTGCACTGGTTTTCATGGCAAGAGTTCAGAAGATCCAAGTAGAGCCCTGCAGATCTGCATCCACAGACCTGTTGTTGCGGATTGCGGCTCGGGTATGGATACTCTTTTTATCTGATCACGACTGTATGTGCAGAGAGCACCATTGCTCCGCCCAGAACATCTGATTGGTTACATCTGCAGCCCTAACTGAATCCAGGGGCCAGTCCAGGTGGAGTAAAAGTTGCTTCCTTTGCCACTCCCCCCAGCACCAAACAGCTGAGTGATCTCAGCAGCCCTGGTTTCACATGGCCAGACCCGGCGGAATAAGAGTTGCTCAGATCTGGGCTAGCTGGGGCTCTGAACAGCATCGGGCTTTTACTGGCTTATCTGGGTCCTGGGTCCAGCTCCCAGCTGTCCTTCAGTCTCTGACTCTAGACTGTGAGAGCCAGAGCCCAGCTGGTCAGAGCTGGTGTTCAGTTTCAGTGGCCAGTCCCCACCTCCACTGATCAGCTGAGAAACTGCAGCAGCCCGGACTTCCCAGCTCAGCCCAAGCAGAATAACAGTTGCTTAGAAGGGAGCCAGCGAAGGCTCTGAAAAACACTGGGAGCTGTTGGCAACTCTCTATCCTCTTGTAGGGATTTATGGCCTGTGGCTCATGCAGAGACCGCACGTCCAGGCACACCTGGATGACCTCGATGCATGATCACAGGCTATCCACCTGTAAACATACTGGGCAGAGAAAGCGTGGGAAACGGAGAGCGTAATAGATAAACATTGAGTATTTGACCTTGTTATGTTTCTGTATTCTGCTATGTTTTTGTACATGAATGCTTATTATGATTTTATGTAAGCTGTTTGTGCTGCTTAATAAATAGGAGGTGGCAAGCTCCTAAAAGGCAGCTTTTGCTCCTCCATGACATGACATTCTGTGTCTGTCATCCCTTCACCTCTCAGCTGTTTCTTGGGCTGCCTGAACCTAGCTAGCCAGAGCTGTCCTCAGGGGCCAGACCCCCACACATGTCAGCTGATGATGGGCTGCTGCTTCCCCCATTCCCTGGCTTCCAGCCACCCACAATCTGATTGCTCAGCTGAATTAATTACTTCACCCACACTAAACAGTTGAGTGATCTGATCTTAGCCCTAGGTGGAATAACCGGATGATCAGGGCCAGTGGGGGCTCTGAACAAAGAAGAAAACACAGAGGTTGCACCAGGATCCTTAGGACTCTGTATAACGTTTAAAATAAAAACTGTGTGTGCACATTTACCAAGCCCCTGCTTTTAAGTTGTTGCATTACAGAACACACGCAAGCAGGAACACAAAACAGAAGCAGTGTAATGACGAAGAGCGGAGCAGAGCGGAAGGGAGCTGCTGCAAGGCAGGGGCGGGGCGGTTGTGGATACCCACAAAACATGGAGATGCGGATTGTGGATCGGATATATGCTTACATGTCTCGAATATGGATCAGTTGCGGATCCACATTTTTGTATCCGCATGGGGCTCTACAGCCAAGCCTCTAGTTTGCGCTAGTTCTTATGCTGCTTACTCACACTGATGTTGCTGGGTTGGTTACTGATTGTGGAATTGGAAAAGAGTGAGGTTTGGTCTCCAGAATAATTATTGCTGGTGATAATTACTTAGAAGGAAAGAACCCAGTTTACCCCCTCAGATTCCACAGTTTGATGAATGAACAATGTAGACCTACTGTGTCCAAGATTATGTAAAATATCAGTTATATCTTTTGAAATATATAATTGCATTTAGCAAGGCCACTCACTCCTATTGTGTAAAATTTGTGTACTTTTTCACGTTTTATTGACGTTCTCCCTCAAAAAAATTAGGGGAGAATTGGAGGAAGAAAAGTAGAAAGATTAAGGAACGGCGGTGGGGAGTGAAGAAAGCAGGAGTAGGGAAGTGAAAGGAGAGTGACATGTTGGTTTCCATCTAGTAGGATAGTTTGCATATCTGATATCAGGAATCCTGATTTGTGAATAATTTTTGAAATTTTGGTATTTCTCAAATTTACGAGAGAATTTATAAGAGTGTAATTAAGTTTAATACTTTCATGTTGTCTGCCAATACAGTCACTTTAAAAGGTTCAAATACCCAAACAAAAGTCAAATTTATTTTGCAATTACTGTGATTTTAGTGCTTAAGAAAGGAGGTGGGATACCTGACACATCATTTGAGTCCTTAGCTGCACCTATTATTCTATTAAACTTTTGCAGTGATTATTTTAAATATAAGACTAATAGAAATAAATTTCACCTTGAGTAAGCAAGTTTAAATGCAAATTATCTGTGTAAATGTTGTACATTAAGAGCCTCATTCAGAGCCCACTGAAGTCAGCTGAAAATAAACCTTTCATTTTATTCTGAAAAGAGAACTATTTTCATTTTTTTCTTTTTTTCTTTTTTTTTTTTTTTTTGACAGAAGAGTAGCAGCTCTGAATCCTTAAGTGACAAAGGTTCTGCTGAACTGAAGAAAAGCTTTGATGCAGTGGTATTCGATATTCTCAAGGTTACACCAGAAGAATATGCTGTAAGCAATCAACAAGTTAACTTTTAATGGGAATATTTATGCTTTTAGCAATTGTTTCTTTCCCTGCTTAACAACCCTATTTCTCCCTGCCCTCCCAGTCACAGGGCTTCAAAAAGAGGCCCTTTGTAGTTCCTTCAGTACATACTCTGACTTAAAACATCCCCTTTGGGCCAGATTTCCCTAACCTGTTTACAATACATCTTAGGTTCTTTCCATGTGTAATAAAATTTGATGGTCCAAAAAATGCTTAAGTCTGTAGGGTTTTAGTTTAGTTCTGATCATAAGAAACATAAGTTTTCATTATTTTAATGACAAGAATAAAATCAATCAGAATTTGTTTGCAGTTGGGATATTGAATTTGAAAACATTTTTAATAATAAAAATTTTTTTTTGGCTAAGCCCATTTTACTCAATGAAACAACAGCTTGTTGCTATGTTAGATGCTTGGATTCAAGAATAGATTTGGCACTCTGGCTTCTGAGACATGGAACTGTTGACATACAGAAAACAGTACTCACCTGACTCAGAATCCTGCCCTTATTGAACTCATTGGCAAAACTTTCATTAACATCAGTGAGGCCAGACTTTCACCCTTGCCTTTAAGTGTGGGGAAACTAAATTCTCTTAGCATAAGCATTCCTCCTCCGAGATTGTAGAGTGGCAATGGGGAATTCATACTGGAGTCTTCCTCAACTTTGTCATTAGTGGATTCCCCTCAGCCTTCTTTTAATGCTCTTCTTTAGAGCAGTGGTTTTCAGACCACGGTTTGGGACCAAGTACTGGGTTGCAGCGCCCCCTGCTGCCGCTGCCAAAAGACTAAAATGCACTGCTCAAAGATGTAGTTGTTGGGTCGCAGACATAAATGATTTTTTTTAACTAGGTTCCAAGGAAAAAAGTGATAACCGCTGCTTTGGAGGATAGTGAGGCAGAATATGCCCCTGAATTCAGACCCTACACGCTGTTGTTGTAATCTTTGTACAAAGTTTGCCTTGTGAATTATAATTTGAAAATACATAATTTTGCTGGTGGTTATTGTCCTGGTAAAATGTGTGGTAACATTGTATGTGAAGTTATGAGGGCAGCAGCAATGGGGTAGAATATAAGCTGGGTATCAACTTTATAGAGGACTTTTCTTCAAATGCTCTACTTAGATCCTTCCTCATCTAAGGTTGACACAGGAGTTCCCTGTGTATTTGCATTACTTCAATTCTTCTACAGAGGCTCACGTATCCTTATCACACTTATCCATATTTTTCCAGTCTTGTGCTAAGGAACTAAGATCTGTCTGTCTAGTAAAATCTCTAAATTTCTTTCAAAGAGATTGCCTTGAATGCTTCCACATACTCTATAAAGCTCACATTCTCTTTTTGAGAGAGGAAGGTTTGGTGTTTTTCCACAGTGATCTGATTCCTATCCTGACATGTCCACTTCTGTTTTGACGTTCAATATGTTGTTTCGTTTTTGTTGTTGGCGGTGGTGGTGGTTGGCTTGTTTGTTGAGATGTCAATGTCTATCTTGGTATTGCAGCACATCATTCTTTTTTTCCTCCAGGGTGATTTAGGGTAGTCCAGCATAATGTTGGGTGGGGATTTCAGGTTTCTTAACATATTGAGGCTGCTTGCTGTTCTCAGCATTGTAGGAACTTTTATTAGTCTTAGTGGCTGTGTCTGATGAGTGTTTTAGTTCTTCATACCTGTTTTTCAGGTATGTTTTTGAGGAAGATGATAATGACATTAGTGGCTTCAAACTGTAATAGAACTATGTCCAGGAGGAATGTTTTCATTGTGTTATCTGTTTTGTAGCCTAATAAGACATTCAAGGATGTCAGATTTCCTGTGGCTATCGTTTTAAGCACTGAAGAACTGTGAGCAGTACTTCTGCACCCTCCTGGAAGTCTTGGTATTGGTTTAAGATAGGATTTTCATCTTGGCTTGGCAGATGTAGGATCTCTTGGAACAGCTGGAGTGCAAAACACACTCTACCTGATGCTCCTATTGCAGGAAGTTCTAGCCTTGGCCCTTGCAGCTCTTGCACTAGATACTGCAATGAAGAAAGTGTGGATGAGTGGTTACTGAAGCATTATCAACAATCTAAGTCCCTCACTGTCTGGTCAACACCAACTGTTTAGCTTGGATGGGTGAGAATTGGAGTATTGATGGCTGTTTGGTCTTAGACAGCTGTGTGTCTCAAAGTCCCCATTTCATCAAATAACAAAAACTAAATGATTCTTGGAAGTTTTCAGGATATTGAACATGCCAACTTAAATCTCTAACAGCAACAGATATGGAAGGCTCTTATTGCAATGACTCCTAAGGCACATGGGGGTCCTGAGCATTATTTGATACAATCAAAGAATAAGGTTTGTGGAAAACTCTCTAACTGCTCTCCTCCTTCCCTCTCAGGAATGTTCTTGGTGTCCTTAGTATTATGGGGTGGAAATTATTTAGGGAAGACGGTCTTTTTCTGGCAATGAAAACCAAGCTGATGATGTGGGGCCAAAAACAGGAAGCATTCTTCCAGTTACCCATCTTCATGGCTATCAGTGCTTCAATTCTGATAACTGAATATCTAGTCAGATGTTCATCATGGTTGCTGTAGAACTCATTGTGTCTGCTCTTGAGGAATGTGTCTGCTAGGCACTCTACTTTCAAGTACTTAAATTTAGGGTATACACAGTGTTGTAACTATATTCTTCCCAGGATATTAGAAAGACAAAGTGGTTGAGGTATGTAGGGCTGTCAATTAACTGCAGTTAATGCAACACACAATAAATTAGATTAATAGTCACAAATTAATCACAGTTTTAATCATGCTCTTTAATAGAAATATGAATTTGTTTATTTTACAGGTCCTGACCTAGACTACCTGTTAACTTTAAAGAAATCAGGCCTCTCTGTTAGCTCTTTGAAAGTTCATCTAGCAGCAGTCACAACCATCCACCAGCAGGTAGAATCACAATCTTTTCCCACCCAACTATGAAGAGATTTCTTATCAGATTTCTTCCCACATTCCAGGCCCTCCACACCCCAATGGGAACTTAATCAAGTGTCAAAAGGACTGACTAGTCTGCCATTCGTTTAGTAACTCACCTTTCCACAAAGGCAGCATTCCTCATTGCCATGACTTTCCCTAGAGGGATAGGGGAGAGAGTGCCATTTACCTTTTACTGTGTTCTTACCTTATAAGGTGTGCATCCTGTGGCGCAAGGTCACTCAGACTACATCCGAAGTTTACCTCTAAAGTGACTTCTGCATTTCACATAAATCAACTTATTTACCTTTCAGTGTTAGACAACAGGAAGCCACCCTCTATAAGGCCCCTGTGAGAAGAGTCTTGGCCTTTTATTTGGACAGGACAAAGGCCTTTAGAAAATTTCCAAGACTCTTTCTGTACTTTGAAGCAGATGGAAATGTACAGCAATCTTGACTCAGAGGCTTTCCAAGTAGGTCTCTGGCTGCATATAAACTCAGCAACCAATTGTGTGGGATAACACCCCCATCTTCAGCACGCACGCATTCCACATGTTCAGTCTCCTCGTCAATCACCTTATCCAAGAGAATCCCTATAGCTGAGATCTGTAGAGCAGCTACCTGAACGTCAGTGCATATCTTTGCACTTTGCAGACAACTGTTATTCTGGGGGATTTAGCTATGGACACCCAATTAGGTGCCACAGTATTGTCATCTATATCAAATTCAACTCTGCTGTACCCATGACTGGAAGCTGGGACTGCTTGGGAGTCACCTATAATGGAGAATCCATAGGGATGCTACTTGAAGAAGTAGTAGTAGTTATTCCCCTTGTGCAATAACTATGGTTCATTGAGCTGTGTCCCCTTGTGGTACTTCATAACCTACCCTCCTCCCCTTTACTTCTGATTTCCATTGGTTGACTCTGTGATAGAGAAGGAACAGAAGAGGGATGCCGGCTAGCCTTAAGGCAGGCAGGGAAGGACTGCTATGGAAATTCTTTGATCAGCAGCATGGACATGCATACACACTTACAGGAGCACGTGTGGGGTCGGGGGGGACACATGTCAAAGAACCATCGTAACTGCATAAGGTAACTTCACTTCCTTTCATATTCCTCTCGTCCTCAGATCTGTGGATCTGTTGAAATTATGAAAGGAATTGATTGCCCCACTCCATTGCCCTAAACATTTAGGAACAATGAGAGGAGTAAAAGAAAGGGATATGAGAGTGTTCCAAAAATACTGCTATGTAGTGCTCCACTGTCAGAACTGCATTGTTGTTGTGACCCTTGGAGTATGTGTGAATGTATAGAATCCACCTGAAACTCTGGGTAGGTGTGAGTAAACCTCTGTTTCTCAACTATTTGCATATGAGTTAAGTCAGTTGCATTGTGGTGAGAATCTGGGAACGTAACTCATAACCAGGGCATGCACTTGTCCTTCATTCAAGAGAAGTGCAAAGTCCTGCACTTAGGACGAAAAAATACCATGCACTGCTACAGGCTGGGGACCGATCGGGTAAGTAGCAGCGCTGTAGAAAAGGACCTGGGGGTTATGGTGGACGGGAAGATGAATATGAGCCAACAGTTTGCCCTTGTTGCCAAAAAGGCCAATGGTATATTAGGCTGCATCAGTAGGAGTATTGCCAGCAGATCGAGGGATGTGATGATTCCCCTCTATTCGACACTGGTCAGGCCGCATCTGGAATACTGTGTCCAGTTTTGGGCTTCCCACTACAGAAAGGATGTGGACAAATTAGAAAGAGTCCAGTGGAGGGCAACAAAAATGATTAGGGGGCTGGGGCACATGACGTATGAGGAGAGACTGAAGGAACTAGGCTTATTTAGTCTACAGAAGAGAAGACTGCGGGGAGATTTGTTAGCAACCTTGAACTACTTGAAGGAGTGCTCCAAAGAGGAGGGAGGTAGGCTGTTCTCGAGGGTAACATCCTGATTCCTGATGGAGAAGCAGAGTTCTGTAGTTACGGGACCCTACAATGTACAGTCTCAGAAGTAACCTGAGAAGAAAAAGTGTGTGGGATGGAATGAATAAACCAACAAGGACTCTTCACATGCACTGTACAAAAACTGCTTGATTATCCTAAAGACTAATTCCATCAAAGTACATGTGCCAGATGCTTGGGCTTGTCATGAATTAATCAAAGTTTGACTTGTCTCTACAATTACATTCACACAGCTTTGCACTTTTAAACCCTCAGTCACCTTAAGTAAAAAAAAAAAAAAAAGTCCCCGTTGTAATAGGGGAGACTTTCAAAATAGGTAACTTCAGTTGAACCCAGGTGAGCTTAAATTTCTTAGGTGGAAGATCATTTTCCTCTTGACAGTGACCTCAGCTTGCAGGATCAATGAGCTTTAGGAACATTTTGAAGCTTCACTTTCATGTTGAATTGAAAACTTGTTGTCCTATTAACATTGTTTGCATGCTTACATGCTTATCCTGATGAAGTCATATGCTGGATGTTAAGATGATTGTTTTTTTTAGTTAGGAATGATCTCTAAAGCCCATTTAAGACACCCACCAAACTCAGGTGTTTTTACAACAGTTGGCTGGCAATACTGTGACTACAAGGACTGTATCAAAATGAATCTGATTGGTATTTCTTATTGCTCTGGCCTGGCTGGCTGGCAGACTGAAGGCTACGTGAAGGTTCATTTCCACTGGGTAAGGTGGCCCCACTGCTGTGTCTTCAGATGTTTCCTTTGGAGATATCTGTATAGTATAAATGTGGAAAGCATTATTGCTTGAATTTGGCCTCTGAGGGAATCCGGTTTGTGGTTCTCTGTTCCAGAACTTGTTTCCAAGGTAAGGAGAGATGGAATTCTCCCAGCCACTCCATTTGTCCAGATGTCCATTGATCTCACTTTGCTGCTCTTTTTTTTTTTTTTTAAACTTTGCTGGAAGTTTGTTAATTGCTGTCTCCTAGAGAGTTGAATGTTTTGTGCACTTGCTGCTCTTTCGTATTTATGACTTAGAAAAATATTTTCCAGCACTGTTACTGGTCTTGCTTATTGCTAGGTGGAGGTTGGTTCACATTTTTACTCTTCAGGTGTAAGAATCATTCACAGGTGGTAACTTTAGAAAAGGGTAAATTACTTATTCTGTTTCTCAAATTTACTATATTCCTGGAATCTCTCTGGCCTCCCTAGCTCCCCTGAAAAATTTGAAGATTGTTTTAGAATTATTTTTATTCTTGCATCGACCTTTCATTTTTTCTTGTATGTATTTTTGATTTTGTGTTGGCTGTCATCCTGGGAGCATCACTTCCTGTATAATCAAAATAAATAGAGCATTTAGAGGGGGAAATATCTATATTTAGCAGTTAAAGGCACGTGGTGGGTCATTAAATCTTAATGGCTCGGAGAATTGCTAACCTTGTGCTAAGACCCAAGAATGAGAATTCTGCACAAGAGATATCTTTACAGAAACTGAATTACATGTAATTCATTTACCCTTACTTTACAGGTGTGTTGTGAAGATAAATTCATTTGTTTCTGAGGCATTCAGATACTGCGATGATGAATGCCTTAGAAAAGTCTATTGCTGAAAATTTTTTAAAATTATTCTTTTAAAAAATCCTTCTATTCTATATATTTTTTTTCCAATCCTGTATATACTGCTGTTTGACATTCTTCTATCTGAGTCCAGCTACACACAATACCACCCTGCCTTTCCTACCATGGTACCCCTACATGAAGGAAATGAAGGTTTGTTTATGGAATGTGGAGTCTAGAAAATCAATTGTTATTGCACTTACATATTGAGCCTATAGCTGGCAAGGCTGAACAGAGCTCTATTGACTGTAACTCCTGTTAAGCCAGTAGAGGATGATGTTAAACAGCAATGAGGTATGTCGATTTAGCCTGTCTGCAGAATTTAGATCACCATCTCAGAGAGCAAGATACAAAGACAGTCTTTGCTCTTTTTCATATATCACAGCACTTGAAAGCCACCAAGTCTGGTCCAGTACAGAGAAGTCATTAATTTGCATTGAGGGTTTAAAATGTGAAGCCAGAATCGTAAGGTTACATAAAAAGCCTTGTTAAATCTTTTTTTCAATATTCAAATTATGTCCCAAACTGGGCAGATGTTCCTTTTGTTAAATGGACCTTTTTCTAGAGCAGGCTTGTCTAACCTATGGCCCGCTGGCCAGAATCTGGCCCGCCAGCAATTGGAATCCAGGGAGCTGGGGCCAGGCTGGGGACTTTGACTTTGCAAATCTCCCTCCCTGAGCACGCTCAGAGGCATGTGGCTCAGGGCGGGAGAGGCCTGGCCAGGCAGTGACTTGGCATATGCTCCTGCTGCTCCGGCCAGGTAACTGGGGGTGGACTGGGAGGATTGGGGAGCCGGCCACCTGGGAGTGGGGAACAGGAGGGGTTGGGAAGCTACAGGGAGCGGATGGGGTGTGCCGGGGAGCCGGCAGGGAGTGGGGGAGGGTCGGGAAGTTGTTTGCCTGGGAGCGGGAGGGGTCGGGGAGCAGGGTGTGTGTTGCGGAGCTGGTGGGGAGTTAGGGAAGGTCAGGGAACCACGGGGGGTGGAGGCGATTGCAGCGAGAGGGGAGCTGTAGCTGGGGAGCTGCAGGTGGAGATGCTGTGTGAGCAGCTCCCTACTGGGGGTAGAGGAGGGGCTCGGCCAAAGAGGCAGGCACCTGCATTCAAGGTGCCAGCGGCGAGGGTGATCTGTGAGGCAGGAGGGGCCGGGTACCACTCCATGCTGTGGGGAGGGCTGGATGGGGAGCTAGGAGCCCCTCTGTCTCTGATTAGAGTAGAGGGAAGGGGGGGGCGGGTACTGCTCTACTGCATGGGAGGGAGGGGACAGAGAGCTGGTGCTGCTCTGTGTTGGGGGAGGGAGGGGCCGGTGCTGACTTCTGCTGGGGGAGGTGCTGCCCGGTGCCCCTCTGTGTTTGGGAGGAATGGGGGTCAGTTCTGCTCCATTACGGGGGAGGGAGGGGCCAGAGAGCCAGTGCTGCTTCATGTGGGGGGAGGGGCCGGGTGCTGCTTCATGCTGTGAGGGGGGGCACGTATGGGGAGCTGGGTGCCCCTCTGTGCTTGGAGGGAGGCAGGGGCTGGGTGACACTCTGTGTGGGCAATGGCGGGGTGGGGGAGCTACGGCATGTGAGGGGCTCAGGAGTGGAGGGGCTGGGCACTATGATGTGCTAGGGAAGAGGGGGGAACCTGGTGCTCCCAATGTGCAACGCTGTGAGCAGCCAGTAGGGAGGGGCACCAGGAGCTGCAGGTGAGGTGCTGAGTGGGGGTGGGGAGGGACTGCACTCCTGCCCTTTCCCCCATGCTCTCTCCTGCCAGCCATGCCACCTCTTCTCTTCTCTTCCCCTGCCCTGCTCTGCTCCCACATTTTCCTCTGCCCTGCTCTGCTCCCCTGCCAGCCATCCCACCCCTCCCCTCTCTTGTCACCCTGGCCCTTGTCCCCATGCTCTCCTTAACCCTGACCTCTTTTGCTCTACCACCCCTTTTCTTCTTTGCCACTCCTGCTTTTGCAGAACCAAATTGAGTTTGTAAACTGGTGTTTATTTTCTGACTGTTTAAATTTTATTAATATGATCAATTTCTATGCCTTATCGATCCAAAATTTGGTCGCTGTCCCCCCCCCCCCAGTGAGAAAAGAATTGCAATGTGGCCCCTTACTGGAAAAGGTTGGACACCCCTGTTCTAGAGCTTCCACAAGTTAACCGTTCCTTAATTTTAGGACAGTTTATACTGTACAGGGTAGCACTTCTTTGTTTTTTCTTTTTTTTTTTTTTTCTTTCTCCAACAGGGATTCGATATGCCAAAAACTCATTTTTCCCTGAGGCATAAATGTTCACTGTAGTATATGCATTTGTGTGAAGAGGCTTGAAATACTCCATAGCTGAAATTCTGGAGTGTTAACTGAATGACCAGTAGGTGGCATATCTGTTTACCAGGAAGGCATTTAATGTATGTAACTTCATTCATTCTTTGATTGATGTTCCCGTCTGTCATTGCAGTTTTGAGAAGCTGTTTCTTCCCTCAGGCAAGATTTATCTTGTTCTCATCTGGTGTTAGTTTATTTGTATGATGTCCTATTCTGCCCATTCTTGTTGCGAAATGGGAAAAGAGAAATCCACAAAAAACTACCTTATTTTTATTCTTGAAGGGTAATCTGCACTTGGCTTTCTCAGTACTTTGCTTGACTTCTCTTTTTTTTAAATTGTCCACCATTTGAGTTTTCATTTATCCTATCTGCTCCCTATTTTATTACAGGAAGGCTATATGATGAAGGAATAACAATATTTTCAACTTGGAACACTGATGTTAATGAAAAAAGTAGAGTGGTACTGTATGCAGAAGATCTGTTGAGATTTATAACACCCTGATTCAGTCAGTGCCAGAACAAATAAAAACAATGAATGAATTTAGTAAATGCCTCTGAACCCAACAATAGATCCACATTATCAGAACACCAATCATTATACTAAGATATGCTATATGATAAAATACCTGATTTTTCTTGTTTCCGGTTTGATACTTCCTGTACACTTGTAGTACAGATGACACAGCAAGCTTGGTTGGAGAATGGGGTGGCCAAGTCCTGTTGCAGTTACAATCGCAGAGAAAAAATTACTTGCAAATTGGCAGGGAATTTTTGATATAGTGAGGGATGTGGGCTATGAAAAGCTTTTAATGTAGAAAGAAAAGGCAAGGTGATACTGTATATACATTTATTAAAACCACATCATAATAGAAAAATACTACTGAAAGTACTGAACAGGAGGTAGTTATATGTCCAGCTACCAGGTGGAGAAACAGCAGAGACATCTGAGATTTGAAAGTCTGTTCTAGTTCATTTTTCTCTTGTTTCCTACTACTTAATAGTTGCGTTGGCATCCAAAATCTTTAGATTACAGTCTCTATCTTCAGTTACTATAGAAAATGCACCCAGCTTTCTCCTAGGAGAAATTATCACCAATGCAAACACATTGCAAAGAGATTAATTTGATTAGTGTCTTCACCATTACAACTGAGAAGTCTAATGTTGCTGATCTTTGGACCCTTATTAAATCATGGTAGCAGTGTACATTCTGAATACCATAAGGAATGTGAGAGGTAGCAAAACAAAAACTGGGAAGTATTAGGCTTAAGCATGGCAAAAGAGCCTCAAAATGATGCACCCTATTTATTCTAGTACAAAAACCAGATACTGTATGCTAGTGTTTTGTTTTGCACTGAGTGAGAAGCTAGAAGGTCCTGACAAAGCAAAGTTCTTTTTTCTAAGAGGGCTATTGTCTGATATCCTTAGCATCTGAGTCAGAAGAGAAAATGGCAGGTGCATTTGACAGTAGTGGACCTCCTTATGGCCAAGCGTTGTGCCATGCTCTAGTGTTTGCCTCTCCCATCCCTCTCACACTGTCTGCAACCAAATATGTTCCTTCTTTGTGACTTGGCCTTCCAGCCAGTTTACTGAGTCCCCTTTCGGGGTTATCAAGTCCTGCTACACAAAATGGCAGTCTTCCCTTCACTGCTGTGACCATGCCACTTGTCCAGTGGCTGGTAGGGGAGCTTGTGTCTGTCCTCTATTCAGCTTAGTTGCAAAATCTGCCCTACTCTATAGCTCTCTACTTTATCTCCTGAATCTTTCCTACCTCTCTAGCTCTCCTATTTCTCTGGATATGAGAGTCCAAACTCCCTTTGCCCAGGCAGTAAATGTAGGCTACTCTCTCTAGCCCCAAGCACACTGCCCTTCTCTCAGGCTATTTCGCTGCAGCTTCTTTCTGCCCTTAGCTACTGGGCTTTATACAGACCCCTCATGTTCCTGTCCCTGAGCCTGCTTGGAGAGTTGATTGGCCCACCTGCCACTGTAATCTCCTTCAAGTTTTGTGTGGAGTGGAGTTTTGCAGACAGATGTCTAGTTATAAAATAGTCAAGATTCCCTGTACTTGCCTCCTCTGAGTACCATTTACATTGGTCACTGCTCATATCTCTTAAAGGGCTTTAAGCCGCGAAACCTGTTGATGCTAGGATCACTCACTGGTATCTGGCTCTGCAGATGTACTCATTCACAGTTTATCATGGGTCATGTACAGTTCCAGTGAATGCCTACTTCTTTTTTTTCCCAAGCTGTCTGGGGTACAGATAATGCAGGGGTACTATCTTCCTTTCAGCTACATCACTTCATTTCCCCCTCCCCTTGAATAGATATTCAGGAGAAGAGCTGTTGAAAGGGTTGCTGGTGAGCCTGAAGGGAAAGAATGCTTTTGGGAAAGTGTAGGGCTCCACATAGGTGGTGGGAGAACCTCAGGTTGAAGGATCTTTTTTTGTTTTTTGCTTAGGGTAACTTGTTTTTTATTTGATTTGCTGTTACCAGGGAAAATGCAGATTTATTGCTTCTTTTTTAGGACACCCCACTATGTTACACACGTGCTTAGTCATAGCTTAAATATGTCACATAAAATTACGGAAGTCTAGCTGTATAAACTAAATTCCATAGCTAAAACCTTAATGATCCTCTAGACTAGAATTAGTTAGTCCTGCCTTCAGTGAGAGGGATCTAAGTGTGGATCTAAATGATGTCATGGCTTTAAAAAAAAAAAAAAAAAAAATCCACAGATTGAGGTTAAGTCCAACAGAGATTTGAAAAGGAAGTTATAGTTCGTAAGGAAGATTTAAATTTATATAAGGTTGTAAAGAATTATATCCTGTGATATAAAACATGGTGGCTGAGTTTATTTTTTCTGTGGCCCTTGTCAACAGAGTATCAAAGTACCTCCAATTAAATATGAGCTCATGAATGTTTTATAAAATACTGTAAATGGTGCAAGAGCCTTGAAAATCTATTTCTTGGGGAAATGGAGATCTGGGAGCAGGGTTTTGTTTTTTTTTCCCCCCCTAACATGTTCATTTTGTGCCACTTGAGCAGCACAAAAGTAATTTACTCTGTCTGGAGATTCCCACAAGAAAATTCTCCCTGTGTAAGAAGATTCTCTATTTGCCTAATTATCATCAGTTCGACCTGAGGTGGCATCAAGCTCCATTATGTTAGATCCTTCATTGGTGTAAGCTTCCTTATGCAGCTTGAGCCAGTGTTGGTAGCTAGAGTAGGTAGCCTGCTAATTTAACTTCTACTGGAACTGAATGACTAAGCATCAGGGAGTTGCACCAATGCCTTGCGGCTGCAAGTCTCTACTACATCTGAGAGCAGATCGAATATAGTGGGAAATTGGAACTCTAGAATGTGAATAAAAAACTTCTTACATTATCTTCGGATTTCTGGAAACAGAATTTTGTTTCACCAAAACTAGTAAGACTATTGCATTTCCAAATACGAGCAACAGAAGGCACCCTTCTTTTACAGAGAGTGGAGTTATATAGTAATGACAAAAGCATTGGAATAAAATCAGTGAGCAAATTAGCATAATTCCCAGATAGGAATTTTTAATCCCAAAGTATTCCTTTTGGGCATTAGAACAAATATAACTGATGCAAAGCTTAAATGTAATGCAGAAGCCTTGCTGTTATTACTTCAGTGAGGAAAAGCTTTTTGGCAGTTTGGATAGACAACATTAAGCCAACAGTAGAAGCCATGTATAATCCTCATGATAGAAAGCCGAGTTATGGAAAAAATTACAAATCAGTAGAACATTTCCAGGAAAAATAGAGTAGTGTGAATATTCATCTGTAACCAAAATCTAGACTGTCATTTTCCATTTTAGCATGGCGTTTTAGTCCATTCATTTGTGAGACAGTAGGATCAGAAGGTAGCAGGAGGGTGATAGAAAAGTTGCATCCGTCCAGAATGGTCAAAGCTTTGTTCCTTTGGACTGAGCAGGGGTTACTACAGGTCAGTTAGGAATACCTGAGGCCAGTCAGAGACCTGATTTAAAAACCCCTGCTTCAGCCAGACAGTGGAAGGGAGGAGAGCTGGTAATAGTATTGGAAGAGTGCAGTAGTTGGCCAGTGGCTCAGAGAAGATCCCAGAGAAAGGTACAGAGATGGGAGAGGGGGAAGTAGCCCAGTGGAAAGAATTGCAGATGCAACCACTGTCAGCAGCTCTTAATTGCTATTCATAGGGCCCCTGGTCTTGGACCCAGAGGAGAGGGTGTACCTGGGTCCCATCCTCTTCCTCTCTTGCTCCACTGGGCACATTGTGGTGGCCAACACCTGGATACAGGTGCGCCCTGACCCAACATGAGAAGGAAGAGTGCAGGACCTACAAGAGCTGGCAATTTGCCACACATTTTAAAGCCATTTTAATCTTCCGGGGAGCAAAGATTTTTATTCTATCCATTCTATTTTATTTTATCCTTTTTTATTCTATCGGGAAGCAAAGGTGACTAGAAACTTAAATTCTAGAGTTCTTTCTGGCAATTTGCCTTGTCAGTGGAGCTCAGATTACCTCTCTGCCTCAGAGACAGCGTTCAACAACTCCTTAAATTTCTCTTCAAAACCAACTGAGAGGCTCACCACCAAGGGCAAAAATTGTGAAAAATCTGCCACTATTTTCACTATTGTGGAATCAGTCTGCTTTTCCTACAAGCAGATGAACTAATCTGAAATAGAGATATTTGACCAAGTAGGATATTTTGGGCTGCCTTCATCACATGGTAAAAAAGGACGTAGGCTTGGTCTACACGTGGCCGGTATTAGCGATTCCAGGACCCGGGGCAAAAGTCAAGTATGGGGCCCTCACATGGGGGGACCCCATCCTTGACATTTGCCCCTTTCCAGGGCTCTGTCAACTCCCCCCAAATTCCGGCCGGTTCCCCGGCAGCCAAGGGCCCTCTCTAACCCGCGCGTGCGTGCCTCCCCCCGCCACTACCCACCTGCTGCTCTGGCTCTTGCCTGGCTGGCTTACATGTAGAACGTGCGCCAGGAGGTGGGACATTTAAAATGGCGGGGACTGGGGGGGGCCCTAGTGCAGCGTGGCTTGAGGCAGATGTCCACACTGCCCTCCGCTAAGATCGCCTATGGTCTACACTGCTGGCAAAACCTAACATTAGTACAGCACTGAGCGGGAAATGAACATTTTAGGAAGAATATTAATGTTTAGCTTCTTTTGTGTAGTGTTCCTGTGTGTGCTCCTTTTCAGGTACGCATGTGCCTCTGCGTCTTTGGTCAGAGATGTGCTGCAAGCATTCTTGTGCTAGATTCCAAGGATATATAGGGTTGCATGAGTGAACTGCTATTAGTTTCCTAACAGCCACCGTTAGTCTGTGCTGGAGCAATATGTACTGGGTGCATTTGGGTATGTGTGTGTTTGTTCATTTGTTCCTTTTTACTTTTTTCCCCGTTAGCAGCGTCACTTTGGATTCTTCTTTTCTGGGGCCTTCCGGCGTCCCCAGACTTTAAACATTGGCTTTTCTGGCGAGAATCTATTTCAGTTAGCAACTGACATTCTCAGTGTCTGAAGTTTGAGGGAGTATGAGTATCTCCCATAGTGTAAGATTTCCTCTTCATTTAAAAGCAGGCCTTGTAAGTTTAGGGAGACAAAGTTCAGACTCTTCAGATTAAGTTGTCTGCAGCCTTTGTGTACTTTTACACTCAAGTCTGTAGGATGCCCAAATAACCATGGTGGCAAAAATGCCCGCTTCCTTCTGTAGCAGGCAGGAAGATTGGTTACAGAACTTACCCCAGATATTCTGACAGACTGGTGATAGGCTGGTTTGACTACTGCAACTCATATCTAGGAGGAAAGCCACACCCTGAAAAAAAACTCTGACAGTTACAAAACACAGTAATCCTTCTATCTAGCAACACAGAGTGGAATGTTATGCTGGCGCTCCTTTCTCTGCATTCGCTCCCCTTTAAATACAATCTGAGTTCAATGTCCTACAATTCAAATCTTTCCATGGAATTGGTCTTAGTTTTTGGATAAACCTTTTCGTTTTCTAGCCATGACCTCCTGTAGCAGCCACGTTTTACTGAAATAATGAAACTGTCAGCAAGTAGGGGAGCATGATGCAGTATAGTTGTAGCCGTGTCAGGATATTAGAGACAAAGAGGATGAGGTAACTATTCTTTTTTTAATTAGACCAATTTCCATTAGTGAGGGAGACTGACTTTTGAGCTATACAGAGCTCTCCTTGAGCGCAAAATATGGAATTCTCAAGGGAGCAAGACAAAGACTTTATGAAACTCACTTTGTGAACAGAGATCAGAAACTACCATTTTGAAAACTAAATACAAAACTCATCTCTGTCAGTAGTTCTTTTTGCGCAGAAACACAGCTCCCCATCACCCTTGCCAAAAATACAGACAAAAAAGCAAATCATTGTTTGTTAATTCTAGCTGCTGGAAAGAAAGATAGGTTTTTTGTTTTTTTTAATTTGTGGCGTACAGTTTTTAATTCTTGATACTATGGTGAGGGATTTTTATCTTGGGTGTCCTTGGAACAGTAGAAACACTTAGATTTGTGGTTCACATGCTCCACACATGAGAAATGACACATTAATGAAATGCAGAAGTATTTCAAAAGATGTATATAATGTTTAGTGAAGGCTATCTGGAACATTAAGAGAAACTGGATTTGTGAGAAATTTAAAGTGCTTTCTTGGTGACTTTTAAAAGTTTTTCTATATTTGACCTGATAGTTTATATGTTTTAAATCATGACTTTCATAAACAGCTGCAGGATTAGGTTAATAAGAATAATGTACTTGTTTGTAGATAAGATTTGTTTAATTGAATAAATGTAAAATACTGGCCATTGGTTTATAATTTGGATATGCAGCATATCTTAATGGTAATAGCAAAGATATTTGTTGATATTTCCAGCATGATTATAGTGAAAACAAAATGCAACAGAGTAAAACAATTATAGTTAGCATCTTGTAACCCTATAGGGTTTAAAGGGACAGAATTAATTTTGAATATAACATGTTTGTTTGTTTTTTTTAATTTCAGGGTCAGATAACACTAATGGATGTCCCAGTATTTAAAGCTATTCAACCGGATGTGAGTAGTTTATGGACTTTGTTTTTAATTTTAAATGAAAAGTGTCAAATTTTCTTGTGGTGTCAACCAACAAACATGAATTCTGGAATTGGAGAATAAGTATGCTCAATTATCTTGACTTTCCATTTCTTATAGGTTTGAAGCAGATGGTTTTAAAACATGAGCGGCTGAATAGAAGTAATATTGGTGTGTTTGGGGAAAACTGTTGGAATTTAAACATAGTCAAGTAATGATAAAGCAAAATATCTGTCTTAATCTTTCTTTTGCAGTGTTTCTGAATGTTAAACATCTGTGATTGAATATATAGATCGTTATTTTAAAAGCTCCAACTTTTTTTTACTAGTTGAAAGACACAATTGTTATATTTGTGGTGTTTGTCTTTTGACCTGAAGACAATAAATATGATCATAGAATGCTTTTTGAATAATGATTATGTATCAATAGGCCAATTTCACTTTTTAGTATCTGTTCAAATTTTCCAAAGTACAGTGAACTACATGCCCTGTCTTATTTCCTGTTCTCTAATTTAGATAGAATACCCATATACCTGAATGTGAATGAAGTAGGCAATGAAAAGGAAATACTGGCAACAAGCCATTAGTAGTACCCGAAATCATACGTCAGGAATTGAGTGCTTCATTCTTTTTTCTACCCGAAGTGTGTGTTAAAAGTGTAGGTTAATGAGATGCCTTTCATACAGTGATTCCCTTTCTTTTTCTCTTAACCCACCCTGTGATGCTGAAAAAGGTCTCTCTCAACCAACTGAAGATGTGCGCCAGAAGAAGGTGATGGGAAGAGACTGAGACTATGAATACACTAGAAAGTTTTGACAACAGAAGTTTTGCTGGCAATCCAGCCATTGCTGTAACTAAATAGACATTGCATCTTTTCATGGTCGTCTGTCAGTGGCATGGTGTGCATATACACTATCAGCTTTTTTGTTGACTAAGTGAGCAGTGCACTATGGGTAGATATCCCACCGTGCAACTGCATACGGGGGTCTTTGGGAAGGGTTTGCCGTGCCTCACAAGACAGACACAGCGTCACATGATGGTTTCTGAATCACATCAATCCATGAGCAATCCTGCTAGTTTGAGAGCTGTGTTTAAAGAGCCCTGTCAGCCAAAGTGACATTGCTGAACACAAGCACAGGATGCCCGGAGAGGAGAGATGGGAAGAGGGAGAGTCAGACTACCCGTGTTGGGAAAAGGAGTAGTAGTGTGTGCACTCATCCTGTCTCTTTAATGTACAATAGCAGCTTGAGGCAACCAGAGAGACCAGCCCAGTGCAACGGAGGGGGTGAGGAGAAGGACACAGTCCCCACATTCCTTCCTGGCTCTGCACAGCACATCAGGAATACACCCCTTCTGTGTAGTGTAGGGCAGGCAGGCAGCACTGTCATTTGCTGTGCTGTGTGGTGAATGCCATGGTGAGTTAACTTGAAAAATTTTGAGGCATTGAAAGGGGAGGAGCAAAGGTAGATGGCTCAGGGAAACCAAGCTCATACTGTTTACCAGAGTGATCTCATGATGGCGTGCTGGGATAATCATGAGGCTGTCTTTAGCGATATAACCGAAAGGCAGTGTCTGCACACAAATGTGCTTTTTTACAAAAACTTGGCCAAAAAACCCCGCTCTGCCTCTGGTCTAGGTGGTTTTATTTTGTCAATTTGTTTATTATGACAACAGGGTCATTGCAATGTGTGCACCAGGGTTGATTGCTTTGTCAATGAAAGATGACTTGTCAAGAAAACTTTGTAATGTAGACAAGGCCCGAGTGATACTGTTTCCACTACAGATGCAGCATGGAAACATAAGAGCTCTTATGTATAAGATTGAGTAGTCTTTTGTGGCTAGTCATTCTAGGTCTTGGATGTGTTTAGCTCTACATTTAATATAGCTTGGGCCATTGTTAGTTCTGTTTTCAGCTGTTGTGATGCTTTGAGCCAGTATCAGTGCCATTTCATACAGTTACTTTGTCACCTAACTTCTCTTCTTTTAATTTGCCCTAACTTCTGGGCCACTTGATCTATTTTGACTTATCTTCTGATTTAGTGGTGTTTCATTTCTATGTCTGTGGAAATTATAATTGATTTGCAATAGTTTAACAGCAGTTACAGCTGTCTACCACACTTCCAAACAGTCCCAGATTTTGTATGGCTGGCATGCTTTGTCCCACAAAATCCCTTGTCCTGGTTGAAGTGGTAGCTAGGCTTGAGCATTGCTGCAACTCCACGCATCAGAGGCCAAATTGTAGTGCCTGGAGCAGGGAGCAGAGTTCAGCCATTATTATGGGACAGGAACTGCAGGAGTCAAAGCTGTGGAGCTGGCTTGCTTTACAACTCCCTGACCACCCTATGTAATGATGCCCTCCCACCCCTTCGAGGGCAGGACCTGTCCTGCTTTAGCTACTTTAAGTTGGGATATTTGGTATGTTCAGTCTGTTAAATTGAGCTTGTATAGGGTTTCCACTATATTGACTATCTTAAAGCTTAATAGTTACCAGGCTTTCACTTTGTTGTGTACTGTCTTCTTAGGAAGGAAGCTATTGTTTATTATTAGTGCTTTGACCTCAGTCTTGGCTATGTCTGAATGCTGTTTAAGATCCTTGTTCTGGTTTTCTTGCAGAAAAGCCTTGAATTCTGAACTTTGATCTGCATGCACATACATTGTTTTATTCTTGGTGAACATATGGCACACTTGATTATTCTGGATAGGGTATGATTTTTATGTGCTCTTAAGTTAATACAAGTGTCATCAGTAGAAAAGTTCAGCCATCAAACTCCTAATTATACCTCTGAGGCACACTGTGAGCCTGTATGTGGAGAAGTGGAGGTCATGAGATTTAAATAAATAAATAAATTGAAATCCTACATTTACTAGTGATCTATTTTATGTAAGAATGGAAACCTGGCTGGAACAACTTTTAATTGTTTGAGCTTGCACCCAGTTTATTCTTCCTGATCCTTTGCCAGCCCTGCACACAGCTAGCAGCCAGCTGTGCAACAGCCACCACAATGCAGCATGTGAATGAAACGAATGAGTTGTTTAGCATCCCATACTCATTTTTTGACTTTTTTTTTTTAGTATCACTGCAGATCATATGGAGAGTCACTTGAGGGAGGGGAACAAAACTCAAGCAGCCAAGTTTAAATTTTCAGATTGCTCTAACTGTGTGATATTGCATACAGGAGGAGGATGGAGGCAAATAACTTCAAAGATCAAATTCAGTTCGAAAAGAGAAACTAGGTAGGGAAAGTTAAGAGAAAAAAAATTGACACATTCTCCATTAAGAAAAGTACCTGTATCTAACTTGAAAAAAATAAAAAAAGCTAAGATCCATATTGTACTTTCAAAAGCTTTTGCTGGAGGCAGATTGATTTTTATTAAGTTACAGAGGAGAAAAACTTTCCTACTTTTCATACATTCCCTGAAAACGTAAACAAGTGTTGACATGATGTGTTAGTGGTCCACCAATTCACATTTCAGTTACTTATTGACGTAAAGTCTGTGACTTTTTACCTAAAATGCATCTGAGGTGTATGTTAATCTTAGTTCCTCCTATTGAAGGATTTCAAAAGTAGGTTGGAAAACCAATACTGGGCTATACCAGATACCATTGGTCCGGCCCAGTATGGCTGTTCTTGTGTAATGAATTTTCATCATTTTAAAATGGCTGATCAGTACTTCTATTTTACAGCTTGTCTACACTAATAATTAGTTTGCACCAAGCTAGGGAGTGAATATGCCCTGTGCTAGCTTGCCACACGTGTAGACAAGCCCTTAGAACAGATTAAATCTAGATTTCTGAATAACCTTTACAGTATTTTAAATTTAGTTCTAAATGCATGCTGTTTAAGTGACTTCAGAATTTGATCTCTCACATAAGCTTAATTTGACAAAATACTGAGCTGAATATCTAATTTTTTTTGAGTAATTCTTTGTGGTGATCATCTTCTGGCATCTAAATCAATGGAGAAACTCCGGCAACATACTTAAATACTCCTTACCTTGATATATTATAGTATAAATATAGCTCAGAGCTAGTTCTGCCTGTCTGTGTGCAAATATTTACCGTAGTCATGTAGCCACAGGGAAACAAAGAAAAGTTTTGGAAGAGGTAGCATTTGGGGGCTGATTGAAGCAAATGTTGTTTTCCTAGGAGCAGATATATTCTGACCTTAACAACCGTTTGAGATAGTACTTTGCTAAACCATTAAAAGACTTGAAAGCCTGTGCATAGACATAGAAGACATATCTCTCTCAAGCATCCTCTCAAAGATGTACATTTGTACTCTTAAATATTTGACTTTGTTTACAATAAGTCAGTGGGAAAAAACTTGCATTCATAGTACCCAAACTGCTTTCCTTATCCTCCTTTAGTGTCTTCTTTTTGAGTGGTGTGCATTACTGAACATTAGTTTCATCCCTCCCTTGGCTGATTGAATACTCCTATTTATGGGAAGTAGCTGTTGTGCTTTTGAACTTCAGGAATCTTATGATGAAGTGTTTTTTGTTTGGATTGCACTAAAAGCCCCTCATGACACCAAACATTCAGAAAGGACTTTATAAACAGCGATGTAGTCCCCTGGATACTTCATTTCATCCTCAGCTAGTCATCAAAAAGAAAGTGATCAGCTCCTGGGCCAGTCTTAGTTTGTTTTTGGAACAGGTTATTAATGTGTTTTTAGAGTGTTCTGAAGGTTTTAGGTAGCTCAAAAAAGTTTTGTTTCTGTTTCATTGCAGAGATTTTTTTATTTCTTTTAACCAAATCTAGTTTCTCTCTGGGATATCATGTCTCTTCTGAATGCTAAAGACCCAGAACATTAGACTTGGTTAAAGTGATATATCTTGTTCCTTTCTGTTGTGTGAAGAATGCAACATATTAGGGTCCAAGACACTCAGGTTTAATAATTCAGACATTTATTTGAACCAAAAGCATGGCTTTGCGGTCGCAGTTAATATAAAAGCAATGAGTGACAGGTATACAGAAGAAGATAGATATGATTAGCTGGGTCATAGAGGATGTGTCCTATGTGTATGTTTACACAGCAAAGAAAAACCTGTGGCTGGTCTTGCGAGCCAGCTTAGACTGCAGGGCTGTTTCATTGCTGTGTAGATTTCTGGGCTTGGACAGAAGCCTGAGCTATGGAATCCTCCTAACTCACTGACTCTTAGGACCTGAGCTCCACCCTGAACCCAGAAGTCTATACAGCAATGAAACAGTCTTGCAAGCCTCAGCAGGCTAGCACAGGCCTCCCATGGGAGTCTAGTTGGTGCATAGGCATACCTTTCCACATTATATGACCATCTAATCAGCATTAAAATTGTTTTACATAACCTGTATAAGCTGTGTGCATAAGCTTCAATGTATGTAATGTTTGCTATTCCCCCTCTTTTCATGTCATGTGTCTTCTAATTGATTAATTTCCAATAATCACATATTGATTGTACCTTATGTAAGATAGGGATTTCCCTGTTTTTCCCCACTATAGTGACTTTCTGAGAGCACATTTTATATATTTGTTGCACTGATTAATTTTCTCTTATCTATGTCCTTTAACACAGTGTATTTGTGGATCAGAATATCACCTTTGTCTGACACAGCAGCTATAAACATTATTAAGCAAGCCACACAAGGACAAATTAGTAAGAAACCATTCCTGTCAAGCAATGACTAGGCAGAAGCCTGCTAGCCTAGCATGAATAGTACCCTGGCCTATCCATACTCATTTGCTATACATTACCTATGTTTATGAAATTCCCACCACTTCCATCGTCCTGAAGTCAGAAGGACATATTCACTGATAAAAGGCCATTCCCAGGCCAGGTAGGGTTTGACATCAGCCTGTTAGAGCAATTATTTTACAACTTGTATAGATCATACAATTTAAAGTATATTCTAAATCAGATTAAATAAAAATATATAGTTGATGTTTGTATCATTACAGTATATAAACTCATAATGATATAGTGTAATTATAAAAAGGGAAATTCCAACGCACTACATTATGTAACAATTGTTCACATATAACAAGTGCAACAACTAACAACCCGAACAGTAGCTCTCTAGCCTCAGGTTTCGAGGGATCCAGTACCTCAATAACATCTTTGAATTTGAAGATTCTTTGTGTTCTTTCTTGCCCACTTAGAGATATAGCTATGAGTGGGTCAGCATGGGCTGGGGCCCACCCACTTCGAAAGCTGGCCCACCCAATCAGCAGCAGCTCTGGTTCTGCATGCTGTACCTAGCAGCTGAAACATCTTGGGCAGCTTCCAGCCACGTGATCAGAAGCCAGATGTTCAGGAAGCAATGGGCTGAAAGCTGTCCAATGCTCCTGTTGCTAGGTAGGAAGTAAAGCAGAACAGCTGCTGACAATGCAATTCACTTAACTTTCTACCTGGCAATAGGAGGTTTCCAGCCATATTACTGGAAGCAACCAGCCAAAAAAGCTGCCTGATGCAGATGTTCCAGTTGCTAGATATCAAGTTAAGAGCACCGGCAGCAGCCATGCTTTGCTTTCACTTGTTTTTTGGTTGGTCCAATCTCCCCCGGAGCCTCAGCTCTTATTTGCTTTTTGCTGGCAGAATTTCAATTGGCCAAAAACCAAGCAAAAGCATGGTTACTACTGACGCTCCGACTCAACTTAACTTGGTACCTAGCAACTGGAGCATCAGCAGATTCTGAGCGTCCTGCTTTTGGGTCACATAACTTGAAGTAGGAAGTGGTCCACACCCCAGGTCTTGCTCTCTTTGGCCACTCCATCCCTTGAGATCCTTAGCTCAGTTACTCTGGTTCTTCAGCTCCATCCTGGCCTGTACTCCAGTGAGCTTATACTCCACTTTGAAGATCAAAAGGCCCTGGACAGTGCTTCAGAAAGTCTTCCTATAATTACATTTGTTTGTGTCACTGGATTCATTTAAACACAGAGAGGCAAAATTTCCAATGCTGCCTCAGGAAAGGGAGATTACAAGAAAGATACTGAAGGCCAGATTCCTGTCAGAGCTATGTTGATTTATTGAAGATGAGAATCTGACCCAGAAGGAGTATGCAGTACTGTTCTCAGTGTTTTAGCTACAGAAAGTACACGAACACTAGAACCACCATGTTATAAGTAATGGAATAATACAGCTGGTTGTACAAGAACCAGTAGAAACACAAGTCATGCAGTATAAAACTCTTATGAAGGTGACTTAGTTGCAATGCAACAAAACAAACATCTTGTGGAATCATTTTGAGATCTGAAACACTAAATATAAGCAAAGAGCAATGGCACAAACTCCTTAAGTATAAAGGAACAAGAGAAAATTAAAGATAACTATGCCACGAACTCCACTAAAAACGAAGAATTCCAAATTTCCTGCTACATCTGAACAGCAAAAAAACCTCAAATGGGCAAAGAATCCCATTGCCTTGCTAGAAACAGCTTATAGAATTGAGTGAAAATGTGGTGCTCTTCATATTTTTGGGTGCAACATCTGGATGAAATTGTCATTAAATACCATCCTCCCCTCCAAAAAAATAACACTGAAACTACAATCCCAGGTTGAGTTAACCATGCAAGAGTAGGTCAAATCAAAATTCCAGAAATTAAAACAAGAGAAGTAGTCTGTAATTACATAAAAATACTTAGAAAGGAATGAAACAAAAGCACAGAGTGCTGTCCATATTGGCACTTATGTCAGTGTAATTTGTTCTTTTTTCTTCCTTCCTATTTAAAAAAAAAATCCTTACTATTTTATTTTAACTTCCAAAGCGCTACAATTATAGTATAGCCTAGGTTTTTGTCCTTCCACTTCTCTCCCTTCCCAATAGGGAAGCAATTCTTTCACTTTTATTCCTGACTCTCCTAGGTTTAAGAGGTCCCTTCCTGATAATGGAACTGGTGGCCATCCACAGTGTATTGTTGCCTGGGAGAGGAACACATTTCCCCCAAGTTCTCCCAGTGCCTTGACTTAAAAACAAGGACAAAGAAAGATGGGGACATTAGACTTAAACTTATCCTAATGGAAGTGTCTCTTTGTCCAGTGTTGGAGCTGGGTTTTTATACCTCCGAAGGGAGACCCTCATGGTCAGCAAGATCATCTACCAAACCTCGCTCTCCACACCCAAGGAAGAGAAAACACCCTATGACTGGACTGATGGTAAGAAGAGAGTGGCCCCCTCCTCAGCCTCTGAGATGCAGACTTCGAGAATTGATGTCACCCGCTACATCCATGATATTAATGGCTTCTGATAATGGACACAAGTTCACAATGAAATTGAGTTCCTTAGCCTTTAAGAAAAGGTCTAAAGACTTTGCTAGGGCAGACCAACATTTACTGGTGCCACCCTCTATTTGCAGCTATAAAGCAAGCCCTCTACCTCATCCGTGGGTCTGAGATCCTTCATGGATCTGAAGAAGCTGATAGCATTGATATTGGCACTGACAAAGCCACCTGCATTGATTAAGTCACTGGCATCCACGAAAATGTTACACTACCAATATTCCTTGTGTCAGCACTGACTTTGGCACCAACTAATCAGCAGTTCTGAAAAAAAAATCGCTGGTTCCACCTGCTGCACCTCCTAAAATGTACACCATGACACCATGCACTACACTGGCATCGTTGATGCCCTATACACTGCAGGAGTTCAGATACATATTAGACCTAATGGTGTCCGATACTCCTGAATCTCCAATCCTCAAATGAGACTTACCCTAAATTTCACCATCACCTGAATTGAGCCATGTTACACACTCTGTGACATGAATGGCTCCTCTTTTCCCTAGTAATGCAGAGGAAGAGAAGGAATATGCCAACTCTGTTGTCCTATCAACATCAGGGCAAAGAAAACCAGCCTTCCAAGCTTATCCTTCAGCATCTCTGGGAATCAAGTCCTGGCAGTGGCCCTTTTGAATGCAACCTCACATTCCTCTCCCACCTCACTGGCTGTACTGGGACCCTTGGGCCATGTATAGGGCTCAGTTTGGTAATCTTTTAACACAACAGATTAACATCCTCTGTCCATCTCATCCTCATTGCTCTCCTGACCTTGAGAGGCACAAAGGATGAGGCTTCTACTCCCACTGCTTCCTGGTTCAGAAGAAATCCAGCATTTGGCATACCATCCTGGACTTCAGAAACCTAAACAAGCTTGTCAAACTGCAACAATTCAAGATGGTCACATTCTCCACCATCATCTCAGCACTGGAACAGGAGGATTGATTCTTTGCTGTCAGCCTGCAGGTTGTATACTTCCAGATTGCCATGCATCCTGCCAAAAGACACCATGTGATTTGCTGTAGCCAACAATCACTGCCAATACAAATTTACTGCCTTTTGGCCTATCATCAGCACCGTGAATTTTTTCCCCAAGGTAGTTGAAGTGGTTATGGCCTACCTAAGAAGGGAAAAAATCATCTTTCTGTTCTTGGAAAATTGCCTCCTCAAAACCCCATTTGAAGCCAAAGCACTCTAAACAGTTGATACAACAATGAACATTTAAAAAAACTTAGGTGGTCTCATCAGTCTTGAAAAATCCACCTTGAAACCTGTGCAAAAACTGGATTTTGTTGGTATTCAACTTGGGGTCCTACAAGCAAGAGTGTTTCTATTGCTGCACAGGTCATAGCCATAACAGACTTGATATCCAGCATTTGAACGTGTCCACAGATCTCAGCATATATCTTCAACTCCTAGGACACATAGTTGTAGCTATTTTTATGGTCAAACAAGCAAGACTACATATGTGATGTCTCCAGGGCTGGCTCAGCACTGTGTACCTCCCTTACAAACCCAGCATGCAGAAACACTTCTCCATGCTGAGCCAAGTCAAGGACCTCCTGCTCTGCTGAACACATCCCAGTGTTTGTGTTGGGATCCCCTTTCTCCAGCCTTCACCTCCCATGATTTTAACCACTGATGCCTTCCTTATTGGCTGGGAGCACATCTTGAACACAAAATACAGAGCATTTGGACACTCAAGTCTATCTTACATATCAACCTGTTAGAATTAAGAGTGGTCTGTGACGCCTGCCGACACTTCTTACCACTTCTCAAGGGCTGGACTATACAAGTTGTAACAAACAACCTGGCTTGCATATAATTCCAAATGGGTAGCTGTGTCAGTCTAGTCCAGCAAAACAAATTTATTTATTAGTCTTTAAAAATTCCACAAGACTCCTTATTTGTTTTGCTGGCTTTCAAATACTATATTAACACACAGGGAGGCATGAGGTCCCATTCTCTACATTCAGAGGCGATCATTATGAAATTTCTGTATACAATACAATGGCTTGATTTTTGGCTGCATACCTCCCTGGACATTAAAATACCACCACAGACAGATTGAGCGGAATCTTTACTCATGAACATGAAGGGGAGCTAAACATGAGAGCACTCTGACCCATATTTCGTAATGGTGTCATCCTTCCATAGACCTTTTCGCCATTCAAGGAAACACCTGTAGCATCAGTTTTGCTTGAGAGTGGGACAGGGATGTGGATTATTAGGAGATGTTTCTCATGACCTGAAATGGATCAATCTATATTGCCCCCGCCCCCTGACTTTCCTTCCTGTTCTGAGTATTATGCAAGATACTGGAAGACTGATCTCCAATTATATTAACAGCTTCAATATGGCCACAATACGCTCAGTACACTTATTTGCTTTGTATGATGCTATGCTGGCCAATCAGTCTTCCCCTGGCATTCTGGCTCCTTTCACAGGACATTGGGTGCATTCATCTCCTCAATCCACCAACACTCTACCTGACAGTGTGGCTTATTCTTGGTTCAGAAGTCCTAAAATAGCCTGTTCTGATTCACTAAAGCACATATTACATAGCAGACGTGACATCATCGGACATATGCTTAGCATATGAGCTCCATAATAAGCGACCTCCTATCTCATTAAGGGCACATTCCACACGAACACTGTCAGCCTCTGTTACATTTCTTAATAATGTTTCAATCATAGACATGAAAGGCTGCCACATGGGTGTCCTCAAATATATTCTCCCAGCACTGTGATCATGTAGGATTCCCTCTGCGAACACCATTCTTGGACGTACAGTCCTAACCTCAACCATACAAGATGTTCTGAAGTACAAACCTTTCAGCTAGGGTTACTGCTTTGTAGTCATCTGTAGCAGAGCACCCAGAGGGACATCACTCGAAGAGAGAGAGTTACTCATCTTGTGCAGTAAAAGGTTCTTTGAGATGTCTCCCCTTTTTGCCCTCCCCCACATATGTGCTGTGCTACCCTCTCTTTAATGTGCAACAGAGAAGGAGCTTGAGGGTGGTCAGATGGCATAGTGCTACTATACTTACCATGCACTGCGTGAAGGAGCGGAGGTGCATATGTGCAGTCTGAAGAACCCTAGTTATTGCACAAGTTGAATAACCCTCTTTGCTCAAGAGGTGGCTTATTCACACCCCTGGGTGACATAAGTTATATTGACGTAAATGGTTACACTGAGACTACACTACCACTGGTATCAGTGTAACTTATGCTTCTCCCACCAACGTAGCTGCCACCACTCGTTGGGGGAAGATAGATTAGGGCTATGTCTACACTGATGGTGGCAAATTTGTCACCATCAGTTCGATCTTCCGGTCCACTCAGTCGATCTGGAGTTCAGCCCATGGTAGTAAGTCCAGCCATGGAAGAAGAATAGTACTGAGTTGAATGGACGGCATTTCCCTTCAACTCGGCGCAGTGGAGACAGGGAGGTAAGTGAGTGTTAGAGAGTCAAAGGGAGATGTGCAAGATGCAAAAATGGTGACAAGGCGTAAGTCAATGAGTGAGCTCTCTTCCATCAGCTTAGAATGGCTACACTAGAGAGCTTACAATGGTGCAGCTGAATTGGTATAGCTGGGCTGTTGTAAACTCTCTCATGTAGGGCTTACTTTACCCTTGCCAATATCACAAATTGGATGTTATATACTTCGAGGACTTTCATCTGGGGGTCACCAAATGATAATTATACTACCACAAATTGCAACAAAGCAGATAATATATTCAGTCATTGGGAGTTTTGCTGTTGATTTCAGTGGAGTTATAATTTATCCTTAAATGTTTAACAATTAAACAAAACAACAAAAACCATACCTAAATGGATAACTATCCAGTATACTTGCTACTTTTAAACTATGTCCATTTGTTTTGTGATAGAGAACAATAAGGTTGCAATACAACTTCCATTATAAATCCCTTGTTTTCACTCATACTTTCTCAAATGCTTTTTTTTTTTTTTTCTTCTTCCTCTCTTTAACTGAAACTTTCCATGCTGATCCATAGGCCAAAGGAGACTTGTTAAGTTTGAGAAAAAAATTTGGTGTTAGAATGGGGGCAAATATTTTTCTGCTTTAAAAATGTTCCTTTTTTTTAATTATTATTTTTGGGTTTTGCATGCATAGTCAAAAGGGCTTAACTTTGTAATATTTCCAGGCAGGCACATGATTGTTTCTCACTGAGGAATAGAAGTCATAAGTTTGGGAGGGGGGAAAATACACACCAAAAGTTTTGTTTTGTGATTAAAATTTTGCTTTTCTATGTACAGTAAATAATAGGCTTTATTTGTTTAAGTGCTGTAGGCTTGCCTGACTTTTCAGTGACACTTCATAGTGCCTCAGTATGCCCAGCATTTTCTTTTCTGTCTGTTTTATAAAGGAAATTAAACAAATAAGCCAATAAAGCATGGGTCACTTACAAAACTAAATCTTTTGTTTTCGAGGACACAGTCCTTTTGTTGGAAGAAAAATAAATAAATATTTGTTTCTCCTGGGACTTTGGAAAACTACTATAGTGTGAAGAATTCAACTTGAAAGAAAACAAAATCTCAAGTGAATGAGCCACATTGACAAAAGTTCTTTTGGTTGGTCCCCTAGAACAACTTCCAAGCAAGTTGTTCAGAGTCTCATGGTGTGTGCTTACATAGAGTGTTTTGTTGCTGTACGGTCCTTTGTGAGTTATAAAGCAACATGCCAAGTAGACCTCACTGTTGAGCTCTCAACCATTTTTTTTTTCTTTTGCACATTTGCAGAACCAACTCTAAAACTAAGTGATGGATAAAATAAGTTGCATTCTTCAGTTGTCAAAAGAACAAAAGCTAATTTGACATGTATTGCTGAACTTCAAGGAGATGGATTTGTTTGTATCTGTACAGCAATGTTAATATTTTGATCAGAATTGTGCTCAGGTTCTTCAGTTTTAAAAGGGAAAATATTTAAGAAAAGTTAGGTTGTAGCAGGGTGTACCGGCCATGTGGGATAGCCCCTGCCACTAAGACCTAATTAAAGGGAAAGAAGTCAGCTGAAGGAAATGGCTGAAAGCTGGGAACTAGGAACAGCTATGAACTCTAGGAGAGCTATAAAAGTTCCCAGGAAGGAGGGAGGGGCAGATAGTTGGAGCAGGGGAAACTGCAGGAAAGGAAGACTGAGCATCCTGCTGAAGAAGAGCAGAACCTGTAAAACCCTGAGAACTGTGTGAAGCAGTGTGTGTTGAAGGTGGAGGGCTGCGCATAGTAAATAACAGGGCACTTGTGAAGCAGAATGGAGTGGTCTGGAATTGGTATGTGGGTGCCAAAGCCCTGAGCACAAGGGGGCCCAGATGCAAACCATTACAGAGATAAAGAATGCACTCCGAACGGGCTTTTCATCTGTTGCTGTCTGAGAGATGACCGTTCACGTTAGATTACCCACCTCTTCAAAAATCTTTTAGAGCAAGAGCCTAAACTTTGAACAGTAATGTCAAGTGACCAGTGACACCCTTAAGAACTTGTTTTCTGTGTTACATAAATTGTTGTCAGGTCAACAATCAAAAGTAGAATTCAGAGTTCACTTTCAATAAATAGGAGAAATGAGTTTGGTTTGTTTGCTCACTCCCAAGAGTTTCAGTAAATACAACCAAACTTCATAATTGTCAGTAAAAATACCACCATATTTTATAAAATCTGACCAGTTTGTGATCCAACAAAGTTAGTTCTATCCAGTAACTAGATGAGAAAGGGAAAAGCCTGAAACATTCATAATTTTGTGCCCATTTATTACATTTGGATTGATCTTTTTCATGATTACAGAACACATGCAGAATATGTGATCTACATAACATATGTAAAATAATACATGCCTAAGTGCTGTTTCTCTCAATTGTTAAAGTGCATTTAAAAAAAAAAAAAAAGTATAATACATACTTCTTACAAATCATGCAGTGTAATTTGAGAAGAAGGAACAATACTTTTTCTTTAGCAGCACTAGGAACAGATTGTCAAAATACAGATATTCAGTATTCATGCAGACAAGCTTTTTTGTATTCACTTAATCCCAGATTTGAATGTGTGGATAAAGATTGAGCACGTGTAAAAGTGTCTATCTTGAAAATCTGTCTCACAGCATGTAGATTTTTCATTACTTTATGTACAGTTGGTTTTATGTGCTGTATGTATGTTGTGTGTTGTAGGCAAGAGACAAGTGTATAACTGGTATTGGTGCATTTACCGAAGAATTTGGAAATAAAAATTTTAAACAGGGTTGCTCCATTATAATTAATTGTAGTTAAATAGCACTGGAGATCAGCACTTTTTTCTCCTACAAAATCTTGATGGTAGTAGGGGTGGAGGTATTAGAGAAGGAATCATAATTTGATAGTTTCTAATAGCTAGTACCAAAAAAAAATTAAAAATCTAAAGAACTATCATTTGTTAAAATTTACAAGTGAAGTTAATTATTAGGGACTCTATTTTTAGGTTTAAAGGTGAGGAGAGAAACCACTGCATTTCCTCGAGTGATTTGCTGCAATGTTGCCTAGGCTGTTTGATGACATAACATTCTAGGATAGTTACAAGGCCAGTGGGGCCTCAGGGGGAAGAGGAGCAGCCTGAAATCCACCAAATTTGTATTGTACTATTTCATCCATTTCAAAACAAAAATACCCCGAGCCCTGAATTCAACCAAAACCAACCCCTCAAATTAGATTATGAAACTTTTGGAATAATATATGTCTAGTAAATTTTTTTTGGTCTTATTTGCATCCAACCCAATAGATGAAATTTATCAAAATAATCTGGAAGAGATGTAACTGCCTATTTTTTACCTTGATACATTATTTTATTTCATTGCTAAAATGAGGGTTTGAGTACCTTGAAATGTATATAACCAAGTCTAAGTCTGTAAATATTATAAATTAATTTTCATCCTCCTGTTCCAGGAGCTGTCAAGTTGTGGGTGGAATAAAAAAGAGAAGTACAGTTCTGCACCAAATGCAGTTGCCTTCACTAGAAGATTCAATCATGTGAGTTCTTATAATTATGGCAACGTGATGGTATGCATCAGTTTAAACATCATGCACATGGAATGTTTAATCTATATATTGTTTGTCATTCACTGCTAAATATTTGGAGATCAATATGCCTATGATGTAAATGGCTTGCCTAGGTGCAACAGTGTGATTACTTTAGAGTAAGTCAATCTTTTAATAATTTACATTTTTTCAAATGTTGATCATTTTTATTAAGCTGTTTTGTCATATGACAAATATTGCTGAATAAAATAAGGAAAAATATTAAGTGGGGTTTCCCGCAGATGTTTGTTGTACATTTCCTTTTATAGGGAGGTTTGGGTGAAGGATTTAATGTAAAAGGGATTCCTGATGCAATAGAAACAATTTCTCATTTACAAGACTATATAGTGTTTCTGACTTCTGTAGTTTAGTTCTTGTCCCCAAAAACGTGGAGCTGAATTCCATCAGAATGATTACATGTTTACTGTGCTTCTGAGAAGACTGTTGAAAATGTGGCTAGGTGGTTATGTACCGTGGTAATTCCAAGTTATGAAAGGCAGTGGAAATCTGGCCACAGAAAAGAATTGGCTAACATATGTTACAAATCCCAAACAACCTGTATGTTGTGCTAAACTGAATTGCCAGTGAATCTCCTGTTTTGATGTAATTTATCAGCCAGAATGACCTGAAGAAGAGCTCTGTGTAGCTCAGAAACTTCTCTCACCAACAGAAGTTGGTCTAATAAAAGATATTACTTCAGTCACCTTGTCTCAGCCATAATGTCTCTATTTGCTCAAGCTTATGAAAATCAACTGGTCTTTATTCATTTTTGGTTTTGTGTGGTTTTTTTTTTTAAATGCAGCTTTCTAAATAAGTCTTTGATACTGTGTTAAATTTACTGTTTCAGCAATTACTTGAAATAACAATATTTCGGAGGCCCTTTGGAACTCCATTATACTTAATTGTAACTTTTTAAAATAATGCCATATTTTTGTGTATCAAATGCAGTAATTCTCCCTGTTGGAGTCTCCGAGGGCTCTTTCCTTGACTGACTCAATTCTTTTTCCTTTTTCTTCATCCTCTTTCAACAGTTTAACAGTCACTTCTGTGATGATGACTCTGATAGACTTTTTCAGTCCAGACCTATTATTCTTGAATCTCACCTCTCATCCCTCTTGGATGGCTTTCTGTCATTTCAAACTCATTGATGCCAAAGCTACGCTTCTAACTTTTCCTCCTTAACTCTTTTTAAAAATAAAACCAAACAAACAAAACAAACACCCTCCCCCCCAAAAAAAACCCTAAAACTGAAACCGCTTACTGTCATGTAGTCCTGCAAACCACAGATCACTTTTCTTTCTATCTCCTGTACTCCTCCTAGTAAAGATATGACCAAGTCCTGTGATCTTCACACTGTTTAATATAGCCTCTCTTGGTCATATGAATAGCCGAGTTGCTTGTTTATGCAAGGGTTTTGAATGTTTAGCTTGCTTCTCCACAACTCACAGTCCAAAATGCCATTCCAAACATAATCTCATTCTAACAATACCTCCCAAATCTTGGAATCCCTCTATTTCCAGTAAATTGCTCACCAAGCTGAAACCTTCTTGACCTTTCTTTCAAGGCTCTCCATCATTCAGCCTGACTTGTATGTCGTTATGACTCCTTTTGCATTGCCCCAACTCCCTCTGCTACGCTATTGACTCTAGTCCTTGATGCTCCTTTGTATTCTCCTGTTGCTGTATCCTTTTTCATGCTGCTCCTTATGCCTGGAATATCATCGTAAATCCAATTAATCAAGCCAACAGCGCCTTCTTATTAAAGTCTCTCCTAAAAAAATCTCTTACTCAGTTGCCTATGGTGTGCTCTCAAATATTTTCAGTGTGTGTAGACTGTATATTTATAGTTTCATGAAATACCTTGTAATGCATTTGCATTCACATGGTTGCAGTGTTGCTTTCTGGGCAAGTAGGGTCTTTCTGAAGTGTGCAGTAGTCAAAGGGCTACTGTAAAGAAATGAATTTCAGGAAGGGAATTTTCTACCTGTTTTGTTCATTTCCCTTGATGTGTATTCATATGCATGTATTCATTTACATACAAATAAAAGGCAAGTAATAAGAAATAACGCCTATCAAGCCAGGGTAGTGATTTTTGAGTGTTCAAATTTGTTAGCTGTTTACTAAAAAAGTTTATCTTAAAAAGAAGCTTGTGACACCTAACTCAAAAACTTATAAAATTCAGACATGACTCAACAAGAATCAAGAGTAAGGTAAGAAGGGGTGATAGCATAAGGATTACAATAATAATGTGGTTACTGTGGTGTATGTGGAATTTTTATATAATCTAAGAACTGAGATATAATAATTTTGTGGACTTTGGGATCTGGTCAGTGAAGTTATTGTAAATTGGGTTATAAAAGGCTTCTCTGTAAGAGTATAATAGGGGGATTGTAAGAGTTGGGGTGGGAGTGAAACAAACAGGGAAGTAACCTTTGAACAAATACTTTGAACAAATCTTTTATAAGATCCTGAAGGAAACTATTAGCTTCAAGGATATTGTGTCCTATCTCCACTGGAATGACACATCTGATCTTCCAGTCTGGGAATGAAAAGATCAAAACAACATTAAAGAGTTCTCTTCATGCACATCAATATATGGGTTTATTAACCTGTGAGTTCATGTCTATGTATTATTTCTGTTAATTCTCTTTGTGTGACCAGATCCTTAGCAGAAATATTGGAATATTTTTTTTTGTTTAGGAGTTTTTCTATTATATCTACTCTCTTACATAGGTTCTTATTATTTCCATTCCACCAAAAAATGTTAAATTGTGATTCACAGTGGTTATATGCTTCATCAAGCTTAATTATCTGCATTCCAACCTAATACCATTGGTTGCATGGAACTGTTATCCTTTGCTGAAAAGACTAGCCATATTCAGGAAAGCTTCCTAGGAAACAGGTCTTGCTGACCTACAAAGTCCAATGTGCTGTCTTTGTTCCTTGAGTTTAGCCCATGTGCACTATAAGGTCTTGGTCCACACATTCTATCATGAGCCACCGGTCGACATCGAGGGCAAGTAAAACTCCATATCAACCTTCACAACAAAGAGAACCACTCGATGATCCAGAAGACCCATATCACAGGAAGACTCTCCCAAACACAACCCTACATCGGTGATCAGTGACATAATAGTACCATCACCACCTTCAACATCTGACGAATTCAAACAATTCCAAGATCTATTCAAAAGAGTAGCAAAATCCCAGGAAATATCTTTGCAAGAAATCCCTGAATCACAACACAAACTGTTACACATACTTCAAACAAAATCATCCTCCGCATCACCCTCCCCATGGATGAAGGGATATTGGAACCTGTCATTAACATATGGCAAACACAAGCCTCAATCCCAAGGCATCAGAGTACCTGTTCACACACCCTCCTCCCAATTCCTTAGTGGTGGAAGCGGCCAACCACAGAGGGAAACAACCTTTTAACAAGGCATCACCCCATGACAAAGACGACAAAAAACTTGACTCATTAGGAAGAAAAGTCTTCACATCATCAACCTTACTACTAAGGATCTCCACTTACTCAGCCCTATTGGCTAATTATGACCATGACAATTATTTAAAGTTAGTGGACTTTATTGAATACATCCCAAAAGACAAGCATACACAATTCCATGCTGTCATCAAGGAAGGACAATTAGTCTCCAGAACAGCACTTCAGGCAGCACTCGTTGTGGCTGATACATCCGCAAGGCTCATGGTGACAGGAATTGTGATGCGTAGAGCATCCTGGCTACACTCCGCAGATCTCCCAAAGCCCCTGCAAGCAACAATAGAAGATCTTCCATTTGACAAGAAAAAACTGTTTGCAGAAAACACTAATAAACTAATGCACACTTCAAAGGATTCATGGGCCACACTATGCACGTTCGGCATATGCCCCCAGCTGACAAGGAGAAGATCATTTAGATATCAACCATATAATCCCAGATATACATTACAATGCCAAAATCAATACCAATTCAGACAACTTCCAAAGGGGTAGCCGTGTTAGTCTATTGTAGAAAGACAACAGAGTCCTGTGGCACTTTTAAAGACTAACAGATTTATTTATCGCATGAGCTTTCGTGGGAGAAAATCCCACTAAATCAGATTCTTTGAAGATGGGAAACTTACAGAATGGGAGGAAATTAAATGCAGGGGGGTGTATGACATAGGATCAGGTCAGGCTGTAACAGCAAATCCTATTTTTTTTTGTCATTATTATTTTATTTTTGTCATTATTTGTATTTGCTGTTACAGCCTGACCTGATCCTATGTCATACACTCCCCTGCATTTAATTTCCTCCCATTCTGTAAGTTTCCCATCTTCAAAGCGTCTGACGAAGTGGGATTTTCTCCCACGAAAGCTCATGCGATAAATAATGCAGACAACAAAACAGAAGATGACAATTACAACTATAGAAGCCGACAACGCACACAGTGCAGGAGACAAATACCTAATCAAACTCCAGCGCCTCAAAATCCTCCAAACAAACAACAATTTTGAAGGTCAGGTTGAGGGCACGCAACAAACCAGTCCAACTCACTCAATAACAAATACTTTCCAAGGTTACCAGAACTGTCTCCTAAATGCTGTCGATACTGGACCGCCATTACAACAGACAGGTGGGTCCTAGAAACCATCAAATCAGGTTACACCATTCCTTTCATCTCAAAACCCACACCACATCACCCTCCCCCGTCCCTTCCCAGGGACACCACTCATGTACGGATCCTATACAGGAGGCACAACGTCTCCTGCATATAGGAGCCATACCACAGGAACACAAGGGGAAAGGTGTGTATTCCCCTTACTTTCTGACACAAAAGAAAACAGGAGGTTGGAGACCGATCCTCGACTTAAGGAGACTAAAGTTCATAAAACAACAAAAATTCAAAATGGTAACATTAGCATCAATAATCCCAACAATAAATCCAAACGACTGGTTTGCAGCCCTTGACCTTCAGAATGCATACTTTCACCTATCTATCCATCTGGCATGCAGCAGATTCTTCAGATTTACCATCAGAAACGACCATTGCCAATATGCCATTCTACCATTCGGTCTATCAACAGCATCCAGAGTCTTCTCCAAGATTCTGGCAGTAGTCGTGGCACACCAACGCACTTGAGGTAGAACAGTCTTTCCATACCTTGACGATTGCGTAATAAAATCTCCAAGCCAGAGCCTAACTTTGATAGTGCTAAACAATACCATAAGACTTTTCAAAAATCTCGGTCTTCAAATAAACATCAAGAAGTCCACTTTTACTCCCACGCAAATAATAGTATTCATTGGAGCATGAATAGACTCCAGAGTGGCAAGAGCCTTCCTACCACAACACAGATTCCAAAACATAGTGAATCTAGTCAGAACAATCCAAACTACACCGGAAACAACGTTTCTGTCATGTATCCAACTCTTAGGACATGTGGCCTCAACAACATTCGTCGTACATCACACGCGTCTACACATGCGACTTTTACAACTATACATCGCAGAAATCTACAGGCCGCACAAACACAATGCCAGACGAGCAATATCCCTACCGGGAGAAATAAAACAGACGTTACAATGGTGGATAACACCAAGCAATATGAACAGGGGCATACCCTTCACACAACAACCTCCGACAATACTAATGTGCACAGACACTTCTCTCATAGGCTGGGGAGCGCACATACAAAATCAACACCAAACTGTACAAGGCAAATGGACCCATCAAGAAGCCTTGCTAAGCATCCACTTTTGAAATTGAATAAAGCACAGACATGTAAAGATCATGATGGACAACATCACATGCATGTTGTATATAAACAGACAGGGAGGAGCCCAATCAAAATCCCTATGTATAGAAGCCATAAAACTGTGGAATTGGTGCATCAGAAATGATACAACCCTATCGGCAGCATACCTGTCAGGGGTCCAGAATACAACAGCAGATTCACTGAGCAGGAAGTTTACTCAAAACCACGAATGGGAAATTCACGACTCTATCTTAAACAACATCTTTGCACAACGGGGTCATCCATCAATAGATCTGTTTGCCGCACAACAAAATTGCAAATGCCCTTCGTACTGCGCAAGAGAGGGGCTCGGCAAAAACTCGAAAGGACATGCATTCCTCATTCCGTGGAACCACAGCTCAGCATATGCGTTTCCTCCAATACCATTAATCCTTAAAACACTACTCAAGGGCAGACAGGAGCAAACAACAAGCATTATGACAGCCCTGGTACACATTACTCACACAAATGTCGTGTACAACACTGATTACACTACCACTACAATTGAACCACCTATCGCAAGACAAAGGCAGAATGTTTCACCCAAACCTCAAACAACTCCACCTCAAAGCATGGTTGGTATCTGGTTCCAGGGTCAAGAACTGTTATGCTTGGACCTGATAAAACATATCCTGTTAAACAGTAGGAAACCATTCACACATAAGACCTAGCTGCAAAAATGGAATAGATTCTCCAAGTGGTGCGAACAATTAGATCACACCCCATCATCCACGCCCATCCACATTATACTGGATTACCTCCTACACTTAAAAAGAGAAGGACTTTATTTTAGCTCCATGAAAGTCCACCTGGTGGCGATTGCCACCTTCCACAACCAAATACAAGACTTATCGATCTTCGCTCACCCAATCGTCAAACGATTCTTAACCGGGATCCGAAACGTATACCCAGAGTTCTCCTTCGAGAATGTCCCTGTGGGTGCTCCACAGTGGGTAGTGACGCCTCCCCCCGTTACAGTTCGGAGATTTCAAAGCAGTGCTCGTTGGGGGCCGCGCACCGGGAGTCGTAGTCTCGCGAGATCTTGTTTGCGCCCAAGAAACGCGCGCGGCCCCAACCGCCTCAGTTCCTTCTCTACCGTTCACGGTTACAGTCAGAGCGACTCTCTTTTCTTCGGAAACCTTTAAACAGAAAACAAAAGAACCTTTAGTCAACCCTGTACTTTTCCTTCCCTCAGAATTTCGATCTACTTCCTATCTGTCCCCCCACACCCTCATGGGACCTACCACTTCTCCTAAAGACTCTCATGAAACCACCCTTTGAACCTCTAGCTACAAGCTCTCTCAGCCTCATGACCATGAAGGTGGCCTTTGTAATAGCAATCACTTCTGCCAGATGAGTGAGTGAACTAGCTGCACTTATGGCGGACCCTTCATACACAATCTTCCATAAGGCTAAAGTTTCCTTAAGACCTCACTCCAAATTCCTTCCAAAGATATCCACACCATTCGATACTAACTAGACAATTGTCTTCTATCCAAACCCTCATGCAAACCCAGAAGAATCTGTCCTTCACACGCTTGATGTCCATTGTGCTTTGGCCTTCTATCTGGAAAGAACAAAAACATTTAGAAATACCACCAAACTCTTTGTATCCATAGCAGATAGAAACAAGGGTACACTCGTTTCAAAACAGAGACTATCCAACTTTATAGTTAACTGCATACGCACTTGTTACGACATAGCTGGAATAACCCAACCGAGCCAAGTTCGATCACACTCTACAAGGGCAGTGTCAGCCACCACAGCCTTCCTTAAGAATGTGCCGAGAGGAAATTTGCAAGGCTGCAACCTGGTCAATGCCTCACACTTGGCAGCCATCTCAGCCTTTCACCCAGGTGAAGGAGGGAGATCAGTGCTCCCAACCCCTGTGGTAATGTGTTTTTTGGCTTTTTCTTTGGAGAGGTTTCCTCATGTTAAGGACCTGATCCCGATGTAGGACCTTAACCTGGTCCTAACAAAACTGATGGGTCCCCCACTTAGAACCGTTAGCGTCGTGTTCCCTCCTCTATTTGTCGTGAAAGGTGACATTCCTAGTTGACATCACATCAGCATGCAGTGTCAGAGCTCAAAGCCCTGACCTCCGAACTTCCTTACATTGTTTTCCACAAGGACGAGGTGCAACCCTGCCCGCGCCCTGCCTTCCTACCTAAGGGTGGTGTCCCAGTTCCACTGGGAGGAAATGCCCTGGCTGCAGTGTTCTTCCCCAAACCGCACTGCACCCCCACAGAGAGGACACTCCACTCCTTAGATGTTCAGAGAGCACTGGCCTGTTACATCAGTAGGACTAGACCCTTCTGTAAATCAACCCAACTGTTCATAGCCATTGCAGAGAGGATGAGGGGTATTCCAGTCTCATCACAAAGGATCTCCTCATGGATTTCCTCTTGTATACGTACATGCTATACCCTAGCAAGATACTCAGCTCCCACTTTAATGGCATACTCCATGAGGGCCCAGGCCTCTTCAGCTATATTTCTAGCTCATATATCCCCATTCAGGATAAAGTGGCAGCGTGGTCATCTGTTTACATGTTAGCTTCACGTTATGCCATCACTCAGTAAGCTAGGGATGGCACAGTACTAGGGAGGGCAATCGTCCAGTCAGTCTTGTAAAAAACTCCTACCCCTACATCCAAGGGCTTGCTTGGGAATCACCCGATTTGGAATAGGCATGAGGAAGCACTTGAAGAAAAGATGGTTTCTTACCTGTAACAGGTTTCTTCGAGAAGTGTTGCTCATGCCCATTCCAAAACCCACCCACTGGCCCCACTTGTCAGAGCAGATGGCAAGAAGGAATTGGAGGGTCGGTGAGTTGGCAGAGTCTTAAATGCAACCATGGAGGTGCCACTCCAGGGGGTGCTTGTGCTGACCCGACGGGTACTGCTGAGGAAAAATCTCTGATTGTGTGTGCACCATTTGGAATGGGCATGAGCAACACCTCTTGAACACCTATTACAGGTAAGAAACTGTCTTTTCTTCCATGAGAAATCTAAAGTGAATCCAGAGTAAACCTGGAGGTCTAAGTCTTGAGACTTAAACTTTCCCTGTCAATTTAAATGAATCTGAGATTAAAAAAGGATCATGCCTGAGGCTTCTGTTATAGTTCTCTAAAACAGCAGTTCTCAACTGCTGTGTCGCATCACAAACCCTCGCAGGGTCTTTTTCTGACAGTGTGAAGCATCTTTTGGCTGCAAGGCAAGTTGTGGTGGTAGGGCAGTGCCTGGTCAGGGGGAATCTGTGCTGGTGCTAAAATTGTCAGCAGCATTTTACAGTGGCGGGGGTTGCCCCTTTGAGAGCTGCTGTTTAAATTCCAGGTGACATCTTTTTGCAGCAGCCGGGGCTGCTGCTCCTTGAAGAGCCACCAACGAAAGTACCCATTGAGACTTTTTTTTTCTGGTGGTGGGGGGCTACTTGTATTTGAGCTGCTGCTGAAATTGCTGATGGAGAGACGGGGGCAAGCCTTGGCAGCGGTGGTTTGTCGGAAGGGGGCGTCCTGTTTTGTGCACAGTTGAGAGGGCTCCCAACTATGTCATGACATTACCAGGGTTGAGAACAGGCTGAGAGTCCCTTGACAGCAATTGTCCCAGCAGGGACCTTCCCAATGAAGAATAGCCAGTGTGTACCATTGCTTTGAAGCTAAACTTTAATTTCCTATGTGTACAAGGTAAACTAGTAGTATTTATTAACATAAGGCAATTAGCCATTCAGACTATCAAGGCATTTCATTGTACCAGCTAAATCAGCTGAAGACACCATATAGTAATATTATTTCCTGCGGTATCTTATGTCTTTGATCTTTTGAGTCAATAGAATACAGTAATGAATCATTAAATGACAGCAACAGAATTTTAGCATTTTTAAGCTAATTAGATCTCATTGTTAAATATCTAACATGATACAGGTAAACACAGACAAAATATACCTGGCAGCTATTCTTTGATTCTTATCAGTGGAAAGGAATGGGTTGGAGGTTGTTAGCCTGATTAACATTTCTTTGATATCCACAAAGAAGTATATTTGTCTTGATTATAATTGCAATGCTTTCTGTTAAGTTGTTATGGGTCATATATGGGTTGATCAGTCAGTTAGTGTCATATCAAGGGATTCAAAAGTTAATGACCCCATAGCAGTATTAACATAGTTGTATTTTGCTTACAGCAGTGATTTGGATTCTTAAAGCTTTTAAGTTAGTTTAGTTAAGTATTGTGTGCATTTTGGGTCAGTTAAGATTTTCATAGCAATATTAACTTTTGCATTTCCTAATAACATCGCGACTACAGGATAATATATGCTTTTACATAGTTTAAATGTATATAATTTTTTCATCTCATATGAAACAGACTTGCTTTAACTGCCCTTTTATGTCTTTTAAATATGTTTGAATTTCTTTTTTTAGGTGAGCTTCTGGGTTGTTAGAGAGATTCTTCATGCACAAACTTTAAAAATAAGAGCTGAAGTTTTGAGCCACTATATTAAAACTGCCAAGGTAAGAATTTGTTTGTTTTGGGACTTGCTAAGATGGAACTTTTATACATGAGTTCACCTATTCAAAAATACATATGGATAAATATTTGTCTAACACTTCATTTGGCTGCAGTAGAGTCTGTTGACATGTGGTGGTGTTTGGCCTGATCAGAGTGACAGCTTTTTAGCAGAAAGGGTGACAGACCAAAGCTCCATAACTAGAGCTATATGCCGAGAGAAGAATAACTTGTTTTAAGAAAATACTCTCAGATGCTTTATTTCAAGCAGTGTTTACCGATTCTCTTCTTGTATCACTATTATTTATTACCCATTTTGTTGGATAATCTGGATTAAAAATCTGCTGCTATTGCAGGTTCTGAATATTTTACTTTATTCTGGCTGCTGTTCTTTAAAATATATTGGTTTTTGCTAATGGGAAGGAAAGGGCTTGTGACGACTTCTCTTTTAGTAATAGTGTTACGGCTAATATCAGTCTGTCTGGTATGAAATACTTTCTTTTGGATGTAATATAATTTCAGAAATGTTTTTTGACTAAAGGGGTGGAAGTAGATCAAGCAGACTCTAACCATATTTCCTTGATTTCATATTGTTAATGTCTGTTGCAATACATTGGCTAATCATCCATTTATTAATCCTGTTATTACACCTCTGCATGTGGCTAAGGTCCCTGCAAGGCTCTAGGCCAGTTGTTTCCAACCTTTTAGCTTGAGAGGCAGGGCCGTCCCTAGTGGGGAGTGGGGCACGTGGCCTACGAGGCCCCCACCCCACCACATCCGGTGAGGGAAGGGCAGGCCGGCTGAGCTGGCCCTCTCCGCCCCTGGCCAACGCCGTCACCCCAGCCCCCAGATGGCAGGAGCTGGCCCCGGCCAAGGCGATGCTGGCTGGGACCCCAGGATCCTGCCGCTGCTGGCGCCCTGGCCTTGGCCTCCAGGCTGGCGGTGGCGGCGGCAGGAGCCGGCCCCAGCTGAGGCCGCACTGCCGGTGCTGGCCGCAGCATGCATGGGCACCATGCGCCTTGCTGCTGCTCCGCCCCTAGGCCTGCCTGCTCCTCCCTGGGGGTGGGGAGGGCCGGCCCAGAGGCTGGATAAAGCCCTTCCAGCTCTCGCACCCCACTGCTTTTGGCTCACTGCCAATGGCAGCGGGGGCAGGGCGAACTGTGGCCGTGGGGGAGAGCTGGTGCGGTCCCTCCACTGCCCCGTTGGGAGCAGGACAGTGTGGGGCCCACATAAGCACGGGGCCCAGAGCAATCGCCCCATTCGCCCCCCCAACCCCTCAAGGACGACCCTGGTGAGAAGCCACGTTACAGTTTTTTGTAGGAAACATCAAAATACAGATTCTGCTTAAATGTCCTCTATACTGTATTTTCATAAACAGGAATTCTAATTAGAGTGTCTGATTTCATCCCTGGAACTACAGTGTGGCTTCCGAATTTATGAACACAAGAAGCTTCTGTACCGCCTAAATTTTCTTCTGCCTGTCCTTTGTAAATTTGGTATTATTAATTGTAAATTTTTTTCATCACAAGTTTAATGCAATTGAGGTTACAGAAAATATGTAGTAATACTAATCCCACATTATCTAAACTGTTCTGTTTTTAAAAAGTTCATTTTGATTTCTGTTTCACATTTGCATTTGCAGAATTATAGAAACTTGGAAATTTATTTCAGATTTTGAGAAAATTTACATACATCATTTGGTCAATAATAGTTTGAGTTTTTTGTCTGCACACATCTCCACTGTTGGGGTTGCTCTTTGTTTTTAAGATGTAAACTGGAAGCACTTTGGAAAGCAGTGGCTAGTCAAGCAGTGAATGAAGCTCAGAGTCAAAAGTTTTGAAGTGTAGCTATGTCAAATATGTACACCAGCAACAATAATTTCAAGTTCTAGTTTTCGATCTTCCTAGTTTAAACTAAGGTCCTCTCAACCTCCTCCTTATTCAGGCATGCAGAGAAGCCTAAACTAGAGAAAGAAACATGGTCCATCTGTAGCTGCTGAATCTGTGGCTCTATTGACATGAAATCAGCAATTCTGAAGGGAGGCTTGGGAGCTTTATTTTCTGTAGACAGCTTCTCTTACCCTCCACCCTGGTTCCCATTTGAGGAGTTTTTCTCTTATAATTCTGTGACATGAAGTTGAAAATGCATTAGATCAGTAAGTACTAAAAAAATCCAGAAAGGATTTTCCACCCTATTCTGCTCCATCGCAGCTATTTACAGTAGTCAAGCATCAGGACCCTATTGTGCTAGGTATTTGTACAAGTATAGAACAAGACGACAGTCGCTGCTCCTGAAGGGTTTACAATCTTAAGTCTAAGATGACAGCAACATATGGGGGAGTGGAAGGAAATCATGAGTCAGTTTTGGTCAACAATAAGGACAGTGGTCTCAGCATTATAGTAATCTAACTATTGTCAAGCTTTTTTGTTGACATCCCAACAAAGGAGAATTTTCTAAGAGGGATTTGAAGGAAGAAAATCAAATAACTTGGCAGATGTTTTATGGAGTGCTCCTCCAAAGCATGAGGGGTGCCATGGAGAAAGTGCAGTGGTGCTAATCTGAAAATCTAACAAGTGGGTGATGGAGGCTGACATCGTTAGTGCTTAGGAGGAGGAGCTGACATTTCATAAGTGAATCATAGAATCACAGAAGAATAGGGATGGAAGGGACCTCACAAGGTCATCTAGTCCAACCCCCTGCTAAAAAGCAGGACCACTCCCAATAAATCACCCCAGCCAGAGTTTTGTCTAACCGGTCCTTAAAAATCTCCAAAGATGGAGATTCTACTATCTCCCTAGGTAGCCCATTCCAATGCTTCTCCACTGTCCTAGTGAGAAAGTTTTCCTAATATCCAACCTTGACCTCCCCAGCTGTAATTTGAAACCATTGCTCCTTGTTCTGTCCTCTGCTACCATCAAGAACAGCCTAGCTCCCTCCTCTTTGGAGCACCCCTTCAAGTAGTTGAAGGTTGCTATCAAATCTCCCCTCAGTCTTCTCTTCTGTAGACTAAATAAGCCTAGTTCCTTCAGTCTCTCCTCATAAGTCATGTGCCCCAGCCCTCTAATAATTTTTGTTGCCCTCCGCTGGACTCTTTCTAATTTGTCCTCATCCTTTCTGTAGTGGGGAGCCCAAAACTGGACACAGTATTCCAGATGCGGCCTGACCAGTGTCGAATACAGGGGAATTATCACATCCCTCGATCTGCTGGCAATACTCCTACTGATGCAGCCTAATATACCATTGGCCTTTTTGGCAACAAAGGCACGCTGTTGGCTCATATTCATCTTCCCGTCCACCATAACCCCCAGGTCCTTTTCTACAGCGCTGCTACTTAGCCGATCAGTCCCCAGCCTGTAGCAGTGCATGGGATTTTTCCGTCCTAAGTGCAGGACTTTGCACTTGTCTTTGTTGAACCTCATGAGGTTTCTTTTGGCCCAGTGTCCCAATTTGTCCAAGCCTCCCTGGATCCTGTCCCTGCCCTCCAGAGTATCTACCATTCCGCCCAGCTTCGTGTCATCCGCGAACTTACTAAGCACGCAGTCTATCCCATCATCAAGATCATTAATGAAGATGTTGAACAGAACCGGCCCCAGGACCGACCCCTGGGGTACTCCCCTCATTACCGGTTGCCAACTAGACATCGAGCCATTGATTCCTACCCGCTGAGCCTATTGATCTAGCCAGTTTTCTATCCACCTTACGGTCCACTCATCCAACCCATACTTCCTTAATTTGCCGATGAGAATGCTGTGGGAAACCGTATCAAAAGCCTTACTAAAGTCGAGATATACCACGTCAACAGCCCTTCCCGCAGCCACAAATCCAGTCATCTCATCATAGAAGGAAATCAGGTTGGTCAGGCACGATTTGCCCTTGGTGAATCCATGTTGACTGTTCCTGATCACTCTATTTTCCTCCAAGTGTTTCAGGAGGGATTCTTTGAGGATCTGCTCCATGATTTTCCCAGGGATTGAGGTGAGGCTGATGGGTGTGTAGTTCCTCGGATCCTCCTTTTCCCCTTTCTTGAAGTTAAGTACTATATTTGCTTCTTCCAATCCTCTGGGACCTCTCCCATTCGCCACGAGTTCTCAAAGATGATGGCCAGCGGCTCTGCCATCACTTGAACCAACTGCCTCAGCACCGTCGGATGCAGTTCATCCGGCCCCATGGACTTGTGCACATCCAATTTCTTTAAGTAGTCCCTAACCTGACTTTCCATCACTGCTCTTCTCTCCATTCCGCGTTACCCTGTGTAGTAGCCTGGGAGCTGGCCCTCCCAGTGAAGACTGAAGTAAAAAAAAGCATTGAGTACTTCAGCCTTTTCCTCATCATCCACCACAAGCATGCCTGCCCCATTCAGTAAGGGACCTACACCACCCCTGATCCTGAAACTTTTCTTGTTGCTGACATGCTTATAGAACTCCTTTCTGTTATCCTTCACATTTCTTGCTAGCTGCAACTTCAATTGTCCTTTGGCCTTTCTTATTTTATTCTTGCAGTCCCGAGCAATATCTTTATACACCTCCCTTGTCATCTGTCCAAGCTTCCACAACTTGTAAGCGTCCCTTTTATGTTTCAGCTCACTGCAGAGTTCTCTGCTAAGCTACGCTGGGTGCCGTCCACATTTGCAGTTCTTTCTGCACATCGGAATGTTATCTTCCTGTGCCTTTAACAGGGTTTCTTTAAAATACAGCCAGCTGTCTCGGACACCTTTCCCCTTCAGATCAGCCTGCCAAGGGATCCTGCCCATCAGCTCCCTAAGGAGCTAGAATGCTAAATGGTATGTTGCATGCAGAAGGCCTTAGAAATAAAGACAAGCTGTTCCTATTTAATGTGACAGAGAAGATGAAGTCTGGAGGGATGCAAACGGCATTGGCACGATCAGAACAATGACCTAGGAGAATTATCTTTGCAGCTGAATGGGTATGAGGGAGGCAAAATTGCTTTTAACAAGGCTAGAGAAAAAGACGATGTAATTATCAAGATGAGAACCAACAAGAAATTTCACTCTGTGGATTGATTAGGATAGACAGTATCTTAGAAATGTCTTGCAGAAAGAATGTGCAAAATGCAGAGATATCCTGATGTGAGAATCTAGAGAGGTCAAAGTGAAAGATGACACGCAAGTTACAGGTCTGAGTGACAGGCAAGTTGTGTCCACGGTGATCAAGAAAGAGGATGGGGGAAGAGGACTAGGGGGTGAAAAGATTGAGTTCTATGCGACGTATGTTGAACTTGACCAATAAGCAGACCTCTATGAGGAAATACCAGGACATGATACCAAGATTTAACGTGGATAGAAGGTGACACATCTGTAGTAAAGAATACTCTATGTTACCCACCTTTTCTCATGCCTTTTTGATGATCTTATTCACAAGAAAGCTAATGTGATTCTTGGATGCATAAACAGAGGATTCTTGAGTGGGGTAGAGAGCTTATTTTACCTCTATGCTTGATGCTGGTGTGACTACTGCTGGAATACTATGTCCAGTTCTGGTGCCCACAATTCAAGAAGGGGGTGTTCATAAATTGGAGAGTGTTCAGAGAAGAGTGATAAGGATGATTGAAGGATTAGAATACATCCTTTATAGAAAAGACCCAAAGAGTTCAAATTTATTTATGTAACAAAGAGAAGGTTAAGGAGTGAATTAATTATAGTCTGTAAGTAACTACATGAGAAACAAATATTTAATAATGGACTCTTCAGTCTAGCAAAGAAAGGTATAATGATTCAATGTCTAGAAATAAAAGCTAGACAAATTAAGACTAGAAATAAGGTGTACATTTTTAACAGTGAGGGTAACAAAGTATCATGGTGGGATCTCCATCACAGACAACTTTCAGATAAAGTCTGGATGCTATTCTAAAAGATCTGTTCTAGAAATTATTTTGGGAAGGTTCTATGGCCTATGTTATACAGGGGGTCAGACTAGATGCTCACAGTAACCCCTTCTGGCCTTGGAACTTAGCTTTCCTTGCTAGGATGTGCAATTTAAGTGACGATGTTGTCAAACTAACTGCTTAGGTGAAACTCTGACCACTTTAAGGGGAATGTTAAGATGCTAGTTTGTCCTTGGGAACCATCATGTAGTGTGGATCAGCCACCTTGGATTTTTGCCTCTTGTTCTTGAAGTATATACCATCAGAAAGACTGTCTCCAGGAAAAATTATTTGGAAAATATTCTGGAAGAGGTTAGAAAGAAGCTTTCATTAGGTTTAAGCACCAGGTTTTGGTCTGTCAAAAATGGAAGCTCACCAAAAGACTGAAAGATGTTTCTTTAGTGTGACGTGCAAAGACTAAGGGAGTGATTTTTTTCAAAGGCACAAAAGACAATTAAGTACCAGCTTCCATTTGTACTTTTGAAAATCTTCTGGCCCCAGAATGGGGAATAGTGAATTGAAAAGACTAAAGGGACTTGCATGGTACTCAGTCACCCTGGAGTTTTTGAGGCTTAACAGGTTCCCCTGGAGTGCAACCTGGGACTGAAGTACCACTGTGCCCCTTAACTGGCCAGTTTGGGCTGTTCCTCAGTGCTTTGCTAGCAACAAACATCAAACCTCTCCAGGTGCTATTATCACTCAGCCCAACAGCATGTATGCTCCAGAGTCACTTGAGAATCTGACAGAGAAAGGTACTGGCCACTTCACTTCAACTCCCTGCCTTGCATCCTGAAGTTGCCCTATCCTGCGTTGGTCAGAAACCTGACCAGTATAAATTATCTGGTCTCCCTTACTCCCCTCAGTGTGGGGAGGATATATACCTGCTTTTGTTAACTGAACTGAAAATTTACAAACACCTAATCCTGAAACACTGTTTTAGTTAAAAAAAATCAGATTTATTACCTACAGAAAGATGGATTTTCAGTGAGTATAAATGGTAGGCACAAAAGATCAGAGACAGGTACCAAAGCAAACAAACATAAACACACAAACTAAATCTTAGACCTTTAACACTAGGATTATGAATTATGCACTATCACCACCCTACTAGAAGCTTATGCCTTGAGAACGACATCATCTTGAAACTTGGGAGCCAGTCTCTTTCAGTTCCAGTATTTTTCTTTCCAGCATCTCTTTTGCTCTCAGCATGGGTCGGGGAGGAGCAAGTCTAAAGCATTCAGCTTCTGTTCCTTATTTTATATTTGAGCATGTGCTGAGTTGAGTAGATATTAGTCCAGGCATATCCAGATGAGCTTTACTGAGTCACAAGTTTGTTCAAAATCCCATCACCCCTATGTCTCCTTTTGCAACTGAATCATGAGAGTCAGCGTTAAGCAATATTCGTTTTATTGTCTTGTGCCATTGTCATTGTATTGTAAATCCTTTGATTACAATTACAACTCCCTTGCAAGATAATAGTCCCTTAACACCCTCCTTACTGGAGACCACTGCCCTTGCAGAAGAGACTTTTAAATGCACAGCGTAGACAAGAGATTCTCATAACGTGACACACATTAACGATGTACATATTGGGGCAGCATAGTGGATTTTAGCCGACAATGACTTTTCCTGTGGTACATTACACGGAATGTTTTCTATGAAATATATTGTGTATGACAGAAAAATATGGGGGTTACAGAGTACTGCTTTGAGATACAATGTGTCACATCCACATAACACGGATTTTGGCTGACACAACAGCTACAACTTTTTTCCATTTCAGAAAGTAGCTTTATCTTGTTCTAAGCTTTAGAGATCTCTATCACGATCTGATTAACCTCTTCAGGATAGGCTATGTTAAATTGGAAAAGAGTCATAATCTCAGGTACTAATCTCTAGTACTGTTGACATGAAACTTTTAGACTCCAAAGGTCCTGAAGATCTTAAGCTAGAATTTTCAAAGGAGTTTGAGGGAGTTAAGTGCCTAGTTTCTTCAATAGGGATTGGGCAGTTGGCTCCTTTGAAAATCCCAACCTTGAAAGTATTATCAAAGTTAATTCCAGAACCTCCAAATACCAAAACTCCCATTCCCAAATTGGAACTATCAATATTTATGTAACTTTTATTCTGTTACATACATCTTCATTATGACCTTTAAAAATGTAATGCAAGTTTTGACTGCAATCTACATAAACCAGATCTCTTGGCACTTCAGAGCAGAATAACAAACTTGTTAATAGTAATACAGAAGTTTTATTTGGGACTTTTGCCACCACAGGAATATTGACAGTTAACACAGCAGCATCCTATCATTATATTATTGCGTGCGCGAGGGTGAGAGAGAGATTCTTGTCTTCTGCTATAATATTTTTTAAAAATTTTTTCTTGTTTAATCTATTCTACCTAATATTTAGCTGTGAAATTTAGTATCTTTTCTAGACCTGAAGAACTTTGGATATTCAAAAGCTTGTCTCTTTTGCCAACAGAAGTTGGGCCAATAAAAGATATTACTTCATAAATCTTATGTCTTTATTATCCTGGGACCAATAAAGCTGTGACAGCTCTTCATGGTGGCGCTTTGCCCTGCTAGCCCTGCCCCGTCACCTGCTGAGGATTGTGGGGGCTGGGCTGGCACAAGGGCCAGCAAAGGTTCCTGACCCCGATATGCTACATAAAGCATACTTTCATTTGCATAAATATCAGCTTAATTTGATTCACATTGCTGAATATCCAATATAATATTGGAAAGCTTTTTTTCTTTAAATACTCTTTAATGCCTTTAAGGTACAGCCATGTGTTGGGTCAGTGTGGAAAAGCACCACTACAGCAGGAGTTACAGTTGTCCCTAACCTAGTTATGATGGCTTACAGAGCTCTAGATTGGGCAGATGATACAGCATTTACTTTCCTTTGCACCTGGTCCACTTCCTGGCTGGCATACAAGGTAGGCAGCATAGGGTCTTGCCCCATCCTTGCAGCAGAGGCAGGTACTCTCATAATACCTGATTATAAGGGTGGGGCTCTCTGTATGGAGCACAAGATGTGGGGTGTCCCTCTGTTCCTTCTTCCCTCTTACTTGCCCTGTGTACCCTTATTGTCCTAGGAATTATTGCCCTGTGTATCCATATTGTCCTAGGAATTATTTTTTTAATGGAAACATTGTGGAATGATAAAAATGAAGGGTTTCGCCACACAGGGTTCTTTTTTTTTTTAAAAAAAAATCCAAATTAACCAAAGATATCTATTTATAATGGATTAGCTTATCAGCATTAAATACCCTTGTGGTCTTAAAGAGCCCTTAATTTGGTTTATCTTAATTCACTGAATTGAGATAAACTGAATAAAGGCCACTTAAATGCTGAATAAGACCATCCTAGTAGGATCTTAAGGCTCAATTCCACTTTAAATTCACATTTTATTTAATTCAGATTAATTTTTCTGCATGTCTCTATAGAGACAAGTCCTAAGTATAGAGAATGAAAGTGTTCTTTTGGCATTGAGACCAAAAGATGTGAAATATTTTTAACGGTTTGCCTTTGTAAGGAATGGGTATTGTGTAATAGCTATTCCTTATTAGTTCCCCATGTGGACTCCATCTTATTCCTCACAAAATAAGCCTTTGTGCAATTAAACTTAATCCATTTTGGAAAAGGCACAAAGGCACTTTTAGGCCTTTTCTGTACTACGAAGATAAATTTAACCTTAAGAGGGGCAGGGTGGGGAGTTGAAAAGCTCCCTCTCTGAGGCCTTGTACACACGATCACTTTATCGCGCATTAACAATCATTACCGCGCGATACCAACAACAGCGTACACACGTGCAATAGGGCTGTTGCGCGTTAACTGCCTTGTTGTAGCGCAATACAAAAACCACCTTGACGAGGGTGGTAGCAGTTAACGCGGAACAGCTGTTGCGCCTTTCGACTCGTGTGTACGCTTACCGCGCAATGATTGGCCTCCGGAAGTGTCCCAGCATTCCAAAGTCGTCCTCTCTAGTCTTCCCCCCACCCACTCTGTGGCCGTGATGAAACAGTCCCCGCCCTGATCAGATTCCCGGGATTTTCGAATTTCTCGTCTGTTTCACTTCCTCATCTCTTCCTCGTGGAGTGGAGTGCAGCTCCAATTATCAGTAGCAATGGCGGCCCGTCGTGGAAGACGCGCACCCCTTTGGAGCACGGCAGAGGTGCTGGACCTGATCAGCATCTGGGGAGAGTCTGCTGTGCAGGCGCAGCTACGCGGCAGCAGGCGAAATTATGATACATTTGGCATAATTTCTCGGGCCATGTCAGAGAGAGGTTATGATAGAGACACTGTACAGTGCAGATCAAAGGTGAAGGAGCTAAGAATAACCTATCACCGAGCGAAGGAGGCAAACCGCCGTTCTGGATCAGCGCCTGCTACATGCAGGTACTATAAGGAGATAGAAGCCATCCTCAGTGGGGACCCCACAACCACTGCAAAAAGTCCCGTGGACACATTGGCACCCCCCCCCCCCCCATCCAGTGAATGCCAGACCTGAGCAGGATGAGGGCGTGATCGATGAGGAGGAGGAGATGGAGGATGACCTGGAGGAAAGTGCAACAGCGTGTAGCCAGGAGTTCTTCTGCACCCCCGCTGAGACATCCACCCAAGACATGAATTGCAATATGTCCTCTGAGGCAGCAGAGGGGGGTTCCGGTAAGTTTCTCTTTTGTGCAGCTATGGCTTCTGCTAAAATATCATTGTCCGGGACGGGGGTGCTTGATGTCTCAGTGCCTGCTGTGCACGCTCTTTACTCTGCATTCATTAGAAGTGCATCAACACAAGCAGTGATTGTCAAAAACTCATCTGTATTTAGGTCAGTAAAGGTTTCCTCGATGTACCTCCAGAGCCTACTACTCAGGTTAGATGGGAGAGCGTTTGTGTCTACGCTTCCAAAGACGGATACTCTGCCTTGCCAGCTGCACAGCCCTGGGAACCATGGCAGCACACAGTGCAGTAGCATACGGTCTTGGCTTGCAACCGGTGGCATGTAGGATATGTATTCTAGCTGGCAGGGGCACTCTGAGGAGAGAGATATCGGGTTCCATCTGTGTGCCCTCTGCAGAATGTTAGCCCCCAGTAAGCTTTCTATTAGGATGTACCTTGTCCGCTTCAGCGAAGCATACGATGTTGACTGCCCTGCACCTTCCAGTGGAATATGCTACTGAAAGGTTACATTAGTTATTTAGGCTCTGTGTTAACAACAGCTTTATTATTATTATTTTTTTTTTTTTAGATTCGACCTTCACAAGGCCAGTGTCTACCCCAGCTGACTGCATGAGAAACATTCGGCGGCATGCTCGAAGAAACAGGGAGGATATGTTTCAGGACCTGCTGAAAACAGCACAGGAATCCGCGAGGGAGAATCAAGCCTGGAGAGAGGAATCCCAAGAGAGGAGGCAGAAACACAGGGACGAACTGATAAGTGTGATGAAGGAGCAAACAGAACTGCACAAGAGCATGATTGCTTTGCAGACCCAGGCGATTAATGTATGGGCTCCACTCCAGACAGTTCAGCCGTGTCTGCCTCCCACACCCCGTAGTCCTTCAAAGAATTTCTTTGAAGGCCACCCGTCCCCCTGGTACACTGCAATATCCAGTCCCCCCCAGAGCTACTTTTTAGAGACCCGCAGCTACACCCACCTGTAACCCTCCACCCCCTTTAGGTTTTAATAAAAACAGTGACAAATAATTTGAAGACTGGCTTTATTTGTACACATTGAAAATATCATAAGGTGCACCTTATGCGTCCTGGAAGTTAACTAGGGGAGGGCATCATTGAAATGGTCCCTGAGGGCCTGCCTTATGCGAGCAGCTTCTCCTTGGGCCCCCTTAATACTCCTAGTGGCTGGCTGTTCGTATGCTTCCTCGAGGCGCTGTGCCTCCATAGCCCACCCCGGGGAAAACTTTTCTCCCCTACTTTCACAAATGTTATGAAGGACACAGCATGACGCAATCACAGCAGGGATGTTGTCCTCTGCCAAGTCCAGCCTCCCATACAAACATCGCCAGCGCCCTTTTAAACGGCCGAAGGCACACTCCACAGTCATTCTGCAGCGGCTCAATCTGTAATTGAACCGCTCCTTGCTGCGATCTAGGTTCCCGGTGTACGGCTTCATGAGCCATGGCATCAGTGGGTATGCTGGGTCTCCGAGGATGACTATGGGCATCTCCACATCCCCCATTGTAATTTTTTGATCAGGGAAGAAGGTACCCCCTTGCAGCTTCTGGTATAGACCAGTGTTCCTGAAAATGCGGGCATCATGCGCCTTTCCCGACCACCCAGCATTGATGTCCGTAAAACGCCCCTTGTGATCCACGAGTGCTTGCAGCACCATGGAGAAGTAGCCCTTCCTGTTGATGTACTCGGTCGCGAGATGGTCTGGAGCCAAAATAGGGATGTGTGTGCCGTCTATGGCTCCTCCGCAGTTAGGGAATCCTATGGCAGCAAAGCCGTCCACAATTTCACGAACATTGCCCAATGTCACCGTCCTCCGTAGCAGAACGCGATCGATGGCTCGGCAGACTTGTGAGAGGGCTAATCTGACGGTGGACCTCTCGACTCCAAACTGGTTTGCAACCGACCGGTAGCAGTCAGGAGTCGCCATCTTCCAGACAGCAATCGCAACACACTTCTCCACAGTTAGGGCTGACCTCATGTTGGTGTCTTTACGTCGCAGGGCAGGGGCCAACTCTGAACACAGTTCCAGAAAGGTTGCTTTCCGCATTCGAAAGTTCTGTACCCACTGCTCGTCATCCCACAGCTTCATAACAATGTGATCCCACCACTCGGTGTTCGTCTTTCCCGACCAGAAACGGCGTTGCACCGTGTGCAGATGATCGGTGAAGGAGCTGAGCAACACGGTGCTGTTGCTCTGCATGGCATCGATCAGCCCTTGCTCCTCGGTGTCCTCGTCTGACTCGGAGCTCATTGCGTACTGAGCAACCAGCCGAGATGTATTTAGAATGCTGAAGGCGACAGTGGAGATCAGAGCAGGATCCATGCTGTCGCAATTGTGATTGCTCGCAAGTAGTGTGGCACTGCACTGTTGAAAATAGGCACGAGTTGCTATTGGCAACGAGGAAGATGCAAGGGGAACACAGTGCACCACGGGAAACTGAGAGTTTACCCATGGTGCTTTGCGTTCCTTTCTTTCATCCCATGATTCCAAGCGCCGATTGAGGGAAAATTGAACTGTGGGATAGGTGCCCAGAATTCATTGCGCTACACGGTGATATTGCAGAGAATTCTTTTGCGTTGCAAGGAGCGACGTGTGTATGCGCTATCCCGCAATAAAGGTCACGTGTTTTTTATAGCGCGATTGCCATGTTGCGCTTTAATCTGATCGTGTGTACATAGCCTCAATTCTGCTGGCAGCTTCCTGCTGGGAGCCTGACTGTCCCCCCACCCCTCCCTGTTTTCCTCCAGGAGCTGGGAAAGCTCCCTGGTGCTTCTTTTCTTGGATCTCCTGAGGAAAGCTGCCCAGGGCTTCTCTCCTTCCCACTCCTTGCTGTGGGGTGGGGAGAAACCACCCAGGGCTTCTTGCCCTGCAGTCACTTGGGGCTTTTCACCCACTCCTTTTGGGAGGGGTGGGGGGGGGGGGGGGGGGTGATTGTGCAGCTGGGATCTAGATGCCTGGCTTTCTTGTCAATTTCACAGCTCCATAGCTGATATAAGGAATGCATTGTCTACAGTGATACTACATTGCCCTAACCACACCGACAAACCCTACATCTCTTGTTGAGGTGTTTTTATGATGTCAGCATAGCAGGGGAGTTACATTGGTGGGAGGATATTCCATTGTCTATGCCTCCACCTCTCTTGTAGACCAGTCCTTATTGAGCAATACAAATATACACACGCACACATGGGTAGCTAGTATGGAATAGCTATTGCACTTTAAATTCCCACTTCAGCTTATTAGAGAACAAGAGATGTGAAGTATTTCTAATAATGTTTCAACTGTACAGGATTTGAATTCACTAGGTTTACAATGTAGGGAAGACAGTTAATTTGCCAGCATCTTTACCGTTTATGAAAATATATAGGATGGTTTAAGAATGTAAACAGTGACATAGACATCCATGTATCCTGAGTATAATAGAAACAGAGAACTAAAAATCAAACAAAAAAATCTAAGGGCTATCAAGAACAAAAAAGATCTATTTCCTAGTCATAGCAAGATCTACTGTATATGCTTGTACAAATCACTTTGGTATGGCTTTTCATTTTTGAGTTAAAAATGAAAGGATGGGGACTTAAAAGAAATCTTAATTTTCCCATAAATAGGAAATCTGTTAGTGTGTAGTGAGAGAGGTTCACATATGGTGATCATCTGTGCAGAATCACAAAGAATAAAATGTCCATGAAACTCAGTTCCCTAACGATAATAGCTACAGTCATCCAAGCATTCAGCAGTTATGCATTGTAAAGATTTAAGATACCATTTTCATACTGTTGTACAATATGGTTTGTTTTTATGTATGTGCTTAATTTGCATTTTGTTTAATCTTAAAAGGTTTGTTCAGTATTTTTAATTACTGTACATTCATCACTTTACAGCAGTTGGAGTATTTTTTCATTGTATGTGTTTTCATTCACAGAAACTTTATGAGCTGAATAACCTGCATGCCCTTATGGCAGTAGTGTCTGGATTGCAAAGTGCCCCCATCTTCAGGCTGACTAAAACATGGGCGGTAAGTAAGCTTAATAGGGGATTGTTTGTGTTTTTTCAATTTCCCCTTGAAAAATAGATTTATTATAACCTTTGGATCCTTGAAGCAAGCTACAAATGATTATTAAAAATGCTTTTGAATCCAATTGAACTGTATACAGTGTGTTTCTAGTCCTTTGTATCCATTCTCCCCTTGAACCTTTTTTCATTTTGGCACAGAAATATTTTCCTTTGAAAAATTGTTTGCTGCAGATCGCATTAAATACAGAGAATCCTATTTTAGCCAAATGCTATTTTGTATTGGTTATTGGAATATTATGAATGCCAAAGAGAATTGGATATTAATCATGTGAGAGATCATATTATTGGAGTCTTCTAGCTGCAGAGAATAAATGTCCAAAAAAATTATTTGTTCAGATTCTATAAATAATTTTCTTCTTTCCATCACCAATAACTAAACTTCATCATTTTTTGTGTTTCCAAATATGATATTTCATAGTTGTAGTAAGTAACTGTATTGAACAGTAGATTTTTTTTCCTCATTTTTAATATCAAATTTTGAAAGAGTGAAGTTCTTTTTCTGGGAATTTTTTCCCTCTGCCACACTACATTTGGCTAAAATAGAGAGTAAGTGATTTTTGTGTGCCGATTTTATTCTTAAGCACAATTTTGGGAATAGCTTTTGCTAATTGCTACAACAGAGCCAAGAAAAATACTGTCTGATATTTGCCACAAATTGTATGCCTGCAACAGCCATACTGGTGGATTTCATCCCTTGCATCATATTCAAACGTAAGTTTTACTCAGCAATTGAAATACTCCAATATGTAAGGCATCCACATGAATTAACTTTTAAAAGGAGGACTAACAGCTCTCAGAGAGGACATGTTGATGGACAGAACTTTCTCAAGTGCTACTAGAGTTGCTGTAGTCCTGCAAGCCAGAAGGTCTTGTGAACTGTAGGATTTTGAGTAAACACACACTGTAAATGACCCTGTAGGACAGTATTTGCTTCAGTATTTGCCTGAATATAATTTACCTCAGGCAAGATATACTGATTCAGAATTCTAAGTAAACATGATGGAGGTCCTTGTATAAAAATAACAGGGAGAGGGGGAGATTATTTCAGAATGACTAAAAATAGTCTAAAAATCAGGAAATTTCATTTGGCATTTCAAGGTATTCTGGAAGAAAAACCTTCAAAACTCCCATCTATTTTTTAATTCACTCCCATCAGTTCCTCCAGTTTTACTTTAACCACAATCCTGTTAATAGTCCATTTTGCACTCTCAGCCAGGATCACCATCCCTATCACAAGGGTATGTCTTAGCACTCCATCAAGAGATGCTTAACTTAAAGCCAACTCAGCTGCTCCTCTAACCATTGAAATTTCAGGTAATCCAGTTTTTGAAAAATTGTTGAGTCTCATGAAGAACTGATTCTTTCCCCATTTCTGGGAAAGTGTTTTTAACATTTCAGACTTTCCTGAGGTGAGCTCAGCCATGCAGTCCTTCACCATAAATGAGCCTTTGCAAATTCAGGTTGAATAATAACTCCTGGATGTGCATGCTGCAGACCTCTTAGATATCTTTCTTGAAGTCCAGCTTACAAAAGTTATTTTGGAAGTAACATTTTTCCCTCTAGATCTCAATATACAAAGGGGAAGGGAAGACTTCTAAATATAAAGAGCCAGTCCAGCATTGCCATCTATGGAGTAGATCATGCAATGCAAATGATCCCCAAAATCTTCAGCTTCAGATGCTGAAATTTCCAACTCCCTCTTGGAACATTTTGAATCTTGTGACTCTAGTCAGCTCTTCCTGAATCAAGTTTTATCACTTTTAAGAGCTGGTGAAATTTCTTTTGAAATCTGGGAAGCTGTTTACTGCCATGATATTTCTGGAATATGGAAAATTTAGTATATGTGATGTATTTGAAAACCCCCATGTGTTGACCACTAAGGATATTTTTGAATATTGAGTCCTCGTATCTCGACAATACACATAAACTTTGGAGAAAAATACAGCCAGTTTCTTAAAGTTCTTGAAGTTGCAGCCAGTGGCTGTATCCACCTAAATTCACATGCTCCAAAATCATCATCCTTGCAAAGATCTCATATTAAATGTCCCAGTCAACAATGGAGTCTTAATTTAGTTTTATAAATTCTGATTACAACTCCTCTTGAACCATCTTTCATTATAGAATTTCTTGATTCTAAAAATTAATAATTACATTAACAAGGCAAGTTAGTGAGCTGGCACAAGGCTCTCTGTCCCACTCTTCTCAAAAATAGCTATTGCATGCATTAAATGTGGTGTATGAGCAATAAAGATTTATTTACATAGAATGAAATCTTGGAGGAAATCATATGGTTCTCGCTTTGTTGTTTCAGTATGTGGGACCTTTTTACAATTATAACATTTACAAAGTCACTATTTGCAGTTGGAAAAAATTGCTTATATCCCAAACTTATAAATCACCTAATAGAGCCTTCTTTTGAGGTAGCAGTCCATTAAGGTAGCATTAACTAATGTTAAGGAGTCTGCCAGGTGATGTGGTCCCAGGGAGTAAACTGATGAGCCATTAAGGATACAATGGTTGTATTCTTTATGTCCTCAGTGGCTCACCAGGATACTCCCTGGGACCACATCACCTGGCAGATTCCTTAACATTAAGGAGACAATGGTTGTTCACACCCTCCCGTCTAAGACATTTGTCCAGAATGACACAAGTTAAAGTATGGATATGACATCAAATTCTTAACTTCTAATCGAAATGGAATTCCTAGGCATTAACTATATAACCATTCCCAGCAAATTACTACCTTTCTATTGATACCAAACATGACCTAGTTCCTATGGATTATAGCATTTATGAGATATCCATAGAAAATAATATCATAAATGCTTCCCTAAATCCAGACAGCATCACACACAGGGCTCTGCCCTGCCAGGGTCCCTGTCCCCCTTTGCCCCATTGTACACAGAGGGTGCCCCCCCCGCCACCGTGGACCTGCCCAAGGTCCCCCTAGCCCCACAAAGTCGACCTAGAGCATCCAGTGTGGACGCTCTAGGTCGACTTTGTACGTTCCCCTTTAAGTCGACTTTAATTTTAAGTGTAGACACACTAAGTCGACTTAGTTAAAGTCGACTTAAAAGTGCAAGTGTAGACATAGCCATAGTGCGCTGGGACTGAACACAGAATGGCCTTTGAGATCTGCTATACAGTTATTTGGCAATCAGTGACCTCTTTTAATAAGCACTGTAAAACAGAGGAGATGGCGTGATGTTTACACAAAAGAATTCTTCCACCTTACCTTGGCCTTGTTCTGTAAGGTCCCTAGTATTTCTCTCTATCTTTTTTTTTTTTTTTAAGAAGCTTGAGTTCAGTTATAAATTAAGTCATCTATGAGTTACTGTCTTAGTTCCCCTGCCTTTCGTTGAAGGTATGTTTCCACTACTTTCTATTTCCCCATAACAAACAAGGAGTTCTGTGGCACTTTTAGATTAACAAATTTATTTATCACATGGATAAGCGGGAGAAAATCCCACTTCATCAGACATTTTTTGTTTGTCTTTTGTTGAACAAGACTAACATGGCTATGCCTCTGGAACTATTTCCCCGTAGTATCTAGATTGGCAGAGTTGGGGGTAGTCATATTGGAGAAAGGTAAAATTAAATTGTTTTTACTCAAACTTTATCTTTTTAAAGCAAATTCCTGCTGCTCTGTCAGAACCAATCCCCCATGCTTAATCTTTTAACAGAAATTGAATTTCGTGTTTTGGGGCAGGTGGTGATAGTTTGTTTGTTTGTTTTTCCCATTTGGTTTCTTTTCATGATGGAAACTGGACTAAGAAAGAATAGCAAAAATAAAATCTCTGACAAAATTAATCTTGGTTATTAAAATCCCTGTTTGATTAGTTTGGGCTTTTTTGTGTGTCTAAGGCTTTGGCAATATGCCTGGGATTTCAGCATGTATGCAGTTTTCCAGGCATGCCACAGCAGGGAGAGCTGAGAAGCTGCCAAAAAAAAAAAAAAAAAAAAAAAATCAACCAAAGCCACACAACTCCCAGACCCAAGGGAAAAGTATCTGGCTCTACCTTAAAGCATGGTGTAATAAATGTGGGAATTCTTAGTAATATTTTTGTGATCCATATGTGTGCTTCCGTTTATTCCATTCACGTTGTACTACTATACACTGAGTATAAGGGGCAAATGAGGCATGGCCAACTGTCACATGGGCTGTGATTTAGTTGGTATGAATAGTCAAATAGAATTATTACATATGAATGGAGAGTCTGCAAGAGACAATGGGAGCCTCAAGTACTGAACATTAATGCTTAGTGACTGGGAAGCCAAACCTGGCTGAAAATTAAAAGAGTATGGTTACAGGACGACACAAAATGACAGGTGTGGAGAGACTGTCTTTAAGGTTGCTGCTGAGAACACAGAGGTCACATACAGAGATTGGGAGCCAAGATGGATCTTCAAAAAGCAAGGCATCTAGGGGCCAGTAGAGACATTGACTTGAGATTGGCTTTACCATGCTAACCTAGGACTTCCAGGTGCTGTGTTCCAGTTGATTCGTAAATCTTGCCTTGCTTTGAAGAAGCTGATGTCACTGCAGATACTGTTTGCATCAGTCTCAAGAATCACTTGATATGAACTGCTGTAGAGAGCCACAATGAGAAATAAGGGTGCTGAATTTAAGTAATTATGCGCTGCCCTGGAAATTAGTGTTCCAGATCTCCAGGATCCACACTTAAGGGAGTGCTCCCGGGAGACTCTTTAAAGGTCAGAGCACAATATTTGTGTACCTGTGACACTTTGGTTATGGCACTTCACTTTTGTTTCTTACCAAAAATCTCCCCCCCCCCCAAAAAAAAAAAAAAAATTACACGCATTTGGATTTTTCTGATTTTCCTGCTTGGATTTTGTGCCTGCCCACACTCTGTGGACTTGGCTCCCTGATTACTGGAACACCTCCCCTCTGGGTAGGGTAATGGAGGCTGTTGGCTGTTGCAGCTGTGGAGTGGAGTGGGGGTGGAGGAAGATTGCTGACCATTGTCATTACAGCCAAGGGGAGAGGAGGGCTGAACCCCTTGAGCCCTGGTCCCCTCCTGAGCTTGCCCTTCAGTGGAGCTCCAGGGCATAAAGCCCCCCACTGGGCATGCCCCTCACCCCCATACATGAATGCTAGACATCCTTTGCCCCCCCCCCTCACTCCTCACACAAATAAAACTCTGCTATAGTTTAATTTTATTAAGAGCACAGTATAAATTTGCAGTAAAAGATTAATTTTTTTTTCAAATTTGGTGTAACTGATGAACCTTGTGACAAAAAAGGACCCAATAAAACTGCCTTTTTGGTGACAGAACTGCATACATACATTTGTACTCAAAGCATCATATTTTTCTGTGGAGAAGACAAATGAAGTCCATATTGCATTTTGCTCTTACTAAACAGAATTGTTGTATGTGAATACCAGCATGTGTCTGCATCAGGCAGTATGTTGATTTTAAAGAATTGTAGTAATTTTAAAATTTTCACTAGATTTTTAATACTTTTCTTTTCTGGAAGACAAACTTACTGGGGAAGTTCACACTCTACAGATCATGAAGTTTCAAGATAAAGAAACCATAAGAGTATTAATAAGTCAACTAAAATGGCATGGTTGTGAAATAGGAATTGTTTCAGACCTTTGCTCTTAGAGCAACCATATTTCCTGCAGTCAACTTGGCTTCATGCCCATTAGGAGCAATGGAAGAAAAGGCCATTTTCTGTTAAGGGCACTTTTAACTTCACTCTTATTGAGAGCAGTGGAAGATGGTGGCCATTTTGAAAGAGGCTAGATTTTCTTGGAATTCTTTGTATTAGAACATTATTGGTCAGTACTTGCTGAAGAAGAAACTTTCGGTAATGGGGAACAACAGTAAAATAAAAAAATCTTTTTTTTTATTTATTTTTTTTTTAAGTAACCAGTGCATTAATTTTCAGTGGGTTCTAACTGTTATGGAACTTTTAATAGTCTGCATTATTCTATTGTTAAGATCATTTGGGACCAAAAATGATCTGACATGGTACTAAATTTCTTAAATGACCCATTTAAAAATTAATGTTAACTCATAAACTAACCAATTTTTTGTAAAGTCTCACAAAATGCATTCTATATTCCATAGGTAAGTGCTGTAATTTAGAGGACGAAGCTTAGTATTCTTCAGATATAACAGTGTTTGAATCTCTGCCTTAAGTGCAGAGCTCGGCTCAATCCTAAATGAACTGCAACCCTTCTAAGTTTCTCTCTTTTCTAGTTATTGAGCCGCAAAGACAAAACTACCTTTGAAAAGTTGGAGTATGTTATGAGTAAAGAAGATAATTACAAACGACTTAGAGACTATATCAACAGCTTGAAGATGACTCCTTGCATTCCATATTTAGGTAGGTAAGCTGAACAGTTTTTGTTTGCAATATTAAGGAAAGAGTATCTGCACAATGACTTGCAGAAAAAGTAAAAACCAACTTTTACACAGTGTTTGAGAATATTTTAATGTTTTAACAAAGAGCATAGAACTATCTTTTGACTGTGAATATAATGTATACAGCAAGAAATATTTTTTTCTACTCAAAAAGAAAAATTCCCATTAAACATCTCAAGTGCTCATAAGATTTTACAGGGTATGAGTTTTTACAGGGTATAAGTTTTCTTGGAGATGGTTTTTACCTGATGTAGATTAATTAGTTGACTCATGGAAAAGCAGTTAAAGACTGTTATCCTTACCTGTGCATTTCAGGAACTAAATATTTGACGGTAGATAGTTTTAATAATGAAACCCATCAGTCACTAACTTTAGAGATAAGCCTGACTTCTGGAAATTGTTTTATATGTTGCAGAATATGATTTCTCCTACGTAGTTGTCACTTTGATTACGCTGAAGTGACTAGAATATTATATTGTAGTTATAAAATATTTTTTTAAATGAAGAGTAATAGATATTTATCATGTATAATTTACCTTCCTATATTTCTAAGAAAACTTTACTGACTTATTTATATATTTGTTTAATGTATATAGTTTCTATTGCTATAATCAAATATTTTCACCAGTTTTTTGAAATTACCCGACTGATATAAAGAACAGCTTTAAGCAGAATTGTTGCCTAACTGTATTTTTGATATTTTTGTTGCTGAATGCTAATTATATACAACTTCAGAAGTCATATAAATATTAGATATGTCTGACTGTTTCCCTCTGCCAGAAGTCTGTCAGGTCAGACGAGTCCATCCCACTTAATATGCGCTGTGTTATAGACATCAGTTGTTCCTTTATCTACATCAGTGGTCTTCAACCTTTTTTGGATCAGCGCCCAGTTTTTCAATATTTTCACATTTGCAGTAAGTTTACCGCCCACCTACATAAATTGTTACTTTTTGTAAATTGCCACTGTCGTTAAATTAATTGTTATATTGTCGTACTGTTAATCATTAATTAAAAATTTCAATTTATTTAAATTTTAAATTCAGATATTTTAAATAGGCTATCAAACAAAATACATTCAAGCAAAATTTATTCATTCATTATTCATACAAACTTTTTATAAATTACAGCCAGATGAGCATGGCCATTATCTCCTTCCTTCATTTTTGTAGCGCCCACCAAAAATCATAAAACGCCCACTAGTGGGCGGTATCACCCAGGTTGAAGACCACTGAGCTACATCAAGATGAGCTCCAGTGGACCACTGTAGATAACTGGTCTTGATGATCTCCCCATACACTAAATCTATTTTCTCTTTGGGCTATTTTATCTCCTCTTGAATGTAGGAATTAAAAATCCTTCATTGTGCTAACATTCACATATCTGTCATGATTGGTACTTCAGGTTGTGTAGCTTACACGAGATGCAGAATCAGTCCTATAGGTCACTGGCAGGAAGCCCCCTGCAACCCCCCCTAGTTTGTTCTCCATCAATAGCAGCAGGCGGAGTTAACCAGGGGTTTTCTGAGGAAAAAGTTAAAAAATAATTGTAATTCTCAATAATTTGTTTCTATAATTTAGTCAGCTAAATGCCAACTGTGTCTCAGGTTTGTTGGCCTTGTGAGTTACCCCTTCAGTTTTGCTTCCTCCTCTTGAAATATTGAAGATGGTGATGTCCCTTCAGCTGCTCAGGTTGAAAACAAGATCCTGGCAAAAAGAGAGGTTTCTTCTTTCAGTTTATCCTTCCTTACTGAGTTTCATCTCCTTTGGGGAAGGATACATTTTTCCCACTCAACAATCCTATTAAGGCAGGAGTCATGTTGGCCTCCTTTCTTTGAGCAGGTGCAAAGCTAGGCAGGATTGGCTCAGGTGGCTTTGATGGACAAGATGCAGGCACCATCCTAGCAGCTCAGTGTGGTCTACATTATCTAAGTACCCCATCCCAGACAGAAGGGGAGCGAGGCAGGACTGAAATAGCCCACTTGAAACGGAAATGCCCCCGCCTCTTTCTCAGAGGAGCAGTGCCAGAAGACCAGTACACTAGAAGGGCGTTCATATTTAAGTCCATAGAGCCCACATCTTCAACCACTACTCCTGACTGTGGGGGCTCTAAGGCCACAGATGGAGGCCTTTGAACACAACATGGATACCAGAATGTTTGGCAAAGGGTCTTTTACTTTTAGTCCCATCTCCACTCCTGTCAGACTTCTGTGTCAGACCTCCTAAGGGTCTCCTGATGATACCCCAGGCAAGGGCCTCTAGAAAAAAAGCAGACCTATTTGGGAGAAGAAAGAGAATATTTCAGTGGTTAGAGTTCTAAGCTACATTGTATGAGATGCAAATTCAATTTCTACTCAGCTGCAAACATACCTGATTGGCTCAGGGCAAGTCACTTAGTTTCTTTGGCTATGTCTACACTGGCAATTTAAGTCGACTTAAGGAGGCTTAAGTCGACTTAAATTAAGCCATGTCCACACTAGGCTTTCATTGTTGACTTAAGAAATTCCTTAAGTCGACTAAATGAAAGCTTAAGTCAATTCGTTACTACCATTCCTTAAGTCGACTTAAGGATGGTGTGGACATGGAGAAACCCTTAAGTCAACTTTATTATGTCAACTTAAGGGTGGTTAAGTCAACTTAACAAAGTGGACTAAGTTGACTTAAAGCTAAATCAACTTAGTCCACTTTGTTAAGTCGACTTAAAGTCAACCTTATTAAAGTCGACTTAACAAAGTCGACTTAACTTTTCTAGTGTAGACATAGCCTTTGTGTCTTGGCTCCATGTCTTTATAATATGGAAAACAGATCTGTCCTGCCTCCCTGGGATGTTACAAAGCTAAATACTTTAAAGATTGTACATGTTCAGATACTACAGTGATTGGGTCCAAATAATTAGATAGGTGGATTTGGCCCATGTGGGTCCTAGGAGGTAGAAGTGGACAAAACTGGTCCTAGAGCATTATGCTTCTGACAATTCCATTCTTGAACCCCAGCTGACTTCTTGAGACCCAAAAATATGTCCCAGAGTGAAATTGAAAACAGTAAGAAAAATCTCTAAGGACCAGATGTTCAAATAGGAAAGAGAGGAAAAATGGAATCTTCCTTGAGAGTAGGGCCAGCAAGAGGATCAATATAGCAAATATTTTAAATGTAAAAGAAAACATTATAGAATAGGCATAGTCATAAATGCTGTGAAGCTTTGATCAGTAGTTCTTTGGCTGCCCTCGACAATATGGATGATTCTGATACTCTAAACTACACTCTAAGACTCAAATAGCTTCGGACTTTGGGAGAATCACATCCAGGGTAAAAATATTAAGTTAGTGTGAAACTGCTGAAAAGTTTCATATAACTTTCACTTAATTAAAAAAATGGTTAGGAGGGGGGAATATTGTTTCCAATGATAACTACTCTTCAGAAAAGTTTATTGACCCTACTGTCTACCTCTGTATCAATTCCAGCTTGATTTTAGAAGTGACTATGCTCTTAAATTCCTGTATAGAGGGATTAATGTTTCATGCACTTTAAAAATGGATTTTAATGTATTAAGTTATGTCATTGATTGTAATACATATGATTAATGAGATTTGTAATCACTGCAGTCTGCTCAGAACAGAACCAGGGGGAGGTGGGTATGGAGAACGAAATATGAAATATAATCAGAAAAGAATTTTAAAGTCTGACTTTTTTCAAACCTCCAAGATTCAAAAATGTTTTTTGTATATTGGAAAGCTCCATCTTGCAGCTATTCAATGATTTTTATCATTGGTGTCTATCTTCTATGGATTTATGAGATATCAGACCAGGCCAAAAATAAAATATTACCAGGAAGGCTAGGTGGCTTTCAGCATCTCAAGTATCCTGAGGTTCTCTGCCCCTTGCTTAAACAATCTTCCTTATCTAATATTTTAAAAGAGAGCTAAATATTTTCCTGTATCTAGCTGATTTGTATTTTTTCTGTTGCTTCCTTAAGTGTACAAAATAAAAGTATATGCAAAACTGGCAAAGAAAAACAGAAGAATTCTGTATAATTGTTCTTCCTTTACTTCAAGTTTGTGCCAGTGCAAACATGTCCCTTTAAACATATGAACAATTTTTGTCCAAATTATGCAGAAAAGTATGTCTTTGGATATAAAATGTCAATTTATTAAAATCTAATGTGTGTTTTTTCTGCTTATAAATGGAAAATGGGTTTTATTGTTGTCTGTAATGCTGTTTGCTGGGACCAGTTGTAGTTTAAAAAGTAGTCTATCATCTCGCTTAGTACAGTACTAGTTTTTATTAGTGACAAGAATGCCTTATGCTTTCATTTTAATTTTTTAGCGGTATAGTGAATTAGAAATACTTTCCTGGTGTGCTTTCTCTAAAGTGACTTAATTTCTTATGGTTAAATGGCAAGTGAAAACGGTTTGGAATAGTAATATTGGTAAATTGAACTCTTTTGGAAGCTTAACTATTCAATTCTGTTAATCTCTTCCTTCAGCAAAAAAAATTAACCTGTAGTGAGACATGTAGTCAGAATTTATAAGAGGATTCTCTCTAAAGTCTAACTAGGGATTTTTACTGAAAAGAGGAGAAGAATAAGCAATAAAAGCAATTCACTAACCTGTTTTTGGTTTTCCACTTGTAGGCTGTAATCTTGGAAAGATATTTTTTGTTTTGTTTTCTGTTCTTAGGTATATAAAATGTGCACAGAAACAGTATTGCTTCTGTGTTAAATTACAAAAAAACCCGCTGTAACCACAGCATTAAGATTAACTGGTTTAATGTCTGCTATGGCATATGAGAAACACAGTTTGGAAAGCAACTTTGGATGTCATACTCTAAGAACTGGAAGACTGACATTACTTTATAAAGTTAACTTTTCTGAACTTACTAGGCAGGTTGATTGTCACATGCTGTCTGAGATCCCTGCTGCTGACAGATACGAACTAACGTTAGCGCGTGCTGATCTTAAAGTACCGTCCTGGTAGTGGTGTGAGGAAGGACACAGAAAGAGGATGACCTGTGGTGTTCTTTCAGAAGTTTAAAAGGAGTTAAGTTTTGTCTCCAAAATTAAGATGGATATGTCTTCACTGCAGAATGAACTTTAGTTCTTATATGTGTGGTCCCTAAGATGTCTCATTTATACTCACAAACTTCTAATCTGAGTTTGTTGCTTTTACCTGGGGCTTGCTGGTGTATCTGTGGCTATTGGCTAAAGCACAAATGCTGCTTTTGCTCAGTCTGGTAATCTATCTGCCCACTTTGCAGTCGGCATGCAAGCTATAAATCACTTGTGATGATAGTCCTCCAGTGCCTTTATAATTCCCCAGTGTGCCCAGAACAGATACATTCTTCCACTGTTCACTGGGAAAGAATCAGAGCCTCTCCAGTTATGTTTCTTATCTCTACAATGGGATTTTCCCCCAGGAGTCCTAGCAACATACAGGTGAGTACTGCACCACTGTGCACCCAGTAACTCAAATGAGGCTTTGTAGTGTAGCAACTCACACCTGGGCTAGGTTAATGTGTGTGCTCAAACCCACATGCCAATCACCCAAATTAATTCTGCAGTGAAGACCTATCCTATCTGGCCAATTAAATGGTCAGCACAAACTGAGAATATATGTTTTATGTTTTTTATTCTGAAGCAGATATAACCTCTCTAAAAAGATTTTTAATGAAAATTCTGACAAAGTCCTAATTGTAGTTGTGCTGCCAGACTTTGCAGTAAAATAAATCGGCCAAACTACTAGAAGTAAAAGCTGTTTTCTTGGCTTAAAATGTGCTATTCCTTGAAATACAGGTTTTAATATTTGTGTTTCACTGAAAGTGAGATCAGTTGTGTTAAGCTGTTGGAACCTGGAGGAATCTCAGAGTAAAGGTGTAAACATTTGTCTAGCCAGTACTGGTTTGGCAAATCATAAGGAACAAATTGTGTGTGAATTATTTCCCTAAATCTGAAAATCATTCAAAATGTTTATTTGGTCTTGTCATAAATCGCAGAACAGTCTTAAGTGTTGTATTGGGGATTTGGCACTTTGACAACTCTCATTCTGTAGAGAGAGAAATAGAACAGTGTACTACCTATGGGTATAGAACATGATAAATATCCTCCATGTATAATTCTTGTCATCATGTCTACTTCACTACCCTAAGGGGGCAGCAATGAAATTATACTATGTAGGCTGTTACTCTGGAAGGAAAATATGAAGAAAAATACTTTTAGTCAGGCAAAAATTGACGCCAGTAAATTGAGCAAATCTTCCAAGTGCACTGATTGTGGTTTCACTTGAGAAGTGATGTTTGCGGTCTTGAAAGTCTTCTCCTGGGGGAAAGAAAATTTATATATAAAAAAAATACAGGGATGTGTGTGTGTTGCATACAAAAAGCTTAATTAAAGAGCAATATTAAGGTTGCGAGGTCAAACACTCAGAAGTTAGGAAGTATCAGAATTAAGGTTGTTTTGTGCAACCTTAATGGGGTCTCTTGTATGTATGCATAACAATATTTAGTTACATGGTCATACATTGGGTTTTTTCTACAGGATACAGCCTCGTTCAGTGCACTGGATGAAAGATGCTCATATAATGAGCTACTGTTTAATTTCTCGTTCATTGTGTAGCTGTATTCTTTATTTAATGCACACTTATTTTAACACTGCTTTAAAAACAGAATTACTAATTTCCTCATGGGTGTCTCTATCTTGCTCATCTCTGGTATCTGAATGCTTCACAAACAGTGGTTGTGTTTTCATAACACTCCTGTGAAATTTGTTGGTATTATCCCCATTTTACAGATGGGGAATGGAGGGACAGAGATTAAGGTAAAAAATATTCACCAGTTTTGAATGCGCAGTTTGAAACACCTAGGATCTGGTATTTAGAATGTTTAACTTTATACAACATTAATGTTTATGGGGGATTTTTCAGACTTTTTATAAAGCACAGTTACAATAAAATGTTAACATGCTATATTGTACATTACTTATTCCTGTACAGGTTAATATGCAAAGACTCTGAGATGTTTAAAACACAGTTCTTTGAATGGCTTGCATATTCTCTTTTATGGGTACTACTCTTTTATATTCTCTTTTATACTCTTATATTCTTATATACTTTATACTTTACTTTTATACTCTTATACTCTTTTATGGGTACTACGTTGTCTTTTGGTTCCTAATGGTAGAACTCACACTAAGCAGTGTTCTTTAGAGCACTTATGTACCCCTTCATGTTCCTCCCCTCCGCGTCTCTAAATGTGCCGAGGGTGAGAATATATAAATGAGGAGCATGCCTTCTATCAGCTCAGTTCCTTGCAGATATTGTGCCAGGTGGAGGTGAACTGTTTCAGTCTACTCAGTTTCTCCCTTCTTAGTGTCTTTGTAATTTTTTAGTATAGTTTAGTGATAAGTATAGTGAGGCTATGTCTGAACTAGACACCTTATAGCACCACAACTGTACTGCTCCAGCTGTGCAACTGTAAAGTCTCCAGTGTAGCTGCTCCGAGCTGATGGGAAAGTTCTTCCATTGGCATAATTAAATAACTCCCTACAAGCAGAGGTAGCCATGTTGGCAGGAGAGCATCTCCTGCCAAAATAGCACTGTCCATTCCCCTGACTGACAAAAGTGCTAGTGTAGGCATAGCTGTAGTTAAGGTAATAGTCTATTCTAGATTATGCTGGCATTCAAGCAAAGTGCTTCGTGCCCAACTGTCTTCCCAATGTTGGACAACCATGTTAGATTCCTGAAGTGCTTGGCAGAGAGCAACTCTTGTTCTGAATCTCGAAAAATCTTCCAGATTTTCACGTCCAGAGCTCACAAGGAGAGGCAAAAAAAATTGCATGCGTTTCACCAGAACACAGCTCTTGTGGCTAACCATTTTCGTTTCTGGTATTTGTTGAATCCTAGGTCTCAGTAAGCCCGTCTCTTCTTCTGTAACTTCCTCCAGCAAGTTAGAGCCGCTTAGAGGTTTCAGGAAATTGGAGCCTTTGTTGGGTCTGGTTTGGGATCCTGCTGTTCGAGCAGTCAGGACTTTGAAGACACCAGTGTTGGTGAAAGTCAGACTGCCTGCTGCAGAAGCAAGAGCCATATTGTTGGCTACAGCTGTGTCAATTTCAAAGAAGACAGCAAGGGTGCGTCTGCACTTGTAAATTAAGTCAACTTAAGCCTGCTTAAGTTGATTTAATTTACTCTGCATCTATACTACAGTTCCCTTAAGTCGTCTTAAGCTGCTGCTTAAGTTGACTTAAAGAAATTTTAAGTCGAAGTAAAACTAGGTTTTATTAAGTCGACTTACTGGCTAAGTCGACTTAAGTCAGTGTAGATGCAGAGTAGCCCTAAGTCGACTTAAAGGGCCCCCAGGGCTCCCCCACTGACCTCCCTGCCAGGGTGCCTGGCACAGCCAGAGCCTGGTGTGCCCACCCACAGGGCAGGACACAGACCTGCCCACCCCGTTCCTATACCCTGCCCCTGTCCTGCTCAGCCCCCATGTACCCTGGTACAATGGGGAAAATGCTGAGCTCCCTGGCACTTTTAAAGGGATGCCCCCCCCCACCATGGACCACTCCCAGGTCCATCTAGCCCCTAGAAGTTGACTTAGGCATCCAGTGTGGACACTAAGTTGATTTGGCAAAGTCAACTTTGTTGACTTAATTTTATAGTGTGGGTATGCTAAGTTGACTTGAAGTCGACTTAGCAAAGTCGACTTATTTGGCCAAGTGTAGACGTAGCCCAAGGGAGGAAATGGCCAATGTTAGCTGTGCCAGATCCTGCAAGTGAGATTTATTGGATATACCCAATTCTGACTGGGCCTCTACAGGTCCAGTGTCTGCTTTAAGTCTCAGCAGCAAGGGGATAGATTTGAATATTTCATTGGGTTCTGCACTGTCAAGATCTTTGTCTATGGCTTCAACATCAGCTACTCTTCCAAACCTGGGTCCATCTTCAGCTCCAAGGGAGACTTTTATATTAATGGCTGGTATATGCAGTTTGGCTTCTAAACATTCCTTAAACTGAAAGTGGCGTACTCATGCCTGCAGCTTTAATAACCAAATAGCGGGGCATGGTTGTGTTCCATGCTGAGGTAGAGAAGTCCAGCCTCCTCAGGAACCTTCTTGTAAGGATTTGTGAATATCTGTATGAGAGCTTTTCAGTCATTTCCCTGGAGGATAACCAAAGCATTCGCTTGCACATCGAATCTCGGTTTGAGTAGTCCTGCTGGGATAAGGGAGTGACACATGCCACGAATTATATCTGTGATGGTGGTCCCCCACCCCTCTCACAGCCCTGCTGCACAACCCACAGTTTCCCCCCTCCAGTGGGCCTCTGCCTCCTCTCCCCCATATACTCTGGCCAGCTGTGTTTCCAAACACCCCATGGCTATGCCTTCCTCCTTCTTTCTCCATGCTGATGGCCCAATTCTTCCCTCCAAGTTGTGTTTGCCAGCTATTACTGGAAAACAACTTGAAATGAGCATAGCATAAATCATCTGAAGTGCTGTCGCTCGCATTGTGTTTTGTGATGCCATCCTGAAGTTGGACAGGCTGCTCTGGGGTGACAAAAAGCTCCTGGCTGTCTGAGAGAACCAACGCTCTGCTCTCCAGAACCCCATTTTCCTCATCCTCCAACTCCTCCTCGTCCACAGAGTTGTCCTCATTCACTCGGGGGTCCTCACACGTATCAATGTTCCGTGGTGGCATGTTGGTTGGGTCCTATCCAGCTCTTCATAATATCTGCACATCTTCAGCACGGACCCTGAACGACTGTTCTCCTCCATAGTCCGCTGATAAGCCTGGTGAAGCTCCTTGATTTTATTGTGGCAGTACTGCGTGTCCTTGTTGTAGCCCCTCTCGATCATGCCGCGTGAAATTTTCTCATAAATGTCCCGGTTCCTCTTGCTGCTTTGGAGGTGAGTGAGCAATGACTCCTTGCCCCACAGGCTGATGAGATCTAAGATCTTAGGACAGCTCCAAGCTGGGGCACATTTGCTGTGCTTGGACACCATTGCTCCGGTGAAAAGCTCTCCACGCTGCACGAGCAAGAAATGGAATTCAGACCTTCCCGGGGCTGCAGGTAGGAGAGGAGGTATTGGTTGATGATGTGGACAGATAGAGGTGGCAGCAAAATGCAAAACTGCAAGAACAGAGAATTGTGGGATACATCCTGGAGGACAATAAGTTCACATTCTGTCTACATTGCCATTAAATTGAATTACTAAAATCAACCAAAATGCTACACCTCTTGCGGGGGTGGAGTTACGATGCCAACTTAATGCATCATTAACATCGACTTTACAGATGTGTGTGTGTACGCATGCACTAGAGGGTCGACATAAGCAGCATTATCTCGACTCATAGACTTTAAGGTCAGAAGGGACCAGTACGATCATCTAGTCTGACCTCCTGCAAAATGCAGGCCTCAAGACCTCACCCACCCACTCGACCTCAGCTCTCAATGTAGACCAGGCTTTGCTGATAGAGAAGGGAAAAGACAATGACTTTCCTAGGGAGAGAGGTGTTTTCCTTTTCCTCTCTTGGTATTACCATGGCAATTATCAAGCAGTTATGGCCTGCTGCCAGTTCCATGTGTAGAAAAAGATGGCATTTTTTGTGCAGGATTTAACAGATGACAAAAAGAGGTTATAAAATGTGATCCTAATGGAGAGCCAGGATGTGGCAAAGCATTCCCTCAGAGCTCTGTTTGATGCCTTGGACTCTTCCGCCAGAGCATTTGCTTCTGCATTTATGCTGAGGAGACAGATGCTCGGCTCCACTCCTTTTCATTGGTGCTTGGCTCCACTCTTGTTTGTTGGCTCAGGATACTACAATTCAGTTGGAAGATCTCCTCTTTGAAGGAGAGGTCTTTTCAATGAAAAGATGGATGGGTTGCTCATAAAGCTGAAGGAGACAAGGTTGACAGTTCACATTATGGATTTGTTGTCTTCTATTAGGAGGACACTTTTTACTCTTTTATTAGAAACTGTATTAACCACAATCTTCTATGACTTATTTCTTCCTAAATCAAAGACATCAGCAATAACACCAGCAAGCAGGGTCTTTCCAGAGCCAGCACAAGGTCTTTTTAAATCAAGGCCTAAATATAAAACAACTGTTCCATCTCTCTTGTCTTTACTGAATATCGGGTTTTAATTTTGATATGAGGATTGGGTGTCCATACCCAGTGAGCAAGGACTCTTTTCTTCCTGTTTGGGGACAGACTAGCCCATTGTATCAACAAATGGAGGCTTATTACATCAGTCAAATTGATCCTAGAAATCTATGTGTAGCAGTGCGGTTGCCCCACTACGGCACCCAGGAAGTTAACTGGGCCTGGGAGTAGCAGCCAATAGGGTGGCTAGGTTGCAGAGCTAATCAGAGGCAGGAGCCCTGTATGAAACAAAGCTGCAGGGACTAAAGTTTGAGTCTGTTGGAGTAGCTGGAGTGAGAAGGGTTGCTGGCTGGCTGGCTGCAGTAGCCAGCACCCCGGAGAGCTCCAAGTTCAGTGCTGCAGTGGGAGCTGATCACAGGGCCGTCCTGGGGGGGGGAGGGCGCGAACGGGGCGATCGCCCCGGGCCCTGCAGTTACGTGGGTTCCGCGGCCCCCAACAGCTGCGCTTCCCCCTGTTCCCCGCTGCCTTGTGAGCTGAAGGCAGCGGGGCAGGCCAGGTGCGCTTCCCCTGGCCCCTGGGCCGGCCCTCCTCCCCGCCCCCAAGGCTGAACACGCAGGCCCAGGGGAGGGGCAGCCTGCCCAACACCCCTGGCCAGGGTCTCATGTGGCCGGAAGGGATCCCTGGCCATGGCCTTGACCTGGGTCGGCTGCAGGCGTGGGGGCCTCGGTTCCCCAGTTGGGGCACCAGCCACAGCAGCCTGGGGTCCCGGCTGTGGAAGCTGGGGCTGGGGGGGGCCAGCCTCGGCTTCCTGGCCCGGGGCCGCGGCTCTGGCTTCCCTCCTCCCCTCCCCGCGACTCTGGCTCCCCGCCCCCCCTCCCCGCGGCTCCAGCTCCCCGCGGCCCTGGCTCCCCGCCGCCCGGGCCGTAGCTCCCAGCCTTGGCTTTCGGGGGGCGGAGCGGGCCGGCCTGCCGCAGTCCCCACCAGCATGGGGGGCGGGGCCCCGCCTTGGCCGATTGGCCCTGGGCCCCGCTCCCTCCTAGGGATGGCCCTGGCTGATCAGAGCTGGGATCCTGAAGGAGCAGATTATGGTAGTAACTGGAGCAGTGGTCTGAGGGCAAGGAGCCGGGAGCAGATAGCAGCTGGACTCCAGGCCGCTGAGGAAGAGAGGGAAACTGGGGCTGCAGGGAAGCGGCCCAAAGAATTGACTGCGGTGTGCCAGCGGTGGCACAGGCTTGCTGGCAATTGACTCTCTTTTAACTAGTGGCCAGGAGTGAAGAAAGCTGGACTGTACCCCGAAAAGAGTGGGCTATGGGACTTGGCCGAAGGGTTTAGATCCCAGGAGAGGGCTCAAGGGCAGATTCCAGCATGAAAAAGGCAGAGCATTAACAATCTAGAGGGGGCTGCTTGAGCTATATTCCACAAGATCATCACCAGGAAGAGCGTGGGGTCACGTGCTGACAAACTGCTACACATTTGAGAAACTAGCCCTTTCAATTCCTCCTACCCTTCCATTTTCAGGGAACCTTCTTATTAGGCTAATCTACTTTCAGAAATGCAGAATTTGCTTCTGATATAAGGGCTCTCAATGGGGTATCAGATCATCTGACTGGTCTGGTCATGGGTTTTATTCAAGATCTTGGTAGTCAGTGGGTTCATTATCTGATTTTTTTTATTTAATATATTTGAAAACTTCAGTTCTGTATATTAACTCTGGCCCCTATAATCCCTTCATTTTCAACTTGGATTTGTTTGTGACTCTCTATTTAAAAGGCACATATTTTCATGTTTTATCAGACACGTTAGTTAGAACTGCCTTTTGTTGTGTGGTAGTGGGATGCCATTTCCAGTACAGCAGGTTGCAATTTGGCTTGTCCATGGCATTAAGAGTATTTACAAAGTGCCACTTTGTGGTAGCAGTTCATTTGAGAAATCAGAGGTTTTTTGTTTATCCATGTTTGTATGATGGGCTGTTTGTGATGCTCTATTAAGCCACGTCGTCTATGCAGCCACTATTTTTTTCAGGCATGGGGCTACCTCTGAATGTCAAAAAGTCAAATCTCCATCCAGCTCAGAGAATTTTATTCATAATCTTCTTAGCAGTGAAAGCCTTTCTATCAGAAAACAGACTTAGAAATAGTGCACTATGTTTTAAATAGTCAAATATCTTAGACTTCTTCCTGCATCTCATGGCAGCTTCTATTTATGTGATTCCATTTGTGCGTCTCAGAATAAGGCCAATGCCAGTATTGACTGTCTTGGGTCTAAGGGCAAATCTGAACAATCTTCAGATGTTATTCAGCATGCCTTGAGGCATTTTGGACTCTCTGATATGGTGGTTAGTTGGAGAAAATGTTCTTAGAGGTGACCGGTTGAATCTTCCTTGACTATAGTTGAGGGTAACTTCAGATGCATCACACAGTTGTTGAGGAGAGTGTCTGAGTCATCTTAAACTTTTGACACAGGACTTTTCTGGAGTAGGGCTTCAGTTAAGAACCATTTATCTGGCTGTGAGATCATTCCTCCCTTATATACATAGGAATGTTGTTTAAGTAGTGACTGAAACTACATCTTCTATGCACTACATCAACAAATCAAGGGATGTTCATTCTGCTCATCTATGGGCAGAGGAAATCACTTTCTGGGACTGATGAATTCTTTGTGATATTTATCCAGTGACCCTGAATTCATAAGGAGAAAACAATGATTGGAGATCATCTCAACAGGGACAGTTGTCAAATGTATGAATGATACCTGAAGGATCAGAGGGCTCAGATCATAATTTCTATTTGGGGTGGACCTGTTTGCTGTGAGGCTCAACAAGAAGTGTTCTCTCCCAGGCTCATAGCTTTTAAGGCCAAAAGAGATCTTTTATGATCATCTACAGAGGAAGGCAAAAACCCCCCAGCACCCAAGCCAGTCTGCCCTTGGGGAAAATTCCTTCCTGACCCCAAAAATGGCAATCAGTTAAACCCTGAGCATGTGGGCAAGTCACAACAGCCAGTCAAGAAAAAATACTCTGTAATAAATCAGAACCCATCCCATCTAATTCCCCTTCCCAGGTCACTGGCATATCTATCACCAGTAGTAAAAAGTGGACAATTGCCAAACTAAGCTGTCCCATCATATCATCACCTCCATAAATTTATCAAGCTCAATTTTGAAGGCAACTATGTTTTTTGCCCCCACAGTTCCCCTTGGTAGACTATTGCAGAATTTTACTCTTCTGATGGTTAGAAACCTGCACCTAATTTCAAGCCTAAATTTCCTGATGGACAGTTTGTATCCATTTGTTCTTGTGTTCACATTGGCGCTGTATTCAAATAATTCCTCTCTCTCCCTGATATTAATCCCTCTGATGTATTTATAGAGGGCAATCATATCTCCCCTCAGTCTTCTTTTGGTTAGGCTAAACAAGCCAAGCTCTTTAAGTTGCCTCTCATAGGGAAGGTTTGCCATTCCGCGAATCATCCTTGTAGCCCTTCTTTGCACCTGTTAATTCTAGAAAACTGTCTACTGGAAGTTGTATTTGAAATGGTCCAGATTTATAGCTAGGATGTGGAGAAAATTTGATTCCCCTGGCTCAGGCTCCGTATCTTGTATTTTAGAATCTTTAGTATACTTCAAGACTAGACTAAGGGATTGTCTAGCTCAGGGGTTCTCAACCTTTTTGGGGTCATGACATGGCTGGGAGAGTTCTCTTCTGTTCGTGACACACCAAGGCTCTCCCCCCCTCTGGCAGCCCCCCTCTTCCTGGAATCCCCGGCCGCCCCCCCACTGCCCCGCCTCCCCCCCCCCCCCCGAGTCTGTTCCCCCACACAGCCCCCACTCTCACCACAGCCCTGGCTCTGGCCACGCTGCCCTATCCCTGCAGCCCCTCCATTCCAGCCTCCCCATGACTTCTGGCATCGTGCAAGCTGCCCCGCATTCACCATAACAAAAGGGCTCGCCCGCCCCATAGCTGCTGGAGAAACCTGCTCTCCACCCTGGGCTCGGCAGGCAGGGCAGGAGATTTTAAAATGTCCCACCTCCAGCTCCTAGGCTGGATGAGTCAGAAGCCCGCTGGGCTCCTGCCAGTGTTTACAGCTAGCAGCTCACTGCTGCAGTTCACCAGCCACATGGGGGGCCTAGCCCATGGCAACACACTTGCTGCTGTGCCGCAACAGTTTTGTGTCGTGACCCCAGCGGTCTAGCTTATCTTTGAAAGTTAATTTCCCAAATGATTCAGCTACCATGTTTTGATTGTGGGTACGTAGTTGTTTGTGCATGGTACGAGTTGAAAAATTTATGAAGGGATTATCTGATATGTTTTCCCCCTTTGAAGGAATCTCTCTCTCCTTGGGATCTTAATTTGTATTTACCTACATTTGTGAACCCTCAGCTAAGGGTTCTTTCTACTGTTTACCTATTAAGGTGGCATTCATTATTGCCATATCAGCCAGAGGGATAAGCAGAATGAAATGTCTAGATGGCTGATGCCAGGTTTTTTGCCAAAAGTAGTTTCTGAATTCCATATCGATCAGATTTGTCTGATTCTTATTTCAAAAAGCACATGGATGATACTATGTATCTCCTGACTATTTCTATGGGAGTTAAACAGCATATTATTGAATGTTACACGTTAGCAGAAATTTCTGCATGGGTACTATCTTATTCCACCAGAGCTGTTTCAGAGTCTTTTGCTTGCTTTAAGCAAATCCCTGTTGCTAAGATTTGCACTGCTGCAACTTAGAGTTCTGTGCATACTTTTTCTAAACATTATGCTCTCGGTTTGGCTTCAAGGGCTGATCTTATAAATGGAAGTGTTTGGTAGCCTTAATAATAAGTACTACTAGCATGATACAGTATACTTGCAAGTTTGCCTGAACGTTTCCATGAACTCCCTGTTCTTCAGAGCATAGCAGTTGTACTAGCTGAGCTCTATTTAATATCGTACTCTGTGCATTCTATAAAATGTTTAATATTCATTTTCTTCTGTCACTGAGTGTGTTGATAGGTAGAGATGAGGGATAGCTAGCTAGGAAGCCAAATGGTAGGCTAAATTTAAAGGCTAAATGTGGAAGATCACAGTGCTGGGCTGCTTCAGGGAAATTATATCTTTAAAAAGCTGTTAACTTTTAGATATATGATCATTTGAATTAATTAGGTGTTTGTCTAATATGTATTTTTCACTGGATGTTTTATTTCGGAAAAAAGTGTTTCTAAGACAGTAGCTTTTTGTTTAGAAATAGATTGCTGTTCCAAGAGAAGAGGGAATATATAAGTGGGAAGAATTATGGCCGTCAGCAGTATGCCTCCAAGGAAAAGATCCGGGCAACCTCTAAACACATCTATTCTCTTGTATGTGGTGCTCCTGTGTAAAAGGCAGTGCTGTTGACAGACTGATTTTTGAAAAAGTTACAAGTAAAGATAATATAGGAAAAGGCATTGTTACTGCAGCATGGTATTAGTACTCTTCTTTGAAAAGATTACTAGCAAAGATCCAGAGAATGCCTTTTGAAACAGAAGTACTTTTCTTTCAATAATATCTGTTTGTGTAGTTTTCCCATGCTGGCATTATCAATTAATTTTAACATTACCTGAAGAATCAATGGCTCTTTTTGATCGCAGTGGTTCTTTTTGATCAATTATGAAACATGTCAAAAACTAAATACATTTGTTCTCTGTCCTGGTGCAAGTTGAGAGGTACCTTCATGGGCAACTATTTTGGAATGTAGTATCCAAAACTGAGAGAGAAATGTATAGCATGGTACCAGAAAAGCAAGATTAAAAAGGTAACTAGTAAAATTTAGTCTTAGATGAAGTACTGAGCGTGGGGGGGAGGGGGGTGGTTTGATGAGGAGAGTATATTTTTTAATCACACCTTCTGTGTAAGGTGAACTGCATGCTGTGAAAACAAACTTCTCTGAAGAATTCAGTAAGTAATAACTCTCTTCTTTCAGTGTTGAACTGTATAGTCTTTAGTTAATAAACTTGGCCAGGCTTCATTGTTTGGTCTTTTGAACATTTTTAATATCAAACCACAGTGTAGTTGAGCAATTGGTTATATTATAGACAGTAATATTTCAGTTTACCAATGTATTGATCCTAAACATGAAAGGAATAAAATATTTACAAAAACCATCACTGGTTAGTCATACATATTAATCTACAAAGATTCTTTCAAAATTATGGTATGTTTGATTGACTCTGAATACAGTTTTGATTGAGTGAACCAGCTGTTGGTGTGCCAGTCACAATAGTGTATACATAGCAACTGTCCTAAAACATCACTTTCCGCACTTCTTGCCACTGTTGTGCTTTCACAGTTAGTTGCTGTTGGATTCACTTTGGCACTTCTACATGAAGTGCACACTTACTGGGGTTTTTTAATAATAGTTTTTAGCTGTCTGGGAATCACTTTTTTCCCAAGGGGAAAAAAGTTTTGTTAGATGAGATGTGCCAGACTGCAATCTGGAAATCAGTGAATACTTCTGATAAGTTCCATTAGGTTAGAAATCTGTGTTTGTGCTTTTATATCTAAATCCAGTTGACTTCAGTGATTTCCTAGAACATCCATCTTGTAATATCTTGCCATCAGTTTGAGCTTTTTCAGAAGGTTCTGTTAAACTTTCTGAGTGTTGTCTTCAAAGAGTTTTAGGGAAGGGTAATGATAATTCAGACTTCAGAAGTCTGCTTGTAAGTAGTTTATATCTTTGATAAAGTTGATAATTTTACAGGTCAGATACTGTGACTGAAAATTGTAACTTGCTCCCAACCCAGTGTTTATTCTTCTAGGCAACATAGCCTCTCATCTGCCAATAAGATGCTGTTGCTTCGTATTGTTTTTACCTGTTCACTTTCAGGTCAAGGTAGCTATCAGTCTGCTTATCTAGATTTCAATAAGATTAAGTCTGTGTTACTTTATATACTACCTTTTTTTCCCAAGAGAATCTAGAGATTATACTTCCCGCTGTTGTGTTCCACTTGCAGTATGATTGAGAGAGAACTCTAGCCTTCTAAGACCTGATCCAAAGCTGCAGAAATCCAGTGGGGGCTTTGTTAAGACTTTCACTGATCAGAAGCTCTGTATCCTAAGAGGTTGTGAGCTTATATATGATGGGAGTTATGTTAGTGCCAAAATTCATGAGTCTTCAAGTATTTAACAGGTTGTTATAAAAAAGAGGGTAATAAATTCTTCTCTTTAACCCCTGAGGACAGGACAAGAAGCAGTGAGCTCAAATCACAGCAAGATGATTTAGGTTAGACATAAAGAAAAACTTTGCAACTCTAAGGGAAGTTATGCACTGAAAAAAATTGTCTAGAGCAGTATTTCCCAGACTGTATTCTGCAGAACATGAACAGGTGTGCCATGAAAATTTTTCAATGCTAGCGATATTTTTCCTTCTAAAATATTAAATATGAAATTGTGTGTAGTATAAATATTAAAGTATTTGAATAGTATTTAGATTGTAGGTATGGCATTATTTTAACACATTCATAATAATACAGGTGTTATGCCACTCGTGCCGAAACACAACTCTTTTAAATCAACTTTTGAGCAATACATGCGGCAATTTTTCCGTATGAAACCCCACCCAAACCCAGACCAGCATGTGTGTGTTCCATCAATGTATTCCAAGACTAAAAGTGTTCCGTGGCCAAATTAGTTTTGGAAAGGTGGTCTAGGGAGATTATGGAATCTCCATCACTGGAGATTTTTAAGAACAGGTTAGACAAACATCTGTTCAAGATGGTCACTCTAGATAACCTACACTTAGTCCTGCCTCAGTGTCAGGACCTGGACTAGATGACCTATTGAGATTCCTTCCAATCCTACATTTCTATTATTCAAAGTAGAATTGGCAAGTACTATATTATTTTAAAAGACCCAAGAAAAGAGTTAATGTACATGAGTGTTTTTGTCAAAGTGATTGGGAATGTGAATTTCTGTTGCTTATATTCCCCAGGATGTACTGTGTCTGTTCGGCCTGAAGTCAGGTCATTCAGCTAGCTGATGTAAGCTGATGGACTAAAAAGTGGAGATTCAGTGTGTCTTTACAGCAGATACACAAGAATGCAATTTAGTTTACAATTCTTACCAGGCAATACAGAGCCGGCTCCTATGCCTGTACCAGAACTTTTGTCTCTTTAGTAAGATCTTTTATATATAGGTAAATGGGATTGTCACAGAGCTCTTACTAAGCTGTGATCTAAACTTGTTTACTCTGAAAATGCTTTCTGATCTCTGTAGTATTTCTCGAACTAAACAAGCTCTGTTTTTATAGTGTTCAAAGTGACAGTTTAGAGATATTCACAATTCTGAATATTTTACATTGTAAAATGTTAGCGTTTAAAGAAGTTATCAGCTTACAGCTTCAGGTCCTTGCAATTTTGTGACTATTAACTTTTCACACTGATTAAAGTAAGAATTGGATTTTAAACCATTTTGTTCAGTAAATAGTGTTTTATGTAGAATTGACTTTGCCAAGTATTAATAAGGAATAATGTGTATCTGTGAAATTTAGAAACTTAACCATGGTCTGCCTTTCTTGTATAACTAATTATACCTGGAAAATATGAATGATGTAGTAAAAGTCTATCTCTTTCAACCACTTATATCTGGGTCACAAGAGTATCAGCCCAAATTTGTCTTAGAAATACCACACTTTTCTTCCTTTTGAAGAGGTGATGTACATCTGTATATTGGTTACCTTTGCTTATCTAGGCAAGCACAAACATCCCTAAGCTGCATTTATATAAAGTTTAGGAACAAATTAATATAGTAATTAACAGTAATTTCTTTAATTGCATCATATTTTCTGTGTAGTATTAACGTGTTGTAACATACTGAATTATTTTCAAGTCATGAACTACTAAAAATGGAGGGAAAAAATCAAATGAATTTTAATTTTTTTTGAAATTGAGATTGCAATTATTTCAAAATGACAATTGGATCACAGTTTGCAAAAGGATGAGAACACATGTATTTCATGCATTATAGTTAAACAGTTTTTTATTTAAATACCTGTTTTGCTGATTGTTTGAGTTAAATTGAGTTAAGTTATCAAGAATGATTTTTTTCTATTCAGTATCATTCATACCATATTATCATATGTAGTACTGTGTGCCTGCTGTACATGTTGGGTAAAAAGACATGAGCACTGAGGAATGTACTCATGCATCTGTAAGAGTCTTTGTTTTATTATGAGAGGTGTGTGTCTGTGTGTGTGTGTTACTGTGTTAGAAGAACATTTCACCTAAATGCATTGAGAGGAGGCAAGATATATATGCCCTATAATTAATGTTCTGTTAGCAACTATTTTATGTTGAATTCACAACTTCATGTGGAAATAACTATTATGATTTATTTGCAACCAGATAAATTTCTGATGCAAAAGCACTTTCTCTCCAGTTTATCTATTATTTTGGGGTGCAAACTCGTGTGTAAATGTTATAACACTAGTACTGTAAGATCAGATTTATATTAAAAGTTATCTTAGTTTTCAAAACTATTAAATAACGATGAAAATGAATTCATTTTCACATTTAAAATAAAAGAAATAGTTGTTTCAACATATTTATAATTAAAGGTTGAACTGATCGGAAGAAACTCATAGCTTGTATTGTATCCTAAAAACTATTTTAACAATTTCAATGGCTGCAATTAATATAAAATTATGTTGGCTTTAAGGTAGATAAATATTTATTGCAAATGTTTAAACTCCTGCTTGTTTGGTGAATTATTAGAAACTGTATTTTTAACACATACTATATTACAGTAAAAAAGTTTAAAAGAACCCAAAAACACTTGTATCCCCAAATTTTGCAGGGCTAAACTGTGCAAAATAAGAATTGAAGTGTAAAATTTGTAAGAGCTCAAGCACTGAAAAGTTTTATATCTGATCACTTGAGATGGTGGGGTGTTGTATTTGGTTTTGGGGGTTTTTGTTTTGTTTTGTTTTTATTTCAGTCAATGGGTCTGATCATCATCTGAACTGCTTTCAGGGAATATGAACCTCCTCTGTACTCAGCCCAGAAAATCCCATCCTGATATTTGCTTCTATAATGGCCTCCTCTGTACCATACTCCATTAAGGTTCGAATGTGCGCAGGCATTGTACCACCAGCCTCCTTTGTGAAAGTGGGCACAGTTTCCTGTTGGGAGAGAATAAAATAAAGTGAGACTCCAAAGGTGAAATGGTAAATCAGGAGTTCTTGTACAATTTCATGCTATGGACGACATATCAATGGAGTGCTTGTCTTGCAAGCCTCTTTGCTTCCCACCTGTGAACAGATGGATCACTTCTCCTCCTTACAATTCTATAAACTACATTGCAACTACATCAGTTGCTTACATAGGAAAGTAATAAAGTATTTAATGTTTTTAGTTTTTCAATATAATTAAGCAGCTGAATTTAAAAAGGAGAGCCAGAACCATGTGACCAGCCAGCTCTCCTCATATTACCAGGATTGCTTAGTGAAGGGTAGTTTAGGAATCTCTGCTGCAAACTGTTTAGAAGTACTTGGGTGGGAGCAAGATGATGTATGTCTTAGGTTTCAGTTTCAATAATCTGTGGTAAAGTTTATCTTGTATAGGGAAATGGTGTTGTCGTCTTTGACGTTTTAAAAGTAATAGTGACAACATCAATTGTTTTAAGTCATTGTTATTCTTAAAATGCTACTTATATTCAGGCCCAAAATTGGATAATGAGTGGTGACATAACACAGTATGTTTTATCTGTGGTTCATTTTTTGTTTTTAAGCAACCAACAATTTTATTAGCATTGGAGCTTTTTATTGCTAAAGGGTCATCATCAAAAAGGATATTTTGTTTAAAAATATACTTATTATAGCAAAAGTAATATGTAAGGCCATACTCCTACAAAGACCTATTCATGTACTTTTGTACTTCTGTGAATAGTTCCAATAATGGGGACTACTGAGTAATTCAAGTTAAGCACTTGTATAAATTGTTGCAGGATTGGGGACTAACATTGCTATTAGTGAAACAGATCAGAGAAAATAGTATTCACTATTTTTTCTAGCTTGTGTACTCTGTGGTTATTTTGGTTTCATATATAATTCCCATCTATAATAAGCCTGTTTATCTCTTCCCTAAAAGACCATTAAGATCATAAGGTTGTGGGACAGAAAAA
>ML685794.1:4747736-4928484 GCA_007922175.1 Pelusios castaneus
TAACTGTGTCCCTTTTGAAAAATGCAAATAATACTAGCGTCAAAAGCTTCTAATCTTTAAAGTAGCATTTTCCAGATGGCTAACCAAAAAAAGTGCTTAGAGGAGAGAGAATCAATTTCAAATCTAGTTTTTTAAAAATACTAGTTTAAAAGTAGCCTCTTTGGCAATTTTTGAGTCTTTAGGTGCATTGCAGCACCTAGCACAGTGACCCTGTAATCTCTTTTTGGGTTATCTAGGCACCACTTACTGCAAATATTCCTATTTCAGAAAAAGTTCTTTCTCCTGGTTCAGTTTGGTGGTAATAGTAAGCAAGTAAATTTCAGACAGAAGTGTCCCTGTCAGATACTAGATATGTAAAATGTGTCTATTAACAAACATTATTTAAATAGGAAAGAGTATGATTTTCTTACATATAGGTAAGAAAAGAAGAAATTTGCTTCTGTGCAGGACTGCATTGGGCCTATACACAACTAAAATCCCACTAATGTCTCAAAAGAGAGCTAGGTTGGGTCTTATGTATATGCCTAGCGCTAATTCTCTGGATCAAGGTTCATCAAAAAAGAGAACTAACATGATTCAGCAGAGGTCTTATGTGGAATACAAGCAGCATATAGCTTCCTCAACAATTTACCCCATTGAAGCTGATTTAATTAAAATAAGTCCCCAGTCATGCAAGAGGTTCCACGTAGATGCATGGGTCTGCATACATGTAGTAATTTATAGGATTGAGGTCTATATTTGTATCATTTACTGCTGAGTGGACTAACTAAGTCATTGTATGTAAGAGAAATTCATCTTAAGTCTTTACGTTATTCTGGAGTATTTGATCAGAGTTTCCATCTTCTGTATTATTTCTTGAAATATGTAAGTAAAAGGTGGCACCATCAATGGAATCTATTGCACTGAGCAGCTTTTTCTTATGTATAGTGTCATGCATGTTCCCTTACCTGTGTATGTATCTCTGTCTCTGTCCAGTGTTGTAAATTGTTTTCCGTTGTGCCATATCATAGAATCTCCTGCATTTCCCTGGTAAGTTCCCAGACGCAGCCTATAGAATTCACTTTCAGGCTCGAGGCGGAAACTGCTGTATTCTGCATAGACTTTCTTATTACTCCAGTCTTCTAGTTCAATCAATAGCCTATAATTGTTCTGATTGGTAAGCCTGTAAATAGTTTCTAGTCCCAGCCAGTACTCTCCATCAACATTTCCAAATCCTTTCTGCACAAAGAAAACCAGAATATGAGCTTGTTTACTAGTTTTTCCTGAGTCTATTGAATTAAGACATTTACCAGAAAGAGTAGTATATCTCAGTAGAATTTATGTATCTAAACTAAAAACTTTTAAAGGTTTTAGACTTCTGCTCCACTCTTTCAATTAATTCCTTTAGGCAGGATTCTTCCATCTTTATTTACTTGGAGTAGTACTTCACACCATCAGAAGCCTCACTAATATCAAAGGGTGCGTCTACAATTACAAGTTAGGTCGACTTAAGGAAGCTTAAGTTGACCTAAACTACTCTGTGTCCTCACTGGGCTTTCCTTAAGTTGACTTAAGCATTTCCTTAAGTCGATTTAAGGAAGAGTTAAGTTGACTTAACACCTCGTTTTAGGTCGACTTAACGCTTAAATTGTCCTTATTAGGTCGACTTAAGCCAGTGTGGATGGGGATTAGTGCCTAACTTGACCTTATTAAGTTGATTTAGTGTTAAGTCGACTTAATAAGGTCGAAAAGGGGCTATGTTTACACTAGAAAAGTTAAGTCAACTTTTGTTAAGTCGACTTTTAAAGTCGACCTTATTAAGTCAATTTAATAAAGTCAACTCAACTTTTCTAGGGTAGACATAGTCAGTGGGATTACTGGCAGTCATTTCTCAGCCTGTTGAGGCTAAGATCATATGTAGTGTCTGTAAATCTTCCATCTCCATGCATGGACATATGGGGATTAATCTATGTGAGGCATGGGCCATAACTACACTTGGTCTGGCCTAAACATTAGCTAACATTTAAATCTGTTACTACCAATCATGAGTCAAAATCTGATCCTTTGCATCTTTGATTCCCATGATCTTTTTTTTAAAGCTGAAACAATATATTGTGTCACACAAAATACTGTCCATTTAGACCATATGAGTAATCCATTGCATGAAATACATTAAGGCGCAAAATATAATTATGGATGAATAATCCAATATTCAAGATGCATAACTTTTTTTGTATCTTTTTCATGGATAGGCTGGTATTTCACTATTTATGTAATCCATGCAATCCATCTTAGTACTGTAAATTTCTGTCCTTGTAAATTCAGTAAAGGCTATTGGCCTTGACTCACTGACTGCTGCTAATGATGTCTTTTTGCTAATATTTGCCAGGCATTGTTTTCTTTCCTTAAGAAAATAATTGTTTTACTATCAAAGTCTTTGGGTCTGTAAATAAAATACTCATTTGTTTTTCTTTAATTAAATGGTGTTTAGTAGGTTTACAAATTTTTCTCTCCCACAGAATTCTCCAAGTGAGAGCTTGTTTGTGGGCCAGTTCACCGGGGGGGGGGCCACCCCCCGGTCAAAAAAATTACACAGTTGAAAAACCAATATGTACACACACTGCAAAATGTTCATTTTATACTGAAATGTTCCAAGTTGCACTCTTTGAGGCTATAGACAGTAAATCCTTCATTCAGATCTTGTGTAAAAGAAACTTGTTTTTGTCCTTTACTGTTTTAGTCTCCTTTTTACTTTTATAATAGAGGGGATAAAGTAAAAAAGGAGATTTGTTATTTTCTCATCAAGAATACAGTTTTAACACTCAAATGCCAAGAAATGCAAAACTTAAACTTCATATAGTAACCTTAATTCACTTCCTTCATATGGTTAAGAGGTACATTTTGTAACATATGACCAGCTATATTTGATGATCCCAATTCACAGAAAAGAATATTAGTCTCTGTGGCTTAGTTCCTTTTTAGCTTTTATTTTTCTGTTTTTATTTGCCTCTTTAGCTTTTGCTAATTCTTATTTTGTACATAACTAATCTGATTCTTTGAGTGTCAATCTTACAGCAAAATTAACTGCAGTGAAGAAATTACATTGAAAATATACTAGTATCTTGTGATTAGAGATAGTGAATATATAGTGGTCACTGTGCCTGCCAAAATGAAGCAATTGTTTTTCTGAATTCTAAAAATTACCTTGTAATTGTCCCAATTCCTGAAGAAATTGACAGATCCATCTGTCCTTTTCTGAATAACTGCCCAGCCTCCAGGGTCCAGGCTGTTCTCACACCACAGCTGCACTGGTTCATTGCTGTTTTCAGGTTTGATCATATAAATTCCGCTGTTGGAATAACCAGCTTCTTTGGCTTGTTGACAGTCTTTGAATGGACCTGTTTGAAAAGAATTGCCATAAGCTTATGCTTGTTTTTTTTAAATGCATGTGCAAGACGCAAGTTATATATAACATGTAGTTAGTATATGTACAAGAAGACTGCTGTAGTCTAAAACTTCATCTTAGAAGGGTTCAAACATCAGATCCCATTTTACTTCTGCTGTTTCCTGTTAGAAAAATACTTATTTTCTAATTCTGACTGCAACTTAAAAATGTATATGGTAAACATTGCAAAACATCCTTGCTAGTTTATTTGTTTAAGTTTATTCATTTTGTCTGTTTACCCCATTAACCTTTCATATAGCTAAACATTTTGCTAAATAATTGGTGGAGTAAAGGACTTGTGCCATTAAAAAGCCTCATTGGTACATCAGCAGCACTTCTAGCTACTGAGATTCCATATTTCCTTGTCAGAAACACTGTCAGTGTGCTGGCAACCTTAAAAAGTTTACAAGACACCTGGGAAAAAATCATCTAGTGAACTAATGGTACTTTAATATAAAGAAATTTTTACTTCGAATAACTTTTAAAATTTGAAAATCTGTCTATAAAACTTGGTCTATCACAATTTTCACTCAGACCTAAGTAACTGCACTAGATTTTGAAGGGTATAGACTTCATTGTTTTGAACCCAAAATGGTGCTTATTTGTCAAAGAAATATTAATTCTAATATCTGAAAGATTTTATTGAAACTTACTCAGATTCTTCTATCCCAGTTTTATTAACAGGAGAAATTTTAAAATGAGTTTGGGAAAGCTAGGTGGGTGAAAATAGAATTCATAATAGAAACTGTAATAGAGACCAAATTACTATTACTTCCTTCAGAACATATCCAAAGTTGTCCCCATCATTCAATCATTATTTCTACAACCTTTAGCTATCCCTTGATAATCTCCCATTTTGAGTACTGTCACTTTCTTCGCTTCTCAATAACCTCTCCATCCCATCTAGTGTATCCAAAATGCTGCTGTTAAAGTCATCTCCCTTGCTGCTTTGATCATGTCTGCTATATTTGAATTATTTTGCTTATTCTGTATCTCTTCCCTTGCCTGTTTTTAATTTCCTCCATTCCGTTTGTATTTGTCTGAAGGTGTCAAATTAGAGTGAAAGCTTCCCGGGGCATGGGGTGTTTTCTGTAAATTGTCTAGCACAATTTGGACACTGTATAAAAAGAAAATAACATGGCTCCATAATAAATATTCTAAAACAACTTCTTGATTTTAAAAGATGAAACGAAATAGCAAAACTTTTATAACATAGATTGAAATATTGAGGACTGAAATACTATATTCTGTGCGGAGGGAAAGAATCTAGGACTCTCATTTCCAGGACCATTAGAGACCAAAGCTGGATGGAATATAACCAAAAAAACCCACAAACCCCCATAACCAACCACACACACACCAAAACCCTCCTGATGTTAGATTTGAGTGGCTAGTGGTGCACTACTGTAGATGAGGTTATACAGGGGCTTTTATTGGTGAGCTATTGTAGTCTATACATGTCTTTCATGAGCATTTTAGAAATAGTAAAAGAGAATCCAAAAATCAAAGAAAGACCAGCTAAAAAAAATGTAAATAGGACAAAAATATTTGAGAAGCTATTAATGTTCATTTGTTCTCTATGAAACACTGAAGTAGGGAGGGAAGTACTAGTTATGTTTTTACAAGGTGTTCTAGCTTATGTGAATAATGACAACTATAATTAAATGTCTCTAACATTTCCATATAAATGCATTTATGAGTTGCTCCTAACTTTCTCAATATTTCATGTTTGTCTGGTTTTTTTTTATTTTATTATTTATTTATTTCTAGCCCTGGGTCTAACTGAAGTCAAGCCCTTTGGTTAGTTGGTTATTTATTTTGTGAGGATGGAGTGGGGGTGGAGTATGAGCAAAATTGGTTCAGCTATTTTTGAGTAGGAGGAGACAGTAGCAAAAAACACTTTATAGGGTTATAAAAATAACTGAAAATAAGGCATTAATTACTCAATGTTTAAAATTTGTCATTAGAGCAATTTACCACAGATTGTGGTGGATTCTCCGTCACTCACAATTTTTAAGTCTAGCTTGGATCTTTTTCTAAAAGATGTGAACTAAGAATAATTTTGGAGAAGTTCTATGCCTGTGCTGTACAGGGGGTCAGACTGGTTGATCACAGTGGTAGTCCCTTCTGGCCTTAGAATCTATGAAACTCAATGTTTCGAGGTATTTATTAAAATAGCACTAACACCAAATCTTGGGAGTAGACAGCTGAAATTGGGCAGAGAAACTGTTTTTAAGGAGGAAACTTTTGAGATTAGAGTGAAAATCGGTTTTGATTTGACCAGGTTATGAGCAGTTGAAGATTGTAGTTCATGCATGTCTGGTAGGTTTTAATTATTTTCAACCAACAATAATTTTTTAAAAAAATACTTTTTGTAGAAATTAAATAAGGCCCAAACCTGTACTTTGATTTGCACAGGCATAAAGGTAATCAATTTTAGATCAGGTTACAATCTGAGACCAAATGTATTAATTTGTTTTGATATGAGTTCCAAATATAAATATTCAGTTTAATTGCCAAGCAGAACAATTCTGTTATTTATTTTATTTATTATTTTAAATTAATTGTCCTGTATATGTTTTCTCCTTACCTTTAGTACAATGTCTAAAATTAAGTGTTGCATGATTTCCTTATTTGTTATGCAGTCCAACTTATTCACTGAAGCTCAGATTCAGAAAGTGCCTATCTTAAGAATGAAATTGGCTGCACTAGTATATTGCTTAATTGGCACCTGAGTGCCTGACCTGCTCCCATTGAATTCAAGGGATTCTCTCCCCCATTTGAAATCTGAGATGATTGTATCAGACCTCAAATAAGGTAAGGGGCATACAAAATTAATACTGTGGCTTGTAATTTAAAGTTTGCAAGACAGGCACGGGAGTCAAAATGGAAGTTTTAACAGGCAAACTTAACTTTGATACTCTCTAACTGGTAGATGTTTCACGTTATACTCTTTAAAACAGTTTCTCAAACTGGGAGGTCATGGGTTGTGAGGTTTATTATGGGGGGGTTGTGAGCTGTCAGCCCCCACTTATGCTGATTAATGTTGCATGGGATGGAGGGAGTCATCCCTTTTGGGGAAGGAAGGGGTTGTCATAGCCTGAAAAGTTTTCAAGGGGGGAACCAGCAAATAAGTTTGGGAACCTGTGTTTCAAAACATTGGCTGCTTTAAATGGAGTTATTTCTTGAGTAAATATTACATGTTCTCCCTTGCAATATTTTTTAAAACGTGTTCTTTACAAAGCAGTTTATTTTATAAACAACATGAAACTAAAGGCCATCCTTTGTACTTTTAGTTGAAGATTTCTTGCTTTTGTGTTAAGGGGCAAATGAAGCTTAAATTGCTGGTTATTTTTGTGCTAGGAATGAATATACAACTGAGGTTTATTTAATCATTTATCTGAATTATGAAATTTTGCTGTTACATATGCATCTTGTTTTTGTATATGTAAACATCTTTTTCCCCTTATGAACTTTGTCTTTTGTGGGGTTGATTTCTCTAATATTTCACCTCGGTGTAAAAAGTAATTTTTCTAGTATGCTATGAATTTTCCTTCCCATCCACAGTTAAAGATACATGTTTTATGTAAACTTTTTCCTACATTAGTAGCTTAGAGACACTCATTTGTACTTGAGAAGGACAGTTGATTCAAATATAAGAGAAAAATATGCTGTAACTTACCCAGAAGACATTTTTAATTTTCATATGAACAATCGTCTATTCATTTTAACAATGTTTATATGATGAGGACAGCGCTATTGGGTTTTAGTCATCTTTTTTGACAGCCTTATCCATTTGTAAATATTTCTGCATAATCTTCTAAACTAATACCCCTCTCTCATGTCTTTCACCTCTTTCCTATTCTGCAGTGCTCCATCACACATGGGTACTTTAATTAAAGACAATAGAGAACTCAGAATAGCTTTGTAATTTATATACTGGTTTTCATTTCAACTTGTAATGATTTACATTTTACCAGCTTTGGAACTGCTCAATCCTTTTTCTATCACCTCTGTGCAGGATGCACGTTCTTAAACTTCACAGATGCCAGTATTTAAAGAAAACAGAGCAAATTAATGTTTGAATAAATTGACTGAGATTCCTTTATCTTCATTTCCAAGAATGTGTAGAGGAAAAAGGAGACTCTTTGAAAAACATTTTACAGAAAACATTAATTTGTGCTCTTGCTTTTCCTTATATGTACATATCTGTCTGTTTATAATTATAAAGCTGAGGGAATGGGTATCTGGGGAAACAATAAATCACCCCGTAGTTTTGCTTGGAAGTTTTTTTTAAGAGAATTCTGCTGTTGCTGTCAGACTAAACATTAACAAAGCTTTTAAAAAAAATATTGACTGTTTCCTTGGTGCCACTTATAGCTGATTAAGTTCTCAAGACCTCTGGCATTTCAATTGTACTCTGGCCTAACTTTTCCCCAGATCCCAGACAAAATAGTTCCTCTTTTTATCAGCAGCTTTTGTAGTGTAAGCAGAATAGCCACAATAAATGTGTCTTCACCTTAGGAACCCAAAAGAATGTCCAGCTGTGACTAAAGGCAAAGCAGAGCATTTAGCTGTGCAAGCTCATAAAAGGCAAGAAAAAAAGATGGTTACTTGGAAAGCATGGATGAAAAAAAGATAATCCAAACTTTCAGGATTGAGCAAACTAAATTATGACAATATGTGATGCAATTGGGAATAATTCTATGAAATATTTATATTAACACCTATGGGTCACACTGGAGTTCTAGTAACTCTCAGATGAAATGTATTTTTTTCATTGTTTTTAATAATATGTGAATCTATATAATTGAGTGAAGCAAGACAGTGAACTGAAACATTCAGTGAACATCCTAAATGTGTTCTAATGATATTTTCATAAGGAAAATAAATGCAATATTGTCTATCCCTTGCTGGAAAAAATGTTTTTCATTTTAAATATCTATAGTTGGGATTTTCAAAAGAGTCCAAATGAGCTAGGCATCTAAATTGAATTTTGGTGGGAGTTAGTCATCTTACTACATTTGGCTCCTTTGAAATTTTCAACCTAAAGCATAAACACTTGTATAGAGGATCTTTCTGACATCAGACTGCCCTGCTATCATAAAATCAAAATCTGCTAAGGGTTAAGAATTCATTACGGGTGGAAAGACAACAGTAATGTATAGTAAATATAAGTAGACCTGGTGAGTACAAGAAATATTAATAGCTGCATTTGCTTCCAGATAGTTTCTTTCATTTGCTGTTCACATAATTCTAATGTAACTTGCAGACTATAATGTTAATAGAAAGAGCAAATAAGTAAATATCAGAAAATATATGCAGAAATTGAATTTTAGTTCCATGTTACACTCATCCATTCAGGAAGTAAAAGAAGTCCTCTATAACCTGTCACTAATGAGACTTAGCTCCACAACTTAACCTTCAAATACTAAACACTTGCAACAAAGTCTTCATATGTCATCTACAAGTCAAAAATTAGTCATAGAAATTATTTGACAATTAAACTTGATAAAATCTAAAGCTTCTGTCAACTTATATATGATCAAAAAGAGAAGCTGAGTTTGCAGAATAAATTATTCGTTTTGAAATATTCATTCCACTCTAGTTATAAGTAAGCAATATAATTGCATTGCTTATTTTTTTACATGACATGTTTTTTACTTTGGACATAATGTTAATCAACTCACCTTCATTGATTAAAGTTAGTGGTGGTATCCTTAAAGGGCTTTTTGTAGGAGAGGTAGCTGGATCAGGTGGTGGCTTTATGTCTCTATCTCTAGGATATCCTGGGTCCCTCTGTATCTCATTACCTCCCAAAAGGCCAGGAGTATAGTGCTGGCTGTTAGGAATGTGCTGTGGTACCACCTGTACAAGAGGAGGAGATCCCTCGGTGTCCTGTCGTGATAGCATCTGCAAGCACTGCTCTTCCAATAAAGAGATAATCACAGATTGATTATTTACAAGATCAGTTAGTGCTGCGTATTTTATTTCAAGCTCCCTGTATCGTGTTGCCATCTTCAACATTTCTGTTGTAGCATTGAGGATTTTGTTTTCCAGTTGGGAAAGCTCAAGTGAATTATCCCGTTTTCGGATTATCTCATGCAAGAGCTGCATGTAGAGCTGAGTGACCCGTGAGTTCATGTTACGACTTTCTTTTCTCAGCAGTTTTACTTCATTCACAATATTTCCATCCACATCCACCACTAGCTGCAAGATATCAATCTCCCGCTTCTGCTTGGACAATACTTCTTTCAAGTTCTCTATGTCCATCCTTGTGATTTCATCTCTTCCGTTATCTGCACCTACTCCTTTGGTGTTTACACAAATTGGCCCTGTTATTTTTTGTTCAGGAACTAAGAATGTGTAACCACATTTTTTTCCTTCCTCTCCACCACCTGTTGAACGATGGTGTCGTCTTGGTTTTATTTTATTCGGTTTAGACTTTTCTGTACAATTTCCTGTAGACAGTAGTAGGAATAATAGCACACCCAAAATCCATATGGATGTCTTCATGTTGAGATGAATATGATAGCTTTCAGAAGGCTAACCATTGGATAGACAGAAAGAAAGTTAATTAATCTGAATCCATTTTAAGGCCTTTCTGTATGTCAAGTAACATACCGTGGAAAAACGCTAACTTTAACTTATAATACAAATGCAGCTGAGACTTCTCTGCTGTAGATGCTGGCTAAGCTGACATTTTCTTACAATGTTAAATTTAATTATCACAAAATTACTTTATTTGGAATTATACTGGTTTGAACAATTTGTCTCCTTTCTTGAAACATCAAGACCTGAAAGATTTCAAACAGTAGACACATTTTAGCCTTAATTTTGAATAAATAAATTTATAGAAAACAAGCTGCAGTGTATTCAGATAATGAAGTAGTTCTTTGGTCATAAACTTGGTGGCTTAGGTTTTATAAATATTAATTATTTTTAAAAAGGAATATTGAAAAATAGTTTCACAGTCCTGTATTTTCTTCAGCAGATTAATATTTTCCTTTCAAAAAACACAGGAGGTATTATTAGTGGACTACATTCTGGTAGAAGTGATGAAACAATAGAAGCATTTGCTAAAGTTTTATACATGCTTTTAGGTACCCTAAAGAGTATTAAGGGGTTTTTATTACCAATCTTTTATTAAGGGATTTTTATTGCCAATCTTTTATTATAAATTTGCCATAGTCCATATAAATTGTAAAAAAGCAACTCCTTAATCTGTAAAAATGCCGGCCATGTTTTATCAGCTATAACTGCCTTACAATTTTTTAAATACATGAAATAATGAAATCATATATATGCTTAAATTGTTGAGCAGGGATCTAAGAATGCATTGAAAAATCTGCAGACTATTGATTAAATTTTTCCATTTTTCTTTGTTTTGGTATTTGAGGTGTTAAATAGCTAGTAATATTAAAACACAGAATAAATTAACTATTTTTCATCATTATCTTCATTAATTAGAATGTAAGAATGGCTATAGTGGGTCAGACCAATGGTCCAGCTAGCCCAGTATCCAGTCTTCCAAAGTGGCCAGTGCCAGATGATTTGGAGAAAATGAACTGAACAGGTAGTTATGAAGTGATCCATCCTGTATTTCAGGATAAATTATGGGGTAATCCTGTGAAAGTGAGATGGTTTTAAACTCTTACGTAGTTTTTATAGGAGTTGTTATGCTACGCTAAACCACCCATCTTTGTTGTATAATCCATATGAAGATAAGCTCTCTTCTCCCCTCCCATGCCACAAGTGCAATGCACATAACCAGTTTTGCAGTGTTTGATGTTGGAGGTTCAACTTTGTAAACTTTCAGGTGAATCATGGTAAAAAATATCAGAAATCAGAGCCATTTTCTGTAGAATGCTGTATTTAACAGACTCTGGACCAGTTGAACTAATTAAACTAATCTTGTAAATCTAACCTTGCCCTCATAACTAATTAAAACTATTAGTTTTTATACTTGGAGTGAAGGAGACCTTAAAATATTACCTCTCAATAAAAAGCTCTCCTGTTCTAGTTCTTCGTTTTATACATATTTCAAAAATAATCTTGCAAGATTTTTAAAAATATGAATATTATGGAATCCATGATAACATTACAAAGATGTAACCCATGGGTTTCAAACACACAGGCCTCTTGTGGCCCACAGAGTTAGTTCCTGTGGCCTGCAACGACACCTGGAATTTGTAAAATAATTATGATTTATAATGTAGAGTTTTAAGTGTGTTTATTTGCTTACTCCTCGTCTTTCTGATGATACTGCCATCTTGTCTTTTAATAGCATACTATATTATTTTACTCTTCATTTTTTTCATTTTTGACGATACCTCTGTATCGTATGAAAGGTTTTAGTGATGCAGCCCTCGGGCTAATATCCTACTCCTCATGTGGCCCTCGTGGTGATTTGAGTTTAAGACCCTTGATGTAACCTAAGTAACCATTTTTAAATTATTGGAAATAAAATTGGTATACAGTAGTTTTTCCTCTGAAACAAGTAAAAAAAAACTTTGTAAAAGCAAATGTACTACAGTAAAACACTTTAGTTCATTCAGATATTCTGCTGTAGTATACTTTTGTACATTCTTTTTAGTGTACATATATATATAGGCATCTCTCATGTAAACTCTTAAGGCTCATATGTTACCATATGAGTAAAGTTATGATTATACACAAGTGTTTTCAGGATTGGGGCCACATACATGCTGTCTAACCAGATGAGGAATTAAAGGGTCTAAAATTGGACAACCAAAAGTAACAGTTGCTGAAACTGTGTCTTAGAACTCCAAAATATACAAATGCTTGAGCCTTCTACTGAGAGGACAGCTGGTGTTAAACTAAGATGTGCTATAGAAATGCTAATAGGAGTTCCTTCCAAGACACAGATTTTGTTGATAACTTGTGTGCTTTCCACAGAAGCTTTCAGCTGTGGAAACTTTGGCTTCCATATGTGTGTGGTATTCACTAGTTCAGTACAGATGTTGAAGATGGAAACAGCTGGGGTTCCTAATAAGGTTGTAATAAACAGTTCTTGTTTTTGTGGATCTGCATATTCACTCGCCAAATGGTAGAACCTTCTCCAAGCAGCGCCTATTAGAGTGCACATACACCCCCTTATCTCTCCCCTCAGCCTTTCTGAACATTTTGAGGGCAAGGCTATATAAGAGAATGCTGCATCCTTCATCATCTCATTTCCTTCCAGTATCGGCACCAGACAGAAGTAAATTGCTTGAATCTGTTATCTGGGAATTTTCTCTATTGATAGTGCTTTGTGGTTTTATAGTTTTTAGTTGTTTTTAAGTGTGCAGTTTAGTGTAAGCACAGTGATAAATGTTGGCAGTTTAATATAGCTGGTTGGTTTGCTTTCATGTAATGGGAGAACAAAAGAAGAAGCCAAGATTTAAGAGATTTACTTCATTCTTAGCTGTCTTCCTGGCATAGGATGACCAGTTTAGGTGGCTGAAGTGCCTGGGTGAAGGCCATTCTTCTTCTGGGTGTTCATTTGCTGGATTTTCACACCCAGAGCTCTCAAGAGAGCCACCATGAAGTATAAGAGCTTCTACTTAAGGAAATTCTAGCTGCTAAACCCCCCCTGTTTTGAATGATGGTTGGATCCGAGGTCTGGAGACCAGTTTCTGCTCCTGGGTCTTTCTCTAGTAAGACTAAGCTTCCTAAAGATTTCAGGTTATTGAGATTTTGTTGGTTCTGGAAGAAGGTGATGCAAAAGACAGACACTGTTAGCAAAATCTCTGTCAGACCCAGTACATCTTACGACTTATAGGATCCATCTGACTCTGGCTTTTGCAGTTCCGACTCTGAAACCCAAGTTGGTTCTGGGTTCAGTTTTGAAGATAAAAGATGTGGAACTGAGGTTTTTCTCCAGATCTAGTACTCTCCAGGTCTGTGGGATCAACTTCATTCTCCACTCCTTTTCCGGGACCATCCTCAGCTACAAAGATATCTTTTACTGTGGTGGTTGATATGCACCATCTCATGTCTAAACATTTCTCTGATCTGACTGAGGGGCTGTTGATAAGGAATAGACAAGCTTTGACAGCTCTGCGATCTGCATCCTTTTCTGATACAAAGAGAAGAGCAGAGGAGATTTAGTATTTCTCTGAATCCATCTGTGCCTCCTCCTCTTCCTCCTAAGACTTCTACAGGGTTTCCAGGTAGATCCTTTTCTCACCTTTTATTTCTCATCATCTTCTGACTCTGTTGTTGTCGCTGGCATATGCCATAGTGTGTCAAAGGTCAGATCTTCATTTAAAGGAGGAGTTAGGAGACCTGATTCATCCCAGTTCATATCTCCTTACTTAGGCTTCTCTGATTCATTTGTTGCTTTTCTATAAACGTGTGTGTTCAGTTTCTAGATGTTGGAGAGACTGGCAGTCTTGGAATCCAAGGTCCAATTTGGTTCTACCAAAGAATTTTCAGTCGTTCTTTTTATAGGTTCAGATACAATATTTTATCCAATAAAGATCCAATAGCTCTGGAATCTTTGGATCTGGTTGCAATGGATCTGTCTGCAGCTCTGACAGTTGTGCCTGTTACACTATCTGAAGAGGAAGATGAAGCGATAACTCCTCTTTTTGAACAAGAACAAACGGAAACTGATTTTGATCTTAATTTAACTAAGGAATGAGGATGTGGCTTTTACTTGTTTTCCTTCTGAAAACTCTTTACAGTTCCATGACTGATGGATCAGATGGTATCCATATTGAACCGATCTTTGGTGGCTGTGGAGGAAACTTCCTATCTGGTATTCAGCATTCTTGGGGCTACTTTCAGAAATTGGTTGTCATTACCAATTATAGATGATCCTTTACAGCCTGCTAAACTGTTTGGACAACTCCTGCTTCCTGCCACCCTGTTTCCAAGAAAATGGACCAAATTGTCAGATAGCTCATTAGGGGTTTTCTTACTTTCATACATATCCTGTGCCTAATTCACTGGTTGTAGTTACTGCCAATAATAACTGTCAGCCAAGCCCATTCCACTTCTGGTGACAGAGGGGAAGATGATTTATTGCATTTGGGAGAATATTTTTACTACCTCTTCCCTCAACATTAGGATGGCTAATTACCAGTTAGTGATAGCCCATTATTTGTTCTATCTGTGGGAAAAGATGGATGCATTTGTCCAAGATAGTAAAAGATGGCTCATGAATGCTAATTTCACAGCATGTCAGTGTGGCAAAGCATTGTCTCAAGACTTTGTTTGATGCTCCATACTCCTGTGACAGAGCACGAGCATCCATGGTTACCTTGAGGAGATGTGCTTGACTGCATTCTTCTTCCCTTGCTGTGAATGCTAAGAAGATGGTCTCAACTTTGAAGGGGATGGGCTTTTCAGCAACAAAACAACTGAACTCTTGGAAAAATTGAAGGAAACTAGATCCACTGCTCAATTGCAAGGTCTTTATGCCTGTGCTAGAAGGAATCATTCTGTGCCTTCTTTCTGCTATCAGACAGTTCTACCTTTGTCTGCAAGTGACAGATGTCAGTAACATCATCAGCAAGTTACATCTTCTTCTCAGAGCCAGCATAAAAAGAGGTCTTAGGTCTGGATTTTAAGATGAAACAACCTGATTCCTCCTCTTTGTGTTTGCCAGGTGTTGGTTTTGATGTGAGGATTGAGATTTATGGACCAATCAGCGAGGATCTATCCTTTCCTTTATTTGGAGGTAGGCTATCCCAAGTCATCCACAAATGGAGACTTATTGCATAGGACAAGAATGCCCTAAAATTAGAGGGAAGGGCGTGCCTTTGAGTTCAGAAAAAACTCCCTTTTCATTCTCCCTCTCCCACTTCTTTCCAGAAACCTTCTCACAAAGCTATTCCAATTTCAGAAGTAGAAAAGATGCTCCTTGTATGAACTGTCAAGAAGAAGATACCCAATCATCTCTAGAGGTCAGGAGTTTTATGCAGTATGCTTCCTGGTGCAGAAGAAAGTTGGGGGTGGGGGTTTCCATCCATTTTTAGTTTTAAGGAAATTGAACAGACTCATTTGGACATTGATTTCTTATGTTAACTCAGCCTTCATTATTTCCTCAGTTGCAATTATGGATTGGTTCTTAACTCTCTTTAAATGATACATATTTTCATATTTCTCCAACAGAATAATCAAAAATATCTTCACTTCATAGTAGCACAATGGCATTTCTCATACAAAGGTCTCCCTTTTGGCCTGTTCTTAGTGCCAAGAATCTTTACTAATTGCCTTTAATAGGTTTTATGTTGCACTTGGTAGAAGGGAAAACTTTTCTCTCAGAAGATGGTTTTCTGGAAATAGTGCAGTCTGTTTTGGATATATGAACTTGTCAAACCCGGAAAAATGATGTGCCTGGATCTCATGGATTAGATGGCTCCCCTTTAGATAATTCTGTTTGCTGATTTCAGAATGAGGCTGATGCAGCAGAGGATATCTCAAGCAGAGAGACTTCAGATTTTGTCACCATGCCCTCGACAGGGCAAAATAGGGCAATGGGCCCAATATCTGAGGTGCCTGTACACAAATGCGCGGAGCCTGGGAAACAAGCAGGAAGAATTGGTAGTACTGGCACAAGCAAGAAACTATGATATAATTGGAATAACAGGAACGTGGTGGGACAACTTGCATGACTGGAGCACTGCCATGGATGGATATAAATTGTTCAGGAAGGACAGGCAGGGAAGAAGGGGGGGGGAGGAGTAGCACTATATGTAAAAGAGCTGTATGACTGCTCAGAGCTCCACTATGAAAGTGGAAACAAGATGGTTGAAAGTCTGTGGGTTAAGTTTAGGGGAGAATGCAACAAGGGGGATGTTGTGGTGGGTGTCTGCTACAGACCGCCAGACCAGAAAGAGGAGGTGGATGAGGCGTTCCATGGACAACTAACAGAAGTTTCCAGATGATCACAGGCCCTGGTTCTTATGGGGGACTTCAATTATCCTGACATCTGCTGGGAAGATAATACTGCAGTGCACAGGCAATCCAGGAAGTTTTTGGAGAATATTGAGGACAACTTCCTAGTACAAATGCTGGAGGAACCAACTAGGGGCCTTGCACCTCTAGACCTATTGCTCACAAACAGAGAAGAATTGATCGGGGAAGTAGAAGTAAATGGCAACGTGGGCAGCAGCGACCATGAGATGGTAGAGTTCAGGATCCTGATCAATGGAAGGAAGGAAAGAAGCAGAACACACACCCTGGACTTCAGAAAAGCAGATTTTGGCTCCCTTAGGGAGCAGATGGGCAGGATCCCTTGGGAGGCCGATCTGAAGGGGAAAGGTGTCCAAGACAGCTGGCTGTATTTTAAAGAAACCCTGTTAAAGGCACAGGAAGATAACATTCCGATGTGCAGAAAGAACAGCAAATGTGGACGGCGACCAGCGTGGCTTAGCAGGGAACTCTGCTGGGAGCTGAAACATAAAACGGAAGCTTACAAGAAGTGGAAGCTTGGACAGGTGACAAGGGAGGCGTATAAAGATATTGCTCGGGACTGCAGGGTTAAAATCAGAAAGGCCAAAGGACAATTGGAGTTGCAGCTAGCAACAGGGCCTAATCATGCCACCTACTCCATCAAGGGTTCGTTCACCTGCTCATCCACCAATGTGATTTATGCCATCATGTGCCGGAAATGCCCCTCTGCCTTATATATTGGACAGACAGGACAGTCTCTGCGCCAAAGAATCAATGGACACAAATCTGACATCAGAAACTGCAATACTGAAAAACCTGTAGGGGAACACTTCAACCTCCCTGCTCACTCCCTTAACGACTTGTTAATAGCTGTGTTGAAACAGATGAATAACAAATCACAGCTTCAAAGAGAGTCTGCAGAACTCGAACTTATATGCAAATTTGACTCAGTTGCCTTGGGGTTAAACAGGGACTATGGATTTTTCTCGCATTACATCAAGTGAATTGACCTCCCCCCTCCTCTATGTGCTGTTCCCCAGTGTTTTGAATCCTAACACCTACTTTGATTTGCTGTTACAGCCTGACCTGATGCTATGTCATACACTCCCCTGCATTTAATTTCCTCCCACTCTGTAACTTTCCTATCTTCAAAGCGTCTGACGAAGTGGGATTTTCTCCCACGAAAGCTCATGCGATTAATAAATCTGTTAGTCTTTAAAAGTGCCACAAGACTCTTTTGTCTTTCTAGCAAAAGATGTGAAGGATAACAGAAAGGGGTTCTATAAGTATATCAGCAACAAGAAAAAGGTCAGAGGTGGTGTAGGTCCCTTACTGAATGGGGCAGGCATCCTCGTGGTGGATGATGCAGAAAAGGCTGAAGTACTCAATGCTTTTTTTACTTCATTCTTCACAGGGAGGGCCAGCTCCCAGGCTACTACATGGGGTAACGCGGAATGGAGAGAAGATCGGCCCTCGGTGATGGAAAGTCAGGTTAGGGACTACTTAAAGAAATTGGATGTGCACAAGTCCATGGGGACGGATGAACTGCATCCGAGAGTGCTGAGGGAGTTGGGGAAGTGATTGCAGAGCCGCTGGCCATTATCTTTGAGAACTCGTGGCGAACGGGGGAGGTCCCGGAGGATTTAGGGGGAGTGGTCCTGCTTTTTAGCAGGGGGTTGGACTAGATGACCTCGTGAGGTTCCTTCCAACCCTATGATTCTATGATTGGAAAAAGGCAAATATAGTACCTATCTTTAAGAAAGGGAAAAAGGAGGATCCAGGGAACTACAGACTGGTCAGCCTCACCTCAATCCCTGGGAAAATCATGGAGCAGGTCCTCAAAGAATCCATCCTGAGACACTTGGAGGAAAATAGAGTGATCAGGAACAGTCAACATGGATTCACCAAGGGCAAATCGTGCCTGACCAACCTGATTTCCTTCTATGATGAGATGACTGGATTTGTGGATGCGGGAAGAGCTGTTGACGTGGTATACCTTGACTTTAGCAAGGCTTTTGATGCAGTTTCCTACAGCATTCTCGTCGGCAAGTTAAGGAAGTATGGGTTGGACGAGTGGACCGTAAGGTGGATCGAAAACTGGCTAGATCGACGGGCTCAGCAGGTAGGAATCAATGGCTCGATGTCTGGTTGGCAACCGGTAACAAGTGGAGTCCCCCAGGGGTCAGTCCTGGGGCCAGTTCTATTCAACATCTTCATTAATGATCTTGATGATGGAATAGACTGCGTGCTTAGTAAGTTCGCAGGTGACACCAAGTTGGGGGGAATGGTAGATACTCTGGAGGGCAGGGACAGGATCCAGGGAGACTTGGACAAATTGGAACACTGGGCCGAAAGAAACCTCATGAGGTTCAACAAAGACAAGTGCAAAGTCCTGCACTTAGGACGGAAAAATCCCATGCTCTGTTACAGGCTGGGGACCGATCGGCTAAGTAGCAGCGCTGTAGAAAAGGATCTGGGGGTATGGTGGACGGGAAGATGAATATGAGCCAACAGTGTGCCCTTGTTGCCAAAAAGGCCAATGGCATATTAGGCTGCATCAGTAGGAGTATTTCCAGCAGATTGAGGGATGTGATAATTCCCCTCTTTTTGACACTGGTCAGGCCGCATCTGGAATCCTGTGTCCAGTTTTGTGCTCCCCACTACAGAAAGGATGTGGACAAATTAGAAAGAGTCCAGCAGAGCGCAACAAAAATATTTAGGGGGCTGGGGCACATGACTTATGAGGAGAGACTGAAGGAACTAGGCTTATTTAGTCTACAGAAGAGAAGACTGAGGGGAGATTTGATAGCAACCTTCAACTACTTGAAGGGTTGCTCCAAAGAGGAGGGAGCTAGGCTGTTCTCGATGGTAGCAGAGGACAGAACAAGGAGCAATGGTTTCAAATTACAGCTGCGGAGGTCAAGGTTGGATATTAGGAAAAACTTGCACACTAGGAGGCTGGTGAAGCATTGGAATGGGCTATGTAGGGAGGTGGTAGAATCTCCATCTTTGGAGATTTTTAAGGCCTGGTTAGACAAAACCCTGGCTGGGGTGATTTAGTGGGAGTGGTTCTGCTTTTTAGTAGGGGGTTGGACTAGATGACCTCGTGAGGTCCCTTCCAACCCTATTATTCTATGATTCTATGAAATGTTCTAAGTATGCGAAGGAGGTGGATGGACAGATTAGTTGTTCTCAGAGGTGATCTGTTTAATCCCCCTTCATCACTGGTCACCATAACTTCAGATCATTAGACAGGAGATGAGGAGTAGATTTGTCACCTTACAATTTGAGTATACTGGACGCTTCAGGAAATCAGCTGTGGTTGTCCCTGTGTAGACCTGTTTGCAACAAGGCTCAGTAAGAAGTGTTCTCCTGTTCAAGAGCAAAAAGGGACAGTCATTCAATTTTGCATGCCTTCTTTCTGTATTGGGAAAAAGAGACCTCTTCTGTATGCTTTCTCCTTTTTGCCATTAATTGAGAAAGCAGCAGAGATATTTTGTCTGGAGAGGGAACCATGAATGGTACTGAATTGTCCAGCTGTGGTATACTGATTTGCTTCGGCTGCTCAAACAGGGTCTACATGCATCTTCCTCTGTCTCCAGATCTCTCTCTAATGGACATAAATCTGAATAGTTATCCAGTTGTTCTTTAAAAGTTCACCTGGCAGTTATCTCAGTTTACCATAGTTTGATCAATAGTAAATTGCTTTTTGTGCCTAATCTGGGTAAAAGGTTTATAAAAGGGGATTATCTAACATGAAATTACCTTTTAAACCCTTGGCAGAGTGTTCCTTATTTTATTTATCTATTAAAACAATATTATTGCTATAATGTCAGCTAGAAGGTGATAGAATTGCATAGTCAAATGGTTGATCAACCATTTACAATTTTTCATAAAGACAAGGTGGTTCTTGGACATCATCCCACATTTTTACTAAAAATAGTGTTTTATACTTATAAAAAATGAATTTACCAGTATTTTTCTCAAATCAATGTGCTAATAAAGGGGAATCCATATTACACACTTCAGATTCTAGAAGGCCTCTTGCATGTTATTTAAATAGAGCTAAGAGTTTTAGAAAATCTAGATTTCTTTTGTTTCTTCTGCCAAAAATTTTATGGGTCACTCTTATCAGACTGTTTCCATATGAATTAAATAATGCATCATTCAATGTTACAAACTGGCAGAAATTCCTGGGCTTATTGTAGGTTCTCATTTTATTGGAGTCAATACGTATTTTCATGCTCTTGTTGTGGCTTTGAAAGGTGATACCATTTTTGGCAGACATTGCTTTAGTCATTGTTTAATTGGTAGTCTGGTCTCGCCTCTTGAGCTTTCAGCTCTACTTGTCAAAATACTCTTATGTGGGAATATGCCAAGTCAATTAAAAAAGAAATGGTTATTTATTTGTAGCCAGAGTTCTACAAGGTAATTAGGCATATTCATAGAATCATAGAAGAAAAGGGTTGGAAGGGACATCAGAAGGTTATCTAGTCTAACCCCCTGCTCAAAGGAGGACCAACCCCAATTAAATCGTCCCAACCAGGGCTTTCTCAAGATGGGCCTTAAAAACCTCTAAGGATGGAGATTCCACCATTCCATTTCTTTATTGGCCTTCTAGTGAAAGTTTTTTTTTAATATCCAACTTAAACCTCCCCCACTGCATTTTAAGACTATTACTCCTTGTTTTGTCATCTGCCACTGCTGAGAAGAGCATAGCTCCATCCTCTTTGGAACCCCCCTTCAAGTAGTTGAAGGATGCTGTCAAATCCCCTTACTCTTCTGCAAACTAAATAAGCCCCAATTCCCTCAGCCTCTCCTCATAAGTCATGTGCTCATAAGTCATATCTATAGTTCTCAGAGTCCTATTGTGGTTCTGAGTTAGCAGTGGAAGGAACTGAAGCAGTAAGAGGGCGCAGTGCCACGTTATATAGTCTCACCCTCAGAACAGGCCTAGGATGGAATGCACATATGTGCCAACAAGCACTGCTTGGAGAATATTAAACACCATGAAGCAATTCAATATTCGTAAGTACCTGTGTAAGGGGTGTCCCATCCCCTGTGGTCCAGTTCCAGCATCTAGCAGTCTAATCTTAAGCCTCTCTCGATAATTGCCCTGTTCATTTCCTTCCCACTGAGGCATCTGACATTGGCCACTGTCAGAAGGCAGAATACTGGGGTAGTTGGACCATGGGTCTGATGCAGCATGGACATTATGTTATGTTCTTAAGTAAATAGCTTCATCTCTTGTTTGAATGAACAGATCCAATGGTTTTATTTAAAGAGAAACTGAAATGTTTTCAAATGTTTGTGTTTTTAAAACTGTTTAAAAATCCAAATTGATAACAAAATATATGACCTAAACCTGACACATATATTTAAAGATAAAATATAAAATGAAAGAATATTTTTACTTTTTATTTTTTATAGATTGAAGAATTTAGGAACCTGTGGTGTCATTAACTGTCATAGGGAAAAAACACAGGCTTCTTAAGTAGATCAAGGGTCTGTATTTCATCACCTGATCTAGAAATGTCTGCAACTCTGGGGGTAAATATAGAACTCCAAGGGCTTCAACTCAGGTCTTAAAATGCATTTATTTCTAATGTTCAACTGTGCTTAGATATTCTGCCAGAGATTAACAATCTGAAACAAGGGGTCAGATAATGCTGGAACTCTGTAGTATATTCACTTGGTACTTTTCTGGTGTTCCTGTCAGTTTCTATAGAATATTTACTTTTACTTTAAAACAAGTTTTGAACACTTACTGTTGTGGAAAAAAATGTACTGAATGTAAACTAACACAGTAGTGTCTTACTGAGTCTGTGGACAATCATATAAAATGTTGAGCTCTTATACTGCATATTACATATGCATTTTAGCAGAAAAATTCAGGTACTGTGGATAGAGAATCTTTATTTTACCAATTCAATTTTGAAAGGAAATACAGAAGAAAGCATTTCAGTTCACCTTGAATTAATTTTGTTCCCATAATTCCTTTTGTTTTATTTATTATAAATCTGCTCTTTAATTAGTAACAAAGATTACTCCTAACTAACTTAAAAAAAAGTCAGCCACACCAATGACATTTTTTCATTTGCATTGTAGAATTGATTTTTCACTGGTTATGATATGTTACCCAAATAAATACTGTATATCTTTTAAACATGTTAATGTTGGCAGAGGTATAGAAAAAGGGGAAAGTGTAGAGAGTGTAATTTTGTAATTGGTATATTTGAGTTGTGTACAAGGAAAGCTATTATTTGCTCTGAAATAAGGTGATTTATTTTTCATACTGAGCATATCAGGTTTTTGAAACAATGGAAGAAATTAATGTATGTGAGTTTGTCAGTTTGCTAACATAATCAGTTGAACACACTACATGATTTCCAAGTTTCATTGATTTAAGGCTTACAGTGGTCTTTCAGTTATGTGTAATTAATCCTGTTCTTTTGTCCTCTCATATTTCTTTGTGTATTGTAATCACATCTTCCATTTGTGCCTCAGGATAGAATTTGAAGACCAACAAGACTTTATTTCTTGAGTAGGGATCTTTGACTTTCAAATTCATACCCTCAGATTTGCATAGGCTGCTGTCATTGAAACTGAAGGAAATATAGACTGTATATCTGAGGCCCAGTTTTGCCCTTCATGTTTGAATGGAGAACATGTTATCAGTGCATTTCTTTACTTTCTCCAGAGTTCACATTTAAAATATGATAAATTCATAAATACTATAACAAATCCTAGAAAAGAAGAGAAAGTAGTCTGAGGTGCTCTGTGTACTTTACATGCACAGTAGGAGAAAAAGCACAGCTTCATAACAAAGCAAATGAAGATTTTTTCCATATTATATGAGTTTTTCATCTTATTGTAATATACAGCTGAACATGCAGCTTTGCCATTGTTAAAAGAAGTGAAAACTCTTTTAGGGAGTTTCTGCATGGGGAAACTTATCCACAAAACCATCCTGGTATTATTCTCCGTGTGGGTGTACTTATTCCAGAATAAGAGTGGCGGGGTGGGGGCAGAAGAGGAGGCTTATTTTATGTTCCTTTCAAAATGACATTAACTAAATCAGAAAAACAACAGAGTCCTGTGGCACTTTTAAAGACTAACAGATTTATTTATCGCATCTGTTAGTCTTTAAAAGTGCCACAGGACTCTGTTGTCTTCCTACAATAGACTAACACGGCTACCCCTTTGGAATTTAAATGAGAAAAAGTACTCTTATCCTGAAAGTATGCCCATGCAGTCAGGTATAGTGATGTAATTATACTAGTGTAGGTCTGCTGGTAAATTTACCCAAAATTATTGTTGAGCAAGTGCTTCTCCTTTGGACTGTATAAATGGATTACTTAAGTTTTGTGTTCACTAGAATCCAGTAATACCACTGTCTTGTATTTTGTGTATAAGATCACTAAAGTATACTGCACAACAGAGTTAGGTTTAGCATTTCAACTCAAAATACTGCTTAGGACAAACAGAAGAAGTTTTTTAAAAAAATTTAAAAGTAGGTAGGCTAAAAGAGTTTTTAAAGTAGAGAACTTTTTTCCAGAGGGCAAACTTCAAAATTGCTTTTAAAATTAAAGAAATCCTGTCAGCAGAAGAGGGTTTTAAGATTACCACACCATATATTGTGAAAATTCAGCAAAAACAGCAGTGAAATCCTCAGGATTTGTTTTAAAGCTATTCAGATTCAAAAGTCACTGTGCTCCCGATAGTCACAAAGTTTGCTTTTGTTTACAACTATTACCTACATGTTACTTCTTAACCAGCAGAAATACTCCATTGGTGAGTGTTGAGCATGTTTAAATATGTTGTTTAGGGGCTCCCAAATTCCCTGCAGAACTGATATTGAAAATATTAAGCAGTGGGCTGTAAGTAAACTTTGAGTAGTTTTGGTTCATTAAGCAGTACATATATCTCACGAACCAGATTAATAACTGTGCATGAGGAACAGCAATTAAAACCAGCTATTGCTGTCAGGGTAAACTTAATAACAGTGATGTAACTTTGGCAGAAGCTACAAGTTCCAAAAGGTCCAAAATATTTCGGATCATTCTTGTTTGATTGGTGACTCAAATACTGATATTTCACTGGTTATTTAAAATAAAAGCTTCATAACAAAAACCTAGAGTTTAGAGTCCAAAAATAAGGGAGGAAGAGTGAGTAATCTTGTATATAGCTTCGCTCCAGAATTATTGTCTCAGTTGTATAGTGGTTTTAGAAACTGTTCTAAATCATATTTAGCAAAGTGCTTCAGTAACTAAAAGCATAAGCAGTGAAGATGTCTATCCAAAATGCACACTGAATGTTTTTTCCAGAGACTTTCTATTTTCTTGGTTACACCCCATAGCTTGCTGTAAGGGGGGCCATTGGGAGATTACAAAAAGTAGTCGTTTATCTTTTTAAAAGAATTTTAACAGGTTGTCAAGAATGTCTGACTTTTGTTTTATATATCAGAGTTAATAAATTTTTTTCCAAACTTTCTTTTTACTTCACTTACATTTCCCTATAGCTTTTTCTATCTGGTCTCTTAATCTGCAGGTGATTATTGAGGATTGGCAAATTCAAATATCTGTTTTATAATTTATCCATTATACTAGATGTTTTAATGTGTTTGTGTATTTATCCATCTTGAAAAATACATGGAGGTGAAATGTGTAAACTTTATTTAAATTGTTAATATTTCTTAATTCTGCTCTTTTTCTTCTGTACTAATGACTAGATTTCAAGTTTAACCATTTTGATTTTTTCAAATAAAAACTGTAAACCTTTTTCCTTTTAGCATAAAGGCGTTTGTAAACTAGGATTCACAATATTATTTATGAAACAGTTCAGAGGCTTTGCACTTTAACGTTATTCAGTAATTAATTTTCATTCTCTTGAGTTTTAGTCCTGTAGTTTTGTGGATGCACTGGGGACACACCACTTGCCAAATGTACATTCAGCTATCCTCTATTACACGTAGTTAAAGTTGCTAAAGGAAAAGGAAAGATGAGTACTTAGTTACAAGACTTTAGATTTGAACAACTTGATTGTCAAGTTAGAGATTTAATGTTTTGAACCCATACATGACTAACATAACATTTTTATAACTTGATTAACTGTTTGTGAATAAAGAAAGTTCAAATAGTAGTCTTAGAAATCCCCCTTATAAAACATATTAGTTGGACTAATGTGTATTAGTAACTGTTAGAGTTGCAGATTCTGCTGGTCTGTTTTCTTTTAAAGTGCTTTTACTTGGATATCCGTTTCTAGCTCTAGTAGTGCTAGCAACCAGTATTCTCTGTGAAGTTGGATGAAATCCTGGCTCCATTGAAGTCAGTGGGAACTTTGCCATTGACTTAAATTAGGCAGGGTGTTACCCGTTCCATTCAAGACATGCCATCTACATATACTATATAATTTGCTTTATGCTATCTGCTGATTTTTCTATAACCATATATTGGCACTGTCATTAAGCTAACCTAAAGTGAAATTTACCAATAGAGTAGAATAAAAATTGGACTAGAAAGTATTTTAAAACAACTCAAAACAAATGAATCGGTTCATGCTGTCATGATTTTCCCTATGTTAAACTGTTCCAGGGCTGTAGTATTTTTTATGATTATCAGCTGCTCCAGAAATTAATGTAATGTTTGAAAGTTGTCAAATAACTTATAACGGTCTTTTATCAATAAATGTATCAATCTCATGTAGAATTGACTATATATCAACATGCAGACCTGCTTGCAAACAATTCACTCATTGATTTGCAATTAAGATTAAATAGAAAACTTACCAAAAACAAATATTGCTGCTGCTCTTTGCTTCTACAGTAGATTGAAAATTCAGGTGTCAGCTTGTTTTTCTTCTTTGTGTTACCAGTGTTGTTGTTGTTGTTGTTAATCTGTAGTTCTAGTGAAAACTTTTTTGTCTTGCCCTATTTAGATCCAAGCTGTTTTATTAAGGTATTGGTTGTCTTCATGCAGACTTAGTAGAATAAAAAACCCAAGCTAACCAAGTCATTTAAAAAACCCTAACTGAAGTTCCAGTGTATTCTGTTCCAGAAAAAGGGACAGTAGTGTATTTGAAGCCGCTGTATCTTACTGTCAAATGCAGAAAAGCACTAACCAGCTACAGATGACCCAGATTCCATATACAGCACATTTGGGCAGTTTTCCTTTTCTTAAACACACGCTAGACTTAAATGTTCAGCCCACCTCTGATGTCACTCTGAACTCACTGTAGAGCAAACAAAACTCCTTACTTCCTATCATAGTCTTTACTTTAGGGCAGGAGTGGCTGAAAACCTGTGGACAAGGAAAGATTGTTTGCTGGTTAGTGGGAGGGCACTATATGAAAACAGACTGTGCAAGAATTCAGCAGGCGATTACAAAACTAACATTTTATTGCACAGCCTAAAGATGCCTTTGAAGTTACTACAGTACTAGGCTTCATTTAGAAGAAAGATTCTTTCAGGCTGATGAACTCAATTTGTGTAGCTGGGAATAAAAGAGGCAGACTGACTGGGTACAACAGGAAAAATGAACCATTTATATATAGTACAGAAGAATGTTCAACGGACTATCACATTTAATTCTTGAAGTCCACTTAATAAGAAACAGTTTTAGCTGTTGCTAACACTTATAAAGAATCTGATACATGTGGAAAATGTTAAAGCTATGTTTAATGGTATTGGGAAGGTATTGGAATATTTGATACCATCTGATTAGCATTAAAAAGTAGAAACCACATATGGATTACATTATTTTAAGAAACAAAGGATAGAATCTTCAGCTTCTAATTCTGTCTTTTAACAGTTTGTGTACAGGAATCAACTCAGTTTTGGTATTTGTTTAGTATAGTTTTCAACTTCATCAGAAATGACAAAATTAAATTTTGATTTATTTTTTTTTAATTGTTTTAGATTTGATAAATACATCCAAGGTTCTTGTATTTTTGCAGATGAATTCTAGAAAGATACTTTTAATTGTGCTAAAGATAAATATGCTGTCACTTAACCTTAAATAAGACAATTGTTCAGATATCCCTTTCCAAAAATAATTTATTCACTGATCCATAAACTCATAACTAATACTGCACTTTTGTTCATAGTGCATGTCTCTCGTGTTTGACCCAGTGAACCTTATTTATCCTTTCTATAAGCTGTTCAAGTCAGAGACCTGCATTAACTATGTTGGGCATTGCCTAGAACGTTTGGGCCCAACATAGTTAAAGCCTAAAGGTACCACCACAATATAAATTTTAATAATTTTGATTATTAATATATCCTTTTAATACATTAGAATAAAAAATCCTGACTTGAAAATGAGAGGAAATAAAATTAAACTCTGATCAGGTCCTATTTAATAACTTTTTTTGTCACCTCTCAGTCCGAAGGATTTTAACTTGCTTCTGCGTGCATGCAGACTGTTTGTATATTAATATTGGAGTGTTGCCCAGAGGCCTCAATCAGATTGAGGGCTCCACTGTGTAAGGTGCTGTACAAATACAATCAGTGCTCCAGATAGGTGTTTTTTTAATGTTTTTCCACCTGGAAATCCAATTTTTTTTGTTACTCTACCCTAATTATACAGGTCTCAGAGAAAAAAAAATATAACTAATTTTAGAAGTCCCCTGAGTATTACTTAAAAAAGTAGTTCTTTATACGAAGTATTGAATTCAGGGTTGGATATATTGAGACCTTCCAAGGCTAAAAGTTAGTGCTTTGTCTTTTTTGAAAACTCAGCTTTTCCCTGTTCCAAGACAACAGAGTCCTGTGGCACTTTTAATAAATCTGTTAGTCTTTAAAAGTGCCACAGGACTCTGTTGTCTTTCTACAATAGTTTCTACAATAGACTAACACGGCTACCCCTTTGGAATTTGACCTGTTCCAAGGGTAATTGATACAGTTTTGCTCACCATGCAGGGTCATGTGATATTGAGCCTTTAATACAGGACTGAATGTTGCCTCTCCTGCACTTCAGACTGATGTATCGTGGGGAATGAAAGGAAATTATTTCTCTTACAGGTTGTTTTTAAGTGTTGGCAGCATCAGACTGCTCAAAAGTTTACAGTATTAGTATAGGGTATGTGCACAGTGAAGTTGATTTAATTTAAATCAACCTTCATCCCCCAAACTGCAAAAGTCGAAGGAGCATGAGCACACCATGTTCATTGTGTCCCCGTCATCTGTGCTTGTTTTGACAATCAAAGCACTATCCCACAGTGCAACTGCCTGCAGGGGTGTTTAGGAAGGGGGTTGTCCTCCCATGATACAATGTCCTTCCTTTCCCCCATCCCCATTCTTGTCCCAAAAAGACAAATGGATGAATGCCTTTTTGTGCCGTTTTTCTAAACCCTTGTCTCTGCCATGTGTATACCATGGAACTTGCTCAATTCTGCACTATCATTGTGAGCATCACAAATACCCCATGACTTATTTTACAGTATTTTCAGGGCCAAGACAGGAGCCACAGCACTGAAAATTACAATGTTACTCAACACCTTGCTACAAACGGTAGAACAAAACAATTCCTGTTTGCTGCAGGTTGTCATGCACCATCTATAGTCAGTGAAGGACTGCTTCTGGCCCCAGGAAACAAGTGGTGACTTGTGGGGTTGCATCATTTTGAAGGTGTGGGGTGATGAGCAGTGTCTGCGGAACTTTTGCATGTGAAAGGCCACTTTCTTGGAACTTTGCGCAGAATTGTCCCCAGCCCTGAAATGCATGAGTGTTCACTCAAGACCTGCTCTGACAGTGGAGAAGAGAGTAGCCATTGGTCTTTGGAAACTGGCTATGCCAGACTGCTACTAATCAGTGGGGGATCAATTAGGAGTTGGTAAATCCACTGTGGGACCTGCTGTGATACAAGTGTTCTGGGCAATTGATAGACTTCTGCTAAGAAGGATATTGACTTTGGGAAATGTGCAGGATATAGTCCAAGGGGGGTTCCCGAACTGGGAGAAGGGGGGATAGATGGCATGCATATCCCTATTTTAGAGCTGGGCCACCTTGCCACAGAGTACATAAACCAAAAGTCTCTTTTGGATCACAGGGGATGCTTCATCGACATCAGTTTGGGGTCATCTGGAAAGGTGCATGATGCATGCATCTTTAGAAACATAGGTCTGTTCAAAAAGATGCCAGTGGGCACTTTCTTCTCAGACCAAAAATAACTATTGGTGATGATGAAACACAAATAGTGATCCTGAGGAACTGTGCATATCCCTTGTCCCCTGACTAATGAATCCCTACACCAGGCAGCTGCACAGTGAGATGGAACATTTCAGTAATAAGCTCAGCAGGTGCAGAATGGTGGTGGAATGTGCATTTGGATGTTTAAAGGCATGCTGGCAGAGTTTGCTCACTAAGTTAAACCACAGCGAAAGAAACATCCCAATAGTTATTTCTTTCTGCTGTGTGCCCCCTAATGTCTGCAAGAAAAGAAAGAGAAGTTCTCCTTCGAGAATGTCCCTGTGGGTGCTCCACAGTGGGTAGTGACGCGTCCCCGCGTTACAGTTCGGAGATTTCAAAGCAGTGCTCGTTGGGGGCCGCGCGCCGGGAGTCGTAGTCTTGCGAGATCTTGTTCGCACCCAAGAGACGCGCGCGGCCCCAACTGCCTCAGTTCCTTCTCTACCGTTCACGGTTACAGTCGGAGCGACTCTTTCTTCGGAAACCTTCAAACGGAAAACAAAAAAACCTTTAGTCAACCCTGTTCTTTTCCTTCCCTCATAACTTCAATCTACTTCTCATTTAATTTAGAACCCTCCATTTAAAAAAAAATTCTCCTCAGACCATGCCAGGGTCACCAGGCTTTAAGCGCTGCGAGACTTGCCGCGACGCAATGCCCGCCTCTGATGGGCATAGCGTCCGCATAAAATGCCTGGGCGAGGAGCACCTAGCCCAGAAGTGCTCCCACTGCAAGAACTTGAGTGCAAGGGCAAGGAGAGATAGAGACCTTTGTCTCAAACTCATCCTTATGGAAGTCTCTTCGCCCAGCCTCAGACCCGGGCCAACAAAAGCAGGAGTCAACGGACTTGCGCCCTTCAAAGAGGCATCTAACCCCACCACACTCATCTCTTAAAAAGACGAAATCTCCTACCAAAGGAGTCCGTACTAAAGAGGCTTCTGGTCCCTCAAGTACGTTGACCACCGGACATGACAAACGGCACCGACACACAGTATCGGAACCGAGACAGAGACCTGACAAATGAGCAAGGTCCTTACTCGGCACGGCGCCGTCATCACCGGCACCGTCCATTACGGCACAGTCAGCGGTACCGATAACAACAGGATCGGCACCGCAGCCAGTACTGACACCGGCTCCAACGGTACCGCCGGAATGCCAGCAAGAGATACCTCAACCATCGACACCGGCACCGTCCGAGGTCTCGGCACCGCGCCACAGCCCCGATACCGCGGTTCTCTCCAAAAAGAAACAAAAGACAAAACACCTCGGAACCGAGGAGACCTCTGAGCTTCCCCGAGACTCGCCAGCCCAAAGTAGGGCCCCTTCAATGCAAAGCTCCCCACGTTGTAGGAGCCCCTCCCCCATTCCCTTCTCTAGCGAGGATGAAACAGAACAGGAGGAAGCCAGATTCTCTACACCACCGAGATCCCCACACAGGCATGGAGTGTCAAGGCACACTTATCACCACATGCCACCCTTTCCATGGTATGGCTTCCCATGGTACGGTCCTCACTCATCTTCTGTTCCTCCTTGGCATAGATGGGAACAGTTCTCACAATTCTCTGCCAGAAGCAGCAGACGTTCTATCCCAAAGACTCACAAAGACACAGCCAAACGGCAAAAAGTCAGAGACTCAGAGTGTCATAGATGAGAATGAAGCTCCACCCTCACCTTCTCCTCCCCACAACTCTTCATCTTCGCCAGATGAACAAATTATGCCATCTCCACCCTCTACTGCTGACGATTTTAAACAATTCCAAGATCTCTTCAAACGTGTTGCAGAATCTATGGAAATTCAAATGCAGGAAGTAGCTGAGTCCCAGCACAAGCTGCTCAGGATCCTACAGACTTCATCTGTCAAAATTGCCCTACCAGTGAACGAGGCCCTGCTAGAACTGGCTGAAACAATCTGGCAAACACCTGCAACCATACCTCCCACTTCTAGGAGGGCGGACAGAAAGTACTATATTCCAGCAAAAGATTCTGAATATCTTTTCACACATCCACCACCAAATTCCCTCGTCGTCGAAGCAGCAAATAAGAGGTAAACAGCTCTACAATAAATCAACTCCCCATGAAAAGGAGGACAAAAAGATGGATCTCTTAGGCAGGAACGTTTATACATCTTCAACTCTTCAATTCCTCATCTCGAATTATTCAGCACTTTTGTCAAACTATGATCATGGCAACTACTTGAAACTCGCAGATTTTATTGAGTTCATTCCGGAAAACAGAAAACAACAATTTTTAGCGATAATTTGAGAAGGACAATTAATATCTGGAACAGCCCTGCAGGCTGCTCTTGACATGGCGGGCACCTCAGCATGTATCATAGCAACAGGAGTGGTCATGCGGCGGTCTTCATGTCTGCATTCAGCGGACCTCCCAAGGCAGCTCCAACCAACAATTGAGGATCTCCCTTTTGAAAAGAAGAGGCTTTTTTCGGACAAAACCGATGAAACTATGCACACCTCTAAGGATTCTCGAGTCACTTTGAGATCTTTTGGCATATATACTCCAGTTACTAGAAGACGACCTTACCGTTACCAACCGTACAACTCACGCTACCAATACCCTTACAGAAATAATAGGAGGCAAGATCAACCACGTGGCAGACAATGACAACCACGCTGCAGACAGCCGAATAATCCGCCCTCAACATCACATCCACCTCAACCAAAACAGCAGTTTTGAAGGTGTGGTCGAGGGACTGCACAATTACCATGTCCAAATAGAGCAAACCATCCCCGGAACTTACTTGAACAGGCTTCGCCCTTTTTACAGCTCATGGGCTCAGATTACCAACGACAAATGGATCTTGGAAATCATAAATACTGGTTACACCATTCCTTTCATCCGGAAGCCTACCCATTCTTACCCTTCCCCGTCCCTCTTCAGGGACACAACTCATGAACACCTCCTTCTTCAGAAGGCAACTCGTTTGTTGCACATCGGGGCAATAGAGCATGTCCCAGCACAACACAGGGGAAAAGGATTTTACTCCCCATATTTCCTGACAGAAAAGAAGTCAGGAGGATGGAGGCCTATCCTGGATCTCAGGATATTAAACAAACTGATAGAAACCAGAAAGTTCAGAATGGTTACCCTCTCAACCATCATCCCCGCTCTAGAATTGGACGATTGGTGTGCAACCCTCGACCTGCAAGACGCGTACTTTTCATATCCCGATTCACCCGTCCCACAGAAGATTCCTAAGATTCACCATTGGCAAGGACCATTTTCAATATACGGTCCTCCCTTTTGGCCTTTCTTCTGCACCAAGGGCCTTCTCCAAGGTCCTAGCAGCCGTTATGGCACATCTAAGGAAAAACGGAATCACGGTCTTCCCATATTTGGACGATTGCTTGATAAAAGCAAGATCCAGGATCCAAGCAAAAGACCACCTAGACTTCTCAGTAGCCACACTCCAAAAGCTGGGATTGCTCATAAACACGGAAAAATCAACCCTCATCCCTACTCAGACCATAGACTTGATAGGGGCTCGCTTAGATGCTCGAGTAGCAAGAGCATTTTTACCACAGCAGCGATTCGAAAAGATTACACAGATGATCTACTCGATTCGTCAAGCTCCATCAACAACTGTAAGGGAATGTGTTCAATTACTAGGTCATATGTCAGCAACCACATTTGTGGTCAGACACGCAAGACTACACATGAGACCACTCCAACTTTGGTTTTCCAGGACATACAAACCAAACAAACACTCCCTGCAGAAGATAGTGCACCTGCCCCTCAAGATAAAGAACTTACTCCTTTGGTGGTGCTCTCCAGAAAATCTACTGACCGGGGTACCATTCTTAGTGGACAACCCCACGATAATAATATCCACAGATACATCTCTCCTCGGATGGGGTGCTCACCTGGGTCACTTCACCGCACAAGGCAAATGGTCGAGACAAGAAACCTGCCTACACATAAATCTTCTTGAACTCCGCGCTGTGAGGAACGCATGCATGCACTTTCACGCACACATCTCTCAGCAACGTGTTCAAGTTATGACAGACAATACGGCCTGCATGTATTATATAAACCGTCAGGGTGGTGCATGCTCCAATTCCCTGTGTATGGAAGCGATAAAGCTATGGGAATGGTGTATACAGTACCATATCAGCGGTCTACCTTCCGGGAACTCAGAACATCCTGGCAGATCACCTGAGCAGGTCCTTCTCGGATCAACACGAATGGGAAATTCACACATCAATCTCGAACATGATATTCAAACGATGGGGTCATCCCCAAGTAGACCTCTTTGCCACTTACAAGAACACCAAGTGCCACCTATTCTGCTCCTGAGGAGGAATAGGAAAGAAATCATTAGGGGATGCCTTCACTGGTCCAGAACCCAGTATTATCTTTTTCTTCCATTACCTCTTATCCACAGAACTCTAATAAAAATTCGGAGGAACAACACACGAGCAATCATGATAGCTCCAGCCTGGCCAAGACAACCGTGGTTCACCATGCTCACACAGATGTCGGTGGAACCACCTATCACGCTATCCCTCATCACGAATCTCTTGACACAGGACTCAGGGAAGATAGTCCACCCAAACCCAGAAAGCCTTCATCTAACTGCATGGCTCCTTCATGGTTCCAACACAAAGAGCTTCAGTGTTCCGACAGGGTTCGACATATCCTGTTGAATAGCAGGAAGCCAACTACTAGGCGATCCTACTTGCAAAAGTGGAAGAGATTTGCGATATGGTGCAACGCTTCACAAGTTAACCCCTTTTCAGCACAAATTCATTCAATACTGGATTATCTCCTACATCTAAAAGACACCGGTTTACCGATGAGCTCATTACGAGTTCATTTATCCGCAATATCGACATTCCACAATGCAATAGACTCCTGTTCTATTTTCTCCCATCCAATAACAAAAAGATTCTTGTCAGGTATCCAAAACCTTTACCCAGAGGTCAGGAATCCGACGCCATCTTGGGACCTGCATTTGGTCTTACGATCACTAACAAGAGGACCCTTCGAGCCATTGGCGTCCTGCTCACTGCTACACCTCTCCATGAAGGTGGTGTTCTTAATTGCCATAACTTCTGCCAGACGCGTAAGTGAGCTGGCAGCCCTCATGGCCCACCCCCCCTTCACTATATTCCACAAGGATAAGGTTACCTTACGACCACATCCAAAATTCATTCCTAAGGTATCATCACAATTCCACCTAAACGAACCTATTCACTTACCTGTTTATTTCCCGAAACCGCACTCCAATCCGCAACACGCTCTCCTCCACACCCTCGATGTCAGGCGAGCTTTAGCATTTTACCTAGAAAGGACAAAAACATTTAGATCAACTCCCAGATTATTTGTCTCCATAGCAGAGAGATGTAAAGGGAAAGAACTGACATCTCAAAGAATATCCAAGCTTATTTTGGGATGCATACTTGAAAGTTATAAATCATCGGGAACTGATCCACCGGATAGCATAAGAGCGCATTCCACAAGATCACTTGCCACAACAATGGCATTCCTTAGTAACGTGCCTATACATGAAATTTGCAGGGCAGCTACGTGGGCTTCGTCTCACACATTTGTTAAACACTACGCCCTACAACAAACATCACGATCGGACACTGCTCTCGGACGATCAGTACTACAATCTGTGCAAAACAATGATTCCGAAATCCCACCTTCCGTGTGAGGATACTGCTATAGGAGTTACCCACTGTGGAGCACCCACAGGGACATTCTCGAAGGAGAAAGGAAGGTTACTCACCTTGGTGCAGTAACTGGAGTTCTTCGAGATGATGTCCCTGTGGGTGCTCCACTACCCGCCCTCCTCCCCTCTCTATTTCGGAACTCCTCTCGGGGCTACCGGATAGAGAAGGAACTGAGGTGGTTGGGGCCGCGCGCATCTCTTGGGCGCAAACAAGATCTCGTGAGACTACGACTCCCGGCACGCGGCCCCCAACGGGCACTGCTTTGAAATCTCCGAACTGTAACGCGGGGACGCGTCACTACCCACTGTGGAGCACCCACAGGGACATCATCTCAAAGAACTTCAGTTACTGCTCCAAGGTGAGTAACCTTCCTTTCCTGTTGGGTTGGGTTGTGGCAGCAGGTAGGCTGGCTGCAAATTTTAAGCAGTCAGATGCTACGACAATGCTGAGAGCCAACTGCGGAGCTCTGTGATGCAGAGAAGCATTGGAAAAAATGTTTTTGCAATGAGACTGAGGCCACATCTACACTGACGGTAGTAAATTTGCAGCTGTCAAATCAATCTTTCTGGGTTGACTTACCGGTTGACACAATAAAACCATCGCCTCAAGTGGTATAGCACTTCATCAACGGGAGCATCTGTGGAATAACAGACACTACAAAAAGTGTATTTTTTGGGTGCTGTAAGCTTGAGCCATCTTCCGTATGTGACCATGAGTGATATCTGCTGAGGGTCTCACAGGTGGAAAAGGTGGATTTGCAGCAAGCATCTTGTTACACCCTTGGCCCTTATGGTGGGGGAGGTGTCCTATTGCAGTGGAAGAAATAAAGCTGCCCTCCCTAGCAACCTTCTGCAAAGGATAGCAGAGTACCTACATGAAAGTTCCCTGGAGATATCCATGAAGAATTCTCTGAGCATCCCTGTGCATATAAATAATTTTTTACTGGGTGGAACCCATGCTCATTCAACTTGTACAATTTGATTTCAATGCTACGCCTCTTGCAGAGGTGGTTTTATTCTGCCATTTAGTCAGCAGAACTGATCAGCCAGTGGAGATCCATATATTATGTGGTTGATGGAAGCTACAACCCCTTGATCAACCTTATTAGTTTAGACCAGACCAGTTACCGTGAAGGAGGATTAGCAGACAGAACATAGGCAAAGCAGTCAAATTTGCTTAAATTACGGTTCCTCCAACTTATAAGAAATAAAGACTTTCTTTTCACTCATAGCTGTGCAGAGTTTTTGCTTACTGATTTTTAATGGGAAAAATCATTAGGGATAGTTATAGCGTGTAGCAACATGCTGTTAAATCAGGAGTAAGAAATGGCAAAATGTTAAGGGGATAAATCTTGAGTATTAGCATCATGCCCTTTCCCTATACATTACATTTGTCTCTGGTAGAGAAGAATTCAAGGTTCTATCTCTTCAGCGTTTTTGAACTCTTGTATAATGAATAGCTGTTAGTGAAATTATTTTAAAAATTGTATGGCTATATTAGGGCATATTTTGTGTATGTGTGCGCATAATTTAGAATGAAATTCACCCATCCCCACACAAACCATAAGGCTTTGCATTAACAATTTAGCCAACCTTGGGTTGGAGATGAAATTCAGTAGCCTTCTTTCCACTCCTTACAGTCCATTCTTCACCTACCTTATATGTAGTTGGTGAGAAGTTGCAGCAAAAAATTGGTCAGGGCTAGGACAAGATTTTTTGAAGTGGGAATGGAGAGGAATAGATGGACTTTGTTGTATTTTACTTCTTTTTTTCCCTCCATCTCTTCTTACCACACATTGTGCTGCTGTTAAATCTTGCTTGTTTTAACTCCTAATTGTGAGCCTTTGGGACAGAGAATAGTGACATCACCAGTGGTGAAGGAAGAAGATGGAAGTTTTAAAGATGAACTTAGATTTAAGGCACTAAACACTCATACTCATTAAAGATCCTGTTGAGCTTGTGCAAAGTGTACGGGAGAGAGCGCTAACCCAAATATCCTAACAAGATTTAAATCTGAGTACACCCGTTGCCATGATAACTTTTCCCTGTTGCTGAAATTTGAGATTTATTTATTTTTATTTTTATTTTTTGAGAAGGAGAGAGATTCTTCTGTTGGTCTGTTTCAACATGCTGACCTGGAGGAATGAAAAATTCATAGATTCTAAGGCCAGAAATTAGTTGTATAGTCTGATAACACAGGTGTGGAACTTCCCATAAATAATTCCTGTTTAAACTAGAGTATATCTCTTAAAAAATCAATCAATATTGGTTTAATAATTGTGGGTGATGGAGAATCCACAACAACCTTCTGAAAAGTGTTCCAGTGGTTAATCATCCGCCAGTGGTACTGTCTAATAAGGCATACGTTTTTAATCACATTTAAAATTATTAACATAGTTTGTACTTTTGAACTTTCTAGGTTTAATACCACAATCGGCTTGTTTAAGTGAATGATGATTCAAATAGAAGCTTAGAAGAAAGACTTGACATTCTTGCATATAGTTTGATACTTGCTTTGCAGATTCTGAAACATTAATATCCTTTCACTATCAAAGAATAAAAGATCAGATTGTGCCTGATCCCTGTATAATACACAAGGAAAGTTTGCAACCTGCAATTGTGCCTCACCCTTGTGGAGAAATTCAAGTCCTTCCACTGAAAAACTACAAAGATTTCACTGGACTAATACTGCCACTGGATCTGTTCTCTGCAAATAAGGTTAAGAAAGGGGTGAAGCAAAACCACTGATAAAGTAATAAAGTGGAGTACATACTGAGTTCTACGAGGGGTGGCACAGCAGTGGCCCTAGAAGCTCCAAACAATATTAATTGTGCTTTCTTGAGGCACAAACCTACGCAGAGCTCTTGCCAGGATAGAGCTTTTCTCTGTTGCCCCCAGAGCAAGCCAAAAATTAAATGCCACAATAGTCCCATAAACAGATAGTAAGTGTAAGCAGAAATACATTAAAATTGAATTAATTGGTGGTTCTTTAAAATTTGCAACATTAAATAAAGGAAATTCTCATTCTAGTCTTATTTATTCAGGTATTTATCTCTCAGACTTGACATATATTGACTCCGCATACCCATCTACAGGGAGCATTCTGGAAAGTGAGCAGAGATCAAATTTAATGAACAACATACTTAGAATAATCTCAGATTTTCAGCAGTCCTGTGAATATGGTAAGATAGCTTGTTTATTTCTTTTGGAATGTAATTGAGGACAACTGATTAAGTAAAAATGTTCATCTTCCTACCAAGCTGTTATTTAATGGTTTAACATATTACTGTACTGTTCCTATCTAAAACCATACACCCTAGTAAAACCAAATTCTGGAATTGTTGGGTTATCCTCTCCTGTTGGCATGCAAAGATAAAGTGAAACTTACTCACCCTCTACTTATATCTTCTGTTTTTTCAAAACATTTAATATCTAATGAAGTGTGAAATATATACTACTTCGTAAGAGTTCTATTCTCATATAATATTAATTTTTTTTCTTGGCCTTTTGTTGTTAATAATATTGTCTGAAAGTAGCAGATTTGTTTCCTGCATTGGCGACATTAATATATGTGCCATTTAGATGTGTCTTTATTTGCTTTTAGACACTTCCATCATTATCAATAGATGAAGAAAAAAAAAAGCTTTTAAATTGATCTGTTAACAGAAGTAGTCTCCCTCACAGGACTTTTCACCCTCTGTCTGAAATCTTCAGCGACGTAATAAGTTTGGTTCTATAACAATGTAATCATTTCTTGGCAATTAAATGTGATGTTATTAGCCCAGGATTATGACTTCACTGCAGCATCAACATAACAAGAAAGGTTCCATGACAGGGAGAGCTCTTATTCAGGCATCTTCAAAATTCCCAGTTTGGTGCTCTAGCTCCCTCCTGAACCGGTGAAAACTCTGTGACTAACTCCATATGATAGCTGATATGCTTTGAAGAGATTCACATCTGGCCTTCTTTGGGTGCAAGGGAGGTCAGCCTAGTACATGGTTATGAGTTAGAGGAACAAAAACTGCAAAACAGTGGTTGAGGCATCATTGTATTTTATGACCTCACATAAAGACAGCAAGAGAGAGATATCTGTTCTGTATACAGATATTTTCAAAAAAGTACTTTTGTCTAACAGTGAGTGACATAGTGATAACTGATACATTGCCTCTTCTCTAGATATTCCACTGTTGCCTCATGTCCAAAAATACTTGAACTCTGTTCAGTACATAGAAGAGCTACAAAAGTTTGTGGAAGATGACAATTACAAGTAAGTATGAAATTATACAACTGACATGGTAACCTTTTTTTTTCTTTTCAAAAAGCGAGTTTTATATAACAAAAACCTTGAATACAGTGAAGGTGAGAGAGTCCTACTTACATTTAGGCAAGTGAATCCAACCTCAAAGCTGCCATTCTTACTTCCATAAATCCCTTGCTTTAGTATAAAATGACTAAGAAGAAACTGGAATTAGGAAATAAGCCACAGTAGCCCTGACTTGAATTCCTACTTTAACCATTTATTTTCTGTTATTGTTAAAGAGATGGATATTATTTAAGAAAATAAAACATTGTAGTTGGAAGAAGTACAATATGCTGTGCTATAAAACTGTGCAAAGAGATGTTGAATGCAGAAAGTAAACAAACTGATCAGAGTAGAGATTTTTTTAAAAAAATAATCTGTTTTAGACATTTTAGATGCTGCCTATAACAGTAGAATGCATTAAAATTGCAACATGGAATATGGGTTTTAATTTGGCAAGCCCCTTAAGCATAGTAGAAAGGGTACAGAGGCAGACACTGAAAATAAGAAGCATGGAAATACTTACATATGAGGTGAGAGTGGAAAAGATGGAACTATTTGGAGAGGAGATAAAAGATAATGTGATTTTAAAAAAGTGAATGATACAGAGAAGGTAAATTGGGCACTCCTATTTATGCTTTCTCATATAAGAACTAAGGGGCATCCAAAAGAATGGAAAAAAATGCATTTACATTTGATAAAAGAAAATGATGTTTACTTAATTGACAACACTTAATTGACATGTATAACTCATTTTCCATAAGATATAATTGATTCCTAGATCTTACCAGGATTCCAAAAAGAACTACCTGTATTTGAGTAATTAGAACATCCTATGAGGAAGTTATTCCATAATTGTTCATTAGACATTCTTGGACCCTACTGTGACATTGACCACAATCAGCGGTTGGATATGGGGAACTAGAAGATGTAGTGAATTGATCCATGGTAGCAATTCTTATGTTAATTTTAGGGACTAGGGGAATTCTTCGTCGACTGATGTCCCTGTGAGTGTTCCATTTTAGGTGTTGCGTCCCCTGGCGCCCAGGATCGGAGACTTTACATCAGTGAGGGTAGTAGGGCCGCGTATGTGCTGCTGATGTTCCTGGAGCCATTGGCGTGCTGGGCTGTGCATGTGTGTGGCGAAAGCCCGCCATTCCTTCTCAACTGCTGGTCTGAGACAGAGCGCCTCAGCAGTTTCTCCTCAGCAGTTTTTCCTCACACTGTTTTTTCTGCCTGGTTTAAAAAAAATAAAAATAATTACTAGTATATACATTCATAGAAATAAATGTAGGTGTTATTCTTTCTTTTTGTTACGGATGACTTTGTCCAGAAATAGTTCAGCACTTCACCACTTCCTCCCCCACCCCCCACCCCACTTCCCTCAAAAAAAAAAGAAAAGAAAAGAAAAGAAAAGAAAGAGAATAACCCTAATAGACTAAATGGTTGTATTGTTTCAAACTGCTTGGTTCCCCAGGCTTCAAACACCGTGCCAATTGTAAGAACACCATGCCTGTCTCAGACAGCCACTCCGTCTGTGTACGTTGCCTCAGTGAGTCGCATATGCACTCACTGTAACAATATGAGCACTAGAGCCTGCAGGGATCGGGAGCTGCGTTTCAAACTTTTCTTGCTGGAGAGCTCCCTAACACCAGCCTCTGATCCAGGGCCACCTAAGCAAGCCTCCGAGCGTTCATCCAGGAAAAGAACAAAGTCACCGGTCTCTACACCGAAAAGAAAAAAAGACATCACCTGCAAGGTCATCTTCTATTTCACATACCAGAGAGGCTGAAGGTTCCTCAGGTACGAGCCAGCCACATAAGCCCAAAACATCAGAAAGCCACGGCAAATATTTGGGAAATCGCCGCCATAGACCTTCCCATTCACCTCGCGATCACACGAGCCATTCTAAGCACCTGGCACTGAGTTCTACGGTGCTGTGAACATCTCCGGCACCGCCCATGGCACAACACCACGGCTCATCACCAGCCACAGTGACTCCTTCATCAGCGGCACTGACAGCGGCGCCGTCTCCCAAAATTTCATCGGCACCGTTATCTTTGGAACCGAAGGGACGCTTGGTGCCACCGGATTCGCTCCCAGCACCGCTTTCGGAACCACACCAGTCTTCATCTGCACTGTCTGTTGTTACCACACAGGCTCTTTCATGTAAAAGAAAATCCAAGCAAAAGCATATTGATCATTCACCTGCATCGGTCTCTTCCAAACTACATCATCTATCTCATGGTTGTTCAGCACCGTGCCTGTCACCTTTACCAGAAGATGCTTGTTTCTCTTCCGAGCATTCTTCTCCTTCCAGACCACTTACACCTCCCAGCGACTTCTTTCATCACAGCAAGTACCCACCTGACCACCATTATGTTCCACGATCGTGGTACCCACATCCACCATCATACTACAGGCATTGGGACCCTCATCACCCCTATTACAGTCATTACCAGCCACCACCACCTTCAGTTATACATTCTTCTCCATCTCTAAGGAGGGCAACACCAAAGGCCGCTTCACTCATCCCATCACATTCCCATGATGACACTTCTTCCATGTTTCGGGAGCCTTCTCCAGAGATCCACAAGTCGTGTTCATCTCCAGATGGTGTCGTCATACCATCTACAAGTTCCTCTATTGATGACTCTAGGTCTTTTAACAACCTGTTTAAAAGAATCGCCTGGGATCTGGACATTCCCATGGAAGAAGTTAGTCCCAACACAAGTTGTTCAGGATTCTACATGCTACCAGTCCTTCAAAAATTGCCATCCCGATGGACTCAGCCCTCATGGAACTAGCAGACTTGATATGGTCTATACCGGCTTCAGTACCACCCATCAAGAAACGTAATGACAGGAAGTACTTTATCTCCCACAAGGATATAGAATTCCTGTTCACCCAGCCCAAATTCACTGTTAATAGATGCAGCGACGCAGAAGGCAAAACAAGCAACTCACAGATCATCTTCATATGACAAGAATTGGAAAAGACTGGATTTATTAGGCAGAAAAGTCTACTCTTCTTCAACCCTGATGCTCAGGGTATCCAATTACGGCACACTCCTTTCTAATTACGACCAATGTATTTATGAGAAGCTGTCATTTTTGCTGCTGATCTCCCTGAAAGCAAAAAGGAGCAATATGAGAAATTACTTTCTGACGGCCAGTTGGTGGCACGTATATCCTTGCAGGCCTCCTTGGATGTCGCAGACACCGCGGCGAGAGCAGTGGCCACAGCTGTGGTGATGCGTAGAGCCTCTTGGCTGAACAGTGCAGGTTTGCCCAGTGACCTGCAAACAGAGATCGAAGATCTACCCTTTGACAAAGTTCATCTCTTTGCTGAAAAGATCTACGAGGGCTTTCATTTGATGAAAGACTCAAGGGCCACTCTGCGCACGCTGGGCATTTATACTCCTGCCACTAGATGCAATACATTCCAATATAGATTCCAACCTTACCAATGCAGATATCCGCTGCAGAACCGGTATAGACTGTACGATAATCAGAGGTGAAGACAACGCCCTCAGCGCCGCAGGCAGCATAAGCAACAGTCAACAACCGCCTCCCAACCACCCCAGAACAAGACCCAGTTTTGAAGCGTTGGTTGGGGGTTCAAGACCCCTCCCTGTTCCTGCAGATACATTAGAAGACCAATATGAATTCATTCTCAGACCGTTCCACAACATCTGGTCCTTCATAACAATGGACAAATGGGTCTTACAAATCATAGATCACAGCTATATAATTCCATTTTTAGCTGCGCCTCCTCCACACTAATCTACCTCGTCCCTTTTAAGGGACCCCACTCACGTACAGCTCCTGTTACAGTAGGTGCACCATCTCCTGTCCATAGGAGCCATAGAACAAGTTCCACCACGATATGTGGGAAAGGGATTTTATTCCCGTTACTTTCTCGTACAGAAAAAGTCGGGTGGCTGGAGGCCAGTCATGGATCTAAGACCCTTAAACAAATACATAAAAAAAGAGAGGTTCAAGATGGTAACACTGAGCATTATAATTCCGTTGCTGCAACAGGGGGGCTGATTCTCATCACTCGACCTCCAGGGCGCCTATTTCCATATCACAATTCACCCGGCCCATCGACACTTCCTACGTTTCACAGTCATGAACCAACATTTCCAGTAAAAGGCCCTCCCCTTCGGGCTTTCAACTGCCCCCAGAGTTTTTTCAAAGATCCTGGCAGTGGTTACAGCTCATCTTTGAAAACAGGTAATAATTTTCCCCTATTTAGACGATTGCCTCATACGAGCTCCTGACCTGTCTCAAGCAATCTCCATGACACTCATAGCACAAACCTTTCGTGCCCTTGGCTTAAAAATAAACAAAGAGAAATCTTGCCTTCAACCATTACAGTGTATCCAATTCATCGGTGCGGAACTAAATTCGATGCTAGCCAGGGCCTTCCTCCCACAAGACAGGTTTGTGGCTATCCAGAATCTTATAAAAGACATCTTTACAGCGCAATCAGTCACTGCCCGTACTGCCCTCCAGTTATTAGGGCACATGGCAGCGTCGACATTTGTGGTTCCACATGCACAACTTCGCATGCGCCCTCTTCAAATGCGGCTCTCTTTGGTGTACAAACCAACCAGACACTCCCTTCAAAAGCTTCTTACAATTCCTGTGGCACTCAAATACACCCTGATATGGTGGACAGCTCACGAAAACTTACGGAAAGGTGTTCCATTCTATCAGGAAACCCCTTCTGCAGTATTAACGACAGATGCCTCCTTGCTCACCTGGGGGGTGGATTTGGGCTACCGCACGATGCAGGGTCGGTGGTTGGAACAGGAATCTCTCCTTCATATAAACCTGCTCAAGCTCCAAGCTGTACGAAATGCTTGCAAATTATTCCTCCCTTTCATAAAAAACAGTTCAGTCAAGTTCATGATGGACAACATTGCCTGCATGTTTACATAAACCGGCAGGGCGGGGCCAGATCCTGATCCCTCTGCGCGGAATCAACGAAATTATGGAATTGGTGCATCCACCATGTAATAAACATATCAGCTGCCTGTCTTCCGAGCATACACAACACCACGGCAGATGCCTTGAGCAGAACCTTTCCCGAAACACACGAATGGCAACTGAACACCAATGTTCTCAACGGGATATTTCATCTATGGGGCAAACCAGTAATCGACTTATTTGCAACAGAGGAGAATCGCAAATGCCATCGTTACTGCTCCAGAGCAGGGAAGGGCAAGCGATCCATGGGTGATGCTTTTCTGGTAAGCTGGACCAACGGCCTCCTTTATCCTTTTCCGCCAATACCATTACTGCACAAGGTAATCCAGAAAATCAAACTCGGGTCATTCTAGTAGCTCCAACCTGGCCAAGACAGACTTGGTTTTCGGACCTACTTCATCTCTCAGTGTGACAGCCAATTCAGCTACCTCTTCATCACAGCCTTCTCTTCCAGCACTGTAACCCATCCCCACAGAGAACAAAACCTTTTAGAAAATCTAACAGACTATTTATCTCCCTAGCTCCCCATTGCAAAGGGAAACCCCTTTCAAGCCAAAGAATCGCTAAGAGGGTATCGTCTTGTATCTTTATGTTACAAACAAAGACAGATGCAATTGCCTTTGAAGACTAATGCTCATTCAGTTCGAGCTGTGGCAATGTCCACTGCTTTCCTCAAGGACGTGCCTATTATTGACATATACAAGGCAGCCATGTGGGCCTCCCACGAAACCTTCATCAGGCATTACACTATAGACAATCTTTCTAATAACAATACCCATTTTGGCACGCCTATATTATCTACAGTCTACAAAACCAAAACATCCGAAGTCCCTCCTCCTCTTCAGGTTACTGCTACATAGTCACCTAAAGTGGAGCACCCACAGGGACATCACTCGATGAAGAAGAGGAGGTTACTCACCTGTGCAGTAACTGGACTTCTTCGAGATGTGTGTCCCTGTGGGTGCTCCACAACCCACCCACCTCCCCTCTACTTCGACGTTTCTCTTGTTCTTTCTGTTTCACAGAGCTCCTCACGGTAGAGAAGGAAAGGCAGGCTTTTGCTGCGCACGCGCACAGCCCAGCACACCAACGGCTCCAGGAACATCAGCAGTGCGTGTGTGGCCCTACTATCCTCACTGCTGTAAAGTGTCTGATCCTGGGTGCCGAGGACTGTGACACCTAAAGTGGAGCACCCACAGGGGGACACATCTTGAAGAAGTCCAGTTACTGCACAGGTGAGTAACCTCTTCGTCAGTGGAGTAACGTGGTTTGACTGAATGAGTAATATGATATAGCAGTGCATATGCCCTTATGGACTCAGAAATGGTGGGGGAGATAAGCCAAGTCTCTCCAAGGTGAAAAGAGAGAACCATGCTATTTTGAGAGAGCCTGCTGATACTGAAGTCTTGTAGCATTTTCTTTCCTTCAGAGGAAAACTGCCCCTTTTCTCTGACAAAGGTGAAGGATCAGAATGGTAATTCCCTACAGTTAAAGTAGTTACTTAAAAATAAGTCTCAGAAGAAAAAGTACTTGAACTTTTGTCATGAAACTGTACTGAACTTTTAATTTTAAAATGTTTAGCAATATTTTATAAATTAGTCACAATATTTTATAATTATTCCTGTGGTTTACAACCTTTAAATTTTATTTTTAAAATGTTCTTATATTTTATTTGTTCTTAAAATAGTAGAGCACATTTCAATGGTGCCTATTACTCCTTCACATAACACATGAACCAGAGATCACTCAGTGAAATTAATAGGAACATGTGGAAGTATTTCGTCACACAACACACAGTTGACCTGTGGATCTCATGCTAAGGGATATTGTGAGAGCCAAAAATACAACTAGTTGAAAAAATAATACGCTAAATTCATGGAAGATAGGTCCATCAGTGGTTGTTACTCAAGATGGTCAGGGAGGTAATCCCATGCTGTGGGGTCTTTACCTCTAATTGCTGGGACTGGGTGATGGGATGGATCACTCAATGAATTGCACTGTTCTATTGACTCCTTCAAGCATCTGCACTGGCCACTGTTGAAGACAGGATATTGGGCTAGATGGACTATTGATCTGATTCACTGTTCCCATTCTTTAGTTCTTATTGCTTAAACCTTATAGAGTTTTCAGAACAAATCAAAATGGAGGATAACAAATGGCTTTGCCTACTGTCACTCCTGCACATTCCTTTTTATTTTCAGTACATCAGATGCAATAAATATAAACTTGGATTATGTAAAATGAAAAAGGGTGAGTGGGTGGGTTGGGTCGGTTGTTGCCCCCTTCTGATTCTTGAGTGTGCATAGCCTCTCTTATACTTGTGGTAGCAAAAATTCTTGCAGCACAAGTCAGAAAATATTTTAGCTTTCAAAGCTTTACATTAAAATACTTCAGCTTACTGATTAATTAACACTAACTTCTGTTCCCTTTTTAATGCAGGCTTTCATTAAAGATAGAGCCAGGAACGAGTACCCCACGTTCTGCTGCTTCCAGGGAAGATTTAGCAGGTAAATGCTTACTAATTATAAGAAGACACCAACATAAGAAATCCATTCTCCAATGCTTTGAATTACAAAAATATTTTCCAAAAAGCAAATTGAGATAAAAGATATACAAATTTGTACTGGTCATAAAAATTCTAAATTTGTTCTGTAAGTAGACTCTCATTATCATACAAAACTGAGTAAATTCCTTGGTTAAAATATTAAATTTAACTTTAAATGTAAATATTCATTGTCTGCTATGTCACACTAAATAGCTTCATATTTTCTGTTTTCTTCTTAAATACTTCTTTCTTGGAAGAATTGTCTGTCAAAGGTGTATATCTTGTTTGATATGCAGCATACATTTTACAAAGTTTTATGGTGAGATTTTTAAAAGTTTCTGTGATCTAAGAGCACAAGCTCCCTAATGATTTTTCTGCTCCTAATTCACTTGGGTGTTTTTTAAAAAATTCTACTCTTAGGTGGAAAGACCAGTTATTTCTTGAAATATTTTTAATATGTTAAGGAGCTGCTCCTAAAGTAATAAAAGAAATGCCATTAAAGAAGTAACCATTAAAAGGTTCAGGCTGTGTAAATAACTAATTTATATGTAAATTCGACTCCATTGCCTCAGGGTTAAACAGGGACTATAGTTTTTTTTCTCATTACAACAGGTGATTTGACTTTACCTTCTTCTATATGCTGGTCCCCAGTTTTGGATCCCAGCATATATTTTGATTTGTTATTACAGCCTGACCTGATCCTGTGTCATGCATTTCCCTGCATTTAATTTCCCCCCACTCCCCATCTTCAAAGCATCTGATGAAGTAGGATTTTCTCCCACAAAAGCTTATGCGATAAATAAATTTGTTAGCTTTTAAAAGTGCCACAAGACTCTGTGTTTATTTTAAGATAGGAGGTTGGGGTTTGTGAGCCCATTTAGTCTCTGAAAAAATGAACATTTAGTTTATTTTTAAACCTTTTCAGCATTATACACTTTTACAGGAAGATGAATATTAAAATTTAGCTTGAGGGTATGCAATAAGAGAAAATGCTATGGGACATGAAATCTTAGAATCTTAGAAAGAGAGCTTGAGAAATCATCCAAACCAGCCCACCATGGGGAGGCAGGATTTAGTTCATCTAGGGTCTAGACTGTGTCTGACAGGTGTTTGTCTGTAACATGTTCTAAGAGATATCCAATGAAAGGGAATTTCACAGCCTCCTTTGGAAGCCTCTTCCAGTCCATTAAAGCTAGCTTTATAGTTAGAAAGATTTTAGCGATATCTAATCTACAGTTCCCTTGCTTTCTAACTTAAATCTCTTGATAAAACCCATCTTATACTACTTTGCGTGGACTTGGAGAACAATTTATCATCGTCGTCTTTATAACATCCCTTAGCACGTTTGAGGTCTTCCCTCAGTCTTCTTTTCTCAGGCCTAATCATGTTCATTTTTAAAAAACCTTTCCTCATGAATCAGGCTTTTTAAACTTTTATAATTTTTGTAGCTCTTTTCTGGACTTTCTGCAGTTTAGCCACATTTTTCCTAAAATGTGGCATCCACAACTGGATACAGTACTCCAGCTCTGGCCTCACAACTGCCAAGTAAAGTGGGACAGATATCTCCCACCTCTTACATACAAGACTTCTTTTAATACACCCCAGAATAATATTAGTCTTATGCATCATATTGTTGAGACAAATTCAATTTATGGTACACTGTAATCCCTAGGTCTTCTTCGGCAGTATTACTGCCTAACCAATTATGGCCCACTTTATAGTTGTGCATTTGTTTTTCTTCCTACATTGCACTTCACTGAATTTCATCATGTTGATTTCAAACACCCAATTTATCAAGGTCCTATTGAAGCTGTTACAATCCCTCCCAGCTTGGTTTCATCCAAAAATTCTTATAAGGATACTCTCCACTCTATTATCCAAATAATTAATGAAAATTGTGGAATGGTACTGGACCCAGGACTGATCCCTGCAAGACCCCAAATAATATGTTCTCCCAAATTGGCAACAAACCATTGATGGTTACTCTCTGAATATAGTCTTTCAATTGGTTTTAAACTACCTTGTAGTAATTTCCTGTACACCGCATTTTCCTGCTTTGCTTATGAGAGTGTCATGTGAAACTTTCTGAAAAGCCTTGCTATTCACTAGGCCAACAACCCTGGCAGAGAAGGAAATCAGGTTGGTTTGGCATGATTTGTTCTTGATAAATCCAGGGTAGTTATTACTTAAAACTCTATTACCTTATAGGTGCTTACAGATTGGTTTGGTTTTTTTTTTAAATTATTTGTTCCAGTATCTTTTCAAGTATTGAAGTTAGGCTGACTGGTCTGTAATTCCCTGGGTCCTTTGTGTTCTCCTTTTTAAAGATAGGTACTGTGTTTGCTCTTCAGTCTCTGGGACCTCATGTGCATCCTCCATAAGTTCTCAAAGATGATTTCTAACATGTGCCTCTAATACATTTTTAAAAATTGTATTAAGGTAATGTGACATGCTCTCCCAGAGGTTTTTTTTAAAGACATTATTTTAATGTATAAAATACAAGCAAAGGAGCAGAGTTAAGGTGGCTGTTTGAATCCGAATAACCTGATCTTTGTGCAATGAAATAACAAAATTAATATTTTGTAAAGAATATTGTGTATCAAGAAATTAATTTGGGAACCATTACATCCAAAACCAATAAGGTTACCTATTGAGCTAAAAATGAATCTGCTCTCCTGTTTTATTTGTAGCTTTGGAACAACCATCTAAGAACAAAAGAACTATAAATGCGCTACTCAGTATGTCTACACTGCCTTTAAAAACCTGTGGCTGGCTTGTGCCACCTGACTTGAGTTCAGGAAGTTCAAGCTATGGGGATGATTAACTGACTGTGCTGTAGACATCTGGGCTTAGGCTGCAACCCAGGCTCTAAAACACTGTGTAGGGGGGAGGGTCCCAAGCTCAGGCTGCAGCATTCTGAACTTGAATGTTTACATCTCAGTGAAACAGACCCACAGCTCAAACCCTGCATGCCCAAATCAGTTGGCATGACCCAGCTGCAGGTTTTTAATTGTAATATAGATACACCCATAGATTCCGTCCCAGTCAGCACCTCCATTTGCTATGGACCTGACCCAACTCTGCTTTGCTTTATTTTTCTAATCCTCCAAGTTTTTTTATCATGTTTATGATTTTAATCAGAATAAATAGTATTATTTTAAAATAACATAGAAAAATAAAATTTAAAGTAGCTCACCTCGCTTTTATGGAGAAAAAGCCCTTTTATTTTACAATTATTTAAGGAGGAAGAACTACTTAGTGGAATGTTATGTTACAAAAATTAAAAGGTTGAGATCAGAAGAAACCTTTTCCTTATTCGTTTTAGATATTTCCTTTGTATTAGAGTATGCCAAAAGCTTATTTGTCTAATGGGAATTTATGGTACAACAGTTTGACTTTTTAAAAGACTTGGATGTTGATATTCTTATTGCTTTTTAACAATAACTATTGGCTCTGCTTAAACTGAATCTCAATTTTGTATGTTAGCAAGATCCTGCAGTATTTTATTTTCAATAAAATACAATAGACATTCTCAGTGAGAATCTTTTACAATTTTTTAGAAAGATATCAACCCTGTGTGTCTTTTGGAGGGTTGATGAAAAGCATCTGAAGGTATTTCTCATGTTCAGTTGGAATTTCCTGTTTTTTCCTTTGTTTACAGGGTCTGAAGTGGGAGCATCTCCACAAAGTACACGCAAAAATATTGCAGCTGAAGGAGCATTGCTACCACCCACTCCCCCATCACCTAGGAACCTGATTCCACATGGGCATAGGAAATGTCACAGCTTGGGATACAAGTCAGCATTTTATTTATTTTTAAGAGTTTCAGCATTTATATATTGGATTGTTTTTTGACAAAAAAGCTTTTGCTTTAAAAAGTGAAGTATTCAATTTCAGGTTTTTTAACTTGCATTATGTTTTACTGCTTGCCTCTGAAAAAGTACTAAACTTTTAGAAAATTCTGGTTGTCTAACAATTATTTTACTACCAACTAATAAAGTAATTCTCCTCCAAGTAGTGTCCCCATGGGTACTCCACTGCTGGTGTGTGTGTGCACCTCAGCATCATAGATCGAAGAACTTTCCATCAGTGTTTGTCTCTCGTGGCGGCTTTGGTGCCCTTTTGCGCTCATGCATCCCGACCCGACTCTCCCTCCAGTTCCTTCTCAGTGCTTCTCCTCAGCTCATCCTAACAATCCTTCAAACTACCTTCCCAGTTCATCTTTCCTCTTCTGACTTTGTTCTTTTAGTTGTTTAACTCAGTTTACCCCAGTTTAAAAAAATAAAAGTAAAAATTGTCAGTCATCATGCCTGGTTGCCCAGGCTTCAGATGTTGTAAACTTTGCCACAATGCCATACCTGCGTCAGACAGCCACCCTCAACTGATAAAGCGTCTTGGTGAGGAACATATTTCCACCAAATGTTCCCACTGTAAATACATGAGTGCCAGAGCCAGATGAGACCGTGAACTACAACTGAAACTCTTTCTTTTGGAGAAAACCCTCAGACTGGCTTTGGACCCAGGTCAGGGAAAAGCCACTCCAGCCTCTAAAACAACTTAACACACCTGGCATCTTTGGAGAAAAAGAGAAGGTCACCAACTCCTTCTCTGAAGCCTAGGCATGATATAGAGGCTTCAGGTCCCTCCAGGATGCAGACTGACTAAACCATTAAATGGTCACTCTCATCCAGCATTGACCTCAAACACAAAGACAAGTCGGCACTGTCTCACCAAGCCCGTCCATCGGCACCGAGGCCACATAAGACAGCAGCGCCGTCGGCACCGACCGTGGCACCAGCTACTCTACGCTTGGCACTGACCTCAAACTGAGATGCGGAACCGCCAGGTACTCCACAAACTGCACCGCCATCGGATCCAACTGGCACCTCGGCACTGATAACTATCACAACCTCTCCACCAACGCACATAGAGGACACAGACATGGCATAGAACCTACCACGAGAAAACATTCACAAAAAAGAAAATACATCGACTCTGAAGTCAAGGAGCCAGCCATGTCTCCTACATCCTCACCATTCGTGGCACTGAGGGTTCTCCCCATTTATCTAGAGAGGGAACAATGTCACCTATTCCCTTGTCCAGTGAAGAAGGTGAAATACCTCAGCTTACCTTCTTCCCCGAACCCAGGTCCCCTCACAGACAAATACAAAAGAACCATAAGCATACTAATATGCCACCATACCCATGGTATCCTCCGCCATGGTAGGGGCTGCCCTCCAACTATCAACCACAATGGCACGGCTGGGACTCTTGGTCCAGATACTCGACATTAAATGGCTCACCAACATTAAGGGCATACAGAACTCCAAAACAACCTCCTCAACAGCCAGACTTACCTGAAACCACAGAGCAACCAGATCAGCCAGAGGAAGACTCTCCCATTCATAACTCCTCCTCTTCATAGCCATAGTACTATGACCACTCTCTACAGCCGACAGTTTTAAACAATTTCAGGATCCTTCTTTTTAAAAGGGTGGTGGAGTCTCAAGAACTCCGTATGCAGGACATCCCTGAATCACAACATAAACTTTTGCGAATCCTACAGACAAAATCATCACATGTAGCTCTCCCGATGGATGATGCAATACTAGAGCCCACTAATAATATATGGCAGACACCAGCATCAATTTCACCTACCTGCAAGAGGGCTGATAAGTAGTGTTACATACCAAGTAAAAATTGTGAATATCTTTTCACCCATCCACCTTCTAACTCTCTGGTTGTGGAGTCAGCTAATCACAGAAATAAACAATTCTTCAACAGATCCACGCTTCATGACAAGGGAAAAAAAACTGGATCTATTGGGCAGAAAGGTGTACACATCGTCTACCGTATAACTTAGGGTGTCGATCCATTCTGCCCTATTGGCTAATTACGACCATGCCAATTACTTGACAAACAACATCATTTTCATGCATTTTTCAAACAAGGGCAATTAATCTCCAGAATGGCCCTCCTGGCCTATGTATCTGCCACATCCAATGGAGCCTGACTTATCGCCACCGAGGTCATGATGCGTATGGCTTCCTTCAGCAGATCTTCCGAAGCCTCTTCAAGCTACGATAGAAGATTTGCCATTTGATAAAAAGAAGCTATTTGCAAAAAAAAAAAAAAAAAAAAATGACGAGGTCATGCACGCCTCAAAAGGCGCTAGAGCAACACTCCGCACATTTGGCATATACACACCTGCCAACAAGACAATTGTTCAGATACCAACCCTACAACCCCCGATACCCGTCACAATAGCAATACCAATATCGTCAACAAAATAGGAGAAAGGGCTAATTTAGAATCTGACAACATACACAGAGAAGGAGACAACCATCCAACCAAGCTCCCACTCAACAAAACCCCCCAACCAAGCCGCAATTTTGAAAATTCGGTTGAGGGCACACTGAACATCATAGCTAATCCAGAGGCAACAAGAGCTCGCTGTTATCAATCTAGTCTCCTACCCCTTTACCAAGCCTGGGCTCACATAATGGATAAGTGGGTATTAGAAGTCATCACCCCAGGATAATTTATGCCATTCATATCAAAACTGAAATTCTACTACCCTTCCCCGTCCCTTTTCAGGGACACAACTCACAAACAACTGCTCCAACAGGAGGCACAATACCTACTCCATATAGGAGCAATAGAAAGGGTACCACAACCACACAGAGGGAAAGAACTCTACTCTCCTTACTTCCTCACACAAAAGAAGACCAGAGGCTGAGACCAATCCTCAACCTGTGGAGACTAAACAAATAGGTAAAACCACAGAAATTCAAAATGGTGACATTAATGATGATGATTCCTGCCTTGGAATAAAACGACTGGTTTGGAGCCCTCGACCTCCAAGACGCATATTTTCACATATCCATCCATCTTGCCCATTGGAAATTTCTGATATTTATAGTGGGAAAAGAACACTATCAATATGCCATCCTACCATTTGGCCTTCTACGGCCCCCAGAGTTTTCTCCAAAATATTGGCAGTTGTTGCCACTCACCTATGATGATATTCCCCTATCTAGACAATTGTCTCATAAGGTCACCAAATCAATCACAAACAGCTCAAGCAATACAAACAACCTTAGACTTATCCCGGAACCTCGGCCTCCTAATAAATTTTAAAAAGTCTACTTTGAACCCTACTTAGGTAACAGAATTGAAAGGGGCTTGATTAGATTCCCTTCAGGCAAAGGCCTTCCTGCTAGACCACAGGTTCCACAACATAGTGAACCTAACAAGAACCTTACACACAGTGAGCATCCTACCTTGCCTCCAACTTCTAGGCCACATGGCTTCTACGACATTCATCATGAAAAGCACAAGACTTCATATGCATCCTCTAGTACTACACTTCGCAAAACTTTACAAACCACACAAACACAGTGTTCACAAAATAATATCTCTACCCATAGAGATAAAAACAATCCCTAAAATGATGGATAACACCTCACAATATGAACAAAGGAATACTGTTCAGGCAACAACCTCCTCAGTTGTAATATCCACAGACACATCTCTCATAGGCTGGGGGACACACATGCAGCAACAGACAGTCCAAGGAAAATGGAATCGCCGAGAGTCCAGAGCGTGTGCTCATTTCAGGAATCACATAATACACAAGTATGTAAAAATTATGACAGACAACATCGCATGCATGTTTTATATAAACAGGCAAGGGGGAGCTTGGTACAATTTCTTATGTATAGAGGCAATAAAGCTATGGGACTGGTCCCTCAAGAACAACATTACAGTATCTGCAGCCTACCTGCCAAGGATCGAGAATACTATCACAGATTCTCTCAGCACAACATTTATCCACAATCATGAATGGGAATTACACAATACCACCCTGAACTCTATTTTCCCTATGAGGATACCCATCAATAGATCTATTTGCAACATACAGCAGCCACAAATGCCCGCCTTTTTTCTCAAGAGCAGGACTGGGCAAGAACTCCAAAGGAGATGCCTTCCTCATATCATGGAACCACAAACTATCATACGCTTTCCCCCCAATATCTCTAATCTACAGAACTCTCATAAAAATCAGAGAAGACACAGCAACAACCATAATGATAGCACCAGAATGGCAGAGGCAACCATGGCACACCCTTCTGACACAAATGTTCTCCGAGATACTAATTACACTCCCATTGCAACATGACTTGTTATCCCAGAACAACAGGAAAACCTTCCACCTGAACCTGAAACAACTACATCTCACAACCTGGCTCCCCCCTGGTTCCAGGAAGGAGAATTACTATGCTCCAACCTGGTAAAAATCGTTCTCCTAAATAGCAGGAAGCCATCAACGTGCAAGACTTACTTCCAGAAATGTCACAGATTCACCAGCTGGTGTTCCAAAATGAAGGTAGTATCAAGTTCCACACCGATTCAGATCATAATGGACTATCTATTCCACATGAAAGAAACAAGACTTTGATTGTTTCATAAAAGTCCACCTAGCATCCGTTGCTACATTCCATATTCACATAGAAGACTCTTTGGTCTTTTCTCATCCTATCGTCAAACGTTTATAACAAGGATAAAGAATTTATATCTGGAAATCTGTCCTCCCACCCCTGCCTGGGACCTACTCCTTGTTCTAAAGACCTTGATGAAACCACCCTTTGAATCCTTAGCTACATGCTCTCTCTCAGCCACATGACAATGAAGGTGGCCTTCTTAAAAGCAATCACTTCAACATGATGGGTGAGCGAGCTAGCCGCCCTGATGGCTGACCCGCCATATACTATATTTCATAATGACAATCCCTGAGACCTCATCCTAAATTTATACAGAATGTATCCACACCCTTCCATGCAAATCAAACTACTCACTTACCTGTTTTCTTCCCTAAACCACATAAAAGCCAACAAGAGGCTCTTCACCACACCCTCGATGTCCACCGTGCATTGGCGTTCTACCTAAACAGAAAAGAATTTAGAACCACTCCTAAACTCTTTGTATCAATAGCTGATAGAAATAAGGGCATGCCCATCTCTAAACAGAGATTATCAAAACTGATCTCAAACTGCATACACTCTTGTTACAACCTATCTGGAGTACAGCAACCAGGCCACATCAAATCCCATTCCACGAGAGCCATGTCCACCACCACGGCTTTCCTTAAGAACATACCAATGACTGAAATCTGCAAGACAGCAACGTGGGCATCCTCGTATACATTTTTAAAACATTATGCTGTTGACCAAGCCTCCAGAGCTGACGCTGCTGTAGGCATATCAGTATTCTCATCATTACAAACTAACTCCTCAGAAGCCCCTCCTACCACTTAGGAGCACAGCTTGGGAGACTCCAACGGTGGAGCACCCAGGGGGACACTACTCGGAGGAGAAAGGAAGGTTGTTCACCTTGGTGTAATAACTGGAGGTCTCCAAGATGTGTCTGCCCTGTGGGTGCTCCACTACCCTCACACACATCTTGGAGAACTCCAGTTACTACACCAAGGTGAGTAACCTTCCTTTCTTGAAAGAGAGAGAAGAAATGAAGTCATTGGTCAAGGTTAAGAAAAGATTTGAAAACAGTCTGTGTCTGGCCTTACTGATTGCCATTTATATTGCTGAGAACCGGGGGACCCTCATAAAAACATTGGTTTCCTTACATTTCACCTTCTATGTCTGAGCCTTACTCAGGAAGCAATGAACCATATCTTCTTCAGCTAGAGTATGTGACCTGGATTTCCTCATTGCACACTGAACATAAAATTGCTTGTTAAAGAAAAATCGAAAAGGTCCTAATACTTAGGTGTTTTAAGAGCTTATGTGGATTTCTTGTTACTTGCAGCAGTTCGGATTTCTTTTATTTTTTTTAATTTGCAAGAGCCGATTCCATGAGATTCTACATTTGTCAAGTACAATATGTTCCTCAGAACCCAGAGCACCTTTCTCTATGGCCTGGTCTATTCTGTGGGAGTTATGCAATCTCTGTGCCTCAGAATGCATATCTCCTGCCGACTTAATTACTCCTACTTGCTGCCCCGTCTTCACTCAGCTGCGTCGACTTGTAGCGCTCTCCAGTTGATGCAGCCTTACTCCACTTGGAGGGATGGAGCTATTGAGTCGACCAGAGAGCGCTTCCGGAATCGATTGAACGGGTCTACACAGCCCACTCAATTGAGGATCAACACAGTTTTTTCAGTGTAGATAAGACCTAATTGAGACACAATTATTTTAGCTTCACACGGTAGTTCATTTAGTATGGTACTTCAAATAATAGAGTTTTAATAGTTAAAGTGGTGTCAGTTCCATTGGTTATCATAATTAATATTCTCTATTTTCCCTTATGACTTTCCAAAATTATACCTGAAAGGGGTTGATACCATAACAAACTGCATCCAGCTTATATTGTTTTAAGATGAACTTGTTCTCTCTCCTTGTATCTGAGAGACATGTTGAATTATTTATTTTTCTGTAAACTTGCTCACATGAAATTTAGCCCCTGCTTTTTAAAGAAGGAAAACATTCTGTACCCACAATGAAACCCTGTCTATCCTAAAAGAATGGAGAGAGAGAAAAGCTCCTTTTGTTTTGGATTTTTATGCTCCTTAATGGTGTCCAGCACCTAGATGAAATTGTAATAAACATTGTATAAAAATCTAAGGCAAACACACTTTAGTGGAACTATTTGATTAAAAACTGTGTTAAAGCCATTCTCAGATTTGTTCTGTCCTAACAGAGCTCTCAAGGCACCAGAGAGAATTTATTATATAGCACTTCACCAAATATTAGTATACAGGACTATATTTCCAAGACTCACATTAATGGTAGCTTGAGTCACAGAACCAAATCTCTGTGCATTGCACTGGAAATTTCATTACACATGTTTGACTGGTTTCAGAACTTCTTTTACAAAGCGAAGATAAAATGCTAATATTTTCTTTAAACACTCTTTTACATATTCATTGTTGTTGAAGAGCTGAGATTTGTCCTGTTAACTTCTGAGATTTATGGCAGTAGTTTTAACAGAGGTTTATAATGAGAAGTTAGCTATTATGTGTTCATGTACCCATCATAGTTCAAGACTTCTGTGTAGACTTGTATGGGACAGGATCTGTAATTTTCTATATTCTTGGGCAGTTCTAAATTCCACGCTAACTTAAAATACTGAGCTGTGTAAAATGTTACTTATACAGGTAAGGAATTTTACCCTACAGTGACAATACCTGTCTCAGTAGATTGCTACATACTGGCTCTGGCATCTGTAGGAAGAGCTGGCAGGAACTCAGGCCTGGTCTACATTTACTGTGGATTTTGACAACAGGAGATTCACAAGCTACATGTAGGAGCTTGCATATCTTCCGTTGACTTCCTAATTCACAAGTTACATATAGCAGCTCTTATAAATCCCATCAACTTCCTAACATCTACTTACAGCAGCATCCCAGCTGCCCTGATGGGGAAATGTCCTCCTCCTCTTGCCAGGGTGGATTACTGGCACCAGCTTCTGGGTTCAGTTGAGGAAGTCTTTACTGCTGCTCAGTTGAACCCGCAAAATGAATCCTGCATTGCCGCTGGTGCCACTGGCAATGTAGACATACCCTCAGATTTTCTTATTCAAGTGCTGTCTCTGTGGGTGCTCCACTTTAAGTATCAGTACTTCCCATCGCCAGTCATTGGAGATTTTTGCAGCAGTTCCTATTTGGGCCATGCATATGCAGTGAGTGTCTTGTGGCACTGTTGGCACCTCAACCCACATCAGTTCCTTCTCAACCATCCCTGGCCTGAGATGGAGCTCCGTTCCCTGAAAAAGATTTAGAGAGCGTTTTTAGCAATTTGTAAAGTCATAGATAAACTAGTTTAAGGTAGGGCATAGATCTAGCTTTTTAAAAAAAAAAAAAAAAAAGCTTTGCTAAAATCTAAAATGTCTGGTTCACTAGAATTCAAAAAATGCAACTCCTGCAGAGACATGATCCCCGTCTCTGACGGACACTTTGTGTGTCAGGTGTCTCGGAGAGGGTCATATTTTAGCCAATTGTATTCATTGCACAAACCTGAAGGTGAGGATCCAGCAAGATAGAGATCTCCGCTTGAAAATTATCCTAATGGAGAAATCCCTCAATCCCATCTTGGACCCTGTCACTGAGAAAAAAGGCAAGGATAAGACTCAGTCCTCCACAAAAGCAAAGAAAAGAGCATCAACTTTGCCTGACAGAGACGTGCCAGAAAGAAAGCAGTCTCCAACCAGATCTTTGCCCCCTATGCTAACTACATCACAGGTGAGCATATTCGATGCTCTGAGCACTGCTTGCACCAAAAGGTCATTGGCACTGAGTCAAAAACTGGAGTCTGCCATGGAGTCTGTCAACACAGGCTAAGATGGCACCAAAAGCCAGGCACTAATGTCACTACTTTCAGCACAGTCATCAGCACCATTGCCATCGATGGCACAGAAGGTGAAGAGCAAGACTACAGTACTGACTGCCATGCCAACTGAAAAGATCACATCAGCACCAAAACCACAGCACTGGGCACGCAAGGCTACTCAACTGCCCACACTACACTCAGCCAAACAGACAGCACCACAGCACTTAATTTCTCCCATCACTACCATGTTTTCCAGCAATGATGAAGAGGTCATGCAAGAGGGTGCATTCTCACCATACCATTCATCCCAGATCAGAAGGGAATCAATATCCTCCTCCAAATTATTGCCCCAAATTGAGAAAATGGAGTATGTCAAATGAAATTATTTTCTTAGTTGTATTTCCCATGCAATGACCATAGGACCCCTGAGCATCATACAGAGCCCAGTTCAGCCTCCACACAACATCTGCTATGCATGAAGAGAAATTAAACCATCAGCAGGGCAAGAACCAACAGAGATCCAGGAGGAGGTCTAAATGAAACAGTTGGAACGGGCAGAATAGGACACCTCACCACCCCATAATTAATTTTCATCTCCTGGCGAGGTGAGAATGCCGCTATCGCCTATAATAACTGACTAAGCAATTCCAAAAATTGTTCAAATGCATGGCAATAAGCCAAAATATACCTTCAGAGAAGGCTGAGGAAAACTAGTACAATCTCCTCGAGAGACTGAACACGTCAGCTAATAAAAAAAATTCCAATCAACGATGCATAATGCAATCCTCCGATGATGTGCAATCCTCCGATGATGTGTGGCAATCACCTGCTTCAGCCCACACCAACCTTTTAAGAGTGCTGGACAGAAAATACTATATCTCTGTAAAAAGACATGGAGTACTTGTTCACTCATCTTCCTCCAAACTCTTTGGTGGTCAGTGTGGTATATCAGAAAAATAATCTGACACAACAAAGGACTATACCACAAAACAAGTATAGCAAGAGATTAGATCTATTTGGTCGTGGGGTATGCTCATCAGCAGCCTTGCAGGTCTGAGTGGCTAACTGCAATCCCCTACTGGCCAAATAAGATCACGACAGTTGTGGTATGATCAATGAACTGACACAATAATTACCAGAAGTTAACTGCAAACACCTAAAATCCCTGGTGAACTAAGGCCAACTAATTGTCTGAACGTCTCTGTAGGCATTCCTCAATGCTGTTGATGCAGCAGCCTGAATAACATCAACAGCTGTAGTTGTGCAACACACATCCTGGCTTCAATTGTTAGGGGTTCCAAGGGACCTGCAAACAATAGTAGAGGACCTGCAGTTTGACAAGAAGAAATTATTCTCCAAGAATGTAGATGAAATACTGCATTCAGTGAAGGATTCTAGGGTGCTCCACTACTACCTCTTCTCTTCTTCAGAATCTGTAAATAGAGCACCACGGTAGAGAAGGAAATGAGGGGGCTGTGCCACACAAGGAGCAATTAGGATGCCAAAGGTCAACTAGCTGTACTTGTGCCACCTGGACAGGCACTGCTGCAAAAAATCTCTGATCAATGGCGGCAGGATGCACCAACACCTAAAGTGGCGCTCCCACAGTGACAGACATCTCAAAGAACCTCGGTTACTACTCAGGGGGAGTAACACTCTCTTTTAGCTGTCAGAATCAGTTGGTATTGGTTTGCTGTCCCCCGTGCTCTGATGATCTGTGATCAATAATTGTTCATAAAGCAGCTCCCCTGGCACTGCAGCTTACTAATCAGTAACTCTTGTCCCATGTCTGCATAAAGTTTCTCAGCTTTGACCTCTGTTTCTCAGTGTATCCTTTATTATAGTCTCTAGTCAGTCTCCATAATTAAAATGTATTTTGGTGTTTTTCTTTAAATGGAGGCAATTTCCAGCAAGATACTTGTTGAGTTTTGACCTTCCACGAGGACGGAGGGGTTAATACCCCTTTCTGCTCCACTCCTAGCTAGATATGTTCCAATTGCCTCACTGACACACTCCGGCCTTCAGACTGTTTGCATCATTTGCTTGACAGATGTGTGTTCACTCTGCCTTCTCCATGAAGCATTGATCTATTTATTTATTTATTTATTTATTTATTTTTGTTTTAAATTGACAGTCCAATAAAAATCATGGTTTTTTTTAATCTGATCTTTCATTGTGACTACATTTAAAATGCCAGCAGAAAATCTTTTAGCTCCATATTTCATATGTTACTTACTTTTTGTGGAGAGGTAAGTTGTCAATTTCCTTTTAAGCTATAATGACCTCTGTTACACTGCTGAATAACCTCCTTATAATATACCCTAAAACTATAACAATGTCTCCTCAGTTCCCTTATTGTCTCAAGGAGCAAAATTCTAGAGGTTATTAAAAACATAATGGTCATACTGGGTCAGACCAATGGTACAAGTAGTTTAGTATTTTGTCTCCCAACAATGGCCAAGGTTGCATGTTCCCAGCATGTGGCAAACAGCAATCCCTGCCCATCTGGCTAATACTCATTCATGGACCTATCTTCCATAAACCCTGTTACAGTCTTGGCCTTCACAAATTCTTTGGCAAGGAGTTCCACAGTTTGACAGTATAGTGGGTGAAGAAATACTTCCTGTTCTCTGGTTCAGCTCTCATGTAAAAGCTTTGTAAACTACAATAAATCATGAAATTTATCTGTGCAAGTATTAGGCTCATGTGAACTCATTTTGTCCCTTGTTCATTTTCAAATTTCTTGTAATCAAGTTTAAACCACTTTCATTTTCATTCAGATAAATGTTATTTAGCAACAGTCTTCCCTCTGTTCTCAGAAGTGTTGTGCAGTTTTGGTATTAATAAACCATGTAAATTATAGTATTAGTACACTGGTGCTTTGTCAGGGAGCTATCAAAGGGTGCACAGCAAATTACATATTATTCTTTTATATATTCAAGCAGTGGCTATTGAAATGTAACAATATTTGTATTCTAATTTGTTCCAGTTTCATACACAAAATGAATACAGCAGAGTTTAAAAGTGCAACGTTCCCCAATGCAGGACCAAGGCACCTATTGGATGACAGTGTCATGGAACCTCATGCCCCATCCAGAGGGCAAGCAGAGAGTTCCACCCTTTCTAGTGGAATTTCAATAGGTAAGAAATGTTTAAAATGTAGCTTACCTTGTAAAAATATTTTAGTAAGGTTGCTTCAAAATTATGTACCCAGCAGGATTACTATAGAATTGTAATAGCATTTTAGAATAATGGTAGGTAGAAATGTACAGGCGAGTTGAAGACATGAATATTGCAGAATAAATGGCATAACCTGAGGTACAGTTGACAGATCATTATTAGCTTGTTTTTAAACCTATTCAGTGATAACTCTAAAAAATATTATATTACCACTTTCTTCCTAGATATTTTACCAAGCAAATCCTTTCTTCAAATCATGCCAAATTAAAACTTTTTTGCCTTCTGGTACTGATCATTATTTAAAATGTGATATTGAATTAATGACACAAATTTGTCTCTTTGTGTCTTTCCAGGTTTAAATTGAAATAAAAATGTGTTAAGGGGGGGAAGACTTTTATGAATGTTCCTATTAAGTCATGCTCATGAAATACTTGGATTCCAAATGAGGAGATGTAAAAACTAAAATAAAAAAAACAAGGGGTGTGTGTGTGTGCGTGAGCATGCACAGTATATACATTATTTCTATTTTTGGCACCCTGTGCAGTAGAAGAGGGCGCCACAGAACTGCTGTGTGGATCAGCACCAGATACGACACAGTTCAGGTTTTTTAAATCCTTCTAGGTCACAAGCAACATGCTTTGGGAAATAAAATCTGGAGCCTAGAAACAGGAAGATTAAAAAGTCACATCCAAACATGCAAATGAATTATTTTCTTCTAAACCTGGGTCTCGTGCCTGGTATTGCATAGAGCTATGTATAAGTTAACTGAGCTTGTTTCATGGGCATAAACTGAGAAAACAACTGAGGATTGTATATACATAAGATTAATTTTTAGCCTATTATTACAGATCCAGGGTATACTGTCGCTGTCCAATGTGTTGTGTGTATGTTTTATCTCTTCATGGACAATATAACACATCCCCCCCCCCCCCCCCCCCCCCGCCATGGGCTCAACAATGCCCTGGCTGAGCGTGGTAGCCACTCCCCATCATATGGGCCCAGCATTGCCCTACCTGAGTGTTGCAGCCGCTGTCCCCTTCCCTTGCACCTCTCCTGCCATGTGGGCCCAGTGGTGGCCACTCCTTCCCCCCCTCCAACTCTGTCCCTTCTCCGGCCCCTCTTTCACTGCGTTTAGTCTTCCATACTGCAGATGTGGCACTCAGGCCAAAGAGTTCGCCCCCCCCCCCCCCTTGCTCTGGACATTTATTTGTGTTAGGCAACCATGTGTAATTTCGTTAGTGTTCCAACTAAAAAATAAATTTTAAAACCCATTATGGTGACCTTGTGATAAGACTGCGCTGAATCACTTTAAGAGCTTGACCTTTGAAAAGTCCGTGAGTAGCCTTTTCCCATAGGATACTGCATTGGGACCAATATATTTTTATTAATGATTTTGACAAAGTTATCAAATGTATACCTTAAAATTTGCAGATACTAGAATAGATGTTCTTAGGACTCAGTGATGTTGCTGTTTTGCAGAACTTAAGTGGAATATGAAATATGATGGACCAAGTTATTATTGCTGTTAGTCAATGGAATTACATACATTTTAATCCAATGCAAGTCTCTGTAAAATAATTCCCTTGAATAATAACAGTATATAAAATAAGTAAAATTTAAATAGCTCTGAATTGTTTAAAATATTGTATGCAAAGGGTCTGATTTTAATAACAGACTCAACAGGTCAGAACCTCAGCAGGGGTAAATTGTCTCGTTCCCTAATTTCAGTGAATTGTGCACGTTTACAGCAAATTAGGATCTGGCCCAAGGATTAAAGATGCACTGCACAGAAAAATTGGGCTTGTACTTTTTTTACTTCATGGTATATAAAGAAGGCCTGAAATGTTTTTTTCTGAGGAACTTCTCTTTCCACTTGTTTTAGATTAAGAATTCAGGTACCCTCTAGGCTAGAAAAATGATGACATCACAGGAGTCATAAAAAGTGAAAGAATTTTTAGTCTGACTGTTTTTTAAAACTATTTGGGGTTTGTTTGTATTAATATCCATTTAACTTCTGTGGTGAACATTTAGATCTAGAAACCCTATATTAAAGATGAAATGCTCTCAGGCATTCAGTTAAGACATTTAGAGCACACAGTAAACAACCTTGAGACCACTCATAGGTCCTCCAGCCAAATCAGTCAAACTTGCCATTCCTGATATTTCTAAGATTAAAAAGGAAAAGGAAAAAAAAAAAAAGAAAAGAAAATCATTTCAGGCCTTCTTTCTGCATTACAAAGTAGCCTTTTAAAAAACAAACAAACAAACAAAAAACCTGTGTGAGTCAAATTTAAATTCTCAGCCCAATAGTTATTAGCAGTAAAGAAAGCAAATGGTAAGTTGACTGGTATCGAACACAGTATGTTTTTAAACACAGGGATGTTTAAAAGTTATTCAGTTGAAGAATTTGAAGTAATTAACAGTAGTTATAAAATTTTGCCAGAAGGATCCATTTGAGATAACTGGAAAGATCAAATATTGAGTACATAAAAAAGAAGAATTTAAGAAGGTGGTATTCTATAGAAAATATTGAATGAGTGAAGTGATTTTCCAGTTGTTGATTGAGTGAAATAATTTACTTATGATGTTTAAAGAAGACTTGAATAGCAATATAAATGTTAGAAAGTTAAAGGGATTTTCAGTTTTGTAGCTAAGCTTTTGAACAGGGTGCAGAGAGATGCTGAACTGAGAAATTTTTTCTGTTTGTGCTTTTTTCTCAGTTTGGGCATTTTCTTTATTTGAATGAGGAAGATTGGGTTTTTCATTGGAGTGTTTGGTCCTTCCTTTTGCTCAAAAAATTTAAAAAATCAATATTTGAAGGCAATGTGCAGAGAGGGAAGGCTGAGTTTTGTTCCCTTTTTTACTGCTTTATAATGTATAAAAGTAGTTTGTTTAAAAAAATTAAAATAGTTTCTTACCTTAAATATGTAAGACATAGGAAGTGTCTCTTCCTTTGTATTTTTTAACATCTCTTGGGAGAATTGGACAACTGGAGTAGGAGCTTTCTTCTTATATTTGTTCAGGTGTTTGAGTTAAACAGTTGTTAACAAGAAAACATAGTATTTAAAGTAGTATGACTAAAAATCCCTTCTCGTCAGTCAGTCAGGCTTCACTTCCTTTGTACTTGTGGTGTCATAATCCAGATACCCATGGATTGTTTTAGAAAATACAGGGTAGACAAGGCCTGAATTTCTAATACAGAAAAAAGAGAGGAAAACCATTTTTCGACAGTCTTTATGTGTCTTAGAAAGAAAAAGAAAAGTGGAGAAAGCCAATTTTTAAAAAGGTGTGGATGTTGACCGCAAACTGTTCCAGCCATCAAAGACCCCTGGCCTGCTTCTCTCATAAATTACATATTTAAAAAACGACAAAAATTAAAATTCTGTTTTTTTGCTATTAAGACTCAGACTCATAGAAGGGACCAGTACGATCATCTAGTCTGACCTCCTGCAAATGCAGGCCTCAAGATCTCACCCACCCACTCCAGCAATAGGCCACCAACCTATGACTCAGTTATTTACCTCCTTAAATCATGATTTAAGGACTTTAAGATACAGAGAATTCACCGGGAGGTGAGCCATGCCCTGTGCTACAGAGGAAGGCGAAAAACCACCAGAGCCCAGGCCAATCAGCCCTGGGAGAAAAAAGACAATTTCTCAGTTTTTGAAATCAAACCTTACTTACCCAATCTCCAAAAATTAATTCAGCCTTTGCAACAATAAAATTCTTATTTTTAGAAACTGGCAGTTAAATCTAGAGTAGAAGATCAGATAAAAATTACCTGAAAAAAGAAAAATTGCTGGAGTACAAAGAAAATTTAAATACACATGCTGTTGTGGAATTCATAAATCTTTTAAAGCAGTGTTCTTCTTTGACTGCTTTCTCATATTGATTCCAAGAAAGGTGCACCAGCGCCAGAAGATTTTGCCCCTAATGGTATCCACTGGGTCCTCTCTAGTGCTCACCTGCCAACCCTCCACTCCTTCAATTCCTTTTTACTGCTCACAAAGGTCACTGGAACATCTGATTTCTCTTGTATCTGTAAGTATTTCTCCACCCTCGCTCAGAGTCAGATCAGGTCAGTTTGGCTCCCAGCACCTCGGCCTTGGTGTGGAGCACACCTACAGCCATGAGGGAGACCCACTGCCAGGGAAGAACTCGTCTGTGAGAGATTCTTGGCACTGTCAGGGCTCTCTCTGGTGCCAAGAAGCCTGGCACTGATCCTGATCCCCAGTGCTGCACAAAAAGCAAAAGAAAACTGATGGGGTGCTTTCCCATGCCAAAACTTGTTGGACATAAGGACTCTAATAGAGTGCAACCCATGCTGGGCTGCTCCAGTTGCGTGGCGACCAACACAGTGCTGTTGTGTCTGGCCCTAGAAAGGGGATCTGTCGAGTTCAGTGCCACCAGATTCTCCTCTGGGGGAGAGCCAGGGAGGACCACTTGTATTGCCTTCCACAGTGGAAGCATTTAAGGACCCTAGGAAGCTGATTTCCCACATGGCACTGCCATCTCCCGTTAGTCAGAAAGTGGCACTGGATAAGAGTGCAGCAGCCATGACTCTGAGACACCTGGTGCTGTCAAGGAGAATGTTGATGATGATGCTGCACTGGTCGCCCACCTCATGGCACTACTTACCAGCACATCCAGTCCATTGAAACGAGTCTTCCTTATCAGAATCGGAGCAGAATCCTGTACAATGAGACAGTACCAATCTGAGCAGCAGCATTCAAGGATGGTTACATAGTCCTGCAGATCCATGGGTATCCACTTCAGATCCACGGGTAACCGCATCCGGGGTGGGGGTGCAGATATCAGCAGCCCCATTTTTGCAAATTGGCTGCAGCTGCGGATTCTATTTTTATGAAAGATCCCTGCAGCTGCTGCTATGATCTGCATCAGCAGCCCACAGGGGAACAAGGAAGCGCTCCAGCTAATCCCAGCTGAGCTCTGACTGGTGGTCTGCCAGCCAATCAGAGTCTGTCACAACAGGCTGGGGCTTGGAGAGACACCACTCACGGTCAATCAGTTAGCATGCTGGAATTTGATTGATTGGCTCATTCTCTATGCCTTCCCCACCCCCTTCTTCATTTTCTTGTTTGTGGTTCGTATGCCATGCTGTCAATCAGAAATTTCATTGATGGCCAAGGAAATCAGATTGACAGCACAGCATGCAAATTGCAAACAAGAAAAGGAAAAAAATGGGTGGGACCCATGTGGCGAATGAGCCAATCAAATGCTAAAATGCTGACTGTGAGCCCAAGCTTAGTTGCGGATGCGGTTCTGGATCCACATGAAACATGGCATGCGGATCGGATAAAGACTGACATTGGACGGGTGCAGTCTGGTTTTGGATCCACATTTTTGTATCTGTGCAGGGCTCTATGGATATAGGACAGAACTTTCTCTATGTTCTTGCCTGTACAGTAGCAAGTACCAGTGCAGTGGCCTTTCTAGACCCCATGGACATTTCATCAAGCCCAAGACTCTTTGTTGTGTCAGACAGCAGAACTCCCTCTCTGCCCCCTGCCATCCCGCCTCCATTCAGGAACAGCAACACAGCACCGAACCAAAGATCTGGCACCAGGAAACCCCTAAGAGCAAAGAGCCAGAAGCAAGGTCTTGTAGCTGTCCAGACATCATTGCCCTTGTCCCAGATGAGGCAGTACCAGGGACCTCCATGGCGTTCATCCTTGATGACAGCAGGGCTCATCAAGAACTTTTAAGGAAGTTGACCCAAAACTTGGGAATCCAGATGGAGGAAGTCTCAGAAACCACTCATTCCCTGATGGACATCCTGGCCCCTGCAGGCCCATCCCTGGTTGCCCTCCCACTGAGCAGTGCCAATTAGACCGTGTGGCAAACTCCAGCTTCTCTGCATCCTAGAGCAAAAAGGGTTGAAAGAAAATACTTTGTTCCATCAAAGGAGTTTTAATACTTGTACACTCATCCAACCCCCAGTTTTCTTAGTGGTCATGACAGCAAACATGCATGAGAGACAAGGTCAACAAGAACCCATGCTTAAGGCTGACGATGTTAAGAAGCTGGACCTCTTGAGTAGAAAAATATACTCTACCAGGGGGCTCCAACTTTGCATTTCTAATCAAGTACTACTACTCAGCTGACCACAGGAATTCAGGGTGGAATTTTCAACCTGTGTCAAAGAGGACAGGGCTGTGGCAAAGGCATCATTGCAGGCTGTACTTGACATGGCTGGTTCACTGGCCCAGACCATGGCATCGGCCGTGATTGTGAGGTTGCCACAGGCCATGGGCTTCTCTTATGAGGTCCAACAGATTGTGCAGGACCTCCCATTTGAGGGCACGTCCTTTTCTTGGCACAAACAGACTCAAAGCTCCACAATCTGAAGGGCTGAAGTCAAGTTCCTTGGGCACCTCAAGTCCCTTGGACATCACACTGTGGCTCTTCAGAGGAAGCACTTTAAGTTGCAATCCCTGCTTCACTTCTACCAGTCATAGCTCAGACAGGATTATAACAGGAGGCATAACCTGAGCTATTGGAGAAGGTCTCCTCCTATTTCAACCACCCAAGGGCCCAGTCCTCTGAGGCATCTGGATTGAAGCAAAACTTTTGAGGGTGCACTTGAGGGCGACCACACCAGTTTACATCTAAGATCCACAATCCCTATGTTTTTTGGACTGCCTATCCCACTTGTCAGGTCTTGGCCCAGGTTTCTTCAGATCACTGGGGTACTATGCACAATAGGAGCGGGATAATCCCTGCAGTTCAGTTGTCTCCCTCTTCCTTATTGCCTTCTCTGTCCCTTTTCATAGGGAACTTCTGGTCCAAGAGGTGCAGACACTCCTACAAGTGGAAGCAGTAGAGGAAATCCCTCAGGAGCTAAGGGGCAAGGGATTCTGCTCCTATTGGTTCCAATCCCAAAAGGCAAGGGCAGTTTCAGAACCATCCTGGACCTGCAAAATCTCAACAGATTCATGATGAAACTAGTTCCGCATGGTCTCTTTGGCCTTCATTATTCCATCTCTGGATGTGGGGAACTGGTTTGCCACCCTGGCTTTGAAGTACTTGTACTTCCATTTCTCAGTTTTCCTGAGTAACTGTAAATTCCTACGGTTCACTGTGAACCATGTCCGCTGCCAGTTTACTGTCCTCCCCTTTGGCCTGTCAGCACCCGTCATGTGTTCACCAAGTGCATGGCAGTTGTTGCGACTTTCCGGAGAAAGGTTTACCTATAACTTGATGTCTGGCTGATCAAGAGCTCCACCAAGGTGCAAGTTGAAAGTAAGCTTGGTGCAATCAACTTTTGAGAAGTTAGGCCTACTAATAAATGCACAGAAGTCGACACTTTGACCTTTCCAGAGGATAGAATTCATAGGGCAGTGCTTGACTCAATCCAAGCCAGAGATTTCTTTCCAGAATTCAAATTCCAGGTTACATGTTCCTTCATAGAGGGTCTCAGAAGCTACCTATCACCACAGCAAGAAATTGTCTGAAATTCTTGAGATATATGACCTCCTGAACATATGTCGTGCAACATGTGAGACTGTGGCTCAGGCCTCTCCATGATTGGCTGACCTCACTGTATTGACCAGACTGAAATCATTTAGAGTGGATGGTTACACTCACTTCCTTAGAGACTGACACCCTCCTCTGGTGGCTGAACCTGCAGATAGTTTTCACAGGGATATCTTTCTCCAGACCTTACCCTGCACTGTCCATAGTTATGTACAAGTCTGTGATGGGGTGCAGAACTCATATAAGGAGGCTCAGGACCCAGGGTCTCTGGTTCAAGGCAGAGCTCTCACAGCACATCAGTATCAGAGAGCTGAGAGTGGTGCATCTCACCTGCCAAACCTTCCTGTCCCGCCTGGCGGGCAAATGCTTGTTGGTCATGATGGTCAGTACAACAGTGATGTTTTAGATAACCAGAAAGGGTGGAGCATGCTCCTCTCCCCTCTTGTCAGAAAATTCTCCAACTGTGCATTTCTGTGTAGATCACTGAGGCTGTCTCAAGCGGTACTGTTTTCTGGGATCTAGAACAAGCTGGTGGTTAGTCTCTGCAAGTCCTTTTCCAACCACAAGTGTACCATTTGCCCGGACATTGTAAACAGCAATGGTGGGGCGTTCCCCATACAGTCTTGTGTCTTCTTATGACTAACAGGAAGTATCTAGTTTTGCTTCTTCCTGAATCTCAGCCCAGGTTCAGTCATGGATGCATTCCTTCACCCTTAAAAGAGCCATCTTTTAAGTACGTTCCCACCAATTCTGCTCATACACAAGGTACTGCTGAAGGTCAGGAGGAAAGGGACTTTCATAATCTTGGTAGCCCCAGCTTGGCCACATCAGCATTGGTTCACCACTCTCCTGGCCCTTTCGGTGGAGACTCCAATTAGCATGCCTCTTGTCCCAGATCTGACTACCCAGGATTGAGGCTATTTTCAGCATCCAAAACTTGAGTCCCTGCATGGAAGCTCCATGGCTAAACCCTGGAGTTAATATGTTCTGTACCCATTACAGCAGTGATTCTCAGACTTTTTGGCTCGAGGGCCACAGACACCATTGTTAGAACCCGTAAGGACCACCAGTCTCTGCCAGGAACCCCCATTGATCCCCTCTCCCTCCTGGTCCACCCACTGAAGCCAGACAAAAGGAGTTCAGCAAGGAGGCTGCCTTCCCCCTCACTGATCTCCCATAGCCGAGCTTTGCAGGGAAACTCCACACATCTTATAGGCCCATGTACTCCACCTGGGTCCCTAGGCAATGGCTCCCTTCTGCAGCCAGGGGGACAGAAGATCACTGCTTCTTTCCCTCTGGCTCCAGCAGGGACACCAGCACTAGGAATCCAGGTGGACCACTTTGCCATGCTTCCTGCTACAGCCAGAGGGAAAGGAGTGTTGTTCTCCCATCTCCTTGGCTGCAGCAAGGAGCCTGCAATGGTCTTTTAGCCATATGGCAACAGCAGTGCATTCTGCCTGTATCCTTAGGCAGCAGCTCCCTTCTGCAGCCAGTGGGAGGGGAGCCGCAGGCCAGGTTAAGGCTTCTTTTAGGGACAAATCAGGGTAGCTGACTGGAATCTGTTGGTAGCAAGGCTGGGACTTGGAATTGTAGCTGTAGGATGGGAGACCCCTGAGCTGAGGGCCTGGATTGGCCAAGGAGGAAGGCTCTGGAGATAGGGAGGCGGTTCAAGATTTGTGCTTACTCTGACTTTATGAACCCAATTAAGAGAGCTTTTTCTAGTCAGGGCTCGAAGATTTTCATCATCTCAAAGCCCTGATTGGTTCATATGAAATCCTTTGAAGTAAAGGAAAAAAGCTGTTTCTTCAGTTTTAAAACTGTCTTCTGACTATGAAATGTTTTTCAAAGAGTAGTCCCATGCCCTGGCTCCAGATTCATTCTGTGATCCTTCTGCAGTTCTCCAGTTCTGCCTCCACACAGACAAGCTTATCCACAAAGATAGCCTTGAAACTATAGGCAGCTCTGCTCTCCAGCGCAGCTCTAAGGTGCTTTCCCTTCTGGCTCCCTTCATGACTCCCCTGCTGTTTATACTCTATAACAGGTCAACAATCGGCAGAGCAGGAAGGTTGTGGACTTGAATAGCATTGAAGGAATCAGTGTGATGGGGTGGCTAGAGGCTGTTATTGAATGGGACTGGAACTAAAAAGCAGAGATTTTTGAAGATGGGAACCAGGACTGCATGATAGCTGAAGGAATGGAGCAAAGATGGTAGATGAAGCCAGGAAGCAAGGCTCATTTGAAGATTGAAGAAAGAGGGAAAGAAAGGCCAGCAGAGTGGAGGGACCTTGTTTATATTGCAGACAACAAAGCAACTGAAGTTTGCATTTACAATTTTAAATGCTTCTATGCTTAAATGGTTGTGCTGTAACCGGTAGTCAAGGATGATCTGATGGTTAAGTCAGTGGCCTAGAACTAAGAAGAGCTGCATTCCAATCCCTTTATCTTAATTCTGCCTCAGATCCCCATGTGTAAAATGGGGATACTAGTACTGCCCTACCTCACAAGGGTGTTGAGGACAAATACATTAAAGATTGTGCAGCTCTCAGATATGGTGATAATGGGGGTCGTTATAAGGACCAGAGAGAGAAAATTAATGACAAAAGAGGATGTCTTTTGCTGAAAATAAAGCAATTGTAAGTAACATAAATAACTTTATTTTTATTTTTTAAACTCTTTGTTCTGAATTTTGTCTATATGTACTTAAATTTTAGCTGTTAAGGCCAAGGAATGTGTAAGTTAAAGGGGTCTGAAAATTTTTTGAGTAAGTGCACATTTCAAAAGCAGGTCATTTGAAATAACTTCAGATTCCAGCTGTAAGAACTGGACGTTTAATTTTCTACAAAGTTTACAAATAAATCTGTACCATGGGAGAAATTGGCTTAAGTTTTCTGATCATATGCCTTATTTGCAGACTTGAGGGATTTAATCACCATTGTAACCACAAATCTCAATACGTTGGAACTGCCAACAACACCTGCATATTCACATTTCTGTATTATTCTTTACAGAAACTGTCATCTCTGTCCCTTGTGTTCTGTGGAACAAAGGAGATTCACTGATAGTCTGACTATCCATCTCGCGTTACTGAAACATAAACAATTATTTTTTTAAACAATTAAACCTAATTGTATACCTAAGTTTAGATATACTTAATCCTACCTGAGCGTGGGGGTTAGGGGTAGACTAGATCAGTGGTTTTCAAATTTAGGGTCAGGACCCAGTAGTGGGTCACAGACTCTCAAGCATTGGGTTGTGGCACCCCCTGCTGTCACTGCCAAAAGACTGGAATGCAATGCTCAAAGATCAAAGGGGTAGCCATGTTAGTCTATTGTAGAAAGACAACAGAGTCCTGTGGCACTTTTAAAGACTGATAAATAAATCTGTTAGTCTTTAATAGTGCCACAGGACTCTGTTGTCTTCCTCAAAGATGTAATTGTTGGGTCGCAGACAGAAATGATTTTTTTCAACTGGGTCCCAAGGAAAAAAGTTTGAAAACCACTGGTCTTGATGACCCTTTGAGGTCGCTTCCAGCCCTACATTTCTATGATTTTAACAAGAATATCCATTAAATCAGTGTTGGTGATAGCCCATGGGGGCCCTAAATAGGAATATTTTGCCACCCCCACACACTGCACATACTACTAATTAATAGGAGGTCCCCATTTGCTGCTTCGGGCTCTAAGTAATTGCTTAGTCTGCTTATGCCTAGTGGTGTGTCTGAGTTAAATTCAGTTTACTTTAAAACAGTTAAATACTTTCAAATCAGCACTGGCTTTTAAGATATTGGAGAATCTCAGTTAAGTTAGTCTAAAGCTAGTGGAGTAAGTTCCAGTCTACTGTGTTGCATCTTAATATAACAAAGCTACATCTGTTCATCATGGCAGTGCAATACCACATTTTATGTTGAAATGGCACCTAAAATAAGGGTTCCCTTTAAATGATCATCAGGTTGGGTATGACACAGTTGGATGAAAATTTGGAATGTTTCCATTAATTTTGAGAACACTTCTTCCTTTTATCCTGTTGATATAGCAAACACCTAGATCCAGTCTTCTTCCAAATCTATATATCCTACATTTTTTTTTATTCAAAACTCTTAAAATAGTCATTCCTAAGGTGAGCTTACCTTCGGTTTGTCGTTTTCTATAGATTTATTTCTGCCTAATCTTTCTCATAGAAATTCTAAGGAAAAAATGTTACAGTTGGAACAGTTAGACTACAGATGGTACAAACTGAGGAATAAAATAATTTGTTTCAAAGTATTCTGCATTCTGGTTTTAGGAAGCAGTGATGGTTCAGAGCTTAGTGAAGAGACTTCATGGCCAGCATTTGAAAGGTAAGAAAAACTGCTACATCTAAATTTGTATCTCCAACTCCAGTCAGACCTCATTAGTTAAACCTATCACTCAGCTTCTTGCAAATTAAGTGCAATTTTAGTGGTGTGCAGGATTTCATTATGTAGTAAACTGGGTGACAGCCATTGCGTCTAGAGTATAGTGAATCCTTCTGGTTCTTGTAAAGCCAGCTTAGGGGACCACCTTCTGGTTATCAGCTAACAGAGAGCTTTGTCATATTGATAGCTCATTGCTCAAGTTTGTCTCCTGAATTAACTGGACCACCACTAAACTCCTGACAGTTTTTCTTTTCAGGCATGCCTGCAACTCCTGTTCAGTATTCTCAAGCATCATGTGCCTCTCCTGTTTCAAGATCTTCACTTGCCCTCAGATCTCTGCTATGTATCTCTTGTATGCCTTGTTCCCTGCCTTCTCACCAAAGTGCTGCTGCGCTCTGGCTGCTCCTTCCTCTCCTGTTCATGCTCTCCTCTTTCCCACTTCAGCTCCTGCTTACTCCTCCCTGTGGTAGTTGAGGAAATCCTGAGACCATCCCAGCTATCACTACCTAGTCTGTGTAATGCATACTTTTATATTATGCTTGTTACTGTGGTATATGAGCACCATCCAGGTGTCATTGGCCACTCTAATCCAAACCTCCAAATACTTGAGAGCGCATGGAGAGGGGACAAAAATGAGGAGTTAATTAGTTACAGTTGAAAATACTAAGAAGTAAAAAGCTAATCTTTTCCTGCAAGCAATTAAGTTGAACCATGAATAAAGTTGTACTGAGCCCACTATTTATTCACACAACAGTCTACTGATAACATGGATTATAATTCGTGCGCTCTCATATTCAGGGAGCACATCAATCTGGAAATTAACTTTTGTAACCAGGCCCACCAGCACTCATGGGGACACCTCACTGGTTAGAAATTTTGGCCTAACAACTTTCTGTTTATAGCCGGGAACTGTATCTCACCCCACTATTCTGCCTCTGTGTTGTGGAAGCAGTTCAGATTGCATAAATTCCTCATGGAGAGGAGACTGAAGTGTTCCCCTGGACCAAAGGTGAACTCTTCAATACCATCTCTTCCTATAAAATCTGTTACTTCCATAGAAGGAGCAATTGCCCCTAAGGCTCCAGTGGACGGAGACTAGAACTGTCTCTTCAGAGAAATCAACTACTCCTTGGCTACCTTGCATGCAGCTATAGCATGCAGAATCACTTAGAGATTCCCTCTTCTGAATTAAAGTGCTCAGGTCATCCATACTGATATTTAAAGATAACAAAGTCAGAAAACAGATCTGCAAATTGCATATAGTCCATTCCTATATATGAGACGGCTTGTGATATCCCAAGATTTTCTTTCTGCTCTTCCTAGTGTGCTCTACTCTTGCCAGGAAATACCTTTGGATTTGGTCCTGGGATATTCATATCACATTGAGTATCCCTGTGACTCAAGTGCCCTTTGATGGCCAAAAATTATGTGGAGGAGCCTTAGATACAGTGGTAAAAGAAGCAGTGGATATGAGTAAACTTCCTCTGGCCCAAGAACGACACAATTTTTTTCCTTAAGGGCAAGAACCTTAAAGATTCTAGCAAAGCATCAGAATTAATTCTTTCTTGTCTCCAGGATTAAAAAGATTACTTTTCAGGGCCTTTACCTCAAGAATCCAGAAGAAAGCAGATTATCTACACTTCCTCTCCCAGTAAATAATGAGAATTAGGTGTATCAGACTCTGTCCTTCGTTGGGAGCAAATTTAAAAGTTTGCTACAGATTTGGGTTGGGACTATCCAAAACAAATGGGTTTTGTGCATGAAGCATCATGGCTACCTCTTAGAATTTTCCTCCCTGCACTCATCACCAAATTCCACATCCTTTTGACATTTACTTCTGTCTTGACCAAACCAAGAGTTTTTTTGGACTCTATTTGATACCAAATTTTTTTGAGGACATTTTCTGTGTCCCATCCCAAGAAATGGGCTTGCCTTCTTTTTGGATACTGGGAACATGTACAAGACTGCCTCAGGTGTGATTCCAGTCAGATGAATATTATTGCATCTATCTTTCAATTGATAAGATAGATGGTGGAGCAAAGGTAGGAACTTGATGGGTGATGCTTTGATGGAAATGCCTAAGATTAAAGGTCCACTGTGTTGTACAGTAGAGTTCCATTCTTGATAAGGAAACCAAACCCTTTGTGAATAAAGGCATATCAGTTAGCTGGAATTGCTAGCAGTTAGCGAAACCAGGACTCACCAAATGCCCTTCATGACTACCACCTCCATCCTGATTCAGAGCCAGGGATTGGAAACAGAAATCCACTATGTCTTCCAGAGTGAGGGCAGTTCTCAGATCAATGCATTTGCTTCAAGGAACTAGAAATTTTATTTTTTTTTCTATCCCAGGCATTAGGAGAGCTGCACATGGAAGATAAAATATTATAATTCAAATGGACTTACCATCTTATGTATGCCTGTTCTCTCCTTTCCTTTCCTGGCTTGTATAGCCAGGAAATTCAAAAGGGATGAGGCCTGGGTCGTCTTCCTTATATGCTTGTTAAATGCTGTTTCTCCTGAAAAATGCTTTCCATGAAGATTTTCTATTTCCAGAGACTTGCTAATGCAGCGATTAACATGTTTTTATGGCCCAGAAGTTCAAGTTTACGGCAGTCTGGAACTTAATAGTGAACTTTTAAAAAGTCTGGGATCCAGATCAGCTAGTCACGGTCCTCTTGTGGTCCAGAAAGGATCCGCTGTGTTTTTAAAGATTGGTATTTTGAATATGGCCTCACTTCAGAATCAATGTCAGCCAAAGCCTGTCTTAGCTCCTTGTTTGATAGATTCACTAAAACTCAGCCTAAGGGAGTTAGATGCCTAACTCCGTAAGGGAGTTTTGGAACATCCTTGGTGTCATACATGTGACTGCAATAAGAGCCCTTCACTTGTCCATGAGGAAAAAAGTTAATTTTTACCCTCATATCCCTTAGTTCATTAAAACATAGTCAGAATTACAACTTTCAGTTAAAGTTCCTGCAACTAGCAAGAGGCTGAACGTAGTACAGAGACAATCGATGTAATAGCCCTTTGGATCAATGACTGTGACTTTGTTGTCTTTTCTTGTCAGTTGCCTTCATTGTTGTGATTATTTCTTCAAAGAGGGCCAGTGAATTCAATGCCTTGTCATTAATAATTACTTTTTCTTTGCTGATTTTTGCTGGTAAAGAGGCTCTCGAGACAACATTATTGGGATTATTACCCAAGATTGTTTCTCTTTGCCATTTAAATTGAGATATTTTGCTTCTTTTTTCCCCTCCAATCCTTCCCATCCTAATGTAATAAAATGATTCTGCCTGGATGTCTGCCAAGCCATTATTTTATTTAGGCAGAGCAAGATCTTCCAGGAGAATAGATGCTTTATTTCCTATGCAGCCAGGAACAAGTTTCATATTCTCTAAAGCCCCATTCTCTCTGAGTCTGAGCAGGACTTGCAGAATTGTGTAGCTGAGCAGGTAAAATTCTATTTACTTTGAGCTCCCTCTGTAGAATGTTTCTATTTCATTAACAGGAGGAAATGCAACTTCTTATGAGAAACACTGCAAAATGGCAACCTAGCATCATTTAGAATGTAGTGTTGGATAACTCATCATCCTCATCTACTGGGTTTAGTGTAGTATCTTGCAGGTTGCCATTCTCCTTTAGTCTCTGACTTTCTCTCACTCTCTCTTCTGAGTCCTGGGCTTCTTTCTAATTCCTAGTATTCCATTTCTAAACTGGTGGATTACTTGTGTATGAAAATAAGACAATTTCGTCCTTATCGACAATTTGTTGTTTTATGGCAAGGAATTGATCAGTTTGGATTTTTCAGGGTGAAAGCCTTCAGACTAAAGAACTGTCTTTTCAAAGTTTTGTCAGCATGTTCCCTCCTCTGTGAGATGGTAGCACACCATGTAGGCAGACCAATGCTCTGTCATTTCTAGTAGTAGGGGGCATGTTTACCAAATATAGCTTATATCCAAACTGATCGATTCTCTGTTATCCAAAGACAAATTTAAAGGTAAGAACTAAACTTATTTGCATCATTTGCATGGTAAATAGATGAGGTCACAAACTTCTGATCTTTACAAGTAGTTGATACAATAGTTGTATTTAATTTTAAAACATGGTAAGCATAAAAGTTTAGTGGTATAAATCATGAAATGTTTTTAGAAATTGAAAAAAATGATTATATCAAATTTTGTGAATTCAAAGGTATCTAAGTTTCTGAAGGGTAGAGACTATTTAAAACACTGTTTCCTTAGGAAGGTGAATGGGATGGGAATTTATACTTGTAGCACATTTGTGATGATGAGTCTTATTACAGTATATGAAATTATTTGAGTTGGTAAGGGAATGTAAAATTTACATTTTAACCTTTTTGGTATTACTGTGTTTTCTTCAGTACTGCTATTAATTTCCAGTGTTTTATTTATCTAGTGTGTATTGTTTTGGGTCCATATCCTGCCTGTTTAAATTTCCCATTCTCAGTAATATTGACCTGCCTACACCAGAGTGGTTTTTCAGCTGATGCCAAGGTCTGCCTGTCAGAGGAAGATTGTTTATTATTATCTTGTTATTTGAGAAGTTGCCTTCAGAAATTGCCCACATATTATTTTTGTGATTAATCATCTGCTTTCTGCAAGTCAGACCTATTTATTTATAGCTAGTTGTTCAGCCTCATATGACACAAATTAACAAGGAAGTCCAGGTAACATGAGAAATATGAACCTTATCCTCATCTGGGGTAAGTTAACATATCTCCATTGATTTCAATGGAGTTATGTCAGTTTATACGAGCTAAGGATCTGGGCCTATATGATTAGCTTAAATCAGGCACAGAATAAAATTCAAAAGATAAGTGAGGACCCAAGTGCTGGATATGTGTAGCAGTACTGAAAACTGCACTAGTTAAGGACTCAAAAATTTAATACTTTTTTGTGTAAAGCTTTTATCCCCTTTAAACTGAAGCATTGAGGTATTACATGTTTGCTGTCTTATAGAGCTTACATAATTTGCATTTGACCTTGGAACCATAATATATTAAGTCACAAAGCTAACAAGATTCTGCTTTGCTGATTTTTCACCAAACAATAAATGTGTATCCAAGTGAAATATCTTTGTTTCTAATAGATAGCATTTTAAATAGATATTGTCTTATAGCAATAGGATTTGTAAGTTGTTGGCTTCAGTGGTTGATTTAGAAATGGTGCCAGTACTCAAGATTTGAGTTAAATCTTTGTATTCCTGTAACTATAATTGCTTCTGTGCCTATTTCTAAGTTTAGGGGCCTTATTGCCTTTTGCTTCTTCTCACAGAGTGTGTAGCAGCATCTGTACTCACCATTAAAGGAAGCAGTTTCCAATCTACTTCCATATAATATTTTCATTTTTTATTCTATGAATAAAAGAAGCTTCTCTGTTCCCAAAACCTTTTAATTGAGGTGACAATAAATATACCCCAGTGTTATGAGCACTGACATCAAGAGCATCTGTTCAGATAAGGTTTTTTCATAATGAAATAATCTACTATTGCTTATTGTTCGAGTGGTAGTTCCCTGGCACAAGTGAGACTTTATTACACTGTTGTAGCAAATGATGCTGCTTGTGTGGATAAAAGTATATGTAATATATACAATTTATAATGGAATCCAACAGGAACAGATTATACCATTCTCTCGGTCCGGTGACAAGAGTGGCACGAAATGGCTATCGAGGCCACATGAAGGCCAGCAGGTACAATCCCCCCTGTACACAGGGGTCACAAGATTTTTCCCTCTGGTGTTGGTGACTGGCTTGATAATTAAGTGGGTGTCCTTTGACATTTCTGATCTTTCTAGCTTTCAAGACAAAATTGAGGCAGGGACTTATTTTTAAAACAGAAACTTTTCTGTGATTTACTCTGTATCATCATATAGGCTCTGGCTAGTTCCGTTTTTCCTTCCTGTTTCTAAATATTGTATCTCTACACCAAAACTTAAAAGATGCTTTACTGTAGGTAGCTTTTTTTACCGTGTAACCATGTTGGCAACAAAGCTACTTGTGCTTGAGGCTGCATTGAAGGTGTTCTTTGTTAACAGTTCTTCATTGAAACTTGTCTTTTTAAAAATGACTGACTTGGTTAAATTGCAAGTCATGAATTAAAATTGGCCTGCTGCATGACCAGAGTCATTTTAAATAGTGCAATACATAAAACTCCCTGCTCACTCAGCTTTTCATTCTACCTTATTAAGCTACAACTCTGTCTGCTGTAGAGGCTTAGCCAGAACTGATTTTTTAGCGGGGCCTGTGGTTGACAGAGATGGGCACAAGCCTTATGTCACAAGTGAAACAGAGGATGATAAAAACACAGGATGAATTGCTTAAAATCTGATTGGGTAGGATTGCTTTCAGAGTAGATAGGCCAGACCCACCTGTAGCTACATGACTGGTCTGCAGCAATGCAGTACTGAAGTTGTAAAACAGAAAGGAATAACTCCGATTAATACATAAGTAGAAAGCATTGTCTGTAACTGAGTTAAGTTCATGTTCACATCAGTGTCTGAATTTATGTATCACAGTCAATTGGTAGCTGCATTGAAAATGTTTGCAAGATTTCAAAGTGGGATTTTCTCCCATGAAAGCTCATGCGATAAATAAATCTGTTAGGCTTTAAAAGTGCCACAGGACTCTGTTGTTTTTCAAGATTTCTGAGTTACTTTGAATATGCATAAAATTTGTTATGGTTTAATGGATTAATTCTGGGTCACTTCAACAGGCATGTCAAATTGGTAGTTTCTCAATATTTCAAGAGAGCTGATGCATTTACCAATTTAATTATGTAAACTGGTTGGTATGAACTTAAAATTATCCCTGTTGTGAAAATAAGCATCACATCAGTTTTAAAATACATTTCTAAGAAAGTCATTTGCTCACTTTTAATAAAGTTTGATTTCTTTTTCACAATACCTGACGTCTTTTCTTGGCACATTGGTTTTTGGACACCATTCGGACTAATAGGAACTTAATAGAGCACCAACTGCATTAAAACCCCTACATTTACAGCTGTAGGCCAGGTTTTCTGCTCTCTATTGTTGCTGCTGTTTTCTCTCTCATATCTTACAATTAAATTGTGCATGTTTGTAGAGCTTTTGTTGTGGCTTTTTTTTTTTTTTTTTTTTAAATGTTTGAGTGACTCAAATGATTCTAACAAAATTTCTCACTAGGACTTATGAAAAGACTCTAATAAAAAGTTGCAACAGTGATACAGCATCGCATGTTCAGGGGGTGATTGCAAATCAATTATTATTTTTCAGTGAGAATTATAGGTGAAATAAAACTGTGTCCTGAGCTTTGGAAATGCTTTTTAAAATCATGAACCACCTTCTGGCCTGATTAGTTTATTATTCCTCTGCAGCATGGTGCACTGTAATTAACAGGTTTAAATTAGTATAAATTGTGGATTTTCTGTAACTTGAAATCTTTAAATCGTGATTTGAGGACTTCAGTAACTCAGTCAATGGTTAGAAGTCTATTACAGGAGTGGGTGAATGAGGTTCTGTGCCCTGCCGTGTGCAGGTCAGACTAGATGATCACGATGGTCCCTTCGGACCTTAGTTTGTGAGTCACAGGCTATGTCTACACTACCACCTATGTCAGTATAACTGCTCTTACTCAGGGGTGTGAAGTAGTCACCCCCAAATGACCTAAACTAATGGTGTCTACACCAGTGTTTGGGTCCGTGTGTGTAGGCATGAAAGCTCTCCCATTGGCTTTCAACACCTATGCTAGAGATTTGACAGCAGTGCAGCTGCACTAATGCAGCTGTGGTCTGAAATTTCTCTAGTGAAGCCATAGCATGAGTAGTTATTTACTTTTGCTTCTGACTGTACATTCTTCAAGAGCAATATCTTATAGCAGGCAAAGTCTTTTTTCCACAATGAAGTCTAATAAATAAAATGTCAGCATTTCTAATTTAAAGGACAGATGTTTACATTATGTTTGGGTAATGATTGGAAAGTTGCTTTGAGAAAAGGATGTTTATATATTTTTCATACTGTCTTCTCACATGCTTCTTGTAGTTCTGCAGAGTCTGAAGATTTGGCTGTTCATTTGTATCCAGGAGCAGTTACTATTCAAGGTGTTCTCAGGAGGAAGACTTTATTGAAGGAAGGCAAAAAGCCTACAGTAAGAATATATACACTGTATCATTTTTTCCCTTTCCTCTCCTTTAAAACTATATATTTAAAACAAAGCAAAGCTATTTGGCTAGATTCCTCAAGTCTTTGCTCACTTTTTGCCCAGTCCTTATTGAAACAGAACTCCTGCTAAAATCTGTAGGAGTTATGCTCAAGTAGACATCGACTAAAAGGTGAGTAAAGGCTTCTATGTTTGGCACCTTGTATACTTACCACTTATCAAGGCTCCTGTTCCTAGACTTGATTTCCTGGAGTTCGTGTGATTTGCCTAAATCAAGGAGTTAAAGAAGATGATAGTCTGTGTTCCTTCAAAAGTATTCCATTAATCCAAAATTTACCAGCATTTTTGCACTTGCATACACTGTATAACTTCTAAATACATTTAATTTACCATAATACAACTTACTATCTATCCATATCAACCACTGAAAGAAAAAAAAAATCAAAATACCTTTAGAGGCAAGAGCCTGGCAACTATTGAAATTAAACAAAAACATTATTAAAGTATTAGTTTTTATTTAAGCCTTTAGACACAAGAGAGTTCAAATATGCAGCCCATACAGCTTTATCTCCTCTTTTTACATACACAGTTTATAACTTCATGCTTCTTTGGGAGATCTTTACAATGCCTAAATTAAGTAAAACTGGATGTGCTAAGCATGAAATGACATCCTTCTCTGAACTTCTCTGCTTTCAAATATAGTGGTAGCACTCTGTTAATTATACTAATGTATGTAATATTATTATTTATAACCACCAGACTCCTCTATGCCAAAGCACTTGAAATGCTGGACAATAAGGTACAATACAGGGCTCCCCTTCTGCAGTTGAATCCATGTGGAGGGACCTTTTGTCTGTGCCATTGATGCAAATATCAGCCTGTGTAGATACAACCGCAAGATATAGGGCCTTATTTTTTTTATTATTTTTTGGTTTAGTAAATAAGTATTTCTCTAGAAGTAATATATCTATTTATAAGATTATTATAGATTTATACCACAAAATTTCTTGGATTGTATTTAGATTTTTAGATCTAAATTTTTTTCTCCTTAATCTAAATAAGTTATTCAAACTTATTCTCCCCAAAAGAGTTCTGTTTTTGGAATGTGCTTTTATATTTCCTTTTAGTAACTAGAATGTCAATTTCACTGCTATTCATATCCAACTGGAGTGTGGAAGTTCTAACCATTTTTCTCCCTTTCCCTCCCTAACTGTTAAAGTAATCCAAAGAATGAATCAACAGAGCAATCTGGATTACAAAATATCATTATTCTCACTCACTTATTGCCTGATCCTTAGTGATGTAAATTAGCATAGTTCAATTGACACTGGGGACAGACCTGTGCCAATGTATAGTAGCTCAGAATCTGTCCCTTATAGATTATTTCTGTATTTAGGCAGGCTGGCTATAAATATGATTTCTTGGCTATTACAAACACAAACACCATCCTTATTTCTGTCCTTTTCATTTATTAGCAAGCCCAGTCTATCTTAATGTTAAATGTCCTTGCTCTAATATATTAATTTCTATATGTATTCCACTAATTTAAAGTAATGTAAATTATATTATAATGCAAATACCTTTAAATTTATTTGCTCTGAATTTATTCATTTTGAATGGTAAAAATACAAAATGTCCTTGTTTGCTAAATCTATTGATGTACATGAGTATACAGTGCATCATAATGAGTCTTTTGAAACTGCTCAGATTTGTGAACAAATAATACAATGGATTCTGTTGTAAATATTTCATATATTACAGTGTTTTGGCACATAGTAACTTTAGAGAAATAAGTTCACTGACTATTTAAAAAAGACTCATTTATTATTAAAACATAATATAAATGTATACAAATTAAAAAGTAAATGCTTGCAGCATTTTTAAAAATCATCTTGATTTATATAGCCAGATGAAGAGGAAAAGCATCTCAGTCCTTTAATAATTAGAGGTTTATGATCTCGGGCATAGCAATGTGTTACAACGCTGATCTCATATGGTAAATGTTGCTTTTCATTAAAATTGCTTCTGTCGGCAGCTAGTTTAGAAATTTCACTTAAATTTAAACATACAGTTGACAATTTGATGAAGAACAGCACATCAAAAATCATCAGTGTAGCTTTTTATAAGCCATCCCAAGTGCATATTATTGTAGCTCAGGTGGCTTGCTGACTGTGGGTTAGGAGCAATGTTATGGTTCCCACTACACTAGCTGATGGAGGTAGCCATGTTGTGATAAACTCAGTAACCAGTGAGAGGAAGACAACCATACCACTATATGAGCAGTCACCTGGTTAACGGTGACTTTGTTAAAAAAACCATGATCTATGCTGCTGAATGGAGCATGTGTATTGAAATGATAGCAGCTAAAATAGGTTTTAATAGTTTTATTATTATTAAATATTTTGTGATAAACCAGAGAGAGAGAGCCATATTAGTCTGTATATAGCAAAAACAATGAAAGTCCTGTGTTACCTTAAAGACTAACAAATTTCTTCGGGCATAAGCTGCAACCCACTTCGGCAGATGCATCTGACAATGTGGGTTGCAGCCCATGTAAGCTTATGCACAAAGAAATTCATTAGACTTAAGGTGCCACAGGACTTTCATTGTTTTTGTGATAAACCAGTAATTTCCAACCAAAAACAGTGTTCTAATTCTTGATGGTACCCTCCAATGGTAAATATATAATTAAAAAGATAGGGTACTTCTGTACCCAAAATCAGTGCAGTATTTAATAAAAAGCCTTAGTAAATATGAGAAAATAAATATTACCATGTTCAATATCTGGATCATTGAGGAATGATCAAGACCTCTGCACTTTTTTGATTCATACTATGTTCCTGGGCACACATCCTTAAACTAATTGTAAGGATCCGTGAAAAGGCAGCTGTTTTTGGCTGGGCAGTTGCTGTCCTAGGGAAATTTGTGGGATGATGAGGTAAATGTTCAAGACAGCATGAAATATTTTGATTTATTAATCTGTTCACTCTTTCTCTGTAGGTAGCATCTTGGACAAAATACTGGGCAGCATTGTGTGGGACCCAGCTTTTTTATTATCCTGCAAAGTCTCTGAAAGCTACAGAGAGAAAACATGTATGTATTACAGTGCATCTCCCAGCACTACCTGACAAAATTAAAAGTAAATGCACTTTTCTGGTACACCTACCAACAGAATAGTCCAGGACCTGTGTGTCTTCAAGTGAACACAGTCCTGTCTGTGTCATTTCATATGGATACAACTTAATAGAAGTAGGTATTTTAATAGGCTATACAAGGAACATCTGCTTTTCATGTGTCACTTGGGCTCAGTGAAATTGTATACTAAACACATTAAGGAAGACCTGGAAGGGAAAAAAGAAAGCAGTGGCTAATGGTCTTCCTGCATTTTCACCTACAGACCACATCTTCCAACCATATTTGGTTAGAATATATCACTGCCCTTCTCCCAAGACTCAAGCAACCAATGGCATATATAAACATTTAAATGTGTAAAGAACTGGAGTTTGTGTTAGAGTGATCCACAAAAGATGAAATGTTTCTTCCTATTCTATCTAATCCTGTACTTCCTGAATTGTGATCTGTGGCTGCAGAGCACTTCTTGGTGGTATACCGAGAGTGGGCTTGTCACATGATGCTGGTTCTCTTCTCTTGTTTCTAGCTGCTAAATTACATTGAACAAAGCTAAAATTACATTTAACATTTTCTTATGTAAGCAGTTGTTCTACTTGCCCCAGGAATATTAAGCCATAGACAGTTGGAAGGGATAAGGGTCATCTGTGTAGTCATGAAAGAGGGAGTGGATGTATCCTAGTTGATGTAGCTGTTAAGAGACAGACTCCAACTGAGAACCCCTGATGTTATCTCTGTGGTATCTGTGCTGTGAACTATCACTTCTAGGCAGTATCGCTACACAGTGTTTCAAGGCTTCATTAGCTATGTGAATTTTGTCAAACGTCTCTCTGTGTTAGGTCATTTCCTTTGTTTAAAGCTGTGTAATTTTATAAAATAACTAGTTGTGCTCCAGAATCTTGGAAGGGGGACTAGCTTGTTTTCTAGGCACAAAATGTTCTGTTTCTTAGATGCAGAGGGCAAAGGTTTGAGGCTTAGGCATTTTTATTTGTTGGATCTCTAAGAGTTCTGCTCTACTTTCTGTATAAAGAATCCACTAAAAATAATCTTTGTCATTTATATAACAAGCTGGGTATTTTCCAAATTTATTTACACTACTTAAATTCATTAGGAAACAAAATACTATAATATCTAAAGTAGTTTAATAACAGTTTTGTGTACTATAAAATGGTTTTTGTGACTTCATTACTTTTTCCTCTCTACTTAAATAGGCATTCTCTTCACTTAGCTGAGAGCAATGATCTTGCTTAATCTAATGTCATTTGTTACTGCCTAGTCTGAAACTAATGAAATGAATTTTTGGACAGCGTTATCTGTGGTATTAATGAAAAACCTTAAATATTCAAATCTGCCTCACTAAGAGTAGAAGAGACAGGAAAGAATTAAAAGACACATGATACACAAAAGATTAAAGTAGGTTAAAAGACCCAATCAAGAAAATAATTTGTTGCTGGCATTATATTATGAAGGACTTATTGCTTGTTATTGTGAAGGCATTGAGAATTGAAAAAGCCTCCTTTCTGCCAGTATGTCACGTTTTCTGCTCCTGTTTTTCACTTGATGCCTTTAAGTTTTATTCCAAAGAATGTATTTTTCTGAGAACAGTATCATCATTCTACAAGTCTCTCTTGCCTGCTGTTTTCGTCATTTCTGGCACCAGACAAGACTCATGGCACCCAGCAGCACCAGTCCCATTCCCCAGTCCCACACAAGAAGCAAAGACAGGAGAGGGGCCATTCTCCCCCAGAGTGGGGAAAGTCCAGAGGCTTAGCAGGACCTTCAGCAGTCCATACAAGCTCATACAGGAAGAGAGGGATGCTGTCAGCTTCTGCACCAAGAACCATATTGGCGACTCTGGGGCAGAAGACTGCGCAGTTGACACTAGCACACAAGATGGTGCCGTTGACTCCAGCCCAGAGATCAATGCTGTCAACTGCAGCACCAAGACCCATGCTGTTTAGTCTGGCACCATTGTCATCTCCTACCCAGGAGATTCTATTGGAGGTCTTACAACTCCCCTCCACACCAGACAGGTTCGAGGAGGCAAGGGAGCTAATTGAGGAAACGGCCCCATTCGCATGAACCAGCCAGGAGAAATGGCCAGCACTGCCACCTCCTGCAGCAATGTCAAAGGGGAATCTGACACCGCACCCCAGACCAAGTTCATCTCGGCACTGTTCGCCGGCACTATCCAGAACCGTACCACCATGGTCACCTCAGAGGGGGCAGTGCTCTTTGGATTCAGAGGTGGAATCCATGGCCTCAGGTAGAAGCCGGTCCGAGTCATCGTCAACATGGTTCCCCAAATCTGACAGCTCAGTGTCCCTCACAATGGCAGATGCCACAGTGGCCTTTCTGGACCCCTTGGGCATACCACCAGTCCCAGGGTTCCTATATGTGATGCTCATACTCAGTAGCTTTAGCTTCTAGATCTCATCCTGTATACTCTGCAAGTGCCCAATGGGGCAACCATTTGGAACCAGGTGAAGTTAGAGAGTCTGGTGTCAAGGGATGCGGCTTGGCACCACGTGATCCCTCAGGCACCAAGATCCAGACTATGGCACCGCAAAAGATCTCATCCTCCTCCTCTCTAGATGAGGCAATGGCAGGGGTGGCGCCAGCTATCTTCTCTGAGGACAGCAAACAGCATCAGGAGCTGTTGCGTGGGGTGGCATGCAACATGGGCCTCCAGGCCGAGGAGGTACAATAGGACCCTGACCCAATGGTAAACATCTTAGTTCTTGATGGGCCCTCCCGCGTGGCTTAGCTCTTGATCAAGATGATCAAACAATGTACCACAACGTTGTGACAAACACCAGCTTCTCTTCCACCAACAGCCAAATGGGTGAAGAGAAAATATTTCCTCCTTTCCCAGGAGTACAAACATTTCTATATTCACCCTACCCCACCACAGGGTCACTGGTGGTGGCTGTGGCTAACGAGCAGGAACGTCAAGGCCAGCAAGGGGCCACCCCAAAGGCGAAGGATGCTAAAAAGCTGGGCTGTTCAAGTGAAAGGTATACTCCATCGGTGGTCTCCAGCTCAGGATTGCTAATCAGCAGATGAACCTCGGCCACTACGCCTTCAACTCCTGGGCAGCTATGGAGAAATTCTCTGTGCCAATAGTCCAGATCCGAATTCAGGGCCATGATTAAGGAAGGAAAGATAGTGTCCTGTACCATGCTGCAGTCGGCCCTGGATGTAGCAGATGCAGCCACTTGATCCGTGGCTTCAGGAGTCAAAATGAGGCCGAGCTCGTGGCTCCAGGCGTTTGATCTGCCGTATGAAGTGCAGAATACAATTCTGGACCTCCCCTTCGAGGGCACAGATCTTTTCTCCTCAAAAAGATGGACTCTAGGCTGCAAAGCCTAAAGGACTCCCAGGCTATCCCCAAGTCTTTGGGCCTTCATACTCCAGACCCCCCAGTGTAAGCATTTCAAGCCTCAGCCTCCAGCTTGGCCCTTTCACCAGAGCCAGGACTTCAGCAGGCGAGGCAGCCATAATAACCAGAAACCGAACTGTCAAGCTGCTCTCAGGGCCATTCCTGTCATGGGGCAGGGCCTAAGAAGCATTTTCGAGGGTACTCCTGAGGACGGCTTACCAGCCAGAAACCCAGATCCGAACCAACCCCTTTTCCTCAACCAGCTCTCCCGATTCTACCCTGCATGGTGCCAAATTACATCAGACCTGTGGTTCCAGAGCATGGTGCGATCAGGATATTTGCTCCACTTATCCTTGCTCTTGCCATCCCAACCACCCCCTTCCCTAACCCTCTTCAGGGACCCCTCTCATGAGCAGTTACTCCAGCAAGAAGTACAGTTACTGCTCAGAGTGGGTGTGGTGGAGGATGTGCCCCACGCCTTCAGGGGAAGAGGTTTCTATTCTTGGTATTTTCTCATCCTGAAATCCAAAGGCAGTCTCTGTTCTATTCTGGACCTGAGGAAACTCAACAGGTTAATGAGGAGGATCCGATTCCTCATAGTTTCCCTCAACTCCATCATTCCCTCCCTGGATGCAGGAGATGGTACCCGCCCTCGACCTCAAGGACACATACTTCCACATCTCCATCATGCCAAGACACAGACGTTTTCTCCGGTTTACGGTTGGCCAGCGTCACTTACAGTTCACATTCCTACTGTTTGGCCTCTCCGCAGTCCCCTGGGTTTTTGCCAAGTGCCTTGCAGTAGTGGCTGCCTCTCTTCACAGGAGAGGGGTCTGTGTGTTCCCTTACCTGGACAGTTGGCTATTGAAGGGCAACATGATTGAACAAGTGGAGAAACACATACAATTGGTGAGGTCCACCTTCACCCGCCTGGGACTGGTAATCAATGAAAGCAAGTCTACCTTCATCCCTACTCAAAGGACAGAGTTCATCCGGGTGGTCTTGGACTCATCCTGGGCAATGGCATACCTGCCCAGGTCACAATTCCTAACTATCAGGTCCCTTCTACAGGATTTGGAGCGCTACCACATCACAACCGCTCAAACGTGCCTGAGACTTCTAGGTCATATGGCCTCTTGCCCAGATGTGATAGGATACACAAGGCTGCGGCTCTGGCCTCTCCAGGCTTGGTTGACCACAGTATACTGGCCTGCCCGTGACAACCTGGAGGGGCCAGCCCCACCATCTCTTCTACAATCCCTGTGTTGTTGGAGTTCCCTTTCAAGCTCCGCAACCCTCCATTGACCTAGTCACAGATGCATCGGATCTGGGCTAGGGTGCCCATTTGGGGTCACTCAGGATCTCTGGGGCAAAAATGGCCTATTGGATCAGATCAATGTGAAGGAGTTAAGAGCGGTGTTTTTGGCTTGCCAGGCCTTCCACCACCATCTGAAAGGTAGAGTGGTGTTGGTCAGGACAGACTATATGGCAGCAATGTTTTATATAAACAGACAGGGTAGAATTCGTTCCTCTCACCTGTGCAAGGAATCCCTCGCTCTGTGGGAGTTTTGCATCACTCACTCCATACACCTGATAGTGTCATACCTCCCTGGCTGTCTGAACACTCTGGCAGACAACCTCAGCAAATCCTTCCTAAAGCACAAGGGATTGTTTCAGCAGGACATTTTTTCTGGAGGTGGGGCACTCCCCAGGTCGACCTGTTCATCTCACAGTCCAACAGAAAATGCAGGAAGTTCTGTTCCTTCCAGGGTCAGGAACCAGGACCCATGGCTGATGCCTTTCTTATCAGCTGTTTGAGTGGGCTGCTATATGCCTTCCCACCAGTGCCCTTCGTACAAAAGGTGTGGGTGAAAGTCAAACAAGATTCAGCTGCGGTTATTCTGGTAGTCCCAGCATGGGCGAGCTAACATTGGTTTTCAGCACTGCTTGTCCTATTCATTGACCACCCAATTGTCCTGGCTCCCAGACCTCCTATCCCAGGACCAGGGCAGGCTGAGACACCTGGACCTTCGATCCCTTCACCTCACAGCCTGGAACATCTGTCACTAAACACGACCGGGATGCTCTGCTCCAGTCAGGGTAGTGATTTGAGTGAGTGAAGGCAGCATTCTCTCTCATTCATGTGTGGCTTGAATGCAGTAGAAAGCTTCTCAGCAGTAGAAAGCCATCCTCCAGAGCCAATCACAATGCTAAATGGACTCAATTTTCATGCTGGGCAGAAACTAATGGGGTGCCACCACTGTAAAATCCTATCCCATGCATTCTGGACTACCTCCTTCATTTGAAGAATCAAGACTTGTCAATGTCCTCAGTGAAGGTTCACTTGGTGCCTTCTCCGCCTTTCATCCAGGCAAAGCAGGGCACTCAGTTTTTTCAAACTAAGTGGTGAAATGGTTCTTAAAGGGCATGGACAGACTATTTCTCCTGACACGTGTCCCTGTGGCCCAGTGGGACCTTAACTTGGTGCTCTCTCAGTTGATAGGGCCCCCCTTGGCATCCTGCTCACTGTTATACCTCTCCTGGAAGATGGCCTCCCTAGTAGCTGTAACATCAGCTAGGCGGATGTTGGAACTGTGGGCACTAACTTCCGAGCCACTTTACACAGTATTTTTTTTTTTTAAGGACAAGGATTTCCTCCGGAAGGTGGCTTCCCTTTTCCACGCCAATCAGGACATTTTTCTCCCAGTGCTATGCCCCAAGCCACACATGAATGAGAGAGAATGCTGCCTTCACTCACTCAAAGTCAGGCGAGCGCTGGCCTTTTACCTGGAACGAACTAGGAGTTTTTGGAAAACGACTCAATTGTTCATGGCGGTGACTGACCAGATGAAGGGCCAACTGGTCTCCTCCCAACAAATCACTACTTGGATTACGGAGTGGATTAGAGTGTTAGAGAATTGCAAATGTGCCCATTCCAGTGGTGACAGCCCACTCAATGCAGGCCCAAGCATCGTCAGCAGCTTTCCTGGCAAACGTGCCTGTACAGGACATCTGCAGGGAGCAACGTGGTCATCAGTTCACACCTTTATGTCGTACTGTGCTCTTATGCAGCAAACCAGAGAGGATGCTGCATTCGGACAGGGGCTCCTGCAGTTTGCAAATATGTGATGTCTGACCCCTCTTCCATTCACTGTGTAAGGCTTGGGAATCACCTCAGTGGAATGCACATGAGCAATCACTCGAAGAAGAAACAGTTGCTTACCATAAGTGTTCTTCGAGATGTGTTGCTCATGTCCATTCCACACCCTCCCTCCTTCCCCTCTGTCAGACTCCCAGCAAGAAGGGACTGGAGAGGGAAGGGTCGGCTGGAGTTTATATAGTGCTGCAGAGGCTAGCCGTCTTAGTCTGTGTACAGCAAAAAATAACGAGAGTCCTGTGGCACTTTATAGACTAACAGATTTTCTTCAGCATAAGCTTTCGTGGGCTATAACCCACTTCATAAGATGCATCTGTCGAAGTGAGTTATAGCCCACGAAAGCTTATGCCGAAGAAAATCTGTTAGTCTATAAAGTGTCACAGGACTCGTTGTTTTTTACATCTCAAACACTAGTTATGGTAAACAACCATTTCTAACCTCCTCCCCCCCCACACACACACATAACGCACCTTTTGGTTAAAATGTAAACACACCCCTTCAAGAGCCCCTATGATGTATGTCTGCCATTATCTGTTTTCACAACTTTGGTACTTTTTGCTATTCTGCCCTATCTTTCTCTTTCTCAGCTGTCCTCCCAGCCTTAGCCCCCCTAGCTCATTTTTCACAAATGGCTCCCTATTAGAGTCTTCAAAGAACAATTTCAAGAAGTGCCAAATGTTACAGCCACGGGGGAAAAATCCCTGAGGTCCTAAGAGCAGGCAAATGTTTTGTTCTGAGCAACTTAAGCAAAGGCCTGGAGGGCTTATCTGTTTCTGGCCTAGAGCTGGTGAAAGAGGGAGTTGCACATACCTTCCTCTTCAGGTGCACAAGGTACCACACAGTGAGATAAATGGAGAGACTTAATACTGGAAAACAATCCCAGAGCTAATCACCAAAAGGAGGCAATGAGAGCAGATGGCGCTTGTCTCTCTAAAAAGGATATTTTTAGAAGGATTTTCCAAACCAAGTATTTCAAAGATGAGCCTTTTAGAGGATGAACCATCTACTAGGGTGTTTGTCCTCACATAAAGGGAAAAGACCAGAATAATCTATAAGCTCCAGGTAGATTCTCCACTTGTCCAAAGGAAGGAACTTGGTTGTACAACTGGACACTTTTTCCCTTTTCTCTTCCTCTAGGGCAAAAGTTCCATAGCCCAAATTGAACTTCAGTTACCCTGGCAAATATTTAACCACTAATGATAAAGAGTCATTCATGCTTAAATATCATCATGCATAAACCTCTATGGATAAAATGATTGAGGTTGATTAGGTATATCCCAGGTAAGAGCCAGAGCGCTATCAGACTTAGGTTTACAGTTCTATAGCTTGTAAAGAAGGAAAAAAATTGATGCCCCATCTGTCAAAAAATGCTGTCATCTGTCAGGACATACATTTCTTATGCAATGGATTTTTTTTCTTAAGGTCCAGACCAGTAATTGAGATAAAGTCATCCAGACCTTCATCAGCCACACAAGTGTCTAGCTCTGTAACATCCTTTCCTACGGCCATTGATCCGTGGGCCAACAATGTGGAAAGATCAGCCAGATTTAAAATCAAATTTGGTTGCATAATGGCTTCCTGGCTAGTAATTTCATTTCAAATGGTGATAAATTCTTGGAAAATTCTATTGCCTCAAATATAGCTTCACAGAGGAAGCTGTGACTGAGCATTTTGAAGACAGACAGGCAAAAAACCAATCTTTTCCTCCAAGTTTACAGTAGCAGAACTTTTTGAAGAGAGACTTCACAGATTCATGGCATAACCCAAAAGAAAGAGGAAAAAGTCCCTTCCATTACAGAAGCAGCCAAAAAGGAGAGTCAAGAGTCTACAAACCAGGCCCTATTTTCATGTCAAGAGTCAAAGGCAGAGGAAATCTGCCAACATGTACTCAAGAGTTGCATATTAATCTAAAGGAGGGAGAAATGGTAGATACTGAGGTGGAACTAATTATTCCTTTGTTCAGGTAATGAGCATTTCACACTTAAGGTAATGAATAAGCCTTAGTTATTTCAGTAGTAATGGAAGTTGTCTATAAATGGGTAAGAGATGATATATAACATCTAGCTGATCTACCCAGTGTCTTCAAATCTGCAACCATCAAATGAGCATCCATGATAAGATAATTGCTCTAGCACATCTTCACAGACAAAGGCGATAATGAGAGCGGCCAAAGAATTTTTATTTATTTATTTATTACTGCCAAGGAAAACCAGCAAGAAAGTAAGTCAGACTTGATGTCTAGCATGTGAACAACTTCATAAAATGTTTTGGGAAGGTTCTTTATGGAGACTTGCTGTCATACTGCTCTCCAGCAGTTACAATGACTACATATTCCAAAGGGGTAGCCGTGTTAGTCTATTGTAGAAAGACAACAGAGTCTTGTGGCACTTTTAAAGACTAACAGATTTATTAATTGCATGAGCTTTCGTGGGAGAAAATCCCACTTCGTCAGAATGAATGACTACATAGTACACTGAACATGCTTGCTTGTTATCACACACACACAGCCACAGTGTCTTTTTGAGGTTCCACTTCCATTGCATCCGTTATCCGTCCCAGACCTTCCTTTCCAGGCTATACACAGCATTAAGATCATTTAGCGATATACTAGAAGGTTAGGTGATCACTGCTCTCGGGCTGTAGGAGGTCTCCTGTGTGGATGACAATCTGATAAAACCTTTATAACGCTAGGAAGTACATTTAAGCACTGAGGAAAAGATTTGGATATTACAGAAGCACTCGCTTTATTGTTGAAAGGTAAACTTGTTGATTCAAAAACATAATGGATGAACAATATAGAAGGGCTAACAATCAGTACTCCATGTCATTGATGGTATTCCTCTTCAAAGAGAAATTCAAACCAATCTTCCAAGTTAATAATCAAATCTCTGATTTAAATTCTGTACTCCATGGTGTCAACTCCTGAAATGATTCCATGGGCCTATGTATATAGGAGGAAATTACCAAGTCTAATTCTGAAAAACTGAGAAGACAAAAAAAGGATCAAAGATACTCCAGGTCCCACTAAACACAATATAATGAAATAGACATAATTTCAAATACCAGACAGGATAATAATAGGTACAAACTTATTGAGGTGGAAGTTTTGAATCGCTTGTGATCCATTCACAAATCGTGGTTCCTGAGAGAGACTATGTATAAATGATCTAGAATCCATAGTAAAGGCTAACTATATACGGCCTACCTCAAGAGATTGGTATTCAACATGTTATAATCAGACAGTGTAACTTTAGTGACATACATGAAAAACAGAGAGAGACAAGGAACATAAAACTCTGTAGTGAAGCGCTTGTCTTCAGATTGGCAAAGCAAATTTTGTTAGTGAAGATTCTAATGCAGGGGTGGCCAAACTTACTAACCCCCAAAATCCCCCCTTCCTGCTGGGCAGAATCATCTAGCTCCACCACTCTGCTGCAGGGCAGAATATCCAGGCTTCCTACCTCCAGTCTAATAGGTGGAGAACAGGAAGGCATAAGTAGCTTTGTGAGCCACGGTTTAACTGTAAAAGATCTGTATGTGGCTCACAAGCCACAGTTTGGCCACCCCTTATTTAATGCATTAGTAGAGAGCTCACAGCTATGTGGGACAGAATATAAAACTAGGTAGTGAATACAAATCCACCAATGTAAATGGATCGTAAACTGAGAAGTATTTCAGATTATGACAGGTGTAAGTGGGAACCTCCCCAAGGTCTCTTTCTGTCAAGGAAAAGCACCATAGTCAACCAATCATTCTTCAGATGGTCAACAAGCAATGCAGTGGCAGCAAAAAACATAACCACAGTGCTGATTATATTGTAAATTCAATAATTTCAGGCACTGTATTAGATACAGCCAAGATAGTTAAAAAAATGAGTTGGTCATTTGTCCACACTTTCTGAAAACATTAGAATCTGCATTACCATAGTTAAGTAAAGAGGGCACCAGTCTGTCACCATGGACTTCTGGGTCTGTTCCTGGCTCTGCCATTGATTCAGCATGGCATTGGGTAACGCTTTTAAACCTCTTCACATATGTAAAAATGATGTAATAATTCTTTACACCTCTTGTATAGCCCTTAGCAATCTTCATCCACAAATCTCTTATATACGTTAAGTGTAGTATCAATATTCTGTTCCTGTGATGATCGTACCTTCAGCAAGGTGTGTTGAAAGCATTATTTACATTTCACTGTATAACATGTCATCTTTGTAAACTCTGTGTATTGTTTCTCTTGCTCATAGATACCTTTTTTTCCATCAAATAAAGACTTGCATACCCTTTTTCACTGCTTGCTATAACACATTGGTGGATGAGACCTTGGTAAAGAGAGTAAAATTCCTTTCCTGTTAGTTTCAGTTCTTGGGAAGGACTGAGTCATCAATCCATCCCTCACTTCCCTAGGAATAGAGGAACATTGTCAAATACAAATGTTTAATTTATTTCATCAGTCCATTCTTTTTTTTTTGGGGGGGGGGGGGAATTATCAGCTTTGCTGTTACTTCTTCAAAAGGTAGTGCAATGAGACACATCTTTAGAATACATGGTTCTTCAGATTTCCTGATGGGTGTCCCTTTTATAAGGTCATTGTCTCCCATAGCTCTGTACAACTGAAGGGATATCCAATTACGAAGGTTGGCAGGCATTTCTTTTCTATGAATGGAAATCAACAGGTAGAGAGAATTTTTCTCCTATTTTGCATTATTATTTTAAAATCTGTCTTTGTAATTCGTATATGCTTATGACCACACAACTTAGTGGGCTTGCTTCCTATTATTCTTCTATAATAGCAATATTCTGTATTTATGGTAGAAAGCAGAAATGATCCTTTATTTCTGTTTTTTTCTAGTATATGATATTGTCATTTTGGCCAAATCCTCATTGCTTAATATGCTTCTGTTTTTTTCAGTTTAAATCTACACCAAGTAAAAATGTGTCAGTAGTAGGATGGATGGTGATGATGGCAGATGACCCAGAACATCCTGATCTTTTCTTGCTGACTGATTCCGAGAAGGGTGAGTGACATCAGGAGTATGGCGATATGCATAAAGATCTTTTTTCAGATTCACCTGACTGTACAAACACTTAAAACTGTTTGTTAGGTGTGCTCATAATTAATAACAAAAACTTTTGGAAGGGAAATTAAATCTCAGATTTTAAGGTTAAGCTATTCTCCAGTTAATAGATCTAATTATTAGCTCCTGTGTTCTCTAGGAGCAACTGGTAAGAAGTGAGCCTCTAGTAGTCCTTTCTGTGAAATTTAGGAATTCCACAGGCTGCAGCTCCTAACTCCTACTTTCCTAACTTTGAAGCTTTGTAGCAGCTCTGCCTAATGCACTTGTAAATTATGCTTGGGTCATGCAGACATTATGTACATGAAATTTCAGTTAACCTCTATATAGGTCAACATCCAGCTCACAACATTCACCTAACCAAAAAGATTATTTGGCTGCAGTGTTCCTCACCAGGACCACTACAATAAACTTTGGTGTTTCTAGACCAAGCAGTTTTGGAGATATGAGCTAATGTACAAGTAGGAAAATATTAAAAATGAAAATCATAACTGGGCTTTTAATAAAAATCCACTGTCAGCCTTAACCATGGAGACCATTAACTATAATTTATATGAAGAAAGCTGTTCTGGTAATATTCTAATACAGCTGACATTTTTCCAGTGATTTGTTAGGCTTTTTCCTTTTAGACTACAGTACTGAAGGATTAATATCTTTGAGTCCTTTTTAGTATCTCTACAACAACTGAGTAAATTTTGAATGAATATTTGAATATGCTGATTTACATTAACCTTTGAATATGACTTACATAATTGAAAATGAATGTCTTCATCAAATAAATATGGCCTGCTGCAATCAAGGAAGAGTCATCTTAATCCTTATAAGATGGATATTGCAAATACAGCTTCTGTAAGAGGTGAACTGAAGGATAGCCTGCACAGTGTGCACTCTTGTCAACTTTACATCAAACTGAACACTCATCATATTTTCCTTTAAGCTGTCTATAGTTTTTGGAACAGTTCACAATTATTCTCATAGGTAACTTTTCCAGTATGCACTCCAGAGTACACTCCTCTGGTTTTCTTGACAACATTTAAAAATAAATTATAAGTCGTTTGGAAAGAGTCACTGTCACAGTTCAGGGCAATTGCAACCATATTCCTCCTCATGGTCTAGCAAGGGCACCTACTCTTAGGCTTCCAGTTCCCCAACCATCCCCTCTCTCTTCCTCCCATCTGACCAAGGTATTTCCAGGCAGCACAGTTCTCTTCCTACACTGTGAATTCCCCAGCAAGTCAGATTGCTTCAACAGGCCTGCTTTCCCTTCATAGAACTATAAACAGTGTAATTGCTCAGTAAAGTTACCACTCAGCTCTTTTAGAGAAAGCACATTTATTCTTAAGGTAAAAGCATTACAGAAGAAACATATTAAAAACAATAAAAGAACGTACGCACATGCTAATAGCTTGCCAGGGATCACCCCAATCCCATCAAGGATTCTGGCTGTTCAACAATTATTCAAATCTCATCAAGAGGTTTTTCTGTGGTCACAAGTTCATAATAGCTGTTAGCTCAGAACAACTACACTCATTAAAAGTTTAGTCACCCCTTTATATAGTCAGTCTTAGAACTGGGAATAGATCATTTGTGAACAATGGGTCTTTTCTCAGGTAGTAGCTTCAAAAAGTTGGGGTTTTGCATAATTAGAGGATTTATATTTGCATATTGATATACTTCCTCTAGCGATTTCTTGGGAATCCCACTTAACTTTAAAAGTTCACATTGTTTCAAATAGTCCTTTGAAGCTCATAATGCTTCCAAGGCTTTAATCATATTTTCCCCACCCCCCAGAGCTGTTATACTGTCCCACAAAAATACATAAAAGTATACATGTTTAATGTGATACACACCTAAGATTCTTCAACTTAATTTAGTAAAGTTTAACTAACTCAATAAGGTTTGTCTAGGGATATTGCAGGAAATTTTCACATCTGCCATAGGCATCATGGACAAAAAGTACTTTGGTCACACCATTCTGTATAATTTGGTGGGATGGGTAGTTGGGGGAATTTTTGTTGTTTTTTTGTTGACACAATCAGGTTTTTTTCCCTTGCTTCTGTCATTTTAGGAAATTCTTACAAGTTTCAAGCTGGTAACAGAATGAATGCAATGCTATGGTTCAAACATCTGAGCACTGCCTGCCAAAGCAACAGACAACAGGTGAGAACAATACTGTGAAAAGGGACCAAGAACTGCTGATAAGAATTTGACACTGATATCTGAAAAAAATTGAGTATTAATTGTGTAGTAATACACACAACTTGGAGAAAACAACAAGATTTAAGCCATTACAAGGATCCAGTCAAGCAAGTGGATAATTTGGAGAGGAAAGGACATCTTAATACTTCTAATACATTGACAGGGTTTTATGTGTAATATACTATCCAACATGCTAGACTGTAGTTGTAGGTTTGTTATAGGATTACGGTAGTAATACAGTAACCCTTACTGCTAACATCACTATTGTAAACTATAGTAGTGTTTAGAATCAGTTCTGCAAAACTCGGTATTGTGCCATTAGGTAAGGTATTGGCTATAAAATATAACTTTTAATCAATTTTTGTTGCTTACTTATATTTCTAAAAATCATAAAGAAGCACCTGAGTCTGCACTCTGGTGGCTAACCCGTGGCTCTGCCAGTGTCACAGCCTCCATCCTGCAATTTTCAGAGCAGTAGCTCAAGCTGAGTGAACACAAGGCTGCCTACCTGATTTGGGAGGCACATTGTCAGCTGCAACATAGACACACCCAATGAAAGCAAGCTTTGAGCCTTAAGCTTTGTATAATACAGTGATGTCTGTTAAAGACACTCGTGTTCAGTACCCCTGCTACCCAGGAAATGGTCACAACCCCGACAGATGTTCAGTCTGCCTTGTCTTTTCTAGTCAGCTGTACAAATACCAGAATAGCCACCTCAAACTCATACTTAAGAAGCAGGCTTTACAGGCCCAGTAAACTGAGTGCAGTATTACATTTGGCGCTGTCTGTGTTGAAAGGTCTTTCATAATTTTTCACTATCTAAACAGACACTTGGTCTGAGGGGTCAAAGTAATAGAAAAGGGTGAATTTGAGATGTCTAATGACCTTGAAACAATACCTCCAATCTCACCGTTTCCAGGTGAATTTGTGAGCTCTTCATGAACTGATTTCCTTTCCTGGAACTGACACCTTGCAGAGAGCTTAAACCTAGAACTTAGTGTGATCCCAAAGAAATATCACAGGATCTTCAGTATTTTGTACCCCAAGTACCTCCGATTTGTGGAGATCCCTTTTAAACAAGGGTATCATAAAGCTGACAAAGATACTTTTGGTTATCCCCGTATTCATTACCCCAACTCTGAAGTAGACAAGCTATTCCTCACTGAAAAAGGTTTTGAATATTTTTACTTGTCCGACCCTCCTAGGCTCTTAGATTGACTCTCCAGCTGTTGTGATATTTCACCTTGCTGAAGTTTCTAGATACTTATTAAAGTATAAGGACATTAATCATCTGGATCTCTTGCCAAATAAGATATATTCCTCAGACAAGTGCAGATGAGGAATATCCGCTCTCAAACAGTGCTGGCACAATATTACGTCCTCACATGGAACAAAGCTGACTCATCTAGCTCTGCTCCTGGAATATATTTGCATTTCCTCTGTCTTTATAGGAGCAGTGTCATCAACTCATCCTTTTTTCTAGCTGTTAGAGAACCATGCTAACTGCTGCTGGGCTCTTCTTCCTCTCCGTTATTTGGGGAATGCTTTCACAAAGATATAAACTTTGCCTATTCCAGGAACATGGCAAAACGTGGCCTTATCCTAATCTCTGTTCATTGGAATTCCATAAACTGGAACCCTCAGCTGCAAAGGCTTTGCCTCTGTTTCCAATTATATGACGCTAGGCTTGTCAGCATAAATAAATGTTAAACTCTCAGTTGTGGCCAAACTAGATTATATCACATTTCACCTACAGATGTAGCCTAGAGCCAAATTTTTCTAAGATAAATTTTATAAACCATACTATAAGCTAATTTTTGTCTTCTCTGTATTTGTGTTTTCTATGGTGGTAGTTACTCTAGTGGTCCTTGACAAAGAGGTAAACTGAATGTTTTAAACTGGCAAGAGGTGGTTCAGAAAAAAATAAAGCATGGAAAGTGAATTCTCCTAATCAAAGTCAATCCTTACTTGTGTTTTTGTTTTCAGGTTCCTGCCAACTTGATGACTTTTGAATAAAAAGCTAATTCAAAACATGAGAGAGAGAACAATTTGATGAACTAGTTCTCTCATAATTTGAGCATGAAATCCTGAAGAAAGTGTGCCAGCTATACATTTATTTCTGTGCCAGAACAGAACCTAGTGGCTCAATCTCTAAACTCTGGAGTACTGAACATAAAGCACTAACAGTTTTGGGGTTGCAGTCCCCCGAGTGAAAATGGAGTTGCAACATGAACTGCCGTGGACTATGCGTCTTAATATTTTCTGAACTGACTTGGAAACCACTGCCTTAAAGAGTGAAAGGAAAACCAACGTGAAACACCAAACAGTGTGTGTGAAACTTATGGCGGTGCTGTGCTTGGGTTAAATAGATTGTAGCTAGTTTCATTTCTTTTAACTTTCTGCTAATTTGAGGGGGAGGGAACCACCTTTTTTGATATTCTTTAAAAAGAAAAACGTATAACCATATTTCTTAAGGGTTGCATCAACAGTTGGGTTTGGACTGAGGTTATAGCAGTACTTAAACATTCTAGGGATGTTTAGACTATATTAGCAGCCTTCAATCCGAGCTTCTCTCAGGCTCACTGGAGCATCGAGTGTCTCAGACCTAGAATATGAGAGCTGTAACAAATGCAGTCTTGGTTTTTTAAGTACTAAACTTGGTAACCGTAGTACTTTACGGAAACCTGAATTCCTGCTGGTGACACAAAGGTTGAGTGTTGGCACAGCACACTTTTTCTTGTAAGCAGGATTCAGGTACGTGCTTGTCTAATTCCTGGTTGAAGTATAGTCTGGTTTTGGTTGGTGTTTTTAAGTGGGAGATGAGAGGTGTCATCAAGTCAGAACTGAGTATTTCATTTTCATTGAGTTTCCACACTGGTTATTTTTCTCCATGTGATAGTTCCACAATGCAGCAAACACTGGATATAGCTCACATAGGTGTTTTACTTCTCTGGTGGGATGTCTGCCTAGCTACAGTTAAAGGTAGGGAATAGCAGAGGACCCTCTCTCAGGGTAAGATTCTTCAAAGTATCAGTTTTATAAGACCTCTCTTTACAGTGTTTCAGAGACACAATGTCAAGAGTTTCCATATTTTCATTTTGAAATTGGTTTTAATTATCTGTATTATTCAAGAGTTAGAAGTTTGAATTGTATTACGATTCCTACAGGAGTTTAACCTAGTAAAGAAAAGTAGGATGGACTAACCAACCAAAACCTTCTTCCTTTCTGTATATGAATAATTTTGTCACTAAAGTTACTCCCTCAAAATATTTAAAATCCCTAACAGGAGGAAAAATTCAGTATGTGTTCTATGCATTGGAATTTCATTCATACCTTACTTTGGTTTTTTTGGGTCACCTATTTGTAGTTTCTTGTACACAAAGCCCTATTTAACATTCAGAACATAGATATTTATAAATATGGAAGAAATTCCAATATTGTTCATTAAAACTGCTTGAAAAAATAGTAGATATTCCATTGTCATTGTAATTCAAAAGCAGTAAGTAAGCCTACAGGTGCACCCATAGACTTTCAAAAACTACTCAGCAGTCTCTGATGATGAAGTCTCTTAATACAATCTTCACCAAAAAAAAAAAGTTTCTAGTGGTGGTAATTAGTTTGAAAATGTATACTTCATGTACTAAATCTCAGGGTAAGGGGATAGAATTTCATACATTAAAGTTCCCAGAGTCAGCATCACATTTTCTTAACAGAAATCATTAGTTTGTGACTGAGGCAGAGGAGGAAGATTGCTGTCCCTATTAAGAGACCAAACTAACATAAAGAGAAAACCACTCTTAGAGGAAAAGAGAGGTGGAAGGTTGGGGCATGTTTCCAGTTGTTAATCTGTGAAATTTGTTCTTAGTATAAAGAGGATTCGGTAGATGCCCACTTCTTAGTCACAACAAAGCTAGAAGTACCTTTTGATTTGATGTCCCTTTGTCTCTTTTTCTGTGGAGAGTAAATAATCAGTTCTGATCCTGAAGTGGTGTATCCTGAAGGGAAGTTGCTCACGCTGAATCACTTTTTAGTTCACGTCATTTAACCCATGTTGGGTGTATAGGAAAGACATCTTCATAGATAACAGTATTACTGTAATAGACTTTGCACAGCGTTAGTTTTTTGTTTTGCATTTTAAAAATTACTTGGTGTGTTTCTTCTCTAATGTGTTTTTAACAAAATGTATGTACTTTTTTTAAAGCATTGTATGGTAATCTTGTGGATTTTGAATTTTTTAATAAGCTAATTTAGATGCATTGCAGGTTAACTATATCTGTTCTTATGTTAGTGAGTAGAAACATGCAACTGGGAGCCACGTCCTGTTATCACATAGCTTTGCTAAAGACAGTCAGATCAGAAGGTGTTCTTTTTTGTTGTTTGCATTTTTCCAGCTCTCTTTTCTTCTGTTTTTATGGTATATATAGTAAGATGGGTAAAGCAGTGGGGAGCCCTTGTCAACAGTCATCATTAGATGAACTGTTTCCTGCAGCTGCTCTCTATCTATTAAGACATCATACATCATTTTGATCTTTATTTTTCTAGCCTCGAAACTGTCATTTTTCATGGGAGAGGCGTTGAAAAAATGTTTAGCAAGAGTAACAAGATATAGCAATTAATGAAAACATTTTTAGATCCTACTTAGTACCAGAAGTTCTGTTTTATCCCCTATTCCAGTAATCTTCAGGAAGCCACATGAAGACTGAAATTTTACATCTTTTGAATTAGAAGATAATTAGAGGAAAGTTGTTTTTTTTTGTTTTCTTCTGAGAGGAAACCTGTCCCAGAAACTTAAATAGAATGGCAACTCAAATTAACTCTGAAGAATGCAGTAACCCACCTCTCTGTAAAAAGTAGTAGTTAAAAAGAACATTTAAAGTAATACTGGGAAAACTATACAGCAGTCAGACATTAATGACAGGTAAGGATGCACTATCTAGAATATCAGCCATTGTTTGTGTTGCTTTCATTTATCTCGCAATGTTTTGCTTTGATTTTTTTACTTTTGGTGAGTGCTGAGATTTTGCAACTCATTTTCATAATTCTGTTCCGTTATACTTTAGTTGAAAGAGGTTTCTTGAGATGTCTTGTAGATCTAAAAGTCCATTATTACAGGAATGTGGACAAAAAATAGTTTAGAGAAGATCTTCATGGCTGGATTATATCTACATGTTGATCATCTGCTGACTGTTATACTACTAAAAGCCACTTTTTTCACAGTTAAACTTCATACATAATTTTTAGTTTAAAACCAACAGAGAATCCACGCATCTTATAGAATTGGTGGTGAGGATAAATGTAGTGGTATAGTAAATTGAAGTATTAAATAGTCATGTTATCTTAATGCTATTGCTTTATAACCTCAACTGTGTTTAATGAGGTCTTCCATTTCATTATTTTTAAAGAGTTAATATTAGTCACAATTGATTTTACGAAAAGGCATCCATACAATTTGAGTTAATCTAGTTAATCTTCCTCGGCATGTGCTTCATTTTGCAAACAATTTCTTGTGGAAATTGCCATTGAAACATCACTCCAGTTACTGAGATTCAGTGCACCTCTGAGATAAGTATGTGCTACATGTTTTAATACCCAACTTTTAACTTCTACAAGAAACTTCTCAAAGATTTTAAAAATCAGATACCCCTCCTGTAAGATTTGAAAAGGAAAAAAGCTTACTACACTGAAAGACATGAGAGGGCAATCTTTACTTCCTCAATTGCGTACTCTCTCTCTCTCACACATGTGGCCCTTTTGGAGAATTGACTGTCAGTTTTCCGTCTCAGAACTCAGTTGTGGTATAAAAGAATTTGGGGCAATGATATTGCTGCTCACATTACATTTACTATTGTAAATGAAAACACAAGAAACAGATTATTAAGGAAACACAAAAGAAGACATCAGCTTATTTGTATTGATTGAAATTAACTAAGTAGTTCAGTGCTAATTTCCTTGCCACATTTTAAGTGTACTCCTTTGCAAATACATTTTTAGTAGAACATGATCTTCCACGGTTAATGAGAGGTGTAACAATGTTGTCAGCGGGACAGTGCTTTCCCTCCCATCATAGCTCTGTGCTGCTAAGGCATTGTGGGAGATTGGGTCCCTTTTGATAAAAGGAAAATAGGGTTGTATTTTTGGTGGGATGCTTGCAAATCTGTTCTGAATCAGGATAATATAAATTACGTGGTATTGTTTTTCTGGCTCCTGCAGTGGCATTTTTCTTCATTTTCTTGTATTTTCATTCATAAGCATTAACAGTGCTAATCTTTTCACAGCCATCTTAATGTACTGCCTGCTCTAAGCTTCAGAACACTAGAACTGGTACTAAATCACACCAATGAGTTGTTTATTCTTGCTATGAGGTAAACTGTTAAAAGCGTTATTTAAATTTTGACCTTCCCCTCCCCCCCCTAAAAATGGCTTGTGTCTAAGGTGAACAGATCTGGCATTTGAGAGAGCTGTAATTGAAGGAATCTATATAAATAAAACTTTTTCAATAGCTACAACTGAACTCCTTTCTGGACATCATCCAAACTTATAATGTGTGAGGAGGCAGACACTTAGGTCTGAGAAAGACTGGTCAGTGCCTTATCGTCAGTTGGAAGTCCAGTTCTGTTGTTCTAGGGCTAAAATACAATAGCAACTACTGAACTGAATGACACTTTCCCTGATTCTGCAGCGTGTATCCTCTTTCCCACCGTTTTTACTTTTCTAACTGAACTAATTTGTTGATTTTGGTTTGTGTAAGATAGCTGTGACTTAAATTGCTGAAGTATTTTTCTAGGTTTGTAATTTTTTTTTAGAGGAAAGCAGCCATTGGTCAGATTTGTCTTTGCATCTTTTATCACAACTGTCTAAACCACCCTGTAATAATTTTTCTTTAAAATATGAAAAAAAATGGAATTTCAATCCTAAAAGGGGAAAAAAGCAACAAGAATGAATATCGGATGGTGCTCAGAGTAATGTCTAGAGTTTATAAACTTAAGAGTTCTTCCCCTAGGGAGTAATGTGAGATATCAAGGGGAAGCTTTTTTTTTTTTAAAGGACCTAAACAAACTGTACATTGTGCACTTTCTTGAAGTAATTTAAGATAATTTATGCAAGGTTGGTTTTTTTTGTTTGTTCATTCAATTTCTGGTGTCATCCCATCTAATGAAAGCTATTCTTAACTAAAATAAAAGGCATATGATCGATTTAACCAAGTTTTCACAGAAGAGTTTTATGAGCTTTGAAGCACATAGCTTTAGAGGATGAAATTAGATAACTAAGCTTTCACAGGATGGGATTTTTAAGCAGTGAACGCCATATACAATAGAATATTCACTTTCCTCTAAGGCATTATGGTAGAAAATAGTGTTTCTGCATTGCAGTGTTTTTAACATCAGATGCTTTGAAAGGAAAAGTATAATCTAGAGCAGACATGGTCAACCTTAAAGGGTTCTTCAGAGGCAATTGAAGGGATTAGTCCAAGGTTAAGAGCACTGAGTTTTACCATGCCATGTTACATGAACAGAATAGAGTTGCAATTTTTTTCTTGAGGACTACTATTATAGAAAAGTGCCCATAATGAGATGGAGTCTTTTGCAGATCAGACCATGATGGTGGCTAGTTGCTGGAGCTTCTTGAATGTCCAGGAGCAACATAATCATTGTTTCTTTTATGCACTTGGTTAATATCCAATTTATCTTAGTGGGAGAGGAATGTAACCACCAATTAACTTGTCAGCAAAGTTCTTGTCATTCCAGAACTGCTCCCAAATATGGTCCAAAAGCAGTAAAAGTTGACCCATTAAATAGGGAAGAAGGAGCTTTAAGATTTACCTGTTTTTTGAGTCCTTGACTAATTACATATTGATAAATACACCAATTCAAGTCCTACTGTAGTGGTACAGAGGCTGGGGAAATCATACAAACTATAACAATCCAGGAGGAAAAAACAAAGATTGTTATATGGTACACACAAGCCATTTTTAATGTTATTCTTCCATGTTGATTTGAAATGCTACTGTAATAGTGATTGCACCATGACCTCTGAGTGACGTGCAGTTAAGTTGTCCTCTAGCCTTTTTTTCTTCTATTACTTTTTTTAATACTTTAGTGTGAGTGTGTGTGAAATTGTGTGTTTGCATAAGCTAGTTTAAAAAGACTTTAAGTACAGATTTCAGAAATCTTTCCTACTGAAATAAATGATTTAAAATGTGGATTTGTGTGAACTATTAGTTTATTTTTCATAATCATAGTGGTGCTACAATCACTTTCAAGCATGAAGTTTGGTTCTTTCAGAACACATTGATCCCTGGGATCAGCTGGAATTTGTTTATTATAAGCTCTTTTCAATGGGCCTGTGAAGGACAGCATGGAAATAATATACCACTTCAAATAAACCCAAAAAAGAAATCAATGAACTACCAGGGAAAGGCAATTCACTGAAAAGAGCTTTTATTTTATTAGTTTGTACAGCTCCTTCCATTAGCTCACTGTGAGCTGATGCATTCTCACCAGGGTAATTCCATATATTTGCTGTTTGTCTTTTATCAGATTTTCCTCTTATTTTCTCCCTCCTCCTCCTCCTTTGCCTGTACACTTTTTCTTTAAAGATGTAATAAATTAAGCCCATTGCTAACATAGCAATTAGGTAACATGCTTTAGTCCCATTAGTTTCATAAGAAACTGCAAAAAAGGTAAAAACTGAGCATATGGAAAGAATGTGGATAACATGCATAGTACAGCTTTATTAGCTCTTGGCATGGCATATCAACCTTCTGTGTCTTTCCAATGTGTGTTAAACTGCATTGGAACAGGACCCAGGCAACTCTTAGTGTGAAATGATGTGGATTATTGCTTGCCAGGCTTGCCCCTTCTACCCTATTCCCTTGATGGAACTATTTGCTTTTAGACTGAATGCATTAAAAAATAAAAAGGGTAGAGCAGACTTTACTCTTCATTATTTCCAAATTATGGAACTTTTATGATTTGTAAGTATTTAATACTATGTAAAATAATATGGAATTAATTTGTCATCTGTTTTTTTTTTTTCCTCCCTCCCTCCTTTTCTAGCCCTTTTTGTTTCTCATAAACTGGTCACTAGTGCTCAGCACAACAATTTTGGTGTGCACACTTTCTGGCAAGGACTGATTCCATCGTTGGAGACATAGTCTACAATCTATGACGTGGCTAGGACTAGAAGATGAATGATGCTGAATAGAGCAGGATGGTTCTTGGCTCCAGTGTATTTTCTCAAAGTCTTGAAAAAATTCTTCGTAATCACCTCTGCACACTACAACCTTAATAGTTTTAAAGTCTGGTTTCTGCTCCTTTGTTAAATGGTCACTGATCTGTTCATGGCTCTTTCTCTGTCCTCATCTTTTATTCTTCAGTACTTCATGTTTGAACCGTGTATCATTATATCCCTCCTGTTTGCATGACACAATTGGCTGGGGTTTGAGTAACTTGTAACCATTTTCACAAATTATGGACCATATTAATAGAGCTCCAAAGGTAATTTCCTCATCCAGAGGACTGCTGGCTATGCAGACTGCCTCAGACTGTAGAAGAACCAAGATTGCACTTTACACATAAAGGGCTCTTAATGGGAGAAGGGCATAAATGATGCCTCTTCCAATATCCTGCACTGGAAGCAGATAGGTCTAGTATGAGTAGAAGCCATGCTGTGAGGTAGTTTCATACATACTATAGTAAATCCATCAACTAACTGCTTTTTCTGTGAGACTATACGTTTTATGAACTACTATTTTGTGTTTGCACACTTCCCAGTTAAAAATTCTTTACTTCCCTGTTATTGTGTGATGGACCTTCACAAACATGAGGAGAAAGAGTGAAACTAGCACAACAGTAAAGTGCTGTCAAATGCACAAGCTTAAGGCTGAAGAGTTTTTCTCCTGTTTTTAGTCATTTTAGATGTTACATGTAAGAATATCAGATTTAAAAAAAAAAAAATCAGGAAGATGTGATTTATAAGCAGATGATGTCCCTTTAAGTGAAAATGTATGAGCCTAGAAAACTGGTGAGGCACATTTTTATAAGCAAAAGAAAAACTGCACATATAAGTATGAAAAAGTTTACGCTTCTGATTGGTGAGTACCAAGAGTTTTAAGGTAGTTGAATTTGAGGGGAAATTTATTTACACATGATGAATTCATGTTAATGTCTTTTTTTAATTTGTATTACTATTTTCATTTAAATTGAACAAAATTATTATTTAAACACACTTTAATACTGCCTCTATAACTAGAATATCATGCATCTTTCCACCTGGACATTAAACATATGTCCCATTTCAGTGCCCAATTTGTTGTCAATTTTGGGATTTGAAAATGAAATCCAGAACAAAACTTGAGTACTTTGCTGCCTGAGCTAGTTAACAGAGACTGCTAGCTGCTGCTTTGCTGAACTGATTTTGTAATAATATACTTATTATGTAACATATAACTTAAGTTTGTGACTGACTGTTAGTGTGCTGTAATGTGTAAAATGCTGCTACTTTCCATAAACTTCAGGTTTTGTTCAAAGGTGGTCGCTGGTCTGCAAAGGAAAAAAAAGAATGTACCTTTGTGTAAAAAACAAAATAGTTCTCTGTGTGTATTTAAAAAAAAAGGGGGGAGGGTGCAAGGGCAGAAATGGAATTTTTTTTGCAGGTCACCTTTGAGAGGAGTATCTCCTAAAAATACAGGAGGCAACAAAGTGCCTCTTGTCAGTCTCTTTGGTATTGAGCCAGGCAAATTCGATATAGTTGGTGTTGGACAAATTCAGACCAGAAATAAAGCTGACATTTTTTTTACTGGAGTATAATTAACTGTTGGTGCAATTTACCAAAGGTGGTGGATTCTCCATCACTGACAATGTTTAAATCAAAATAGGGTGTTTTTCTAAAAGATATGCTCTAGGGATTAGGACTTCCTCAAAATATACTCTGTTATATAGCAGGTCAGAGTACTTGATCACAATGGTCCTTTCTCTCTTTGGAAATTGATTAATTATGAATTTTTCTTCCAAGGGGTAACTACTAAAGAGCTCTAAACAATTATCTGTAACTAATTGATGGTTAATAATCTTCTTTATCTCTCTCCACATTATGCGGAATGATAGGGACCTGAACTGTTTCAAGGTCAAATAATACAGCTAAGCATTTACCATAACACATGCCGGCCCTTCCTCCCTGACCCTCAACCCATGCCAGTGACCCCTCCACCAAAAAAAGAGCAGCCACCACCTGAAAATTTAGCAGCGGCCACGACTGGAGTAGGGGGACACTTCCCAGGCATGCCTCAGAAAGAAGCCACTCCAGGAGGCTTCTTTCTGCAGCATGCCTAGGGCATGGAGGTGGTGGTGGGACGCTGCATCCCAGCCACGCCCAAAAGAAGCCTCCCAGAGTGGCTTCTGGTGGCAGGAGTGGCAATTTTGAGGCATCGTAGAGAGTGCTGCAGTCACTCCGAATGGGCTCACCTTGCGTGCCACTGTCGGCACATGCCAGGGGTTGTCCACCCCGATATGGACCCTAATCTTACTGGTTTAAGCATGAATTGATTCAAGATATGTATGCACAGCACTCTCTCTGCCTGCTGTTATACTTATCCCAAAGCAGTGGTTTGGGGAAGAACTTTCAGGATGTGAATAGCTCAGCAGCAGTGTAGGATTCTGTTGGGAAAACCATTTGAACTGTTTCATCTGCACTTCCTGTCTTCACTAGTGCTGAAACAGGGCCCACTGAACAAGTGCAGGCTGCATTAGAAGGCTTCAGAGAAGGTGTCGGTTGTCCCGTGGTGGACAGCTGTAGCATGACTTGCTCATAAGGGAAGTGTCTTCCTAAACCCTGACTTTTAGTGTCTGTTTTATGCCCTGAAACGTAACTGTTTATATCACTTCTTTTAAAATCTTACGTAACTGTGAATGTTCTCACTAACTATACAAATGTCTAATCTTTTTAAATTTTGTTAATTCTTGGCCTCACTGATATCCTCTGACAGTGACTTCCCCATGTTAGTTTGCATTTTGAAGAAAAAACCAAACCATATCATTTAATCTTGCTCTGACTCATCAGCCATTATATGGCTGTTACTTGACAGCAAAAGAAACAGCCAAGTGGTGTCAGTATTTACCACTTCATTGCTATGTGTACTTCGCTCTTAGTCCGTGACAGCAGTTAGCTATTGAATGGCTTTGTAATAATCTTGGTCCTTTCAAAAAAAATCTTGTCTTTGTACCTGTATAGTAATTCATCCCTTTTTATAAATGTGTATATTTTATGAATTTGCCATTTCTTCCACAGAATGATGAGGATTGAACTTGAAAAGCCAATGGGGAAGAGAACTCCCCCTCTTGGGAATGGGTTTCTGTTAATGGAAGTTAATTCTAGCAGTAGTGAAAAGTTTCACTATCCGTCTGAGACACCTGAAGTTTATCTACAGAATATGTACAGAAGAGTATCCCATAAAATCCCCACCAAAGTATCTCAGCACTAACCTGTAGGGACTATCTCCAGTGGTAGTTCGAGCTTCTTTTCCATTCAATCTTTATCCTGTTTAAGGCCACAAATAAAGGGGCCAGTTAGATTATAAAAAGTTACCGCATCAGAATGTTCTGACAGCTTTCTGCTTACTCCAGTCCCATGCTTGCAACAGCAACTTACTACCTTACATCAAAGAGGAAGGTGAATCTCCCATCTCCTTAATGCATCTGATATACAGTGCAGTAATATACTATGGTGATAGAAGAATTTCTTCTTGGCTATGTCTACACTGGCAATGTAAGTCGACTTAAGGAGGCTTAAGTTGACTAAAATTAAGCCACGTCCACACTAGGCTTTCATTTAGTCGACTTGAGAAATTCCTTAAGTCGACTTTGTTACTACCACTCATTAAGTCGACTTAACCCTTAAATCGACTCCTTAAGTTGACTTAAGGACAGTGTGGACATGAAGTAACCCTTAAATCGACTTAACAAAGTGGACTAAGTCGACTTAAAGCTAAGTCAACTTAGTCCACTTTAAGTCGACTTTAATAAGGTCGACTTAACAAAGTCGACTTAACTTTTCTAGTGTAGACATAGCCCTTGATTGTAGCTGGAAATGAATTCATGCTCAATGCTTTTTGTATAAAGTTAATTTGATAAGCAAAAAAAATTAGTTTCCTTTCTCCCCCTCCCCCACATACTTTTTGGTGATTTTAGTCCACACTTGGAAAGACTGTTTTTCAGAAAATGAGTGAAATTGTTCATTAAAGAGAATAAAAAATGGAATCATATGAGGCTTAAAGTTACTGACAACATCAGGTACAGATTTTTTCTTTGGACTTAAATATGATGTCTCAAATCTTATTTTACATCCTTCCAAAGATGTCTGCATATCAGATACTTTAGTTATTTTAAAGTATAGTCTGTATAAGAATAATGTGCTTTGCGCTTATAGCATTCTTTTTTCCTAAGGATTTCAAAGCAGTTTACACAACAGGTAAAGTGTGTTGCTTAAAACTTTTCTTTTATATTTTACTGGGTCTAGAATAACAGAAATGTTTGAGGATAAATATGCCAATCATTTGGTTAGTTGAGAGTATTTGCTACCCATTATACAAGGAAATACCATGCATGCTACTATGGAATCCAGTAGATGTTTACTAAACAATGTCTTGATTAAATCAAATTCTTTCTGTTTTTCTTCCATTTGCCTTACCTATACAAGAGCTGTCAAATAACTTGCTGATTATCAGAGCAGAATGTGGGAGAACAACTCCTTAAGCCTCCGGCAATATATTCCTGTCAAATTCTTAATCTTCCTGTGGGTTGGTCTCTCTCTCTCTCTCTCTCTCTCTCATAGGAGTACATCTACTGACAGGAACTTCTCTGCTGGGAGCACCAGGTGGGCAAACCTGAAGCCCCATTGATTTCAAGACACAAGGGTAGTCTTATATTGAAGAGTTTACAGTTTGGTGGTATTTGTACAAAAATACTCTAGCCAAGTCTGAGCTGAATACTCTAGCCAAGTTTATTAAGCTGAATGTTTTCCAACTGCACATCAATCAGGATCTACTTCCCAAAGGTGGGGATGGTGACAAACTTTGATTACATGGGAGAGTGACGTGGCTGTCTATTCCTATAACTCCACCATAGATGCTTCATAGAGCACCATTACTGTCCATCTCAGAGGGAGTAACTCCATGCCATGGTTTTCATAAAAAAGGGATGGACCAAATATGGGTAAAATTGTGCCCTCATAATGAAGAGGAAGGGAGAAAACAGGCCTCTCCTAAATCTTTGGAAAGTCTACATATTTCTTAACCAACCCCCACACCCTTCTTTCTCTCAAAAAATTAGTCCAATAAGAATTTTTTTAAAAAAATCTGCATACCTAAACTGTAAATATATTGTTTTCTGTAACTAAAAACTTTTACCAAGTTCCAAACAGATAGCTATGTCAGTCTAGTTCACCAAAACAAACAAGGAGTCTTCTGGTACTTTTAAAGACTAATAAATTTATTTATTGCATGACCTTTTGTGGGAGAAAATCCCACTTCGTCAAACACTTGAAAATGCATCTTTAAGCATCTGACAAAGTGGAATTTTCTCCCATGAAAGCTCATGCAATACCTAAATTTGTTAGTCTTTAAAGGTGCCACAAGACTCCTTGTTTGTTTTGCTAAAACCTATTAATAGCTTGCAGCACAATGCCTTTGGATCCTTATTTGGGGCTTGATAGTTTTTTTCAATGTTAGATGTAAAATAACTTTTTTCTATCTGCTTTCTCATTGCAGTGCACATGCATATGGAGCCTTATCCGGACCACCCTTTTCCAGCACCCCATGGACACAAGTGTGCAAGGAGACCCTCTTCACATGTTCTTCAATGAGTGGTGTCCCTGTAGGTGTGCTCCACTCTAGGTATCTGCTGCATCAGAAAGCCAAATGCGGAGATTTCTTCTGCAGTCCACCATCTGACCACACTCATGCGAGCTGCTTGCAACATTGTTGGCGTTCTGAGGCGCCCGAGCATGACTGAGCTCCCTCAGATCTTTCTCAGCCGTCAATGGCTTGAGTTGGATTCTCCATCCGCTCCCTTCCCTCCTGTTTAAAAAAAAATAGTTGAGTTAATTTAGGATAAAGTTTTTTTTTCCATAGTTAAGTTAGTCTTGGTTAATGTAATAGCTTATTTATAAAAAACCTCTCTTCGGTTCAAATCTCTTAGATGAAATACGCCTGGCTCAGGTGGTTTTAAGTGGTGCTCCCGCTGTTGGGATGCCATGCTGGCACTGCTAACCCACTCACAGTGTATCCATTGCTTGGGGGAAGAGCATGTATCCTCTAAATGCTCCCATTGCCAAAAATTAAAATCACGGGCAAGACGGGACAGAGAGCTGCACCTCAAAAAGATCTTGTTAGAAAAATCACTCAGACCAACTTCTGATCCTGGTCATGGATCCACCCCAAAGTCTTTGGGGAGAGATGAAAGGAAGAGATCCTCAACCCCATTGGGGAGCCCCCCATGAAAGCCATCTGCACCACCAAAACCAGCGGCAGTTCACAACTGCTCGGTATTGCGGCTGCATCAGCACCAACCAGTGGTGCGGAGGAAAGGTATAAAGATCTGCAAGCCTCTTCCTCAATGCCTCCAAAAACGGCACTGACGTCGTACAAGAACAGCACCGAAGGACAAATCAACACAGAAACAACCAGCAGCCCCAATGGCCGCAGCACTGCAAGAGCCGGCACCATCATCAATGCCAGCCCCGTTACTTCCCACCTAAGCACCGAATATAGTCACAGCACAGAGTCATTCAGTGTGCCACCTACCTCAGCACCGATGCCTGCAGACTCTCAGCCTGCAAAGGACACAGGCAAGTGAAAGCAAAAGACTCACCACATAGAACCTGTGCAATCACCGTCCCCACCATGCTCACCGTATAGGGAGAACATGTCACCACCTCTTTCTTCACTCTTCCACAGTGATGACAGCACAGACGCTCTGAATTTTTCTTCTTATGAATCATCAAGGCACTCCCCTCCACTGCCTAGGAACAGAAGGAAATATAAGAAGCACTCTGAAAACTCATGGCTTTCTCCTCCCTGGATGATTCCCCATGGTCCATTTCCTCCACATTGTGGTAGCTGGGGCACCTTGTCCACCTATATGTGTCCCTACAGTAGCCCTCCCCACACGGGGACGCACCGTCTCCATCCCGCTCCTCCCAGATGCATACTGACCTTCATTCTACAGGTCAGGAGGAAATGGAGGAAGATTCCACACATGATGAAGACATTCCTCACAACTCCTCCTCATTCCAGGACGAGGTAATCATCTTACCACTGTCTACATCGATGGATGATTTTTAAGCACTTCCAAGAGTTGTTCAAGCGGGTGGCACAAGATCTGCACACACACTAGAAGAGGTGGCACAATCTAACCACAAACTTCTAAAGATACTGCACACAGCCACTTCATCCAAGATAGCATTACCTATGAATGAAGCTATCATGGATCCTGCTAACACTACCTGGCAAACCCCAGCAACAATTGCCCCGACATGCAAAAAGGCAAATAAGAAATATCCTATTCCTTCAAAGAACAATGAATACCTCTTCCCTCATCCTGCGCCAAAGTCACTGGTAGAGGAAGGTGCTCATCACAAGAACAAGCAAATGCGGTAAATACACCACAGGACAAGGAGTGGAGGAGGGTATATCTGTTTGGAAGGAAAACTTATTATTCATCTATATTACAATTCAGGATAATTACTCTGCCCTCCTCTTGAACTATGATCATAACACTTATTCCAGATTTTTCACCTTCATAGTTACAATCCCAGAGAAGAGGAGAGAGCAATTCTGCTCTCTAATTAACGAAGGCCAGCTTTTCTCCAGAATGGCCCTACAGGCAGCTCTAGATGCGGCTGACGCAGCTGCCAGGGCAATAGCTACTGCAATAGTAATGTGTCACACATCTTGGCTCCAGTCTGCAGCCCTTCCCAGGGAACTACAATCGACGATGGAAGACTTACCCTTCGATAAAATCAAACTATTCAGAGCAAGTGTAGACATACCCTAGGTGCCTAAGGTACCTCTCCTTCCATCTCCACCTTGTCCTCCCTGATAATCTCTCCAACCTAGGCCCATTCCTGTCCCTCCTACTCTTCTCTTCTTTTCCATTTTGTTGTTCCCCTCCTACCTACCAAAAAGGCACCAACATAATTTTTGCTGCCATAGCATTATTCACTCTGCTGGTGTTATATCCCTTCCCCTAACCTTGTGTTTGTCCTGTCTGTTTAAATTATAAACTGTTCAAAGATTCACATCTGTTACTGTGACTGAACAGTACCTAGCACAATGAGACTCTACTTTTGGGTTGCTCCTTAGGCTCTACTATAATGAGCATGCTTAATAATTTGGAGAAGGAGGAGGAGCTTAGAAAATGCTTACAAAGGAAGTTGCTGAGAGGTAATGTAACCTTTGGGTGGGCTAAAATTCATTTAATTGCCCTTCTCCAGAGCCTCACAGAAATCAATCCCAATCCCTATGGAGAAAGCAGCTGGAGACCCAGGATCCAGTCTGTATGGGACTCACAGCAAAGATTGCTCAGTTACCCTCCCGCATTAAAATACTACTAAAAACAAACATAACAATGAACTTTATTAACTACTAACTAAATGAACCTTATCCTAAGAAAACAAAATACAATTAACCAAGAACAATCCCTACAGAAACCCCCCATGAAAGATACCCAAGAGTCCCAAAGTCCAGATGGAGTTCACTCAACTGTCAGCTACAGTCTTCCAGTGTAGAGGCTTTAGTGGCAAGAAATAGCTGTCCTCTTCTTTCTTTGCAGGAATCTTCTGTATCATTCCATGCAGGCTTTTCCTTCTCCTTTGCAACCAGCCCTCAGTCCCACATGCATGTCTGCAAAATCTGTTGCAGATGTCTCCATTAGAGGGAGAAAACATCTTGTTCACTCCTGGCTCAGCTTCTCTCCTGAAAACTGAGCACATGAGCTCTTCTCAAAGCAGCTCTAGCCTGCTGTCTGCACAGACTGCTGCTCTCATGTCGTCTGACTGACCACACCACATCACACCAGCAGGGCACCCTGTGGAGCATGCTCAAAAATGCTATTACTCGCTGCTTCTAGAAGTTTCTTGTTGTGGGTAGCTAATCTGCCCAGCAACAGTAACCCACCCTCAGTAGGTCTCAAAGAGAGAGCCTTTTTTAGGCATATGGGTTACAGTAACATATTTACCTTTAGTGTTTTGTGTTTCTTCAGTCCAACATGAAAGGTGTAATGTTAGTATGTGAATACTTGCTGCCTCGTGTCTAGTTAGGGAATGGCATTAAGAATCAGGAAAACCTTAAAGACAGCAACAGTATTTTATCAGTCTGCTTTGAAGTAATGTATACAAGATGAGAAGGTAATAGTTAATTGGACTAGAATGAAATAGAAACATGCTGCTAGCAATTAAGAAACAGGAAGTGTGTAATGGCAGTGTTTTGCACAGAAATAACAGAATAAATTCAATGTATTTTACACATGTTCTCCACAAGGACATTTAGACCCACAAATCTACAATACCTTAGTCACATTGTTATAAATCTGCTTCCTAATCCTCTTCAGTAGAATTTTTAAAATACATTATTCCGACACAATAAAAGTTAGAGGCACCTAATCCACATTCTAAATATATAAATTGTCTCATAGACTCTCAAATAAGTTAAATATAAAAGGAAACACTAACTTAAAAAAATTAAAAATTGAAACACAAAGTAAAAATTGGAGTTAATATACCTTCCTGTAAATGGTATTAGAGTCTCTTTATAAGAGAGTAAAGGTAAGTGCAAAGGGCCAGATATTGCCCTTAGTTACACTTGTACAACTTAATTGAAGTGTCCAGGTTTCCATGATTGAAATTGAGAACAAAATTTAGTCCAAAGGTATCTTCAGAATTTTATGCCTTAGATGGAGATTTAAATCTTTAAGACTAAGGCCAAAATTTTCAAATTTTGGGCTATGTCTACATTAGAAAAGGTAAGCCGACTTTGTTAAGTCGACTTTAATAAGGACTTAAAGTCGACTTAACAAAGTGGACTGAGTAGACTTAGCTTTAAGTCAACTTAGTCCACTTTGTTAAGTTGACTTAACCACCTTTAAGTCGACTTACTAAAGCCTCCTTCGGGGTTACTCCACGTCCAGAGTATCCTTAAGTCGACTTAAGGAGTGGTAGTAACTAAGTTGACTTAAGATTTCATTAAGTCGCCTTAAGGAACTTCTTAAGGCGACTTAATGAAAGCCTAGTGTGGACGTGGCCTAATTTAAGTTGACTTAAGCCTCCTTAAATTGACTTAAATTGCCAGTATAGATATAGCCTAAGTGCCTAAAATTAAGCATTTAGACTCATATTTAGGCAGCTAAATAAGTGAACTATATTTCACAGGTGTTGAATCCAAGAATTCTGATGCCCCATTCTCTGTTCTAACTATTGGAAGACAAATTTAAAAAACAGTACACATGCTAATGTTTTACGTAGAACCTAGTATAATAGCTGATAGGGAAAAGGAAGATCTTCCTTAAGCAATTATAAAAGGACTTAGTTTAAGGAGAAGAAGCTGTAGCAAGCACATGTGTAATGGTGCCACAATTTTAAGTCAGTTGAATTTTGGATCTTAAGAGACTATTAACTGCACATATGGAAGATGAAATTGGATCCCTATATGTCTTGATAGTGTAAGTCTAATTCAAAAGTATTTTGTTTTCCAGAAAATAAAACAACAAAATTCTCAGGTGGTTTAACAGTGCCAGCAGACTTTCCTTTCCATTAAAACTCTCAAGCTGTCATAATGTGTTCTAAATGGAAATAGCTTGTTCTAAAAACATTTTTCTGCTGATGTCACTGTGAGTTTTTTTTTCCTAATAAAAAATGTTTGTACTAGAGTGGCTTCATGACAGGAAATCCCTGAGAATAAGTTTGTCTCAGTGATGTTTCTGCCTTAGAATGAAATTACTATACCAGACAGTTTTGTGGGGAGGAAAACTACTTTGGTTTTCTTCCCATAAATTTTTCAACAGATGCTGCTGTATGTTGGAATATATGTTCACTGACTCCTGTTGAAGGCCTACTCTACAAATAGGTATTTTATCTCAATGCATAAAGACCATTTCAGATTTCCTTTTTATTTGAAAATCCACCTATCCCTCTCTTGAATATGCTCGTTTTTCTCTGTGTGCCTATAAAAGGGCAGATCTCTTCCTAGCACCCAGCAATACACTTGCCTCCTCACCAGCCCTCATAGAGGCAGCAGATCTGTGCCAGACCACTAGCCCACTCTCAGGGTACTCTCCTGCAGTTTTTGTGCCACAGCTTGATGAAGGAGCAATGATTACTGGATTAAGCAGATAATGGATACACTCTTGCTCTACTCATCCTAGGCCACCTTTAAAGAGCCCCTTTTCTTTGCACAGGAAGTGCTCACCTGGAAATCCTTCTGAAATCCTGTTGCTTATACATACAATGTAATAATACTGGTATGTGAGAATTGCCCCATCTTTCAATAGCGTGGGAGAGTATACATACCTCTTTAAGTACTTTTTAAATAATATTTTAGTAAGTGCCACAGAACTCCTTGTTTGTTTTGCTGAACTACACTAATGTGGCTATCCCTTTGGATCTTTCCCAATAGTTTCTCAGTATGTATCACTAGAACAATGCAGATGCTGATGTTGCATTGCTATAATAGCTTTCTTCCAAAGAATCAAGTTCCGAAGGGGTAGCCGTGTTAGTCTATTGCAGAAAAACAAACAGAGTCCTGTGGCACTTTTAAAGACTAACAGATTTATTTATCGCGTGAGCTTTCGTGGGAGAAAATCCCACTTCGTCAGATGCTTTGAAGATGCGAGTGTCTGACGAAGTGGGATTTTCTCCCACGAAAGCTCACGCAATAAATAAATCTGTTAGACTTTAAAAGTGCCACAGGACTCTACTTGTTTTTCTTCCAAAGAGGATCCTCAGATGTTTTACAAAGTGTACAAATTCTATACAAATAGAGAAAATGTGTCCAATAACAACTGAATTGCAACCATCTCTGATGTCAATCTTGGCAGCTGCTTGCAATGTTATGCCATAATTCGGGAGATGCAACTGAAAAGCCTACCTTATTCAGTGAAATTTCAGGAGATATATATTAGCAGAATATAACTGCCCACTTAGAATGTAGCTAGGGTACAAGGGCATTTATTCTGACCATATGGGATTTTTAATTACTGCAGAGTGGTCAGGAACTTTGAATCCATTCATGTGGAAGGTATCACTTCCAATAGCACAGATGCCATAACATCACACCAAAGCATGTGTTCTGTATTGACTACAAAAGAAGAGACCACTTCATCAGAGAATCATCAGTACCACTGCACTTATGTAAAGAGCTGCAGTCAACATTTCACTGAGAGATTTCAACAGTCATGCTATATGGAAGATGCACTGCTAGAGGAGAAGGTTCTGGTATATTCCCCCAGAATGAATGGAACTTTGAAATTCATAAGCCTGTGTATTCTTATCCTTCAAATGGCCAATGGGAATTTCACTTTAAATTTGCATAGGACTAAAATGGACAAAACTTGGCCACTACCTAGCACTGTATTTTGTAAGAAGTGGCAAAACCATCCTCTTTAATCCTACCTCTGGGATTAGCAATGATGGAAAATTTCAAACATGGCTTGCATCACTGGGACCACTGGAGTGCAGTTTGACCTCCCCATTCATCCCCAGGGCTTGTATGGCTTCTCCTTCCCTGACCACATCTGTGGTGCTGCTCCTTCCCTGACCACATCTGTTCTCCTGCTGTGAGAAATCAGAATGGACCCAGCCATTCAAGTGCAATTGGGGCTGTTTAGTTATCAGATGGGATTGTGTGGTTGTGATTGCATTCTGATTGCATCTCTCTGGTTGCAGGGCCAGAGCAACCCCTCTCCAGTTGACCCTAACAAGGCTGGCCTTGCCTGGCATCCCTTTAGCTCAAAAGATTGAGCAGAGTCCTTGGAATTTCCACTGGAACCCATTCTGCTTTGTATTAACACTGAAGGTTTGTTTTTGTTTTGTGTTTTTCTGTTTGGATTTGTCAAAGTAGTGTTGAACAGTGTGCATAATTTATTCTGATACTTTCTCTGGGCATTTAAGAACTGGAGAGTGAATAAAGCCCCCACAGGGGAGTTCCCTGGCAAATCCTTGTCTGAACAGCTAGGGCTGGCTTCCAAGAGCACTAAATTCCAGCTGCCTTTCCATCCAAGGCCTGGTTAGTTTAGTATCCCCCACTCCTCCACCCCCTTTCCTCCTTCTGTCTTTAAAGCAGGGGATATTCCAGCCAATGTATTCATCATGTTTCCGAGCTTCCCTGCTGCTTGATATATACAGAGGGGTTAGGGAGAGAGGTTCCAGAGCTGTATGCTGAGTGTGAACTACCTGCAGGTGTGCTGAGGGGTGCATTAGCCTGGCACAATTTAACTGTAGGAGTTGGTCCCAAGATTAAACAGAGAAAATTGGAAGTAAATCCCAAAGAGTCAAATGGAAAAAGTGCAACAGTTCCAGTGCTATCCCATGTTTTCAAATGAAAATGGTGAACTATGTAAGGGTTTGCCTTCTAGGAACAGAAGCTGAGATCGTGAGTGAGAAATACTGAAGGGGGAGGCGGGGGGAACTCTCTGAATTGATTTTTGTGTTGAGTGTTTGCTGGCTTTTCTGACCTTTCTGTGCTTCAGTTGGTTCTTATACTGTAGGTATCTGTGTGAGGTTCACCCAGTGGAATCTCTTTGAAGAGTTTTCTGTTACCTCCCAGTAATATTCATTGTTATATTTTTCATATCCTGCCACTGGCTCCCAATGTGAGCTTAAGCAATTCACTTAAGACCAGTTTTTCAATAGTGGTCATTTATTTTTGGATACCTGACTTTTTGCGTGCCCAATGTGACACTTTAGGGGACCGGATTATCACAGATACTAGCACCCATAGATCCTGTTGATTTCAGTGGGAGGATTAGGAATGCAGCGCATCTGAAAATCATGCCTACACATACTAGTTTAGCGCTGAGAAAAGGAGACATCTAAAATTAGTAGTCACTTTTGAAAATTTTAACTTTAACATTTCCCCCTTTTCCACCTGTAAGATAAGTGTTTCAATATCTGTGTCATAGGCTATTTCAACCTTGGTTTAAAGTACGAGGTCTTAAGATGAAAGATGCTGTAATGAATGCCATATTTCTTATTCACATTAGAAATCAGGAATTTAGCCAACCAAATTCTTAGCTGGGGTAAGTTATAGCTCCATTGATTTTATTTGAGCCACGACAGTTTACTGAAATTGAGGATATAGCTCAGTGTATCCTGTTGGGCACCAAACTGAGCTCAGGAAGCATACGTGCTCAATAGCATGCACAGCAGATCAGGTTACATACAGATGTTTCTGTGTATCATTGCATACTGATCAATGTGCTCTTGTTAATTCATGTCCATGACCCTTTCTGTTTATTCTCACATTGGCACTCTAATAGCACCTTTCTCTTTTTTGATTTGAACAATGGCTGTGTAATCAAAACAGAAATTAGTAATAGGCAAAAACTGACATTTTAATAGTGACATTGAAAATAATATTTTAACTACCTCAAAAAATTAACTCGTCCTTACAAATCCACTTACCTCCTCAGATACAGCATATAATTGTTGACATACTTTTTTTATTAATGAAACAAGTACAATTTATGGTAGGCATTACAACAGAGCAAAGAACCAAGGCTAACACTTACAAAAGATTATTTTTCTCTAGCAGTTACTTCTTTACACAAACTACAGTAAAATGAATATTAAATCTATACTTAGACCAATCTCACTAAAATAGTTAAATAAAAGCCAATTCTTTTATGCCTCTGTATGTTCCATTAGCATGGTAAAAAGTCTGTCTTTCTTTTTCCAGAGCATATGAGATCACTCAAGTATGGAGAGTTGGCAGCTTTTCCATATGCACTGAGACTGTTATTTTAATTTAGGAATAAGGATAAATTTTGTGTTTTGTATTAGTATTTGTTGTTGGATCTCACATGATAAGGTTGGTTTATTATCCTTGTGAAGTCTGATTTACAGTAGGCTCCAGTATCTTATCCTGTATTTCTTGCTCATATAAGAAAAGGTAGGCACTTTTAGTAAACAGTATAAGTATGGGTTGCAGTAACTCCTTAAAATGGTGGAAGACCAGGAAAAGGCTGAAGAAAATAGAAGATACAGGCTTCAATCAGATTTCTATTTTCTGTGTAAGTGTAGAATTGGAAAATCAAGGAGAGATCATTTGTTGGAGTTTAAATAGTTATTTAGTCTGCATACAGCATTGGACAGTCATTCTAAACAAATTTAATCCTTGGAGAAGGTGAAAAGGATTTGCAGACACATGGAAGATTTGTGGTGAGAATGGAATTTATTTAATTAGGAATACAATTTGTAATTGGGTCAAAATCTGGAGAGTCACATTTTGGCCTCCAAAACAGCTTGAAACACACTGCAAAAACAGCAATAATATTGCATCTATATTCTGGCTCTGTCACAACTGGGGCGTGGGCAGTTATGTCTCCTGGTTGGATTTGGAGTCAACCTGCTGGTTGGAGTTGGTAGCCAGGAACCAGAGTTGGAAGCCAAGAACCGGAGTGAAGGGTCAGAGTTGGGACCCAAAGCCAGAATCAGGAACCAAAGCCAGGGGTCAAAACTGGAATGGGAACCAGGAATCCAAACCCAGGTCAGAGTCCAAGTCAGGAGCAGGCTGGAACAGGACAAGAAAAAGGTACGGGCAAGACTTGGGAACAAGGCAGGCACAGGAGTAATTGCTGCTGCTGAGGTGGGCTGACCAATCAGATGGTCTTTCCACAACCCAGCTGTGCTCATTAATCTGCTTGAAGGCTGGGCTGGCTAGTTCTCTGGTTCAGATGAAGACATTCACTCCTGACAGAACTCTCTAGGAACCCTCTGCCAGGACTTCTCATGATGAGCTTAGTTCAAGTCCCACAGTAGATATGATACGTGGACATGCTCTGCCACCTTCCATGACGGGTCAACAGGACCCTAGCCTTCCCAACCCATTAGATAGTGAAGCTAACCCTACAGTCATGAGGAGTTAGGAATTTGTTGAACGAGGTATCTCTTATCCTTAGACTAATATAGGTGCAGATTGGACTGACTGGGGAATGGGTTTAGGAGAGAGATGTACAGAATACCAGGTTGGTTTTCATTGACTCTAGTAGTGGCAGTTTTAACATCTCCACGTTGATTTGCTCCATGATTTTGAACCAACCTATGTATTGATGGTCTAAGTTGGTTGATGATTGGATTGACCAGAGGTTTCTGGTTGAAATCAGACCCTGTCCCTCACAGTAAGTTTAGATGTCCCTGATTGGCATAGCACTTTCAAATCTCTGATTGCTTCCAAATGTTCCATGTGCCCCCATGGTGCAAGTGTGTGACCAGATCTACTGCTGTTCTGATTATAATTTAGGAAGCAACAGAAGTAATGCATCAGGATCTGATTTACCTGTTCTGTCTGTGAATAGTATACTGATGAGGTAGGAAGTGTGCTGCATATGGGATCTTAAAACTCATGCCAAGAGCAGGCAATAACTTGTGGACTTCAATCTCATACAATGCAGCTGAAAGTCTGTGGAGCCAGAATTTCAGAATAGTGCTTGTGTAACCTTTGGGTGGGCTAAAATTCATTCAATTGCCCCTCTCCAGTGCCTAACAGAACTAAACCCTAACTCCTATGGAGAAGCAGCTGGAGACCAAGGATGGTCTGTAAGGGACTCACTGCAAAGATTGCTCAGAGTTATCCCACTTTAAAATACTACTAAGAACAAACAAAACAATAAACTTTATTAACTATTAATGAAATAAATCTTATCTTAAGAAAACAAAATGAATTTAAACAGAACAGTCCCCACAGAAACACCATGAGAAAGATACCCAAGGGTCCCAAAGTCCAGGTGGAGGTCACCCAAATATCAGCTACAGTCGTTGATCAAGTATATAAAGGCTTGAGTGAAAAGAAGTAGCTATTCTCTTCTTTGGCTGCAGGAATCTTCAGTAGTGTTCCCTGCAGGCTTTTCTTTCTCCTCATTCAGTCAGCTTACTGGTTAACCAGCACTCAGTCCCATATGCATATGCACAAACTGCTGCAGAAGACTACATAAGAGGGAGAAAACATCTTGCTGTTCACTCCTGGCTCAGCTTCTCTCCTCTTACACAGAGAGCACATGGGCTCTTCTCAGGCAACCCCTGTCTGCAGTCTGCGCCTTTCAGGTGGTCTGATTCTGACCACACCACACCAGGAGGGAACCCTGTGGAGCATGCTCAAATGCTACCACTCCCTGTTTCCAGAAATTTCTGGTCGTGGGCAGCTAAATGGATCTCTTAAAGAGAGAGCCTGTTTTAGGCATATGGGTTATACTTGCATACCACAAAAATCAAGCTTTCTCTTTGAGATCCTGTGGGATGGCCTTTTTGGAGTCTGGAGGATAGAGCCAACTTCTGCGGTGCCCTCTTACCACCTGCTGCCGGTTTGCTGTCTGTACTCCTTGGATGGATTTGGTCCTTGTGTGAAAGGTGACTGCTTCTGCTTTTGCGGACTTTTAAAATGATTGCAGTGGGCAGAGAAGGTGATGCTTTCCTGTAAAGAAACATTACAGCTTGATTTACAACTGTTGGGTTAAACTTAAGAGCGTGACAAAAATTGAAATATCTGTTCATATAAGTCTAGAAGATTAATAGAATCTTATTTACTTCTGCAGCCTCCAGCTCAGATTAACAATTTATGTGCCCACCTCTCTCCCACTTCCTATTTTTTGGCTAGACTAAACTGCTAGCTGGTCCATTTCTTATGGCATTTGTGATGCACTAAAAGCTGTGCAACACAGTTGCCCTTTCCTTGGCCTTCCTGCAAAAATAGGGAAGAGAAAAGTGTTTCTGTTCCTGATATCTCTAAGGTAAGAAAACCAAGTGGAAAATGATAAACAAAGCCCTTCTTGATTTGCCCTCAGTTCAAATGAGGAACACAGGATGTTTAACTGAACATGTTTCTGAAGTAAGTGGGCAAATCAAGTTGCTATTGAGGTGACTTTTCTATGTGAGTGGTATTTACTGAACAAGTTGGGGATCAATTCTTTCTTTACTAAAGGAGTATGACTATTTCAAATATATATAATTTCCATATGCTTATTGATGGTTTGTCTTCATCCTTAATACAGGAAAACCCAGGAAACTAAGACATAACCGGTAATCACACAATGCTTAATGCACCATAAAACCTATATACTTACTGAAGGAAAAGCTGGTAATCCTTTGTAACCATGTTTTAAAAAAAGGTCAGTCTAAGAGTGGCTTCTTTGGTAACCTCTCATCACAAGTAATGAAACACCTCCTTGAGCTGTCTGTTACCAGTGATCATAAATCCTACTGCAATGGAGTTTGGGCTCTTTGAGTCCAAGGACCCCATCAAAGCCATGGCTCCCACAGGGAGATGTCCAGCTTTGCCTCTGTCTGTTTGCCTAGTGAGGGAGGGGTTAAAGAAGAAACAAGATGCACTAAAAGGAGAGTAGAAGACTGACAAAGGTAGATAAAGCTGCCAAATTTGCCTCCCAAACTTCCAGTGTCATATAAATCCTTGTCAGTCCATTTCTCATATTTTATTTTTTAAAAAACATACACCGCTACCACACCAAGAAAAATCTTCATTTTGAGAGGCATCTTCTTATCTTAAGTAGAGTTGGTTAAAAAATGTTAAAGGAACTCCAGAAAAACTGAAAATTTTGTTCTGAAGATTTTAAGACGTAATGATTTCTTATCTGTATGCATTTTTTGTTTATTTTTTCAAATTTTTATAAACACTTTTCAGTCTTCAGGTTTTCCGTCCACATCTCCTTTTCCTCTTCATCGCCTATTCTCCTGCTAATGCTGAGGAGTAGGGAAAGTATTTGTTCCTTTGAAGTCACTTGCCTGCTCATCAGTCTATCCGCTGTCATCCTCCATTTCACATAGCCAGGTGGGGGAAAGCAGCCACCTTCTTCATAAGAAGAGCAGACGGCAGTGAGAAGCCCATGCATCTACCACCAAATTAAGTGGACAGGCATCCTAAGGATTGGGGTGAGGGAAGAGACCCAAGACTCCAGGAAGAGGGGTAAGAGGATGTTGAAAAGCTGGCAATGGGCAGAGCATGTAAAGGGAGAATTTTAGTGTTGTGAAAGGCTCGTCTCTGAATATTTATGTCCTCATGTCATAAAATATATATTACCACATTCAGCATTTTCTACAATGGGTTCAAATCACAAGAGCTTCTGAGATATGTGCAGCCATTACTATAGTACCTTTGTATATGTTTAAAGTGTGTGTGGAAGTAGAGGGTTTTTTTAACTCCTGCCAAAATATCCTGACCTTTCTATGTAAGCAAAGCCTCTAGTCAAAACAAACTCGAAGCGTAGCATGAAGCCAAAAAGGCAGATAGACTCTCACATCTAGCTGAAGGTGACTTCACTGGGACAATAGTTCTTCGAGCAGCCCCTCACATTCATTCTAGTGTAGGTGTATACATGCCGCAGTGCATGGTCCTCCAGAAAGCTTTTCGCCCTTAGCCTATCCCTGTAGGGTTAGCGGTCTCTGCCCCCTGGAGTCCCATGCTCTGGCTGCAGTATAATAGATGGCACTGACCCTGCCCCCACTTCAGTTCCTTCTTTCTGCCCAAGTGATGGTCCTGGAACTGCGTTCCTCTTGCATTCTGCAAGTGCCTATCCCGTGTGTCTCACACTGGTTGTTTTCCTTGCATCATTGTTCTAGTTTAGTGTTAGTGATAGCATATTAGTTAGTTTGTAAAGTTAGTGAGCATCTGCTTAGCTTAGTTTGCTCTTGAACCCAGACAGACTGTGTGTTCAGAGCTGAGCCGCGGCCATGCCAGGATTTAAGCCAAGTGCTTCCTGCGGGAAGGCCTTCCTCATCTGTGACCCTCATGAGAGGTTCCTGAAGTGCCTGGGTGAGGGGCACTGTACAGATAAGTGCTGGATCTGTTGGTCGTTTAAGCCCCAGACTCAAAAGGAGTGGGAGAGCAGACTGCAGGCAATGCTCACCGAGGCAACCCTTAGACTCGCGTCAGAGCTGATCCATCTGCCCTCAGCACCGGGAACATCGGCACAGCATGGCCACTCAGCACCCGCCCCCCCCCCCCCGGCACCATTCATTTTGGTACCAAAGAAAAAATGCATGCAAGCCAAGACCGGACCCCGGCACCGAAGCCAGTAGGGACCACAGGCTGGGAACACCTCTGTTCAGCACAGGAGTTATCCTCCCCAGATGGTACCACTCAGGACCCACCTCCCACCCCAGGCAGTGGAAGGGGTCACCCAGTGCTGGTCCCCTCGAAGCCAGAGGCCTTTGACATGGCGAGGGCCCTACTAGCCCTCCCCATGCTGCCTCCAGCACCAAGGAGCCCCCTCTCCCCCGGCTTGTTGCCGCAGATCCCGCCACCGAGCAGGAGGTCCATGTTCCCACCACCACCTTCACACCAAGAGGAAAGGTACCAGGGCTCCTCCTCAGAAGTTCACACCCAGCACCAAAGACACATCTCATCATTCTCGTCACAAGAGCCACCAGTGCAAGAGAAAAAGAGGTCCCACTCACCATCCGGATGACCGTTCATGAAATGGCACCGTGAGTGCCCAGCATTGACCCAGAGCCCATACCACTCCAACTCTGAGGAATGGCACCAGCACTGAAAGAGATGGGACCTTCCCTCTTTGGCCACACACTCGCCCTTAACATCAGAGGCAGAGGAGCCACCAGCGAAGCAGAGAGGTCGCTCCCCACATAGGTACTGGCACCATCACCCTGCATCACCACCAGCTGAGCCCCAAGATCAACCCCAACCAACATCCCAATGCCCCCTCCCTGGGGCTTCCAGGATTGGTCTGGCCAATGGGCCCACAGGGGAGCCTCTGCCCAAGCCAGCCAAGCACCTTTCCAGAGCCTTGAATCAAAGGAAGACTCAGACCCTGGGTTATGCCACTTTGGGGCATCCAGGGACAACCTCCTGCCTTGCTCCTCCTCCTCCCCCAACAAGGCAGTGACGCACACTTTATCCTCGCCCGCAGAGGACCTCAGGGCCCACCAGGACCTCCTATGGAGGACTGCCATCAACCTAGGCCTCCCAGTGGAGGAGTTCAGGAAGGACAACAATACCCTGTTCAATATGGGGGATGCAGCAGCCTTGACCAGGGTGGCACTCCCCGTCCAAGAGGGTGTCCTTAAGATTGCGTGGGTCCGGTGGCAGACTCCCACCTCATTGCCACCTGTCTCTAAGGCTATGTCTACACTTGTTAATTTAGGTCGACTTAGCAAAGTCGACTTTAAGTCAACTTTGTTAAGTTGACTTAGCATGTCCACACCTAAATTTTAAGTCGACTTAGGGGGGACCCTACAAAGTCAACCTAGAGCGTCCACACTGGATGCCTAGGTCGACTTCTAGGAGCTAGGTGGACCTGGGACTGGTCCACGGTGGCAGTGGGGGCACCCCTTGCCAAGTGCCAGGGGGCTCAGCCTTTGTCCCATTGTACCTGGGTACAATGGAGCAAAGGGGAACAGGAACCCTAGCAGGGCATAGGGGCAGGGTGGGCAGGGCTCTCCCTTGCCCTGTGGGGGGGCATGCCAGGCTCTCTCTGTGCCAGCCACCCTGGCAGGGAGGGCAGTGGGTAAGTCCTGGAGAGCCCTAAGTTGACTTAGAGTCGACTTAGGGCTACTCCACGTCTACACTGGCTTATGTCGACTTAAGCAGAAAGTCGACTTAAAAGTAGGTTTAACAAAGTCGACATAATTTTTCCTTAAGTCAACTTAAGCAGCTGCTTAAGTTGACTTAAGGAAAGTATAGTGTAGATGCAGAGTAAATTAAGTCGACTTAAGCAAGCTTAAGTCGACTTAATTTACAAGTGTAGACACACCCTAAAGGAGCAGAGAAGAAGTACCACATCCCTGTGGACAAATTTGGGTACTTGTTCATTCACCCAACCCTGGACTCCCTGGTAGTCAACTCTGTAAGCCAAAGGGAGAGGCTAGGTCAATTGATGGCCACCCCAAAGAATGAAGAGGCTGAATCTGTTTGGCTGCAAGGTTTATTCGTCGGCCATCCTACAGTTCAGTGTCTCGAACCAGCAAGCCCTCCTTGGGATGTGCAACTTTAATCTGTGGGGACTCAATGCGGAGGTTCCAAAGCTTTTTGCCAGAGGAACAGATCATGGATTTTGACACACTCCTGGAAGAAGGCATGTCAGTAGCTAGGACAGTCCTCCTGTCCACCTGGGATACCGCGGACCTAGCCAGCAGGGTCATGGCATCGGCGGTGACCATGAGAAATGTGGCTTGGTTGCAAGGCTCAGGCCTTTCTCCTCCCCCCCCCCCCCACAACTGCAACTGGTCATACCGGACCTCCCCTTTGAGGATCCTGCCCTCTTCTCTGAATCAACCAACAGCAAACTCCATGGCATGAAGGACTCCCGGGTCACACTCAGGTTGCTAGGAATGTACACGCCCCAGCCATCCAGACAGCCTTTTCACCCCCAAGTTCCCCAACAGCACCAGCAGCAGTCAGGGCACCATCAACAGTAGCCTTCATCCATCAACAGTCCTGTAGACAGAGGGACAGAGACAGGAATAGGTTTCCCAGGGGTGGATGTGGCCAAGGACTGCTACTAGCACCGCACCAGCCACTGCCCCAGTAACCAGACAAGATGTTTCTGATGTGCTCTCTGAGGCCTGCACAATCTACCCAGACCCGACCCAACCCTACTCATTCCAGGACCGCCTCATGGGGTTCTGGGACCGGTGGGCCAAGATCACCTTGGACTGCTGGATCTTGTATGCAGTTTCTGAGGGCCATTCCCTACAATTTGGGGCCAGGCCACCAGACAGGAAGCCTCCCCCAAGACTGTCCCCTGGGGACCTCTCCCACAAACACCTCCTGTGTCAAAAGGGAAAATCCCTCCACAGACTGGGAGCTATGGAGAGAGTCCCCTCCAAGGAAAGATGCCTGGGCTTCTACTCCAGATACTTTCTAATCCCAAAAGCAAAAGGAGGCCTGAGACCCATTCTGGATCTGTGCCTCCTAAACAAATTCCTCAGAAAAATAAAATTCCAAATGGTCTCTCTCTCACAGATAATTCCCTCCTTGGACCCTGGGGATTGGTTTGCTGCCCTTGACCTCAAGGACACACATTTCCACATAGCGATCCGTACCACCCACAGGAAATACTCTGATTCATAATCGGATTGGACCACTACCAGTTCACCGCCCTGCCCTTCGGACCCTTGCTTGCCCCGAGGGTATTCACAAAGTACATGCTGGCGGAGGCAGCATACTTACAGAAACGGGGGTCCATATCTTCCCCTGCCTCCATGACTGGCTCATCGGGGCAAGTTCTTCCATCAAGTTCAAGCCAGCATCAACCAGACACGCAGTCTATGCAACAGACTGGGCTCCTCCTGAACCTAGAAAAGTCAAAGCTCAACCCGTGCCAAAGAACAGAGATTATTGGAGAAACCCTGGACTCCACTCAAGTGCAGGCATCCCTCCCAGTCTCCAGGTTCCAGACTACATGCCACATCATCTCAGACTTACACCACTCCCCCACGATGACAGCGAGGTGTTGCCTTCGATTGCTGGGACACATGTCGGCCTCCACCTTTGTGATAAGAATGGCCCGCCTCCACATGAGACCCCTACAGTACTGGCTAGCAAGGGTATATTACCCTTCAAGGCCAAAAACCCTTCAATAACATTAATAACAGATGCCTCAGACCTCGGCTGGGGCGCACACATTAGTTCCGGCCTCAGGACCCGGGGGAAGTGGGGGAGAAAGAGAGGCCACTCCACATCGTCAAGGAACTGAGGGCGGTATGCCTCTCACGCAGGGTCTTCCTCGATTTGATTTGGGAAAGGACAGTGCAGCTGCTCTTAGACAACACAGCAGTGATGTTCTACATCAACCGGCAGGGAGGAGCCCACTTCTCCAGGCTCTGCGAGGAAGCATTCCGCCTATGGAAACTAGCCACCAAGTATAAATTTCACATTGTGGCATCCCATCTCCCGTGGGTAAGGAACAACCAGGCGGACAGACTCAGCAGGCAGTTCCTGCCGAAACATGAGTGGTCACTTCACCCACAAGTGGTGTCCTCCCTCTTCCAGAGATGGGGCCGGCCACATGTGGACCATGCAAGCCACAAAAATTGCAAATGCCCACTCTTCTGCTCCCTGAGGGGCGGAGAGAAGGAGTCAATTTCGGACACCTTCCTAACCAGTTGGTCAGGCCCCTTCATATGCAACTTCCCACCAACACCCCTGATACTCAGGGTACTACTAAAGATCAAAAGGCACAGAGCGATTGTAATCCTGATCGCCCCAGCATGGCCTCACCAGCATTGGTTCAGCTTACTATGCGATCTCTCGATAGCCTTCCCTCCCCCCCCCCCCCCATGGGAGCTCCTGAGCTGGGAGGGACCTATTGACTCAGGGCAACAGGTACCTCTTACACCTAAACCTGAAACCCCTGCTCCTAATGGCTTGGAGGCTGCATGGTTAAGCATAGAATAGAGGACCTGCTCAGCAGAGATCCAGCGGATCCTAGTGGGCAGTAGAAAGCCGTCCACACAGGTCACATACAAGGCAAAATAGAAGAGGTTTTCACAATGGTCTGCTGCCCAGGGACTTAACCCAGACTCCGCACCCATTCAGGATATCCTGGAATACCTCCTCCACCTTAAGACTCAAGAGCTGGCCCTAGCATCACTCAGGCATTCCACTGAGTGTTCGAGGGAGTAACTCCCTTCATTCACGCGATGACAACCAGAGTCCGAAAAGGGGTAGAAAGACTATACCCTCAAGTGTGTGACCCAGTACCCCAATGGGACCTGAACCTGGTACTCAAAGGCTTCACATTGCCCCTGTTTGAGCCCATGGCTACCTCCCCCTCTGCCCTGACATCATCCTGGAAGGTTCTCCTTCCTGGTAGCCATCACTTCAACCAGGCAAGTGTCAGAACTGAGGGCCCTGGCATCAGAACCCCCATACACAGTCTTCTACAAAGACAAAGTTCAGCTGAGACCACACCCAGCCTTCCTACTGAAGGTTAGGTCTCCATTTCACGTGAATCAGGACATTTTTCTCCTGGTCTTCTTCCCAAAGCCACACCTGTCAAAGGACCAGAGAAGCTGGCACATCCTAGATGTCAGAAGGGCCCTCGCCTTCTATATCGAGCGGACAAAACTGTTCTGGAGATCAACACAGCTGTTCATTGCCATAATGGAATGGATGAAAGGCCAACCAGTCTCAACCCAGTACATTTCATCTTGGATACCAGACTGTATCTGTACCTGTTACAAAGTGTCCGTGCCCAAATCTCTTAGGGCACATTCAACCACAGCCCAGGCAATTCAATGGCATTCCTCACCCAGGTCCCGATATAAGAGATTTTCAGAGCAGCAACCTGGTCATCGATACACACGTTTATGTCCCATTATGCCATTGTTCAACAGACAAGCGACGATACTGCCTTTGGAAGGGCAGTCCTACCGAGGCGGGGGGGAAATCCGGAACTCCGCCCACCATCTTGAGTAAGGCTTGTAAGTCACCTACTCTAGAATGGATGTGAGCAGCTGCTTGAAGAAGAATGGAAGGTTACTTACCTGTAGATGTCCTCCTTCAAGATGCACTGATCACATACATTCCATACCCTCCCTCCATCCCCACTTTCGGAGTTAACGGAAAGAAGGGACTGAAGGGGGAGCAGAGTCAGCACCACCTATTATACTGCAGCCCAAGCGTAAGACTCCAGGAGGCAGTGGCCACTGACCCTACAGGGATAGGCTAAGGGCAAAAAGCTTTCCATTGTGGCACGTATACACCTACACTGGAACATATGTGAGGAGTGCATCTCAAAGGAGGACACCTACAGGTAAGTAACCTTCCATTTTCAAACTTTTTTCATGTGCTGACCCTAAAAAATTTTGAATGGAAATGCAGACCTGTTTGGGAGTCTTAGATATAGTCTGCAGACTGCCAGCAATCTGCAGACAAGAGGTTGAAATCCACTGCACTAGGAAGAAGAGAAGTCAGAATTCTCAGAGCAGCACGTCAACGCTGCCCCTGGTCTCTCTCACCTCCACTCCCTTCGACTGGTATTGAATCCAGGAGAGTTCAGCAGCATCAAGAAGGGGAACCCTGCCAGACTTGACAAGCCCGCTCAGTGCCCTGGCTGCTTAGTCCTTTTCACCATCCAAGAGCAGCAGTGCCATTTTGCATTCAGAGAAGCTGATGTTTCTAAATGTCTGATGGGATTTCAGTTTCCACACTGTAGTGCTGTTTAGCTCAAGTGTAGTTCTTAGCAGCCTGTTTTCACTCAGCACTGTGGAAAAGTTCTTGGGAACTTTTTAATTTCACTGAATTCCAAGGGTCAAGCTCATCCCCAGTGTCATGTCATTGACAGGAAGGTTGAATTTGCCCCCGAAGTATAGATTTTCCTGCCTGCAAATTGACTTTTTTTGTTAACAGGAAGGTACCCAGTACAATCATCATCATTTCCCTGTCAGTGCCTTCCCTGCTCCCCTCTATGCCAGAAAAGTTTGAGCTGGATTCCACAGCAATGTCATCAGAGACCAACCTCTTGGTGCTTGGTTGGATGAAGGGGTAAGAGTAGCCTCCTGATAATTAAAAAGGGTTGGCAAAGGGGTGGGTGAAATGATTTTGTACTTTATTTTTTTTCTTCCTGATCATGTCTAATGAAGATGTGAAAATTGTTTTGGGGAGAGAAAAATTCTTGGTTTTTTTCCATAGAATATTCAGGTTTGGACTGTCCATATTTCCCGTGGAAGACTGTAAGACCCTGTCTACCCTAGGGAAAGCACTCCTACCAGTGTCAACCTTGACTACACTATGTATCCCACCACATAACTGAAAAACTCTTAGAGTTATATCATATGACAATGAAGTGAAAGCTGAGCAGCTGAGAGAGGAAGTTATTTTTATTTGAACTATTTAAAACTTTGGATTTGGTTTTGTTTTGTGACCCCCTATTTAACTAACAGAGCTTTCTTCTAACTATATAAGGTTCAACCACCTGGTCTTTGATTCAGATCTTAGAAAAATGTCAATCCACTTTTCAGGATCTTCAAAGGAAAACTTCTTGCAAAAGTAGGGAAGAGAGAAGCCTTGGTAGTCCTGATATCTCTAAGGTAAGAAAACATAATAGAAAGAGATAAACAAAGCCCTTCTCTCATGCCTGTTCCATATCTCACAAAAAGAAAAAGAAAAAGGGAGGGGGACAACAATCGGATGTATTTGTCCTTGTTATTCACATTTACAATGTTAACTTGCTTTCTGTTCTATGTCTTTCAAAACTAAACCAGCCTACTTGATATCTCTCTGGGTGGTCTTCTGCTAGATTAATATTTTGGTCACTTGTCAGGTTATTCACAAACTCCTATTACCAAAGGCTTCCTTGACCTAATATTTTAGGCTGGTGCACAAACAAGGAAGGCAGCAAATGCAACTAGGTTAACTTCTGCTATCCTTGGATGCATTGCCTATAAACCAGTGGGTGGATCCAGCTGGATTTTTAAGAGCCTTAATGAGGGAGAAGTCTAGTTATATTTGAAGCCTGCTCTTTGAGGTTTGTTCTAACGAGTATCTGCACTGACAACACCTACCTCGTCAGAGGTTTATCTGACGTGTCCTAGGTCACTGGAAGTCACCAAGAGTTTGCTGTAGCAATCCCAGTGGTGTATAAATTGTCAGTCCATTTCTCCATATTTTATTTTTCCAAAAAATCACCATCACCACACCAAGAAAACTATTCCCTTTTATAGCGATCGTCTTATCGTAAGTAGAGTTGGTTGGAAAATGTTAAAGGAATTTCAGAAAAGCTGAACATTTTGTTCTGAAAATTTTAAGAAGTAATGATTTCTTATCTATGAATTTTTTTTTTCACATTTTTATCCACACTTTTCAGTTTTCCCTCAGTGTCTCCTTTTTCCTCTTCATCCCCCATTCTTCAATTTTGCCACTTAATGGGGCGGGGGGGGGGGAGGCTAAGGAGAAGGAAAGATTAAGAAGGAAGAACTAAAAGCATTTCATTGCTGGGTTTAACTGAAAAATGGAAAATCTCCAAAACAAAAGAGAGAAAATGATTTTTTTTAAAGTAATTTTTAATTAAAAACCTCAACCAGTTCTAATTTAAAATATTGCTGACCTGTGTGTTAGAATCATTCCCTTCCCCTATTAAGAAGCAGCTATTGCTTTTTAGTATTTTGATTTTCTATTAATGTCTATGATGGAGAAACAGTTCAGTTTGGAGCACCACTATTTGAGTCCAGAGGCAAATTAGTCTATAGGATTTAGATTCCCTTCCATTGAAATTAAAGGAAAATTAGCTGTCCAGATCCCCTAGACTATTTTGAAAAGTTCAGCTGGTGTCACTCATCTGAGACTACTAAAACTGAATTATTTTAAAAGTGGGATTTTTAAATGTATGCAACATTAAACAAACTCTACTCCCATTCCAATCAATAATAAAACTTCCATTGATTTCAGTAAGACCAGAATTGTGTTAATGCTGAGAAATTTTGGAAATCCCATTCAAAATTCTAATTTACTTTTTTCCATTTATGCTGTCTGGTCATTTTTTTTTTTTTGTACTTCCACTGTCTCATGGTGGAACTAGACTTGCCCCCTTCATTTACTTTTTATAGTTAATTTCTAATTAAGTTCACTTTCACATTCTTGGGTAATAGGACTGCTGCAGTGTTTTGGTTACAAGTGCTTCAGAGGAATAATTAGATCCAAACAGCTGTTTTCACCTTTGCAAGAACATTTCTATTAATTTTAGCTTTTGTAAATGTTGCTTTTTACAAAAGCAAAAATGTGGATCTAAAAGTGTCCATTTACCTACAGCAGCAAAACTGAACAAGGGAAAATTCTTGCTTTATCCTGGACATCCCCTAACACAGATCCCTCAGCAGGGAGAGGCACCTCGCCAATGCAGCACACACCAGATCAAACAAACTCTCCTTGACTCAACGTGTCCTGATGATCAGGATGCAGTTACCCAAGGATCTACTTGACAGCTTGAATAATCCTTTGCTAAGATAAAAATAGCGAGGGAAGAATTGTTGTTTTCAACATTCTAAGCTGTCTGAGAAGTGTCTGGAATGGATCACACTGAGAATGCCAAACTCAGGACAGACTGATTAAAAAAAAGGGTGGACAAACCCCCTTCCCCCAAAATTTATTCTATAATTAGATTCACCAAACCAGTAACAAAACCAAACTCTTTTAACAAGCAGCCCTTTAGGCAATCCAATTCTTGGTTCCTATCCAGAAAAACTGGTCTAATGTGGAGAGAGGTTGCTGAAAACCCAATTCATTATATCTGAGGTTCTACAGGCCCAAAGGATCAGATACTCACCCCCAGGTCAATTGTATATTTCGGATTTTACTCAAATATCATGCTACCAGCCAATCCTTATTAAACTAACTAAAGATTTTTATTAAGAAGAAAGTTATTGCCTGGTTAAAGAATCCTAGATATAGAAATGATTTTCAGTGTTCCTAGATAAATAAATCTGTGACCAGGATCTTTGACTTTAAAAAGGCTAACTTTAGAAAATTAAGGGAATTAGATGGGGAAGTGGAATGGACAGAAAAACTCAGGAATGTAAAGGTAGAAGAGGCTTGGAATCACTTCAAATCAAAGTTTCAAGAACTATCTGAAGCCTACATTCCGAAGAAGGGGAAAAAAGTCATAGGCAAGAGCTGTAGACCAAGCTGGATGTGTAAGTGTAACCCATATGCCTGAAAAGGCTATCTCTGAGAGACCTGCTGAGGGTGGGTTACTGTTGTTGGGCAGATTAGCAACCCACAACTGGAAACTTCCAGAAGCAGGGAGTGGTAGCAATTTGAGCATGCTCCACAGTGTACCCTGCTGGTGTGATGTGATGTTGTCAGTCAGATGACTGGAGAGCAGCAGCCTGAGCAGACAGCAGGCAGGAGCTGCCTTGAGGGGAGACCATGTGCTCAGTGTTCTGGAGAGGAGCTGAGCCAGGAGTGAACAAGATGTTTTCTCCATGTAAAGGAGTCATTTGCGACAGACCTTGCAGACATGCATATGGGACTGAGGGCTGGTTGCAGAGGAGAAGAGAAAGCCTGCATGTAATGCTACAGAGGATCCCAGCAAAGAAAAAAGAGGACAGCTATTTCTTGCCACTCAAGCTTCCACACTGGAACAGAGACTGTAGCTGAGAGTTGGGTGAACTCCACACGGACTTTGGGACTCTTGGGTATCTTTCATGCAAGGGATTGTTCTTGGTTAATTGTAGTTTGTTTTCTTAGGATAAGGTTCATTTAGTTAGTAGTTAATAAAGTTCATTGTTATGTTTGTTTTTAGTGGTATTTTAATGTGTGAGTGTAGCTCTGAGCAAGCTTCGCCGTGAGTCCTGTACAGACTGGATCCTGGGTCTCCAGCTGCTTTCCCCATAGGGGTTGGAATTGATTTCTGTGGGGCACTGGAGAAGGGCAACTAAATGAATTTAGCCCACCCAAAGGTTACATAAGCATCTCAGAAAGACGATTAGAAGGAAGCACAGAGCCTACAAGGAGTGGAAAAGGGGAGGGATCAGCAAGGAAAGCTACCTTTTGGAGGTCGGAACATGTAGAGATAGAGTGAGAAAGGCAAAAAGCCAAGCTGAGCTGGAACTTGCGAAGGGAATTAAAACCAATAGTAAAAGGTTCTTTAGCCATATAAATAGGAAGAAAACAAAGAAAGAAGTGGGACTGTTAAAAACTGAGGATGGGGTGGAGGTCAAGGATTATCTAGGCATGGCTGACTGTCTAAATAAGTACTTTGCATCTCTTTTTAATGAGAGTGAAGATGAGCTGGGGGATAGAGGTAGGAAAGCTAATGGGAGTGAGGTCATGAAAGTGGAAATTACCATACCTGAGGTAGTAGCCAAACTTGAGCTGCTGGATGAGACTAAATTGGGTGACCCGGACAATCTCCATCTGAGGATGTTAAAGGAACTGGCTCGTGAAATTGCCAGCCCATTAGCAAAGATTTTTAATGAATCTGTAAATTTGGGGGTTGTACCATATGACTGGAAAATCGCTAATATAGTTCCTATTTTCAAGAAAGGGAATTAAAATGATTCAGGTAACTACAGGCCTGTTAGACAACAGAGTCCTGTGGCACTTTTAAAGACTAACAGATTTATTTATCGCATGAGCTTTCATGGGAGAAAATCCCACTTCGTCAGATGCTTTGAAGATAGGAAAGTTACAGAGTGGGAGGAAATAACTTTCCTATCTTCAAAGCGTCTGACGAAGTGGGATTTTCTCCCACGAAAGCTCATGTGATAAATAAATCTGTTAGTCTTTAAAAGTGCCACAGGACTCTGTTGTCTTTCTACAATAGACTAACATGGCTACCCCTTTGGAATTTGACTACAGGCCTGTTAGTTTGACCTTGGAAGTATGCAAGGTCTTGGAGAAAATTTTGAAGGAGAAGATACTTAAGGCTATAGAGGATAATGGTAACTGTGATAAAATACAACATGGCTTTACAAAAGGTAGATCGTGCCAAACTAACTTGATCTTCTTTTTTTGAAAGAATAACAGATTTTTGTAGATAAAGGGAATGTGATGGACCTAATTTACTTAGATTTCAGCAAGGCATTTGATACAGTTCCACATAGGGGGTTATTAGTTAAGTTACAGAAGATGGGGATTAATATGAATATAATATGGTGGATAAGGAACTGGTTAAAAGGGAGGCTACAGCGGGTCATACTGAAGGGTGAACTATCAAGCTGGAGGGAGGTTACCAGTGGAGTCCCTCAGGTATTGATCTTGGGACCGATCTTATTTAACCTTTTTGTTACTGACCTTGGCACAAAAAGCAGGAATGTCCTGATAAAGTTTGCGGGTGACATCTAGGTGACAGGTATTTGCCGATACAGAGAAGGATCGGGATACCATACAGAAAGGTCTGGATGACCTTGTAAACTGGAGTATCAGGAATAGGATGAAATTTAATAATGGGAAGTGCAAGGTCATGCATTTAGGGACAAATGACAAGCATTTCTCCTATAATTTGGGGATGCATCAGTTGGAATGGACTGAGAATGATCTGGGAGTACTGGCTGATCATAGGATGACTATGAGCCGCCAATGTGATGTGGCCATGAAGAAAGCTAATGCGGTTCTAGGATGTATCAGGAGAGGGATTTCAAGTAGAGATGGAGGTGTTGGTGCCACTATACAAGACACTGGTGAGACCCCATCTGGAATATTGTGTGCAGTTCTGGTCTCCCATGTTTAAAAAGAATGAATTCAAATTGGAACAGGTGCAGAGAAGGGCTACAAGGATGGTCTGTGGAGTGGAAAACCTGCCCTGTGAGTGGAGACTCAAGAAGCTTGGCTTGTTTAGCCTAACCAAAAGAAGGTTGAAAGGGGATATGATTGCTCTCTATAAATAATCAGAGGGATTAATATCAGGGAGGGAGAGGTATTATTTGAGTACAGCACCAATGTGGACACCAGAACAAATGGTTATAAACTGTCCATCAAGAAATTTAGGCTTGAAATTAGACGCAGGTTTCTAACCATCAGAGGAGTAAAGTTCTGGAATAGACTTCCAAGGGGAGTTGTGGCGGCAAAAACCATAACTGCTTTCAAATCTGAGCTTGATAAATTTATGGAGGGGATGGTATGATCAGACAGCCGATTTTGGGAGTTGACTGACCTTTGGCTATGAGTGGTGGATATACAAGTGGCCTAAGAAGGAGGGTACATGAGGTGGGTTCTGCGTTATTACAGAGAATTGTTTCTTGGGTAACTGGCTGTTGAGGCTTGCCCACATGCTCAGGGTTTAACTGATTGTCATATATGGGGTCGGGAAGGAATTTTCCCTTCGGGGCTGATTGGCCTGGGCTCTGGGGGTTTTCCTCCTTCCTCTGTAGCACAGGGCATGGCTCACCTACTGGTGATTTAAGGAGGTAAATAACTCAGTCATAGGTTGGTGGCCTATTGCTGGAGTGGGTGGATGAGGTTTTGAGGCCTGCATTTTGCAGGAGGTCAGGCTAGTACTGGTCCCGTCTGACCTTAGTCTGTGAGTCTAGATCAGGATCATAATAATGGAATAGCTGATAACTTGAAAATAGTCTTTCTGGAGTCACCCAAACTGATTGGGGGTCATCTGCCTGTCTTTGTTCAAAGCTTCCTTGTTTTAAATCCAATCCAGAGAAATGAAGCTGGAAATAAGGACAAAATAGAGATGTCTCAGGTATCTTTTATATTCTTTGCCATGTGTATGGAAATTTAACGTCCCAAACATAGCCCGCAACCCTTGTGTATGAGACGTTACTGGCAAAGATGGAGTCTGAAGTCACATGTCCACATCACATGCCCTTATACATTTTCCTGAGTCACAGGGGTGGCCATTGGCTCCTAGCGGTCTGAGGCACTGTCAGGAAGAGCTATCCGGAGAGCTGATTCTTAATGGTTCAGTCATCAAGCTTGAATAGTCCATTTACAATGGACTGGTAAGACTGGATGTAAACTATCTTTTCAATGTCACCCCAAAAGCAAACACATTTGAGATACAAATACACAGCTGATATTCATAACTTCACATATAGTGATGATACAGGGATTTAAGGACAGATTGTAACTTTTCCATTGATACCTTACATGATATACATTGTACAAGATCTGTTGCAATTATATAATGGTATCTATAATTTTATAACTGGTCACACATCTCTTAGACAGCATCACAAGAGGAAATTATTTTTAAAGGGAAAGTTTTGTTTGTAAGTTTTTGTGTAATGGGGCATGAGCTCCCTGTTTGTAGGGTTGTGGCCTCAAGACACGTGCACTGACTTGATTATAAATTGTAAACGTTTTGCTTTTCTTTGCATTTCTAGAGTTAGACTGAATCTAATATTAAATAGCAAGAGGAAGAAAGAAACTATCAGAGGACAGTGCCTTTCAACCTACCATAGTTGACAATGTCCCTTTAAGTCCCATTTGGAGTTCTGTTCTCCCCCCCCACTCTGTTACCATCTTTCTTCTTGGAGTGATTGCTCATGTCAATACCAACTCAGGTGTGTGCACGCCGCGTGCACAGATCACTGAAAAGATTTCCCTTAGACTACCCGCAGGGTTGGCTGCAGCCACCAGAGGCATCCCTGCAATCCTCTACATGTAATTCAGCCAAACCTTTCCTTCCCCAGTTCCTTCTTACTCCCCCGACGGTCACTGGAACAGTGCTTGCTTGCTTCACAGCTAGCAATACCCTATTCTTATCTAGTTCTCTTGCTGTTGTGGTGTTGTAGTTAGAGTTTGCAGTTCTTAAGCCTATTAGTTTTAATAGGTAAGTAAGCCATTAAGGGACTCTCGCTCATGGGAGCTCCCCTTTGCCTTAGGGCTAACACCCAGGCATGCCAGGCTTCAAAGCTTACAATTCCTCTAAGAAGTTTATACCGATGGACGACCCTCACACATCCTGCTTGAGGTGCCTGAGTGAGTCACACTTGAGGGACAAGTACAAACTCTGTAGAAGTTTCAAGCTCCGCACCCAGAAGGAAAAGGAGCAGAGACTGAAACTTCTTATGATGGAGGAGGCCCTTCATCCCGCAGAGGCTGGGGACTTGACTTCAAGCAGGGCCACGCCAGTTCAGAGCGCTCCTTTGGCAGCGTGGGCTAAGGACGCGCACAAAGCCCCACGATATCGCCACTCCCCAGCATTGTTGGCAACATGAGGTGGTGAAACACACCAGCACCCGTTCCCCAGCTCCACCCAAGAATAAGGTAGAGAGAGAGATGTTTCTCTACAACCAAACTGACAGGGGAAGGGTCTACAGTGAGACCCGAGTTGGGCCATTCAACCCTGGTACAGTGTCCAGTGGCACTGTCAAGTCCGGTGTCAGATCCATCTTCCACCAGGGGTATTTTGGAGGAAGATCTACAGCTCCCCTCCACCCCTGAGACATTTGAGGTGGCCAGGGAGCTAATAGAGCAGACAGCTCCATCAGTGCCGGGTCACGTAGCAGCCCCGAAGCCTCAGTCAACTGGTGCAGCCAAGAGATAAACCGATGCCTCTGAGACCCCCATCACCTGAGCACCGCTGCAGTGGAAGGACAGGTGGTGATCACCACTGAAGATTTCTCAGCCATTGCCTCCTCCTGACCCCAGCCTCCCTTCAATGGTCGTTGCGGCAGCCAATGCGCTGCAGTACTGCTCGCCAGGTACTTCATCCCCAAGGATATCCCAGCACCATTCTCTTTCAGTACCATCCATGGTGCAGCCATCCTCAAGTGACCAGCACCGATCCCCGGCATTGAGTGGCACTGCTCCGTGCTGGTCCCCCTGGAGTCACTTTTCCTCAGGATCCGATGAAGGTTCGGTGACTTCACAGGGCAGTAGGACCAGAAGGAGGAAGAGGGCAGGTCACCACCTTTGCCAGCTGCCCCTTTGGACTCCACGGGCCTGTCATCAAGCCCAAGGTTCGCTGGTGAGCATATCCTATACCTTGGTTGGACCCAGACTTCAACCATCTCAGACCATTAGTGCCCTATGGGACCAAGGAGAGGAATCTGATCCAGGCTCAATGGGGACGGAGGCCTACGGAGAAGGGGGATGCTCACCCATCTAAGGAGCTACATCCCAAGATCCTCAGAGAGCAGAGGGGGCTCAAGATGAGTCATCTTCCTACCCACCTGATAAAGCTGTGGCAGGAGCAACTCCAGCCACGCTCCTGGACAACAGGAAATCCCACCAGGAGCTGCTCAGGTGGGTTGCGCGCAACATGAGTCTTCAAGTGGAGGAAGTAGTGGCAGATGCAGACCCTATGGTGGACATTCTGGTACCGGAATAGCCAGCCAAAGTGGCCCTCTCGCATATAAAGACCATAAAGGAAACCACCAAGACCTTATGGCAAACGCCAACCTCCATCCCTCCCACAGCAAGGAGGATGGAGTATAAATATTTTGTCTGCTCCAAGGACCACAAGCATTTTTATACACACCCAGCCCTGGGCTTCTTGGCTGTAGTGGCAGTCAACAAAAAGGAGCATCAGGGTCATCAAGGCCCAACTCCCAAATCAAGATACAAAAAAACCTGGATTTATTTGGGAGCAAAGTGTATTCCACATGAGGCCTCCATCTCAGAATAGCCAACCAGCAGACTATTCTCAGCCGTTATGTGTTCAACTCCCGGTCTTCCATGGAGAAGTTTGCTGACTCGGTGCCAAAGGACTCACGACCAGAGCTGGTGGTGATGGTCAAGGAAGAAAAGGTTGTTTCGAGGGTGTTACTGCAATCGGCCTTAGATGCAGTGGACACCACCACACGAGCTATGATCTCAAGGGGTCACAATGAAGAGAAGTTCGTGTTTGCAGGCATCAGGTCTCCCCCAGGAGGTTCAGGCGACTATCCAGGACCTTCAATTTGAGGGTCCTGAACTTTTCTCATCTCAGACAGATGCCAAGTTACCAACTTTGAAGGAATCATGGGCAATGCTAAAGTCCCCTGACCCCCAGAAGTGCCCTTTCCAGCCTCAGCCTCCTTCCCACCAGTACCAGAGAAGATCGGAATCCTCGGAGCATGAGGGTCGCAATGGCTGGCGCCCGAATCAGAGATCATTGGCCATGGCAGAAGTCAAGCGCATACCCAACTGAGCACCAAAAAGAAATTCTGAGGCTGTGCCCGAGGATGACACACCATCAGATCAGTGGATTCTCAGCTTCCATCCTTTGGGGACAGATTTTCCTGATTTTTACCAGCCATGGTCCAACATCACATTGGACCAATGGGTCTTGCACATGGTGAAATGGGAGTATTCGCTACAATTCTTGTCCATGCTCTCTTCCACCCACCCCACCCTTCCCTGTCCCTCTTCAGGGATCCTTCTCATGAACTTCTGTTGGAGGAAGAGGTACAGTTCCTCATCTCCCTAGGAGCAGTTCAGGAGGTACCAGTAGATTGAAGGGGGAAAGGATTCTACTCCCACTATTTTTTGATCCCACAAGCGAAGGGAGGCTTGCGCCCCATCCTAGACCTGTGGAGACTGAACAAATTCCTGTGCAAAGTGAAATTCTACATGGTCTCCCTTGCTCCTATAATCCCATCCTTGGATCCCAGATACTGGTATGCCGCCCTCGACCTGAGGAATGCATATTTCCATATAGCTATTCTGCCACATCACGGGCACTTCCTTTAATTTATGGTTGGTCAAAGACGCTTCCAATTTGCAGTCCTCCCCTTCGGACTGACGGCAGTGCCTCAGGTCTTTACAAAATGCCTCATGGTTGTGGCAGCTTACCTCAGAGGATAAAGTATACAAGTATTTCCCTATCTGGACAACTGGTTAGTGAAGGTCACTCCCAACAGGAGATTTGGGTGCATCTGTGGGTAATACCATCTATGTTGGACAGTTTTGGCCTGCTTATAAATGAGAAAAAATCCACATTGCTCCCCACATAATGCATAGAGTTTACTGGAGCCATTCTAGACTCAAGAGACGTGTGGGCCTCTCTTCCTCGAGCCCAGATCTCAGCCTTTGTCAGACATAATCAGGAAATTAACCAGTCACACTCTGACCTTGGTCCGAACGTGCTTGAGACTACCGGGCCACATGGCTGCTTGCACCTATCTCATGGAGCTTGTGTGGCTGAGGTTGCGTCCCCCTCAGGCATAGCTAGCGATGGTTGATCAACCGTCTTGAGACTCTCTAGACACCCTGGTATGCCTGCCCCCTCACATCGTGGAGGCTCTGCAGTGGTGATGCGCTTGCCAAAATGTGTTCACCAGGATGCCCTTTCAAACCCCTCAGCCCTTGGAGTACCCATTCATGGTCACGTCAGATGCGGGATGGGGGGGCCATATGGGTGATCTACAGACTGAAGGTTGGTGATCTGCAACAGAAACACAGCTCCACATCAATGTGAAAGAACTCAGAGCAGTTCACCTAGCCCACATGGCATTTTGGGACAAACTAGTGGGCAGGTCAGTGCTGGTTCAAACAGACAACACCATGGCCATGCTCTATATCAACAAACAGGATGGAGCTTGCTCCTCTCCCCTGTGCCAGGAAACCCACAACCTGTGGGAGTTCTGCATTCAGCACTCAATTTGCCTGGTGGTGTTGTACTTACCCGGCTCCCAGAATCTTCTAGCGGACAGTCTCAGCAGGCGATTCCTGACACACGAATGGTTCATCCAAACATATGTGGTGCAGGATGTCTTCCAACAGTGGCGGATTCCCCAAAAAGACCTGTTCACGTCAGAGTCCAATTGGAAATGCACCATCTTTTGCTTTTTCCAGAATCGCAACCTGGGTTCGCTGGCAGAGGCCTTCCTAATCCCCTGGTCAAACCAGCTGTGCTCTGCCTTCCCGCTGACTCCGCTGATCTACAAGGTGCTCCTGTTAATGAAACAAGACAGAGTGAGGGTTATATTGATCAAGCCAGAATGGCTGTGGCAACGTTGGTTTGTAATACTGTTAGACCTGTCAACCAGGGGCCCAATTTCCCTGCCACTCTACCCAGACCTGCTTACACAGAATCAAGGGATGCTGAGGCACCCCAGCCTTGAGGCCCTTCGCCTCAAGATGTGGCATCTCAATGGCTAAGTAGGAGTGAGCTCCAATGCTCCTCCCAGGTGCAAGAGGTCCTGCTCAATAGTCAGAAGCCATCAACTAGGGTCGCTTACCAAGCGAAGTGGAAGAGATTCTCCTCCTGGGGGAAGGAGAAAGGGGTCTCAGCTACCTTGGCGCCTGTTCCAACAGTTTTGAGCTACCTTCTTTGCCTCAAGCAGCAGGACCTTTCAAGTGCATCACTCAAAGTCCACCTGGCTGCCATCTTGGCGTTCCATGTTGGTCTACCACAAGGCTCCTTGTTTTCAGATCCCATAGTGAAACGCTTCCTGAAAGGCCTGGACAGGTTCTTTCCATCTATTCAACCCCCAGTGGTCCAGTGGGATTTGAACTTAGTCCTCTCTAGGTTGACTGGCCTTTCATTCGAGCTGCTGGCATCTTGCTTGTTGCTATACTTGTCTTAGAAGGTCACCTTCCAAGTGGCAATAACATCAGCGAGGCGGGTATCAGAGCTGAAGGTGCTCACGTTGGAGCCCCCCCATACCGTCATCTTTAAAGACAAGGTCCATCTCCACCCTCACCCTGGCTTTCTTCCCAAAGTGGTTTCCTACTTTCACACTTCCCAGGACATATTTCTCCCAGTGTTCTACCTGAAACCCCATGCCTCAGATGAAGAGCCAGAGGCTCCACGCCTTGGACGTCCGAAGGGCCTTAGCCTTGTACCTAGCCTGCACTAAGCCCTTTGTAAATCGTCTCAGCTGTTTGTGGCAGCTGTGGAGAATGAAAAGAGAGCAAGTTTCCTCCCAACGCCACTCATCCTGGATCTCAGCCTGTATCAGGCAATGCTACATGCTGGCTAAGGTCCCACCCCCTCAGGTGACGGCCCACTCTACTTGAGCTCAAGCGTCCTCTGCAGCATTCCTTGCGCATGTCCATAGTGGACATTTGCAAGGCAGCAACATGGTCGTCAGTGCATATCTTGGATGCTCATTATACACTAACCCAGCAGGCGAGAGATGATGCAGCAGTAGGCAGAGCGGTGCTGCAGGCGGCCAATGTCTAGAATTCTGTTCCTCCTCCAAGGTAAGGCTTGGGAATCCCCTGAGTTGGAATGACATGAGCAATCACTCAAAGAAGAAGAAACAGTTACTTACCTGTAACTGGCGTTCTTCAAGATGTGTTACTCATGTACATTCCAACACCCGCCCTCCTCCCCTCAGCCAGAATTCCGGCAAGGAGGAACTGGGGAAGGAGAGGGTCGGCTGGACTATATAGAGAGGGTTGTAGGAGCACCCCCAGTGGCTGCGTCTGACCCTGCAGGTAGTCTAGGGGAAAACTTTCTGGCGATCCATGCACGCGGCGTGTGCACACCTGATTTGGAAAGAAACTGAGCAACACATCTCGAAGAATATCAGTTATAGGCAAGTAACCATTTCTTCCATAACGGAAATATTAGGCAGAGAGTTGGCATTTGCTGCTATAAGATTTGGACTAGTTCCTCCCTCAAAATAAAGTAGAGCCATCCATGCTTTGATATGCCATGGGTATTAGAAAAGGATTTATGAAATGGTATAAAAATGTATTAGACAATGTAGTGATGGTCAAGCATGTGACAGCAGTGATTCTACACCCCAGGAAAACTGCCACTGGAAGAGATTTAAGCATGTCATGAGGCATCTTTTCTGTTGTTGAATTTATTTGGGTGCATGAACAGAGTCTGTTCCAGTTGTGTTGCAGCATGGTCTCTGCGTGCCTGCGTGCGCTCATGTTCTCTCTCAAGAATAAGATGTATGTGTATATGCAAAACAGAAATTAAATCTCTCTCTGTGGCTTGACTGTGCTATAATTTTACCTGGGAGAATAGCGGCTGTTGCTGGTAATGCAGACTTTACCTTGGGTAGGGATTCAAAGAATCTCTCTCATGGGGCTACTTGTTTCCTATTTGGTTTCTTGTTGCTAGGCAATATATTTATAATCCCCCTCCCCCAACATGAAATTTACAGCTCTCATATTGTTCCTTTGCCTTTTTCTCTAAACCTCACATCTGTAATGGATTTTCCATCTGCCAGTTTTCCCAGCTCACCCCATCCATCCTCAACTCTGCAGCGGAAAAATCAATAGAAGAAGCCGTGTGGTTTAGTATTTTTTATTTTATTTTCCTATCTTACCTTCCAGCTGTAATTAATTCTCTTGCAAAGCCATATCTGCCTCTTTGGGGCAGAGGAAATGGGGAAGGGGGAGGTAAAGGAAGTGAAGTCAACCTTACTTTCCCAGTAAAAAGCAGAATCTGGTAGGTGGCAGCTGAGAACAGTTGCAGCTTCTCAGGGGAGTCTCTTCCTCTCTGTCAAACATTTCACACAATGGTGAAGTGCTGCTGTTGCTCAGCTGACGGCACACCTGCATTTGAGGTGGGATTTTGTGGGTTCAGTTCCCACACCAGGAATCGCAGGGTATATCTGCACTTCAGTTAAACACCTATGGCTGGACTGGGTCAGCTGACTTGTGGCTCAAGCTGCAGGACTGTAAAACCATGGTGCAGATGTTCAGGCTTGCGCTGGAGCCCAGGATCTAGGACTTCATGAAGTAGAGGGTCCCAGAGCTCAGGTTTTAGCCTAAGCACCTACACTACAGCTTTATAGTCTGTCAGTCTGACCGTGCAAGCCTGAGTCGGTCAATGCCAGCCAGCCATGGGTGTTTAATTACAGGCTGGACACACAGCTGACACTGCATTGTTACTGGGAGCTGTTGAAGTGTCATTGTCATCCTGTGGGGAACTTACAAAAGCAAATACAACTGCTAACTCTCAAGAGCAAGGAGAGTCTCCTCTTTGCACAATGCCTAGCACAGTGGGTTCCCATTCTTGGCTGGCCCTTAGGCACTAACTTAAGAAACAGGATTATTAATAATAATAATAATAGTTGCTATGGTACTTTTTTTAAATACTAAAGAATAACCCACATGAGCCTAGGTCCCATTCCCTTTCTATCATAGCCCAGTGGATCGTGCACTGGACTGAGAGTCAGAAGACCTGGCTTCTATTCCCAGCTCTGCCACTGGCCGGTTGTGTATTCTTGGGCAAGTTACTCTGCCTGTGTGTGTCTCTATTTCCCTTCCCACCCTTTGCCTGTCTTATCTATTTGGACTGTAAGCTCTTTCTGACAGAGACTCTTTCTTACTTTGTACTAGTAAGCATAGCTAACACAATGGGTCCTTAATCGTGTATCATAAAACAAGTAGTAATCATCTAATGTCCAAGGCTGTGTGTGAGCTATGGATGGTTAAGTGCGTAGTGGCGTTGGTGTTGACCTACACAGTCCTTGTACCACTGATAACAAACAGAAGTTTTTTGAAGCAATTTGGGGTGCCACTGATGGGGAAAAAATTCTATTCTTTTAAAATTACATAGCAAATAAAAACCATGAATGCTGTGTTGGGAAATCCTTTTGAAAATGTATTTTTGAGGTTTCATTGGCAAGTACAATCCAGAAGCCACTCCTGCTGGACACACAAATCCACCCTGTTTTCAATAACTGCCTCACAATCAAACATCATAGTTAAGGAACTAGCTAATGCATTAATGTTGGACTGGGAAAGGCTTTCTCAGGCAGCCTCACTTGATGGGCATTGCAAGAAGCAGTTGTGAATTATTATTTGTATTTCAGTAACACTTGGGAGCCCTATTCATCGACTAAGACCCCAATGTGCTTAGTGCACCACTGGAATGGACTCTGAGCATAGTCCCCGAAAGGAGAACCAGAATTTGTTTGTATATTTATCTGAAGTGATTGATAGGTACATCTGTGTGTGTTCATACATGTGTCTGTTATAGCTAGTAGAGCACAGAGTGGCTTTTTGTGCCAGAGGTGGCATCAATAACATGTATGGGTTGACAATTACTATGTCAGCAAGAGTACATATGAACGGCAATATTCTGCCCCGTCTTAGGTCATGCAGGACACATTGCAGCAATCTGTTCTTGAGATAACAAAAGGCACAGATCATGTGGTGAGGTCCACATCTGACTGGAAAAAGCAGCAAGCTTCTGCCTAGGTGTATGAAAAGAGAGTTATCCTGGCCAGTGCTGGAAGCTGGTCATCCAACAAGAACTGGGAATCCAACCAGATTCCCAAGCTGCAGGTATGAATAGTGAATGTCAAATTTCTGAAATCTTTCCCATGTCCTCCTGCTGCTTTCCCCAGTCTACCAAATGTACCTGTCTATCTCTCGTTTTTAGAAGTCTGTTTTAATCATACTGAATTGTAGCTGACTTTGGAAAGGGAGGAAATTTGTGGTGAAGGCAGCACTTTTCTGAGATAATTGGGTGAAAGGTTAAGAAAGAATGATTTGGGGGAGAATTTATTTGAACAGTTTACCAGATTCCAGCATAAGATGAAATAACATGAAATAATACTGACACCAAGTGGACAGTGTGGGAAGAGATTCCACAGATCATGCTGATGTTTGTTCTCTTATTTATGTGTATTGGCTTGATATTACTGATGGATTCCTTCATGTCCCTCTTCTGGGGTAAAATTACTTAAATGTTATTTAAATTGTTACTTTCTATAAAGTAAAATTGCAACCCAATAAATGTAGGCAATCAAATTATACATAAAACAAAAATTCAGAACAAAGAGTGACTAATATAAATACCTAAAAGCACAAGGGTGGGGGGAGTTCAGTTATGAGAAAAGAGCAGTTTGGAAGTATGTCTCTTTCTGTGGCACATCATCTTGATGTGTCAAATTCTCACAAAACTGGATAGGTATACATTGTCCTTTATATATCACTGAAAGGTATATGAGACACAAACCTGATACCTTTTGTTTGACTGTTAAAAGCAACATGAGTCTCCTGTAAAAACTGGATCAGTTCTTGTTCTCACATTTTGATTGTGGGACCAGCACATTCTGACTTTTTGGCTATTGATTGTTTCTTAGAAATTAATCACAAGTTATTAGCTGCTTTAGTACCTCCTGATGCCAAACTTTCACTACCCATACCCAACCAGCATGGGGTGGGATGTCCAAATAGAATGATTGGGTGCATCTACACTTGTAAATTAAGTCGACTTAATTTACTCTGCATCTATACTACATTTTCCTTAAGTCGATTTAAGCAGCTTGCTTAAGTCGACTTAAGGAAAATTAAGTCGACTTTATTAAATCTCCTTTAAAGTTGACTTAAGGCTTAAGTCAACTTTCTAAAGTTGACTTAAGCCAGTGTAGACCTGGAGTAGCCCTAAGTCGACTTAGAGCTCTCCAGGACTCCCCTACTGCCCTCCCTGCCGGGGGGGCATAGGGGGAGCATGGCATGCACCTGCCCCTATGCCCTGCCAGGGTCCCTGTCCCCCTTTGCCCCATTGTACCCAGGTATGGCAATGGGGCAAAGGCTGAGCCCCCTGGCAATTGGCAAGGGGTGCCCCCCCGCCACTGTGGACCTGTCCCAGGTCCACCTAGCCCCTAGAAGTCAACCTAGGCGTCCAGTGTGGACGCTCTAGGTCGACTTTGTAAGTTCCTCCCAAGTCGACTTAATCTTATAGTGTGGACATGCTAAGTCGACCTAAATTACCAAGTGTAGACATAGCCTATGAGTTTGACTAAACATCATAATGGAGTACTCAAAAAGTGACACAACCTGTGCTTTTGGGAATGTTTGAGATACTTTGAGGAGAAATCAGTCTGCTTTGTTTTCACTCTTTGCAGCTATACGTGGGGTAGAGAGGGCTGAATCTGATGGAGAAAGCTTTTATGGCTCATTTGCAAGGAGTCCATTATCAAGGGGCAGGAGAGCTTAACATTGAGGGAGATGCCAAGCAGCTCAACTCCAAATGCAGAATGCGGGTAAGATAAATGCCATGGTTTCCTCAGGGCTGAGCCCTGCTAATAAGAGTGGAGATTCAGCACTGGGGTTCTTTGTCTTCTGAACAGAAGGAGGTGGGAGGCACAATGCTGATACAAAACTCCCTTCTTACTCAGCACTGAGAACATCATAGGGATGATGCTGTAATGGAGTCCACCTGACAGTGCTGTGGAATCACTCAGGACTCGAATGTTTCGGAGTCTGCCCCCCTCAGGTCTCCACACACCAGTGGAGCTGCCTCCTTACTGTGGCCTCACAGTGTTCAGCATTGCTGCTCTGCCTGTGCTGCCTGTATGAGCCCCTGCACAACCTCAAAGAGCCATGCAATTCGCCTTGCAGTCAGAAGCGAGTCACAGCCAGTGTGAAAGTCAGAAGGGTTTATTAGTTGTCAGAATCATAGTATAGAAGGACTTTGCTAATAGCTTAATTAGGAGTTACAGCAGCAACCACCAGGAGACCCCCATTCTTGGGGCTCCCGGCCTGTTGGCCCCTCACAGGGGACTGGCCTCTTTCTTTTAGCCACCTTTGTTGCAACCGATTGGGCCAGGGCAGGGGGTCCTGGCTCCGTCTACGTATATGTGGTTGGGGAAGGCCCATCCGCCCTCTAGTGGTCTCTGAAATGATCACCTGAGGCACACACGGAGCAATCAGAGAAATCCCCAAAAATGTTTCCTCTTCGTCACAGATGCTGGGTCTGAATCAGCCATTAGTGAATTTGTGGCATTGCTGGAGGCTGGTGCTGGTGATACGCTGATACTAAGCTCCTTGTCACCGAGGAAGATTGTTGCTTCCTTGCCACACTGCCAGCCCAGTTGTGCAACAATTCTCTCACAGTATTTGAGGCTAATAAGTTTCCTTGGCACTATCCAGTCGCTTTGTCTTCCTTCCCCTCTGTTTGCGTGATTAGTGATCGTTCCCTGGTTATACCATCTTGGAGTTCAATGAAGAACTTTCCCTGGGGGACATTAGCTCATGGCAGCAGAACTTGGCTCTGAGGTTCCTCTGCGCCCAGAGAGACTATGGGCCAGCTCAGCCTTCCAGGCCAATAAGTATGGGACCTACTTAAAGCCTTTCTTAGTGGAACTCCTCCTTGTCCATTACCTGCTACCCCCTCAGTGTTCACAACCCCTTGGAAAACTTCTAGCATGTTCCCATCTTCTATCTTTGGAACAATGGCTCCTTGGCTCTGTAGGTTCACATGAAACCTTCCATTCCTAAAGCTTGTGGATTGTTCCAAGAAACAACATCTCTTCCACAGCCAAAATCTCCTTTATATGGAGACAGGCTGCCCTGTCATCTGTTCCAAGATCAAGGGCAAGTTTTCCATTGACACTCCAAGTCTTAGTTTGAAGGTCTGGATACTAGCATGCTGAGCAGGGTGCTTCCCTGGAAGAACCACAGATTCTTCTTGGGAGTAAAAAACCTTAAATTCAAAAAGCCAGCACTTTGAAATGAAAACTGTGTTTTATAGCGGTCCCTTGGAAAAGTGGTGCCTCTTATCAGTCACCCTTATACCAGAGCCAAGCCACGTCAAAGAGTGAGAGGGCTACCACGTCAGTTGAAGAAATCTGTATGCTTTTTCACAGAATGCTACAAACCGAACCTTTCCTGCCCCCCTCCCCCCGCCCTCCGATGCAGTTTCCTGCCAAAAGCTGCAAAATTACTTTGCAGAATTTTAAAAAAGCATCACTACTCCAAATTCTGGGCCCTGGCTTGTATTTTCCCTTAACATGTTCCACACTCACTGTCTTTGTCCTGTTTAGTTTGGAAATGTTTCAATACTATCCCACCTTTGCTTCCAGACTCACTGCTGGTTATGTTCCATAAATACATGACACTGGAAATGCCTTGAATGATGAAAGAAAATTTGTCCCATTTACCTTAAAAGTCTCTTCTCACAGAAGGAATGTCTTGTAGCCCAGGTCCAGCTGTTGGTTGCTAGGGATTTATTTAATTTCTTTCAAAACTGGATAATTAATAGTCAGAGTTAATCCTTGTTTATCTTTGCCACAGATTTTTTTAGTTGATTGTTCTGGCTCACTAATAGTGAATGGGTCATAGAAGAGGGCTGCCTGTTGACTGACAGCTCAATGTGCTTATGTCTAGACTTGCTGTTTATGATGAGAGAAATTCCCAAATAATGGGGACAAAATTCCCATTTCACTCTAGTGAGTATAGAGTCCATTTACATCCAGGGTCCAGGATCATAAATATGAAGGGGGACCTGGGGACAAACTCCCTATAAAATAGCTTAACAGATATGTGGGTGGTTTCTAAGTGAAGTTGGTGCAATATTAGTGCATATAGAGCCTGCTGTGATGTTGAGTGTTTGCCGGAGGGAGGGAGGTGTTTTTAAAATCCCCATTTGTAATCCTACACACTGGAAACACACAGTGTGCTTGCATTTCAAAAGCCCATCAGTCACCCAGGGAACTGTCTGCTCTAAATAAACCCTTCAAGGATGATGAATGATAAAACATGCAGAATTTTAACTCTCGTATTTGGGTCATATTTATTCTATTCTTACAGATGGATCCAGCTTCCAAGACTGGAAGAACTCATGGAAGTATGATTAAGGATGAAAAATGTGAACAGTTTAGCCTAATAATGACTGAACTTGTTTAGGTTTGTAAATTAGTGACCTGATTTCCAAAAAATGCTTAACACTCTTCAGTTGCCAATTTTTAAAAACCTTCACTTCAGTCAATATACCTAATGGTTTTAAATTAAAATTTTCACATTGAGACCCAAATGTAACAAATGCAATAACATCTTTCTCAGGCTGCATTCAGCTGAGACAGCAGCAGAAAGGGTTAAAATGAGCTGTACCTGTTCACCTCACTGGATTAGAGCAGTGACTTTCAAACTTTTTTTCCTCGGGAACCAGTTAAAAAAAATCAGTTATGTCTGTGACCCCCAACAATTATATCTTTCAGCAATGCATTCCAGTCTTGCTGCAGTGACAGCAGAGAGCTCCACGACTCAGTACCTGAGGGTCTGTAACTCAGTAGTGGGTCCTGACCCTTGGTTTGAAAACCACTGGATTAGAGGGCTCCATTAACTGTGTGTCTGATGATAAAACTGTGCAGGGGAAAAAAGTGATAAGTATGTTATGAAGAACTGCACAGTCTGCTGTATGGCATCTCACTTTATTTACTTGTTTTGATGTCTCAAGTGGGAGGAGCCTGGGAGACTGCTAATATTTTTATTCCAATATGACCGCTGCCATCAACATTTCCATTATTGCTACTGCGCATGTGATAAGACTCCAGATGTCCAGTACGTATTATATGTTGTGCTTGGTGCTGTTTTAAGCGTAGCAGAAGATGGTGTGTCTGCTCCATGGAGCTTACCCGTCTATATTAGACAGACATCTTCCTTCAGAGCATTTTCCCAGCCTGCATGAGACATTAAATTCCTTTGGAATAAGCGCCATAATTATGCATGAGGTTTTAACCACCAAATTCTATCTTAAGAAAGTCAACAACAAATATCTTTTTAAACAATTGATGTTTCCCAGTGTAAACTAGACCTCATTTGAAATCAATTCAACAGTTGAAAACCTTTTGAAAGTGTTTTTTAAACAAATGTGTGTGGTTTTTTTTCCTCACTTCCCTACTGCAGAACAAAAATATATTTAAAATATGTTAATCACATTAACTCCCTGGGTTTGTTTATGCTCTGATTGAGCTGGCTGATTTGAAGAGGCTTTCTTTGACATTCTTTTCAGACAGATTCTGTTTCTTCTGGTCTGATGTATATTTGATGTCTCTTATTTTCTCCCTCTCAGCCTGGAACAGCCTATGGGTACTGAAGGATGCAAGATCTGGTTGTGTTTCATGGGAAATCAACACTGAACTAACATCTGGGTTTCATGAAACCATCACCAACTTAACTATTTTCCATTTCTTTGCTCTGAATGCATTTTGCTTAGATCAGGAAGGTATGTAGGATAGGGAGCAGAACTCATTCCCTACTGCCACAAGGAAGTTTAGTCTACTCTGATCTGTGATCAGCTGGCTGCTGCTCCATTGGATGATCAAGCTGGAATCTGGCAGCTTGCAAAAGGGAAAAGACAAACTGGAAGGGAGCTCTCAGGGTTCATGTTGTCATGGATTGGGTTGAAAAAGATTTTTCCTATCATGGTGCCAGCCAGGTGGAGGTAGAGTGAAAGGGGTGTGTTCATTCACTCATTCAAGGGAGGAGATGAGCTTATCAGGAGTAGATACCTGCACAAACATGATGAGGCAAACAGAAAATAAAAGGCAGACTGCCATAACGTGAGTCAGACCAGCTGTACTATGCACTTTAAAGTACTCTGCTGAGAACGGAGAGGCAGGCTGTTTTGTACTGTTGATATGTACATAACGCAAAAAACTTTCATTTACAGTTAAGAGTAATTCCCAGTGAAACTAATGGTAGTCTTTTCTTTCACTTTACTGGGAGTTGGACTGGCCCTTGTATACTTTTTTAGAATTGTGCATTTGAGTAATGTGTGTACATAGTTTGTTGTCAAGCGTACAGTTTGATGCTTCGTTCCGACATGAATAGCTCCTGCTTTAATGTAGTGGGTGTACTTTTATGAACTGGTATGGTTTATCTATAATCTATGATCTCATAGCAGCCTCGTCACTAGCTGTGTTTATTATAATAATAGTACAAGATAATTTTTCTCCATAAGAAAAGATTGCTACAAGTTTATATCCTACTCTGATGGATGCCATAGAGAATCCTGAAAATTATATTTACACAGACTTGAATTGTTAAACGGTCCTTGATTTTCCTGAATTGTATAAGGTACTGTATGAAAAGTCAAATTTTCTATAACTTCACTATGAATAAGAACAAGTTATTAATGTTTTTATGTACTGCTCTGAGAGAAAGTTGTGTGGCAAGTAGTGGTTGTTTTGCTGATGCTCTGTAGCAATTTGTTACAGAGCAGAATTAAAGAAGCTGGGCTGCTCCTCACTGAGAACAGGGTCAAATCAAGGGTCTTGGAGGGCCAGGGCTGCCCACTTTTTACCCCCCTCCCCCCATGGTAGCACCCAGCCAGTGGGACAGGGGAGCTGGGCAAAGGGGAGGTGTTGGGGCCCATGGCCCAGCCAGTGCTGGGTGGCTGGGGGGTGTTGGGGCCCGGGGGCCAGTCATCACTAGGGGGCCTAGGGCCCTCAGGCCAGAGGCCATGCCCTGCAGTGCTCCTGCCCCATCCCTGATTCGTCTGTCCCGGACCTGCTGGAGGCAGCAGACCAGCCGGCTGGGGCTGGGTGGGTGGCCTGCCAGTGAGTGGCAGCAGCACGCCACTCAGGCCTGCCAGTAGTGGGGGCTGAATTTTTGTGTTGCAAAAGGACTCCCCTTTAGCTTGGGGCCCCAGACTGCAGCACCTAAAACCCCTACATTAACCCAGCTCTGACTGAGAATAGTTTCCTTTTCATGGACTCTGCATGCTATTTGTGTGTTGAGCTTGGTGTTGATTGTTCTGTTCTAAACACTTGTGTCTTTGCAGGATTGGCACTTAGACTGTGAAGCACTTGAACATCTACCGGTGAAAAGCTCTGTATAAGAGTTAGGTATTGTTATTGTTTTAGTTAGAAAGTGACCTCTGTGTTTTACTGCTTGTGGATTCAATATGCCTGCTCTGTTTGAGTGTCAGAAATCTTCTAGAAGGCAGTATCCATTTCAGCCAATCCCCTCTCCTTGTCCCTCCCCAGGGCAAGGTTTGGAGAGTGTAAAAGGAGTGGTCTCATGGTTGCCCTTCCATTGCTTATGAACAGTAGCCGCTGCAATAAGTTCAGAGCTCATTCAGTCACCTTGATGCTTCCCTCAGTATCTTGCTCCCTCCCCCCCACACACTTTGGGGGCTGCTTTTGTTAGCTGGTTGTTGAAGCGCTGTGGTGAGTCAGGCTATGTACACACTACAGACTTGTCCTGCAATAAAGTTGTTGCAGGACAAGCAAGCATTATAACTATAACGCTTTCCCCCATCCACACGGCAGTTGTTGTAAAGAAAAGAAGTGTTCACATGCTCCTTTGAATTTTCGTTACAAGGAGCAGTATCAGTACAAGGCAGCTATCCCACCATGCACTGCCGCAGCCAGCCTTTGGGCTGGCAGCAGGGCTGCTTCCACCCCCTCATCCCCCACAGGGCTATAGGGCAGCCCAGGGGGTTCCCTGGGGCTGCCCTGCCCTGCCCTGCTGGAGCCCCACTGGGCGGGGGGGGGGGCTGTTCCCTCGAGAGCAGGGCTCAAGCCACAAGCGGCAGTGGAAACCCAGCCCTGGGGAAGCTCTGTGGCAGTGGGCTTTCCCAGGGCCAGGGCTCCAAAGCCGCCGGCGGTTTGAGCCCCGCTCCCACGGGACTTCCCCGGGGCTGTGCTCTTGGCGGCTGGAGCCCCCGCTGCCCTGGGGAACCAAGCGGGAGCCTCAAGCACGGGCGGCTTCAGTCCCACTGCCTGTCGCCCACACTTGGGGGCTCCCACGTGGGAGCCGCCAGCCTGGGTGGCCAGTTCCCAGGAGCCATCAGGGTTCCTGGTGGCTCCTGCAGCAGCGGAACTCCTGTGGCAGGAGCTCCTACTTGTCAATTTCACTGCTCTGCTAAAGCAGTGAAATTGACAAGTTTGACAGCTCCGGTGTCCCAGAGTGTCCTCCATTGTCACTCTGGAACATTTCTGGAGACTGTCAATTGCGAAAAGAGTGTACACACTGGCTCTGTTCCGCGGTAAACCTAACTACGCTCATTTATGTGGTTTACCTGTTGTGCGGCAAGAGGGCTGTTGCCGCGCAAAGAGCAACATTGTAGTGTGTATGCTCTCAGCCTTATCACGAGGTAAAGCTCCTTACCGTGCGATAAGGCTGTAGTGTGTACACGCCTTCAGTTAATTAGAAAACTTTCCTTTTTAAAAGAAAGAAATGAGAGAAGAAAGGAAAGGATGCCTGTATGTCTTGGCTATTGTGTGTAGACAGACCTGCAGAGAGTGAGTAGGCAGCCTCAAACTCTTCTTAACAGGGGAGGCTTTCCAAGCCTGGTACTGTGGAAATCCAGCAATCTGCTCTGGAGATCTGCTCACCAAAGTGGTGCTATGCCTGGCTTAATTGTCATCTAAGATCTCATCCCATTGACTGAGTGAGTGCACTGTCAAGTATCTGGTGTTCTTGACTAGAGACTGAAGAACCACTTGCTACTTTGTAGTCCTCATGAGAGCTTTGTTGTGAGGCGAAGTTTAAAGTTCTTTGCTTTATTTTATTCCAGGCAGGTTCTTATACCACACTTGTTGCCATAATGTCTGGGTCCCTTCCAGTTGTGTATGAAATGATGTAACTGACATCTGTTGTGTGTGGTTCATTCTCTCACTTGTCCTTTCCTCAAGTGGGGATGTGTGCTCAGCAAAATGTTTTGTTTCCTTTTGGTTGCTGATCACTGAGAATGTTCCAGTCTACCAATCTGCGTGTGTCAGCTGGGTGTTTGCATTGTCAAAATTGCTTTTGTAACCTCTGTAATTTCCATATGTTTAATGTGTGGGGGAGCCGAAGTTCTATAGCAGTGTTTCATGAAACTGCACTTAGCAAGCTTACCTGTAACTGAGTGGAGTTTTTTTACTTTGGAATTTCTTTTGTTTCTTATAAAGCTGTGCTTTATTATGTTGCCGTATTTATTCCACTGCTTCAAGCGAGAAGATCTAGGAAGCAGCTGGCAACAGCCTATGTGTTGTTTCACACTTTCCTTTTCTGGATGTGCAAAGATTTTACTGGAGATGATGTAATTATTTTGCTGGTTCTCTGGTTGCACTCCCGAGTGAGCCCCAACTCTCCAGCTTCTGAGAATCTTCATTCTTCAATCTTCATTGGTTCCCCAGACAACTCCAGCTCCACCAGCCCTTTTCTCTGCTTCCCTGTGTGCTCTATCTTGAGTTCACCCTCTTCACACAGCAGAGGTCTTCAGGAACGGAGCTATGCTCCCTTGGACCTTACTAACTCTGCAAGCTGCCAAAGGTGACTGAACTTCAGAACTCGGAGCCTCCACCTCTTCCTGATCTCCTTCCAATCCTTCACTCCAGCTCAGACTCGGGGATCCTCCATGACCCAGCTCAACTATGCCATTCCTAGCAGTTCTGAAATGCAGGTGAGTGCCTAGCATTTAAAATTTTAAGTGCTAATTGTTTAGTAATGAAAACTTTAATTGTGGGATATTTAATCTTTAATCACTAGACAGCTGACAGAAACCCAGACGATAACAAAGAAGTTGTTGTGATAATTTCTTCTTCAGTCCATAACAATTTATAAGAATGTTAGCCTTTGCTTGCGTCAGTGCAAATGTTTGTCTGTGACCTCTGGAATACATACTGTGCTGAAATGCCTGGATCAATAAATCATGAGGAATACTTTTCAAACACAAGTAGGTTTATTGGCTAACAACTTAAGCCCATACTCTTAAACTTTTTTAAAATATCTCTAGAAAAATTATATTCCTCATCTATTTCAAACATGTCAATCTGCAAACAAATTGGCTGTTGAAGACACAAGTTACAGGAGAGTTGCAAAAGAGGCTTGTAAAGAAAAATCACTATGGAATCACAGTCAATTCCTCCATAATAACAGCACTGTAAAGGTTCATGACACCATACAAAGTGTCAAACAAACAGATGGGGAGGCCATCATGTGTGTACAGCATGCCATGTCTGTGTAGCGAGTGGGAAATTCCACAGGTTTTCCTGGATGGTCCTCCTAAGGAAGCTAGGGAGGGATTGTTTTCCTTGAGAAATGACCAAGGAGTTCAACTGTCCAGACCCATGGCTCCTGAAGCCATCATTGGAGGCCAGGGTGATCTGTGCAGAAGTCCCATACCACTGCACCCTATTCCAGCTCCCTGATAATACAACTTTTATAAGTGCCTAACTCAGGTAGAGAAAACCTAATGTGATTGAGTAGCATTCCTTCCCTCTCCCTGTCCCAACTCCTCCTCCTCGTTCCCAGAGAGAACCCCATAAAAGGAGTTGAGCACAGTCAGCAGAAAGGCAGAACATCTATTTATAGGCTTTCTTATGTTGCAATGCTCCCATTACCATCATCTCTAGGTGCCTTGAACTTTTAATTCTCCCCTCCTGTGCCCCCACCTCCAGATCTGCCTAGTTCTCATCCTCCATCCAAGGAGACAAGGAAAATTTGAAGGAGAATCCTAGCCCCTAATCACCAATGTTCTAAAGCAGTGGCTCTCAACATTTCCAGACTACTGCACCCCTTTCAGGAGTCTGATTGTCTTGTGTACCCCAAGTTTCACCTCACTTAAAAACTACTTGTTTACAAAATCAGACATAAAAATAAGATCATAAAAATGGCCATAACTGGATCTGACCAATGGTCCATCTAGCCCGGTATCCTGTCTTCCAACAGTGGCCAATGCCAGGTACTTCAACTAGAATAGGTAATCAAATTATCCATCCCATTGGCCAATCCCAGCTTCTGGCAAACAGCAATCCTTCCCTATTCTGGCTCATAGCTATTGACGGACCTATCCTCCATGAATGCACCTAGTTCTTTTTTTGAATCCCATTATAGTCCTGGCCCTCACAGCATCGTCTAGCATGGAGTTCCACAGGTTGACTGTGTGTTTTATGAAGAAATACTTGATTTTGTTCTTTTAAACCTGCTGGCTATTGATTTCATTTGGTGACCCCTCCCCCCCAATTTTTGTGTTTTGAGAAGGAATAAATAACACTTCCTTATTTACTTTCTCCATACCAGTTATGATTTTATAGACCTATATCATACCCCCCTTACTCATCTCTTCTCAGGCTGAAAAGTCCCAGTCTTATTAATCTATCCTCATTTGGAAACCTTTCCATATCCTTAATCATTTTAATTACCCTTTTCTGTACCTTTTCAAGTTCCAATATACCATTTTTGAGGTGTGGCAACCAGATCGGCATGCAGTATTCAAGATGTGGGTGTACCAGGGATTTATAAAGAAGCAATAAGGTATTTTCTGACTTATCTATCCATTTCCTAATGACTATCAACATTCTGTTAACTTTTTTGACTGCTGTTGCATATTGAGTGTCACAGCATGTTTACTGAAAATGTGTACTTTCTCATTTTTACCATATAATTATAAAATAAATCAATTGGAGTATAAATATTGTACTTGCATTTCAGCATAGAGTAATATAAACAAGTAATTGTTTGTATAAAATTTTAATTTGTGCTGACTCTGCTAGGGCTTTTTATATAGCCTGTTGTAAAACTAGGCAAATGTCTATGTGAGTTGACAGAGATGAGGATGGGAAGGGTTAAATTTGGATTGACCCATAGTAGCTGTAGCACTAAGGGGAGGAATTTCTGCCTGATTACTAATATTAAAATGAAAAGGAAGAAACAAATGCATCAGGAAAGGGTAGACCAGCAAGAAAAGAACTGTCAGGCCCATGCATGCTGATAAGGGAAACAGAGCAGAAGAAGTGGAAAGGGCACTGCTAGCAAAAGAAATAGGTGGGGCTGGGAGCCAGGGCATGTTTCTTTTAAAAAAAAATTGCAGATGTTTTATTTAAAACTGTTTGGGTGATTAACAACCTACAGCACAAATAACATCCTGGTCATGTGACATTACAAAGCATTTTTTAAACTATATATTTTTTCTGAAAGACACAATTTTGTAAGAACTAGCTTGATTGTTGATTTGTCACCAATAGTTTAGAGTATATAACTTTTTTGTATAAGCAAGTTTTATTAGGGCTGTGATTATTTTAAAATGTTACTAGAAAAATAATGCCTCACATTTTTAGTCAAAATTTGTAGCCTACCATTGAGTAAAGCATTTAAGATTTTGAAGGATGTACACAGTCACTTGATCTAGTCCCACTCTCATGTTATACAATATTATGAGGCACATAAGTTTGAAACTAATAAAAAATGATAGTTTGCCATTCTACAACATTGTCCATCAAAGAATCTCAAAAAGTGGAAAAGTGGATCAGAACAAGTGGTAAGGATGCTTATCTTTTTATTTTATTAATAGTAATAATGTCTTAAGGCCTCAGTGTTTGCCTCCTTCCTGCAGTTTCTTTCCTAATGGCCATCATCATCATGACTGGGGGACAAGGAATGCCACCTGGGTCCTAGTGATGCCAAAGGGAATGTCCCCTGGACAGTTCTGGGTCTGGAGGGTTCAGGAAATAAGAAAATGATGGGACCCATTTAACCCCCTCTTTTCTCTACAGCTGATCTATAAGCCTTATAAAAAAAATTCCAAAATTAAAATTGTCTGTGCAACCTTAATTCACCCTCCTTGCATGTATGCATTATGATAGGTTTTTTTTTTTAACATGACTCCCTGCCTTATTCAGTGCACAGAATGGATGATGCTTACTAAAAGATGGTTCTCAAAATATTTTGCTTTCTCCTCATTCTCTGCATGGCCCCAGATTTATTTATCACAATCTATTCAAATCCTGCTCTGAATATAGAATTATTAATTTCTATGGGCTTTTCTATAGCACTCCTTAATTCTGACATTTCTTAACTTTTGAGGGGTTGATTTTGCATCCTTCATGTTGTTTTAATGATTTGTTTTGGGGTATTTGATTAGGCTTTTAGAAAAAGCAAACTGGGGTGGGGTGTGGGGGAATTCCATCATGTGGCATCCTACGACACCTATAGGATCATCAACAGGATTGGAACTTTCAGATCCACCAGACACGTACAATATGAGTTAATGGAGTAACTGATAGCAGTAGTAGGTTGTCATCCTCATTTTCTACAGGGAACCAGCATTAGAGAGGGACGAGAGACATAAGCAGTTGGTTTCACAGCTGTTTGCTGACAGCACAGGAATGATAAGGCTCAGGAATCTTGGATTCCATTCCAGGCTTTGTAGGGAAGTGTGTTCTAGTAGGCAGGACACAGACTTTGCCCATTCCCTTCCCTCACCCCATCTGTCTCCATCAACTTTTCCCTAACCTAGTGCAGTCTCTTCCCCACCCTTAGCTCATCCCAGTCCCCTTCTTCCCACACAACTAGTGTATCTCTTTTCCTCTGCCTTTTTCCCCCTCAATCTCTCTGCTCGGCAAATCCTAGTCTCACCTCTTCAGACTCTGTCAAAGTTTACCTCTTTCCCCACTTCCTTATCTCTCCAGTCTCTTAGCTCTTGGATCTTTGGCATTCCAAGGGTCCCAGAAATGACTGAGTTGTTTTGGTTGAATTCTTCCAAAGAGGTGCCTAAAGCAGATAACCAGCATGGAAAATTTAAGCCCAAAGGGTAAATGCTGACAACGTTAAAAGCAACTGAAAACTGAGTATTATAATGGGAAGTGTCAGGCAGCCTTAACAAGAGTAATTCTACCATTTGTGTCCCTTATAGGCTTTTTAAAAGGTAAATTATACCTCAGTTAAACTTCAAGAAACATGTTTTCCAGCAGGCAGGGCTGGGGTAAAAGGATTTAGTTATACAATAAGCTCCTGTAGCAGTCAGATGATCCCAGCATCTGGTGTCTTCTATGCCTCTTGGTATGCCATGCTGTTTCAGTGTGAGAAAGCACTATCTTTCCCCAGGTAAAGGAGGGAATACCCCCGTGCTTGTATCTATACCCATGGCTCAGTGGCGGTATGATGGCAATTTGGATCAAATTATATATGCAAGAAACTTAAAAGGGTATAGGCTATAGTCGTGGGAGGTGTCACTGACATTACAGCAGGCTAGTGATCCTTTATTTCTAAATTAAAATAATTCAAAGATTGATGGGGGGGGGGGAGTTGGGTTTAGGTGCATGTGCACCTGAGCTGAGGACTGGCTGCTACAGGTGACTCCTGGTCCCTGCTAACATCTGTGCCCCTCTGTCCTTTGGGCTTGTTTTACCTGGGGCCATATGGCTATGAACTAAAGCTATGAATTTAAAGCACTTTCTTGACCCCAATCCTGTGGGGACACTCATGCAAATTTAACAGGCCTTAATTTGGGTCAGCTAATGTTAAAATAACATCTCCTAACCCAGATTATCCTCTTCCCCTGATGTGGACCCGCCCTAATTTGTAGGGGAGGGGCCTAGAGAGGCCTTTTGCTCCGCCCCAGCAGGCCAGGCATTACCCCGCCCCTCCAGCGGGCCCGCCTGCCTGCTCTCCCCGGCCTCCTCAGACAGACGCTGGATAATGAGGAGGAGTTCAGAGCGGGTCGGGGCGGAGGCAGTTAAATGGCGCAGGCGCCTATTGGCTGCCAGGGCAGAGCTGTAGGATTGGGCAGAGGGCGACGAGGCGGCCCCATTGGCTAGGGTGTCAAAGGAGCTGCCGTAGGGGGGAAGCCCGTCTAGTTCTTTCGGCTAGGGAGCGGGAAAGGTGCGGCCCCATTGGTTGGCAGAGGCGGATGTGGCGGCCTCATTGGCCGCGCGGCGCCTGTGGCGTCAGCATGTTGGGTGGGCGGGGCCGCGCGGCGAGGGCAGTTGGCAACGTTGGCGCGAGCGCCGCCGGGTGGGGTGAGTGGTGTTGCGGCGGCGGGGGCCGGCCGGCCGGGGGCCCCTCAGAGGCGGCGCGCGGCGTCGGGAGCGTGAGGCTCGGCGCCGGCCCCTTCGGCCTGGGCGCTCCGGGGAACGGCGGCCGCTGCCCTCCGCTGCAGTGGGCAGAGCTGCCTGCGTGGCTCGGCGGGGACGGGCCGCCCTTCCCTTCCTGGTACGCCCCTTTCCTGCGGCGCCGGCGCTTCGGGTAGGTGAAGGGGCAGCGGCCCTCTGCCCGTGCGGTGCCAGGGCCCCAGCACTTGGCACGCTGCGGTGTTGGGCCAGAGGCAAGGCGCCCGTCTCCCGGCCAGCTGAAGGGTCCGCCAGGGCGACTGGACTGAACGGCCTTGGAAGGCTTGAAGCGGCTGTAGAGGGTTTGGCTGAGTGGTGTGGTGGGATCGTTAGCGGAGCTTCCCCTGTGCTGGTCTGAGCCTTCCCCAAGCACAGCCGGTCAGTCGGATAATAAGAACTTGCTCCTCCTCCTCTTGACTTTGGAAGATACCTGACTCCTGAGTAATATTCCGGGCCTTTGTGGCCCCGTTTGTCTTCTGCATTTCAGAGCGCTTCACAGATGACAATTAAATTTTTATTCCCTTGCGAATTAGAAAAATGTTAGCCCCCTTTTGTAGATAGGAAAACTGAGGCACAGAATGGTTGAGTGACTTGTCCAAGGTCACACCAGCAGTCAGTGGCAAGCACCCCTGAATCCTGACTTAAAGTTCTTTCCCGTAAACATTAGACTCTACTTTTTAATGGTTGGGACCAACTCAGTGGCTGAAGGGTGACGGACAAAGGTTCCCTCACTCTCTGCTGTCATCTTCAGTAAGAAGAGGTTCTTTGATTGCTTTCGTATACTCCAGCCATTTCTGACACAGGTCTCAAATTCTAATACCTTACAACGAAGGTTATAGCCTGCTTGCTGTATGGGTAAAACCTGCACAGTAAGACCCCACCACCAACAGGAAAACAGTCTTAAATTTTCATTTTACTTAATGGTTATCTCTAAAGTATTCAGTGCAGTTCAGTCTCTATTGGCTGACTTTTCAGGTCTCATCAGTGATCAGTCAAGACATTTTTCGCTGTGTCTTACAACAAATCAGAATAATTTTCTGCTGTCTTACTTTACCTCCACTATACTAGGCCTTTGCAGTTAGAGCTTTAAAAGGTCTATCCTATGTAATTAGAAAACTTTGCCTTTTTGGTAAATTGGTCTCACTTGAAATAGCCATTCTGGTTAGGGGAAAGTTTGGAGGTAAAACCTGTGATTGAGCCAAATGTCTGTTATCTAATGTTGAAAAAAAGACAAGTTTTGCCACTCAGCATAAATGTTAAATGTGGCTGTCATAAGAGGCATGGATTCAAACTGCCTTTTTTAATTTAAGTGAACTTGGCTCAACATAGAAGGCCGGATCCTTGCCTGATAAGAGTCACAGAAGTTAGTGTGACTGCTAATTAATGATAGCAGGGCCTGTGGCCCTGAAAAATTAGTACTTTGGTGTGTGTGAGTAAACAGGCAAATTACAGGAATCTAGTTCCCCATCCTGCAATGAGTTCCACATGAGTAGATCCTGCATAGAGCTCCCAGCAGAACAAGGCCTCAGTCTTGCAGTATAGTTTGTATGAAAATTATGCCCCATATCTATTTAATGTGTCCTGAAATGAGATCTGCTTACCTAACTGAGAAAACAAGATTGGTTTCCACATTCAAGCCAAAGCCCGCAGAAAGCAAGGTAGAATTTGACGTGTCTTGCTTGTTGGCAGCAAAGTTGGCAGCTAAGAGATTCTGGGGTCAGCTCTGCTGCTGGTCTGTAGATGTCCTGATTACCTTCAGCTTCTGTTGAGCTCCATGGAAATGGGGCGGGCTCATCACCTGAAAGGATTGGGTCTATTACTACTTAATATCACAGATGGATTTTCAGATCTCAGTTTAACTAATTACTTCTTTGCTTAAAGCTCCACCTGTAGTAGCAAGAACAAGAGCTCTAGTGCAGTGGTTCCGAACCTTTTCTCGGCCATGGCGCACCTTGATACCTTCACATTTTTTTGAGGCACACTGCCATTTAAAAAAAAAAAAAGCTCATGAATATTCAGATTAACTCAAATTAATTTATGAATATTCATGAACCACAGCACACTGGTTGGAAAATGCTATGTGGGGTGGTAAGGGTAGCAAGGCAGAGATGGCAAGTGAGGGGAGGAGAGGTCAGGAGTCATTATGTGGAGTGGCAGGAGAGAGTTTGGGGAGCAGAGCAGGGCAGGGGTGGTAAAAGAGGGCAAGGGTAGACATGTGGGGAGCAGGGCAAGGGTGGCAGCAGAGGAGAGGAGAACAGGAGTGGCTATGGGGGTAGCAGGGGGAACCTGGGGAGTGGGAGGGCAGGGCAGAGGAGCATGGCACAGCACTTCCTGCTCTCCAGCAGCTCCCTGCCACCCATGGCAGACCCTCACCCCACAGAGGCTCCTTCCCCAAGCTCCCTGTGATGATGGACCCAGCCCTCCAGCCCCACCTTGGCCCATCAACCCTATCCCACCCCTGCCAGGGGCCCCCATCAATCTTCCCACCCATGGGTGGATTTTTAAGCTGCCCCTGCAGGAGGCAGCTACAAAAATCCACCCCTGCCCCTCCCCAGGGCCAGATCCAGCCACCTCCAGCAGCTCCGGGACCCCAGCTGTGGCCTGGAATACTGTGTCCAGTTTTGGGCTCCCCACTACAGAAAGGACGTGGACAAATTAGAAAGAGTCCAGCGGAGGGCAACAAAAATGATTAGGGGTTGGGGCACATGACTTATGAGGAGAGACTGAAGGAACTCGGCTTATATAGTCTATGGAAGAGAAGACTGAGGGGAGATTTGATAGCAGCCTTCAACTACTTGAAGGGTTGCTCCAAAGAGGAGGGAGCTAGGCTGTTCTCGAGGGTAACAGAGGACAGAACAAGGAGCAATGGTTTCAAATTACAGCTGGGGAGGTCAAGGTTGGACATTAGGAAAAACTTTCTCACTAGGAGGGTGGTGAAGCATTGGAATGGGCTGTCTAGGGAGGTGGTAGATTCTCCATCTTTGGAGATCTTTAAGGCTCGGTTAGACAAAACCCTGGCTGGGATGATTTAGGGGGAGTGGTCCTGCTTTTTAGCAGGGGGTTGGACTAGATGACCTCGTGAGGTCTCTTCCAACCCTATGATTCTATGATCTTGCCGCTGCCAGCTGGCCTTGGTCCAGGCCGGGGCTAGATCCTGTGGCTGCCGTTGTTCCTGGAACCCTGGCTGGGACCAGGTGCTGCTGCAGCCCGTGTTGCTGGGGCAGACCAGATCGGGCTGCTGGGGATCCCAGGGCTGCCAGATCGGGCCACCACTGGTGGCTCCGGGAGCCCACAACCAGGGCTGGAATGGGGCCGCCACCAGATGGCAGCTCTCTGGATTCCTGGTTGGCCATTGCTGCCAGTGGCTCTGTTGATCCCTCTCCCCCTCCCCCCAGGGCCGGGCTGCACTGGACCGCCGCTGCTGCTGCAGGGGCTCCAGGGGCCCCCTGCCCCAGGCAGGATCGGGCCACCACTGCTGCTGCAGGTGGCTCTGGGGACCTTTGCCCACCCCATGCTCCCCCAGCCCCCCAATCCTAATGCCCCCCAAAACCCATTCACCCCTCTTCTCCAACCCACTCTTGCCTGCAACCAGCAGGACCCACCAAACTGCTTTTCCTGCCCTGCACACCCACATGGCTGGGCTGAGCAGGGCGGGAGGTTTAAAATGACCCCAGCTTTCTCGGATTCTTGTGGCACACTTAAGGAGGTGCTGTGGCACACCAGTTGGGAACTACTGCTCTAGTGTGTTGTTTTGTTTTTTTTTAAAAATGCTGGCGGTTACTGACATTTTTACCTTCATGTGAGATTTCCATGACAAAGTGACTTCCCAGTACTTTGTCTGTGCTCAGGCTCTCATTGCTTCTTCCATAGGTGGACGATGCAGTGCAAAGTGTTTCTTAGGAAAAAAAATCTAGGATAGGCCCAGCCTCAGAGAACCATCTGTATGGCTTTACAGGGGAGGTTGTTAGACTAATGGAGCAGGGGAGACACTGTACCAGGCCAATAAACTTGTAGGAAGCCTTAAGACTAGATCAGTGGTTTTCAATCTTTTTTTCTTGGGACCCAGTTGAAAAAAATTGTTTATGCACACAACACAACAATTACAATGCATTCCAGTCTTTTGGTGGTGGTAGCAGGACGCTCCATGAATCAGTACCTGAGGGACTGCAACCCAGTACTACAGTGGTCCCCAACTGGTTGATTGTGATGGACTCCTGAATTGCAGTTGCCATTAAAACCTATGAGTGGTGCACCATTTGCTGGCGAAAGGTTGGAGACCTCTGCAGTACTGGGTTGTGACCCATAGTTTGAAAACCACTGCCCTAGATGACCAGGGTACTACAGAACAATCATCAGATAATGAAACAGGGATTGTAACAATGTTTCTGCAAAGTCCAAGATAATGTGTTTGGAAGTATGGCAATGGAAGAATTCAATGCTGACAAGGTCTATATAGGGAGAAAAAGGCCAAGCTATTAAGGAATCTTCCAGAATGGAATGGGGGGCATACCAGTAGAACTTGGTGTCAAGGCTGAAATAAATAGCACTGAAAATTTTATTTAGCTCACACACCACATGGACTTCCCCCCTGTCTTTACTATATTGATCTTTACATTCTTTTTCATAGGATGTTGTTTATACAAGAAACTATGAGCATTTAGTAGTATTGTAGTATTTAGGATAACCAGAAATACAACTCAGTTTGAAAAAGAGCTGTATAAGTTAATGGAGGATAAGTTCATCAATGGATGTTTTCTAAGATGATCAGGGATGCAGCCCTGTGTTTGGGTCTACCAGAAGCTGGGAGAGGAAGATAGGTGGATCATTTCATAATAGCCCTCTTTGGTACACTCCCCTTGTCTCTCTGGTATTGGTCACTGTCAGAAATAGGCTATTAAGCAAGATGAACCATGGTCTGAGTAAGCATGACAGCTCTTAGATTTTTATGCTCTTAAGAGGAGACAAAAGTCCATTGAAGCATGCACCTGAGCACATATAGAAAGTTATAAGATGCATTTATTCCCAGGCTTTTTTTCGTTTGACTGAGCTAGGAAGTTCTGGATACAGATCTGACTGACAAGGGTCTTCCTTTTATCTTACTGTTCCTCTTATTTGAAAATCCTGATGACCCAGTGAAAGCTAGTAAAGTGTATTCAGGCAACATTGTGACAGGCACCTTATCAGGTAATTTTGATTCTTTGGGTGCTTGCTCATGTCCATGGTGAATTAGGTGTGTGTGCGGGCACCATATGCACTAGTGTTAGAAACTTTTCCCTTGGTGGTACCTGTAGGGCCAGCTCTCGCACCCTCAACAGCATCACACACATGCACTTGTATATAGGGTGCTGCTGGCCTGCCTCCTCCCACCCCCCCACCTCTCAGTTGCTTATTGCCTGTGACAATGCTGGGAATACTCTCTTGCTTTCACAGGCATTAGTAATCCTAGTGGTTTTCACTTGGTTTGTTTTGTTATTGGAGTTAATTTAGTGTATTTTAACTCTGGAGAGGTCCCCTGGGTTTGTACTTGGCGCTTCTTGCAAGAAGCCAGTGTTGCTGAATCACCCTCACCAGAGCTGCTTGAAGTGCTTGGGGAAAGCTCACATGAGAAAAGTACAAGATCTGTCCAATTTTCACCCATGAACCAAGAAAGACAGATGACAGACTCAAGGCCATTCTGATGGAATTGGCTTTTAGACCGGCATTGGAACCAGTATAATGGCTTTGACGAGGAACACATCCTTGGCACCAGCATCCTCCCAGCACCGCTCAACGTCCCAAGTGCTGAAAAAGCGACCAGAAAAGGCACATGTCAAAATAGGATGCTCACTGTCCCCAAAGTCAGCTCAGAAGAGTTCAGGAACTTTAATGAGATCCAAGTTGGGCCACTTTCCCCCACCAGACCTAAGAAAATTGAGTCCAGTGCTTATACCACTGCAAATTGCAGGGCATGGCAAAGGATCTCATAACCCCCAGGGAGTGAAAGACCTCTTGGCCATACCAGTGTTGCCTATACTGAAGGAAGGAGTGGCCTATGCACTGAGATGGACATCCCCTCGGGGGCCTGTCAAGGAAAAAGTTGGTGCTAGTACCTTCACAGTGCTCGCTGTCAATGAGTTACCATATGCCAGCGGTCACGAGGTCCTTGGTACCAATCCCTGGGACTGTACTGAGAAAGGTTGGGATCATGCTCTATTCACCAGACAGTAGTGTCGGTCCTGTAACACTGTCGTTCAATACGCCCTGGCACCAATTGACAACCTCTCAGAGCGGATTCCTGAAGCCCTGGCACTGCTTGTCAAATCCTTACAGGAAGCCTAAGGACAAGATACAGTTATGGGATACCCAACTTTTGGGCTCCCAGTACCGCTTCTTGACACCTGAGCATCAGTGTTCAAGAGGTGGTGCAGAGAAAAATGTGCAGTCAGTGCCCCCATGGTCATCCAGGAGCAATTTCATAGTTCCTTCAAAGGAACAGGCTCCCAGCCAACCAGCCTGGGTCCCCATGCTGCCGCAGATGGGGGTTTGGCCTCAGTGACAGTGGCTTGGCCTTTGGCTATTTTGGAAGCTGGGGTAGTTCCCAGAGACAGCAGTTCCACAGGCTCCTTGGTGCCACAGTCTTCAAGGGGCCTGGGTATGGAACTTAATTTAGATGTAGAGTCAGACCAGGAGAGGGTGCCCTCAATAAGACCATTGGAGACTGCCCCAGTTAGAAAAGAAGATCTCTTCTTCCTGCAGTTACCGGCTTCCTCTTCCTCCTCACTGCATGAGGCAGTAGGGTCACTGCTGCCCCATTAGATGACTTTAGAGTACACCAGGACCTGCTAAAGCACATAGCATCTAACTTGGGGATCAAGATAGATGAGCTTAAGGAACCAGTACACAAGCTCCTTGGCATCCTGGCATCAGCAGCCCCATCCGAGGTAACTCATGGTTCGTGAAAGAGTAATAAAATTGGCCAAGGCATCTTAGCATACCCTGCCTCTCTGCCCGCCACATCCAAATGAGCAGATCAAATCTACTGTGTGCTGGCCAAGGAGTTTGAATAACTCTATATCCACCTGTCTGAGGTTTATTGGTGATTGCAGCTGCCAATGAATGTGACAGACAGTGTCAAGTGGGTTCCACTCCTAAGAATAAAGCAGCCAAAAATTGAACCTATTTAGTCAAAAAATTTATTCAATGGCAGGTGTATAGCTGAGGGTATCCAACCAAGAGATGCTGTTGGGATGGTACTATTTTAACATCTGGCAGTCTGTAGAAAAGTTTATGAACTCCCTCTATGGCTGGAATTTGAGATAGTCCTGGAGAAGTGAAGAGCAATGGCTAGGTCCTCCCTGCAAGCAGCATTATATGCAGTGTATTCTGCGGTCAGGTCCATGGCCTCTGCAGTATCAGTGAGGAAAACATCCTGGCTCTAGTCGTCTGGTCACTCCACAGAAGTCAAACAGTCTATCCAGGACCTTCCTTTGATAGCACAGCACTGTTTGCTCACCAAACAGACTGGAGGTTACGTGGGATGAAGGACTCAAGAGCAATGCAACAGTCATTGGGTCTCTATATCCTGTCCTCCACCAGGAAGCATTTCAGACCCTACCAGTGGCAGTGGTTTGGAGGACAGCATCAGGGAGAGCCCTACAGAAAAAAGAATAAAGAGTTTAAACATTGCCAGGTTCACTCACCAGTCTCTTTCTCCCTATTGGGGGTCAAGCCACCACTCATCCAGTAACAAATGAAATTTTTGAAGATGTACCTGAGGATGACATACCAGCCATTGCCCAAGATTCAGACTCTCAAATTATTGTCTTCCCACCTGGCTGCTTTCCTCCCAACATCAGACCACTGAGTTCTAAGCACGATAGCTACCAGCTACAGCCTGCGGTACATTTCCCTTCCACCCCACTCCATTTTTCCCCATTCTTCTTCAGGCACACCTTTCATGAGCAACTCTTCAGGCAGGAGGTTCAGGCTCTCTTAAATGTGGGTTCAGTAGAAATGTTTCCTTGGGATCTGAGAGAAAGAGACTTTATTCCCTTTATTTTCTAATCCTGAAGACAAAGGGAGAGTTAAGACTCGTGTACCTACGGGACCTCAACAGATATTTCAAGAAGTTGAAGTAATTCATGGTCTCTTTGATGGCTGTCCCTTTCCTCTCTTGATCAGGTGACTGGTACGCCACCCTCAATCTAAAGAATACTGATTTCTGGTTTTTGTGGGCCACAGAAGAGTCCTGAAATTCATGGTGGGCAGCCAGCATTTCCAGTTCATGGTGTTACCCATTGGCCTGTCAACAAAACCGTGCATATTCACCAAGTGCATGGCAGTTTTGGTGGCCCATTTTAGAGTCAGAGGCATTTAAATCTTTCCTTATCAGGATGACTGGCTCATCCAGGATTGGTTGAGAAGGCAAGTCCTGCATGACATCGGGTGTACAGAACACCTGTCGAGCGCTGGCCTTGTTAATTAATGAATAGATGTCAACATTGATGCCTGTTTGTAGGATAGAGTTTATCATAGTGGTCTCTGCCTCTACACAAGCCACACAGCAGTTACCAGAGTCTCTGGTATTTCTGACAGTCTCAGAAATATAGCCCAGCTATTGACCCAGCCCCTCACCACACTGGGAGTGTGCTTCAGCTTCCTGTACCACATGGCAGCCTGTACTTATATGATTCAGCACGCCAGACTACGTTTCAGACCATTGCAAATGTGGTTGGCAACAGTATACTTCCCAAATTGGCACTATCTAGACAAGATACCTGTTGTTTCCCCCACAGCTGTATTGGTACAGCTGTACTGCTGTAGGAGCGCTTGCGTAGCCATGTTATGTTCCCAGGAGAGAACTCTCCTGACAATGACATAAAACCACCTTATTGAGTGGTAGTAATTACATCAGTGGAACTCCCACTGACAGCACTGTTTATACAAGCACTTATGCTGGCAAAAATTATGTTGCTCAGGGGTGTGTGCTCTTTTACACCTCTGAGTGATAAAAGTTTTGCCAGCATACGTGGTAGTTCAGGCAAGGCCTTAGTTTAAAAACAAAACCTTCCATACTAAAGCCAAAATGTACTAGATTTGGCTATTTGTCACCATTAAGTCTAGGCTTCTGATTTTCACAAGTGTTTAACACCAGCAGCTCTCATGGAAGTCAAAAGAATCTGTTGCTCAGAATCAGGTTGCTCAGCATTTCTTAGAATCAGGCCATGTTATATGTATAATTTATATAGGGGCCTAAATTTTAGGTACCCAGTTTGACTCTTTCACCAAATGCTTTAATCTGTCCAGTATTGAGATAAATAGTCTAAATATTTTGTTTCCATTGTAGATAGTAGTGGTTTTAAAGGGGGCTAAAGTGTTAACTCTCATAAACCTCTGAGATATTTTAAAAAGGAAACGTGAAAGTAAGCGCCTATCCTAGTTATATTTAAAATAAAGTGAAATAATTAAGAAGTAAAGATATAGTGAGTTGAAGATCAAGCATCTGACAAAGTGGGATTTTCTCCCACGAAAGTTCATGCGATAAATAAATTTGATTGTCTTTAAAAGTGCCACAAGACTCATTGTTTGTTTGTTTTGTTGAAGGGAAGATATGCCCTCTATCCTGCACTTGCAGGAACAGTCCTTTTTGGTCCAGTGAATGTATGCCTTCAGTACTGCTGATTCCTGTTGCCAACCTGTGTACTACAAACATTCTGTTCAGAGAAATCCTGCCGTTCCTAGACAGAACTGAATTAAAAGGAATTTTGGCTTATTTGAATTTCCTGGCTGGTTTCTCATCAGTACAAGTAGAGTTACTTTTTGTAACTGACAGATTAGATAAGTATAACATAGATAAGGTGGCTATACTATAGTGATAGATTGAAACAGCTCTGGCATTTGGCCTCCTTTTTTAATTCTTTCGTTTCCCTTCATGGAATTTGATGTAAAGAGTGACTGTTCACATTAAATACATTATTCACATGTCAGCTGTATGCAAAATGTCTTTATGATGACGTTGTTTATATACTAATATCAGAAGCCGCGTATGTGATGAGCACAATCTGAACATGAATTAGACAAACTGAAAATGATAGGGTTAAACTTACTATCTTTTATGCTGCATATTGTTTATCTGGCTATCAGTTTTCAAGGACTCAGTTGCAGCATTTGGAAATCTGTTGACCGAGTTTGGAACTGCTTGTCCCTAGCTGTAGCTCTATAAGTTGCTTTAAAAGTGGCTCAGCAGACTGCTTCGCCCCTCATCATTGTTTTAAGTCTAATGTTAAGGTTTTATTCCGGAGGGCTCCTCCTGTGTCTTACTGAAGACAGCAGTGGTGACTTGCCAAAAGCCCAAGGATATTTACCTAATTAAAGTAGATTTGCATCTACCCTCATCTCTTCAACATAGGATGTATGGCATCCAGACACATACAGAGCCTCACATGCAGTTAAGTCCATCTTGAACTGAGCAAGTAGGTCACAACATGCATACTGAAAATGAAGATGGCTATGACCCTTACATATACATTTGGCCAGTGGGATGCACATTGGCATGTGGTGGTGTTGGCAAAATAACTTAGCAAGTGCACTCATGTTTCTTTAATTTCCTGAGTAAGTAACTGCTGCCTCATCCATTTATTGCTCATTCTAGGCAGCAGACCCTTGTGTTTTAATCGTACCACAGTTTAGTGTGCAGTTTATGGCAATTTTGAAGAAAATAATTTACATTCCTACATGCAGTCTCTACCAGCTCCATGAGTGTCCCTCAGTGTTGGTAGTGTTATCAGTTTTAATTTGCTTCTAGCTATGCTTAATTAATAATGTAGGAATATTCTTTTCTTGACTTAATTTAACTAGATTTGATTAACTGCTCATCAGATGGGGCTTATTTGATAAAGATTTATCAGCAGAGACTCATTGAATAGAGAGATGTCTCGCATCTGTCTTAAATATGAAGACATGCCACAGAGAATTTTTTTCCTATATTTGGCAGCCTTTCATATGTATCGTTACTTTAACTGTATTGGTCAGTTCCCCTTGTTTGTATGGGTCATTCACATAGCAATAGGGGAAGAAGTATTTACAAAAGAAGAGAATGGGATTGTGAAACCACAAAAATTGGCAGGAAGGTTTGGGGCTGGGTTGCAAGTGCAGAGACTCTTTAATTTACTTAGTAAAAATTGTCTAGCTCTTGAATTGATGGTACCAGAGGGTAGGTACCTGTGAAACGTAATTGGGGTTTTTGTTTTCCTTATTAACGTGTAGGGATGCCAGAAGATGCTTCAGTAATGATAGACCCACAAGAGTGAACATTATGAATGAAATACACTAACACCCCCTTCCTCACCCTGATCTCTAAAAGACTTCCTGTAGTTCGTGGAAGAGAGGATCAGGGGAGAAAGATTGAAGGTCACCATGAAGCTAAAGCAAAGAGTGGTGCTTCTGGCCATTCTTCTTGTCATCTTCATTTTCACAAAAGTTTTCCTCATTGACAACTTGGACACCTCAGCTGCCAACCGTGAAGACCAGCGTGCCTTTCACCGTATGATGGCAAGCCTGCGTGTGGAACTGGACCCCCGTCTTGATCATACGTTGCAGTCCCCCTGGGAGATTGCCGCTCAGTGGGTTGTGCCGCGGGAAGTGTATCCTGAGGAGACGCCAGAGCTAGGGGCTGTTATGCATGCCATGGCTACCAAGAAAATTATGAAAGCTGATGTGGGCTACAAAGGAACCCAACTGAAAGCTTTGCTGATACTTGAAGGGGGTCAGAAAGTGGTCTTCAAACCTAAGAGGTAAATATTCCCATCAGTGACTGGGTAAAGAACCCTGTTTTTTTTTCTCCCTGTTGATTCATTGATTTATAAATTGATATATGTTCATATTGCATGTGATGCAGCCTAGTGTTCAGAATGTAGAATGGAACCATGTTGATGATTCAGTCATATTCAAGTCATCTGCCAGCTGAACCTGAGATGTTCAGCATTGACCTCCATACCCAACCTCTTTGTAATTCAGAGGCATAATCAAAAAAACTTGGTTAAACCTTGCATTGCTGAACCCTGGCTTCTGGTCAGATGGCTAGTACAAGAGTTGTGTAGCATTCTTCAGTGAGAGGCTAGTTATCATGATCTGGGTGTTTGATGGAAGAGAGAATTGGGGAGATGGGGAAGTGGAAATTGGTGGTCATCTGAAAACTAGGCCTACAAAGCTGTGACGTTACCAGTGGAATGTAGAGTTCTTCCCTGTATTGGCTGATTTGGAAGTTGCATTTCTGCCTTGATTGAATGTTTTTGCATTCTACTACAGAGCTTATTACGAGACTTGTGTATGCCTGTAAGGCTTTCTAAACTAATTTTCCTTGGTGAAAGGATGGACAGCTGGAATTTTCAGTACCATTTATTTTATGGCCACTTGCATACCTGCTTTGGAGTTATGTCGTGGGTCTGTACTATGTTGAAAGAGTGTGACCATTTTGCAGTGAAGTGCTGATATGCAACTTGCACAGCAGCTCATCCTGTAAATACAGTAAAAATACACTATTTACGTAGTGCTTTCTGTGTAACTGAAAACCATAAAGCACTTTACCAAGCCTTGAATTACATTCCAGTAATGGAACGTCGGTACCCATCAAGGGCATGTACAACCAAGAATGTTTTTAGGAATGCCAGGCAATTTGTGATGGTATGCAATGCATGTGAGAAAAGAAGGGAAGCAGAGGGGAATTTCTGGCAAAGATTTAAGGGTTTTTATTTTTGTCCATTAGAATCTGGAAGACCTTAAGCAATTTTTCACATTTGACTCTAGAGCAGGTAGTCAGGTTCCCTATTTAGCATCTTTCTGATTGACTACTGTAGCCCTGCTGGAGAGTTAGCTTTTTTTGACTGTCCATTCAGTTTGCTAACAGAATATTATGAGCTATTGGGAAAGGGATAGATAATAAGACAGAAAATGTCATCATGGCACTGTATAAATCCATGGTATAACGAAACCTTGGATACTGTGGGAAGTTCTGGTTGTCCCATATGAAAAAATATATATTAGATTTGAAAAAGTTACAAAGAAGGGCAAAATATGCTTAGGGGTATGGAACAACTTCCATATGAGGAGAAATTTAAGACTCCAACTCTTGAGCTTGTAAAAGAGACAGCTAAGGGGAGATACTGTAGATGTCTATAAAATGATGAGTGGATTGGAGAAGCTGAGTAAGGAAGTGCTATTTGCCCCTTCACGTAATACAAGAAGCAGGTGCCACCCAATAAAATTAATAGAGAACAGGTTTAACACAAACAGAAAAGTACGACTTCACATAAGGCATGGTCAACCTGTGGAACTTGTTGCCGGGGATGTTGTGAAGGTCAAAACTGTAACTGGATTTTTAAAAAATTACAGAAGTACATGCAGGATAGGTTCATCGATGGCTATTAGCTAAGACGGTCAGAGACGCAACCCCAAGACCTGGTTTACAAAGCCTCTAACTTAGCTGGATGATGGGGGGATGGATTTCAATAACTGCCCTATTTTGTTCTTTCCCTCTGAAGCAGCTGGCATTGGCCCCTGCCAAAAAAACGGGGTACTAGACTTAAATGGACCATTAGTCTGATCCAGCCTGGCTGTTATGTTCTAAAGCAAGGATTTGACTGGACTTGTGTCCTAAATTTTACTCTCATCCTAAAGATGTGTCAGGATTATAGTACACTAGCACATATTGCAGCAGACTTAGGCCTCTTACCGCGCATAACAATCAAACATCCACACAGGAAAGCTTCTTGTTGCGCGGCAACAGCCTCTTGCCGCGCAACATGTAAACCACCCCAAACGAGGGTAGTAAGGCTTACCACGGAACAGTTGTTCCATGGTACAGCCTGTGTGGACGCTTGTTGTGCCATTGACAGCCTCCAGAAATGTCCTAGAGTGCCAAACCGGGCCATTCTGGGACATTGGAGCTGTCAAATATGTCAATTTCACTGCTCTAGCTGAGCAGTGAAATTGACATATTAAAATTGCCAGGTTCAGCGGCTGGGGGATTGGCCGGCTGGACCGGTGAGGGTAGCCGACTCGGGCCACCCCTCTAGCTCAGCCCCGGGGCTGAGCTAGGGGGGTGGCCCAAGCTGGTAGCCCTCGCTAGTCCAGCCGGCCAAT
>ML685794.1:4929436-4953291 GCA_007922175.1 Pelusios castaneus
TTTGTTTGTTTGTTTGTTTGTTTGTTTGTTTGTTTGTTTGTTTGTTTAAAAATAAGTGCTTTTCAATTTGAATTTATCTGATTTCACCTTCCAGCCATTGAGTCTTATGCCTCTTTCTGTTAGATTAAAGATTATTTTAGTTCCTCTTGTTTTTGTCCCAGGAAGATATTTATTTGCTGTAATCAAGTCACCTCTCAGTCTGTTATTGCTCCCATTTATATATGCAAGGATTGCATTAGCATTTTTTTTGTCACTGCATCACACTAGGAGCTGTTGTTGAGTTTTGTCTATTGATTCCTAAATCCTTTTCAGAGTACTGCTTTTTAGGTACAGTAACCAATTCTGTAGCTATGGCTTGTATTCTTTGCTCTGACATGTTCAAGCTTGCATTTTGGGTGTACTAAAACTCATTTTGTTTGGCTGTTCCCAGCTTACCAGGTGATTCAGATCACTGTGTGTAACTGCCCTGTTTCCATTATATAACAAATCTTTACACTCTTTAATCTCACAAAACTCATTCCCCCCTCCCACAGTGTCCCAGAGCCAATTTCAGTTTGAGGTAATTTGTGTTTATGTGGCTCTGAACTTTACTCCTGAGGAGAAATCCCCCTTAAATTTTTGTCTTCCATCATTCATTGCAATTATAGATATGCCAGAGACTACATAGTAGAAGGCGAGCCATATGCTGGATATGACAGACACAATGCAGAGGTGGCAGCCTTTCACTTGGACAGGTATGGGAACTATTGGTTAACTAATTATTCCTTTGTTGTTTTTTTCTTGCACCAACTCTCTTCATAGAGGGTGCCTGAGACATCAATTTCCAACCTGCTCTTATGATAGAACAAAAAATGTTCTAAATATCCTGACATGGTAGGGTCCAACAAGCAAAGTTTCTGCAAAAGGAAATGGTATCATACAAATTTACTAAAATGCTTTGGATGTGTCAACAAAGTAATGGATAAAGGAGAACCAAATGGGCCCAGTTTACATAGACTTTCAAAAGCGTTTTAATTGGGTCTCTCACAAAAGGCTGCTAAAGAAAGTAAGTAGTCATGGGGTGAGAGATGAAGTGTTATCATGGATCAAAAACTGTCTGAGACAGAGAGAATAAATAGTCAGTTTACAGTTTGGCAAAAGGTGAATGCAGGTGCCTTAAACTTTTGTACTATGGTTCTGTGTTTAGTATAGTTGTCAACGATCTGAAAAGGGGAGCTGAGCAGGGAGAAAGTAACTTTTTCAGGTGATACAGTATTATTTAGGTTTGTCAAGACTACAGAGGACCGTGAAACACTTCAGAGGGACCTAACCAAAGTTGGTGAATGGACAGCATGACGACAAATGAAATACATTGTTAATAAATGTAGATTATTTCATATGGGAGGGATAAAATTAATTACTGCTGTGCTTTAGAAAGGTCTAAATTAATGCCCAACTTGGGAAAGGGGCCTGGGCATCATTGTGGACCAGGAGTGTCCAACCTTTTTAGGTAAGGGACCACACTGGAATTCTTTTCTCACTTGGAGTCAGCGAGCAAATTTTGGATAGATAAGGCATAGAAATTGAACTTACTATTAATAAAATTTTAACAGCCAAAAAATAAACACTGGCTTCCAAACTCACTTTGGTTCTGTAAAAGTGGGAATTTACATTTCATACCTAAACACAATTGTCAAACAATATGCATTCTCCCTGCAGCATTGTACAAGTTTTCACTTACTAATTAAATCATGTTTTGTGAAAGCTTGAAAAGGACTTACCTTTTTTTTTTTTTTTTTTTTTTTCCTAAGTGTCAGTATGTACAAGTGGCAGGAGAGCATGGCAGGACAGGGGTGACCATGTGGGTTGACCAGGGAAAGTGTGGGGAGTGAGCAGGGCAGGGAATGGGTGGTCAGGTAGTGGAGGGCAGGGGAGCGTGGGGAGCAGTGCGGCCAGGTAGTCCTGGGTGAGACATAATAAGACCTGGCTGGGCCCTAGTTCCCAGGAATGTGTGGATGGGGGAAGTTGGAGAACTAGTGGCAGGAGAGTCAGGCAGGCTGGGCCTGCCGTTGTGGTGGGGGGAGCAGGGTCCTCATGACCTGCCTGCCTCCCCTGCCACTAGACAGGCTGAAAGCAAGGGAAGGCGGAGAGGGCTGGCACACCGATACCCCACCAGCCCATGATAGGCTCCAATCTCTTCTTCTTTTCCCCCCACCCCTCCCGCCCAGCAGACTGTCGGCTGGCTCCCCCACATCTCATCTCCCCCCCCCCCCCCAGCAGTCCCTCAGCCAGCAGCCTCCCTCCCCTCCACCACACTGCCTCTCCAACAGCAGGCTCCTGATCTTCCTTTCCTCCCCTAGCTGCCCCTTGGCCAGAGGCTCCCTCTCTTTCCCCACTCGCCCCTCGGCTGGCAGGATCCCAATCTCCCTCCTTCCTTACCCCCAGCAGCCCTGTGGCCAGCAGGTTCCCTCCCTTCCCCTACACAGCCACTCAACAACAGGTTCCCAAACTCTTTCCTTCCTCCCCCAGCCCAAGGCTCCTGATCTCCCTTTCCTCCCCTAGCACCCTGCAAGTTCCCGATTTCCCTCCTCCTCTCCCATCTCTACCACAGCTGGCATGCTCTCAGTCTCCTTCCTCTCCCCAGCAGCCCCACAGCCGACAGGCTCCAAATCTCCCTTCCTCCCTTAGCTGCTTCTCCGCAGCTGCTCATCTCCCGCCCTGAGGCAGGTCCCCCTGCTTCTTCCCCCTCGCTTAGTTAGGGGACACATTTACTGTCAGCAGCCGAAGGGGGACCCCACAATCACCAGATGCTGACTCCCTGGCCAGGCCCGAGGCATTTTACATCTCCTGCCCTGGGCCACATGCTCGGGCATGCCCAGGATGGGAGATTTAAAATGGCTCTGGCCAGCCCCAGCTCCCAAGTACGTACGGCAGCTTATTCCATCCACAGGCCAGATAACAGCTGTTGGTGGTCTGGAGTCTGGTCCGCGGGTCGTGGGTTGGACAAGTCTGTTGTGGACAAACCAATGCGAAGACCTTGGCTAAATATGCTAAAAATATTAGGATACACAAGGAGTTGAAAATATAATTCCTTTATAAGAATCAATGGTGCATCTTCATCTAGAATAATGACTTTAGTATTGATTACTCCATTTCAAAAAAGCTTGTACACAATTAAAAGGGAGTTCAGAGAAAGTCATAGAAAATAATTGGGGGAATAGAAAAAGAGAGTGCCAATATTTTCATTACCATAGAAAGGAGGTAGTGAATAAGAAGGGACATGATAAAAGTATATAAAATAATGAATTGTCTAGAGAAGGTAGATTGGGAGGTTCTGTTTTCTTATCTTATAATACAAGAACAAAGGGTGATTAAATGGGGGTCAAATTCAAAACTAACAAAAGGAAATATATTTTCACAAGTCATGTAATTCAGCTATGGAATTTGTTGCCAGAGGGTATCATTGAAGTAAAAACTGAGCAAGATTCAAAAAGGGATTGGTCACTTACATATGTGTAACGAGAATATCAAGAGTTGTTACAGTTAATACTACAATCTGTTTTAGAAGAGACACTAAGCCAGTTGTAAATTGGTAGGAACTAGGAGGTGTCTTGCGCCTTTCTATGACTTATCTGGTGCTGGACTTGGTTGGAAATGGGATATTGGTCATTGGACCATGGGTCGGTCTGATCTAGCACAACAGTGACTATGCTCCTGTCCCTGTGTTGAATTGTACAAAAGCAATACGTATTCAGACTATTTTTGCTCTGAACTTTTCCTCAGCTTTATTTTGTCTTCCACAATCGGGGAGGTAAAATAGGGTTTATTTTCTTGCATAGGGCACAGCAGTATCCTTTTTCAGCCATACTTTTTCTTATCATTTAGCAATTAGATTATTGGACTAAATACAGTCAAGCTTCTGTTTGTACAAGGGGTACTACCACAGCCCCACTTTCGCTCTGGGGCTCTCCAGTGAGATACCGGATTTTTTTATCTAAATTTCCTCATAATTTACAGCCTCTTGAGGGCTTGTGTGGTGTTAGATTTACTGTGTGACCACAGGCAATTTGGGTGCTTAGGGTGGGATTTTCAAAAGTACCTAAGTGAATTGGTAGCCCAAATATGAATGCAGCTAGGCACATTTCTAAGTCCCATCCTTAACCTCTATTCCTCAGTCGCCCCTTCTGTAAATTAGGTATACTTATCTTGCAGAGATGCTGTGAGGGTTAATACTTTAACATTTGTAAACTGATTTTAGATCCTCAAACAGAAAGCCCAAACAAAGTAAAAAGTATTATTCAAAACAGACAAAGAAGAATGTCCATCTTAACAACAAATCATGCCTGAAATGCGCAGAATAGGGGAGAAACACAGATTTGGATGTGTGCAATTATACAATTTGTATGAGCTAATGTGACAGCCATATGCAAAGGGGCATAGAATTGAGACTATTTAAAAGAGATGTCCTACAAATGTCTGCATCAGAGTTAAGTATTAGTATCCTATTGAGATGAATGGAGATGTCAGTTCATACCTCACAGAACCATTGCGTAGATACGACAGCACTACATGGAGTCATATTCAAGAGGTCATGTTTGCAACCATATTATCAAGAAATACATACCTTTTAAAAAGCACTTGAATATTGCACAAACTGAAGCAGCCATGGATGCCAGGGGAAAAAAAAGTGGTCCAGATCCACCCCAAGTGTCTGAAACTCTTGCTCAATAGAGAATCCTCCCACAGATCTAGGAGCAACAATTTTGGACTCTGAAAGAACTCCCATCAGATCTTCTTAGCTGAAGGTAGGGAGATCTCCTCACTCACAGACTTGTGCTTAACCATTAAATTATTCTTCTCCCCTCTTCCGTGTTTCTAAATAGCTTTGTTTTTTCCAAAAACACCCACTTCTCTCAAACCAGCTTGTCTACTGTGAACTGTAGGTGAATCGGGGCTTATATTACAACCAAGTTTATTGAATGGTTTCTGGGAATTCCTACAAGTTATCTTTTAATGTGACCAGCCCAAGGCCCTGTGCTGCTACATGTGAGAGAGAGAGATTTTGTGAAGTGAGGTCTCATTTCCTGGGCTGAGTTCTCTGAAGACACAGTGTTCAGCCCTTGGAGAAAAGGTGCATCTCATGCTGCTCAGCAGTGATGTCTCAGACCACTATAGGAGCATTGCTGAAAGGCTATAAAGAGATTCTTGTACATCCAGCCCTCCTTAGCCAAAGAAAAGATTCCTGACTGTCTTGAAAGAAGATAGGTGATACAAATGGTGAGGAGTTAATTTCCGTGGGGTTCCAAGCTTAGCACCTGCTTTAGATAAACATAATTGATTTTTCATCAGTGGTGTGAAGACCTGATGTAGTTTTTAGATCTGGAACTGCTGTCCCTGTTGCAAATTCTCACTTTCACTCCTTTTCCCCACCCCCAAAACAGAATTCTCGGTTTCCGGCGAGCTCCACTGGTGGTTGGCAGGTTTGTGAATCTACGTATGGAGATCAAACCTGTTGCCACAGAGCAGCTGCTGAGTACCTTCCTGACGTTGGGTAAGTAGTTTCTAGGGATTATGCAGCCCATTGAAAATAAGCGTGTTAAACCAAAGAACAGTTGGAAACTGGAATAGTGTAGAACAGTTGACTACTATTTGGGAACCTGATAAGCTGCTTCCAGCCATTGGAGGGATTTTAACACTGGTATAAACTTATTTGGTTGGGGCAGGGGGCTAATGAAAAACTGGAATTATTTTACTCCTGAATAAATTGAATGGATGGTTGGTATGAGGTGGCTAGCTAATATCTGAAATGGTGATGGATGATATTTGTGCAGCAGTATCAGTGTACCTGGGATAGCAACATGGTTATAAGAAAGGAGAAGATGTTCATCACTATGTGTCCTAGAACTGTTTCATATATTTTGTTTGTAGTAGTAATGCTGATAGGATTTTCCAGAGGTTAATGGCTCAGGGGTAGAGTCCTACCAAGTCATTATGCCTCAGAAAATGCCCTGAGCTACAAACATTAGTACTTCAGTCTGATTATAAAGTATCTTATTTCTTGGTCGGAAAATTTAGAGACATCCTTTAATAATTTAGTGTATTTATGTATGTGTTATAGGTAGGGCTGGTAGCACCTTTTATTATTAATGTTGCCAGACATTTCTTGTTATAAGACCCTTTTTTTTCAGGTGTGTCTAACTTTGCCTGACTTTTACTGTTCCAGCTGAAAGATTCCTTCTAGGTCCCTTCCTCATACTGAGGTTGTGTGTGTATTTGCAATTTCAGCTAAATGGTTCAGCTGTTTCAGAGAATGAGGCCAATGAAAAAATGTTGTTTTGCCTATGTTCAAAAATTCTGGCAATCTTTTAAAAAAACAACAAACCTCTAATGTGCCCAGACAGGAGCATGAAATTTAGAAGCAGGATGGCCTGCGTGACAAGGATGTCCCTCTTGCCAGCCCCACAAAATCTGCCTAAATTTGGCCAAGTTGCAACAGTTCACACAACTAAATACATGAAAGATTCCATCCCTGTGAGGCATGCTGCCACCAGGGCCAAGCAGGGCTCTCTCTGCAATTGTAGCTGTGGGCTGTGCTGAGCCTGGGAGTATTGCACAGCAGGAAGCCAGTGTCTCCTGTGTTGTCATCGCTGATGTCAAAGCAGCATGAAGGGAGGAAGCTGTCTGATTGGAATGCCGAGGGGTAAGAGCCAAACGTAGGGTGAAGGGGTGCAGAGGAGTAGGTCAAGACAAGGAGCTGTGTGTGTGTGGGGAGACTGGACAAGGAGCCAGGTTGGGGGACTGAGAACAGGTGATGAGGCGACTTGAGATTGGAAGAAGAGAAGCAGATTCGATGAGGATCTGGAAGTGCAGAGGAACTAGGGCTGGCTGGGGCAGATTTGGGAGTGTGGCTGCAGGGGTCCAGTTTGGGGGGTGGGGAAAGGGAAGGACAGGCAGAAGAGCCTTTGGCTGGTAGAACACATTCCTCTCCAGAGCCTGCAAAAGAACACAAGATTCCTGAGTCTCATCATTCCTCTTCTGCCAGAAGCTGTGAAACCCACTGGCAGTGTCCTATCCTTCACCCAGTCCAGAACTACATTGCATAGAGGATGACAACCTACTATTGCTATCATTTACTCCATTTGCTCAAATAGCAGAAGTCTTTGCAGTCAGTTTAAAAGTTCTAATCCTGCGGATGACCCATGTAGGAGTCAGTATGATGGAATTTGCTTTTTTCTTTTCAGGTTTTTTTTATTAAAACCTAGGAAGTTGCATAAAAATTTCATTGCAAACTGAAGCACTCAGAAGTTAGGAAATGCCAAAATGAAGGTTGCCAGTGCAACCTTCAGTTTTTTCTTCATTCTTCAGTGTCATAGTCACAGACTTTAAAGCCAGAAAGGATACTCAGATAATATAGGCTGACATTCTATGCATCAGAGGCCACCATCCTCCTCATGCTACAGCCTAACAACCAAAATTAAATCAGGCCATTATGTAGTACTGGCAAGAAATAGAAAGGACTGAGATGCACCAGTGTGCAAGTCCCCTGCAATGGGAGGGAAATGGTTAAAGGAGATTTACCCAGTTAATCCTTGCACGTGACTCACACCTGCACACTGCAAGGGAAGGCGAATACTCCTAGGTTTATTGCCAATGCAACTGGGCAAAATTCCTTTCTAGCCCCACCTCTGCAATCTTAGACCCCAAGCACATAACACAGGCAACCTTAATTTTTGCATTTCCTAACATCTGATTTTGCAACCTTAGTAATTTTCTTCTAATGTAGTTTTTTGTGTGTAATAGATACATGTGTGTCTTCCCTTGTCTCTTCATTGGATCCTTTGAAGTGAGCTTTCCTTCCTGCCAAAGGTTTCCTCTTGGTTCTCTCTCCATTTGGAACTTCTTTCCAAAAGTAAGGGAGAAGTTTTGGTTTCCTCTTGAGGGAAGAAAGAGGAAGGTCAAATGAAATAAACTGCTGTTGAAAGAATTTCTTTGTGGAAATGTCTCTAAAACTTCTGCTGATCAGGTGGCTCCTCTGTTTTATTTGGGCTTTCATTGATTTGCTGCTGTTCTTGTGATGTGCTTTTGGTTTTTTAAGGTAATAGTACCTGTTTCTACGGGAAGTGCTACTATTGTCGAGAAACAGAACCAGCTTGCGCTGATGGAGATACAATGGAGGGGTCAGTCACGCTATGGCTACCTGATGCCTGGCCTCTTCAGAAGCACCGGCACCCTTGGGGAAGGACTTACCGCGAAGGCAAACTGGCCAGGTATAAAAACCCCATAGGCCTATTACAGCAGTTCAAAGCACACCTGTCTTTGCAGCACTTAGCGAAGACTCGGGCTGTTGAAAGAGCAGTATTCACAAGAGCCAAAGGAACTTTCAGCCAGTTTCCTTGAGCCAGAATCTCTAATGAAGGACTCTGATGAGACAGACTTTAATTTGAGGGAGAGGACAGAAATCCAATGATCATCCAGTAATGCCAAGTTTATCATTCTTTTCCCACTTCTCCCCTTGAAAGTAACTTGCCCCAAGTCATCTAGCATCTCAGCCACATCACTGAGTTGACTGCAGAATGTCAGCTGCTTACCTCACCCTGCTCAGGTTTTGGTACTGTGCCCCCATACTTGGCTAAACAGAATCTTGTGGCACTGAGTTAGTAGTCTTTTGGCCTATTTTCATAGGTTTTGATTGGTTCCGTTTTTGTGTTTGCTTTCCTTTGGACCTCTGTCAAACGCTTTAACACCAAAATAGTTTGTGTGTCTTTCAGGGAGGGTCTCTGCAGCCGGGAAGAGACAGTTCTCTCCTGCTTTTTTTTCAAGATTAAAGTCTTTTGTATTTTCTGCAAAATGTATCTCACCTTGAATAGTTTAGAACTAAAAAGTTCTGTTGTATGCCGCAACATAAAAGGATCTGGGTTAGTGCCTGAAGACCAGTGTGGGCCTGACAGTTATAAGACAGACATAGTATCTCAAAAACTGCTTGGTACAGAAACACTTTGCCAAGACTAGACCAAATGATTTCGAGCTCAGTAAACTTTTCCAAGCACTGATCCAGGACAAGTGACGAGAGAGACAATTTCAGTCCCCGAATCTTAGACTCATAGGCTATGTCTACACTTGTTAATTTAAGTCAACTTAGCATGTCCACACTTAAATTTTAAGTCGACTTTCAGGGGACCCTACAAAGTCAACCTAGAGCGTCCACACTGGATGCCTAGGTCGACTTCTAGGGGCTAGGTGGACCTGGGACTGGTCCACTGTGGCGGGGGGGCACCCCTTGCCAAGTGCCAGGGGGCTCAGCCTTTGCCCCATTGTACCTGGGTACAATGAGGCAAAGGGGGACAGGGACCCTGCCAGGGCATAAGGGCAGGGTGGGCAGAGCTGTGCCGTGCCCTGTGGGGGGGCATTCCAGGCTCTCCCTGTGCCAGCCAGTGGGGAAGTCCTGGAGAGCCCTAAGTCGACTTAGGGCTACTCCACGTCTACACTGGCTTGTCGACTTCAGAAAGTCGACTTAAAAGTAGGTTTAACAAAGTCGACTTAAGGAAAGTGTAATGTAGATGCAGAGTAAATTAAGTCGATTTAAGCAAGCCGACTCTTGGTCAGAAGTGACCAATCTGACCTCCCGCACAATGCAGGCCACAAAACCTCACCCACCCACTCCTGTAATGAACCTCTAACTTCTGACTGAGTTATTAAAGTCCTCAAATCATGATTTAAAGACTTTAAAATACAGAGAATCAACCAGCAAGTGAGCCATGCCCAATGCTACAGAGGAAGACAAAACTAGACTAAACTAGAGTTTTGGTTAAGCTATTTCCATTAGTTCCTAATAAGCTGGCTGTTCACAGAAATAATCTGAAGTAGTGGCTTTGACAAAGAGCTTAGGAGTTTCGGTATATAAAATACCCAGTTAGATTTCTCCAGCCTTTAAACGGTCTTGAGTAGTAGAAAGTTAGTGTCCCCTCTTGCATTGGCTGCTGTTCGAAGACAGGATACTGGGCTAGAAAGACCTTTTAGCTTGAGGGGCCACATTACAATTTTTTTCTCACTTCAAGTCGGTTAGAAAGTTTTGAATTGGGGGAGGGGCACGCATGTGCCCGGCTGGCTGGCACGGGACTGTAGGGGAGCGGGGCAGTACAGGTGCAAACTTTTATTTTTGTTCGTGTGTGCTGGTGGGGTGATGAGGAGGTGCGGAGGGAGGACATTTAACTGGTCATGTGACTCACATGTCTTCCCCCTTGCTCGTGGCCGCTGTGCTCTCCCCACTCCCTGCTCCACTTACAGAGGTGGAGGGGGTAGCTCTGTCCTTCTCCCCTGTGACCCACCACCCATTTGGCTACTCTCCCTGGCAGCTAGATGAGTGGATGGGGATCCACTTCCAACACTGGTCCTTCCTGCCTGTTTGGGCTTGCCTGGGGGCAGTGGCTTCCTCCCTGCTCTGGGCTGACTGCCAGACTGGTACCCACATGAACTGGTCTAGAAATGGGTGGAGGGGAGGAGGAGGGAACTGGGAGCTCTGGTTCACATGGTCCCTTCCCCCAGCAGACAACCTGGATGGAGGGAGGCTGCTTTTCCCCAACCAGGCTCTCGCAGGCAGCTATTGCACTATAGCATCCCAGCTGACTGGGGTTGCTGCAGGGTTCAGGGTCTGGGGTGCTGAACTGGCCTGCATTCCTGCCAGGCTTGGCCAGCATGTGAAGGGGAGAGGGGGTCTCAGGCAGAAGAGGGAGGGTTAGCCTCCTAAGGTGATGGGAGTTGCACAGGCTGCACAGTGTGGAGCTGCAGCAACGTTTCCTCCCAGCCAGAACTGACAGATTTCTCATACTTGCCTCTACTGGTAAGTGTGGGGTGGGGCTGGAGTGAAGGGAAGGAGCTGCTCCTGGCTGGCTGGAGTGGGGAGGGTCTGCTCCTCAGCTCTAGCTGGGTGGGGCGGGAGCGGGAGCTGCTGCAGCCTCCAGTAGGACTGGATAGCAGCCTTTGGTGGGCTGTATTCTGGCCCCCAGGCTGTGGGTTGGACAACCCAGAGATTAGACCATTGGTCTGCCCCAATATGTAAATTTAGAGCCACCTAAAAGCCCATGTACATAGTTTAGCATGGCCTGACTTTCCTACTCTGTGTGTTTGTGGACAAGAGAAGAGGAAACCTTTTACTTCTGTTAAGAAATGGTTTCTCAATTTAGAGGGCCTATTTATGCTATGTTTTACCATGTTGGAGTGAGACCTAGGTTTGTCTGCATGGTAGAATGATTTATGCTACAAGGGTGTGATTTTTGACGTGCACGAAGGTATTGAGCATTAAGTGGTCCATGTAGACCCTTCTGGTATTCACTAAAAGTTCCCTACTGTGCTTTAGCGTAGTACTGTTTCAATCAGCATTATGTTAAAACACACCAGTCAGGTCCACATGACCTATTAATGTGCAACACTTCAGTGTACACCCTCACCACAGAGTCATGCTCCAGGTCTAACATGACAGTCCAAATGTTATCAAATACTTTGTTCTTGCTCATGCAGATGGGATCAGATTACGTTGCTGTTTTGTCATTTATCAAACCATATTGCTGCTTTCGCTCTTCGGAAACCTATCTTCAGGAGTTGAGAAGAAATATACATATGTTTCATATCTCATGTAATGTCTCTTCTGCTGCTGCTAATAATAGATGATACGGTGTAGGAGTTTTTCCACCCAGAGCTTCTGCTTCTGCTCAGTCTTGAATAATCCTGTTTAACATCAATCATATAGAGCAATTAAGGTATATAGCCTTCTACAGCCAAGTAATAGATAAGATCCCTGACCTTCAGAGTCATTGTCAAGCTCTTCAATAAAATGAAAATGATCAGCAGTAAACATAGGAGCAGATGGTGCTGGGGAAAGATCGGTGTGGTAACTTGCTTGAGAAATGGATGACATGTTACAGCAGAAAAGGAAAGCTGTTCCAAGTGGAGTAAGTGGTGTCATGAAAAACAAGAATGAAAGACTGGGAAGAGGCAGCAGGGGGGCATTTAGCAGAGTGGGATGAATAACAGAGGATGTGTACATGGAATAGGCAGAAATATAAGATGAGATGTGGTAGTTGTGGATTTGTGCAGAATATTGAAGGTGACGACATGGAATCTGGACTTGCTGAAGGAAGAAGTGAAGAAATCAGTGAAAGGATTTGAGGAATGAATGTGTGACACATTGTGAGAGCAATAAGAGGGGAAGACTTCAGCCACAGAGTTTTGGATAGAGAGAGGATAGGTGAGATACCCGAAGGTCAGGGTAAAACTTATTCCTGTTCTCTGGGGGACAGCATGGGTAATGGTTACAGCAGATAATTTCTAATTCTGCCTCTGCTGCTGACCCACTCTGTGACTTGGGACAATCAGTTAACCTCTCTATTTTTAAAAATGGGAATACAAGCCTTCTTAAGAGTTTTCAGACTTGGTTGATGTTTTATGATGCATTTTGTTATCTGTGGTTAGAAGGTGTTGTACAAGTTGTACTTTGTACTAGTCAAGATGACAGATGGCTAGAGCATAAATCAGGGTGTCAGCAGTTTGGATGGAGAGGAAGAAGGGATATGAGAAAGGGAAGGAAATGACAAGACTTAGTGTGAGCCTGCCTGTGGAGAGGTGAACCTGATGCCCATGTTTCAAGGCTTGGCAACTAGGAACAGAATGTTATTAATTCTCACAGTGAATGGGTAGGAAATGGTTTTGGGGGGAAAACCACTTTGAGATTGAAACAGTCGCAGGATGTTGAGGATGCAATGTTGTGGGTAGATGCAGGAGATAAATTTCTTTGTATAATCAGCATGAAACTTTTGGGGTGACAGCGGTTCTCAAAATGTTTGTTTTAGAGCACTTCCTGGTGGCCCAAGGACTGAAATATCTTGAGAAGTAAGCTGAGAGAGTTTGGGTATTGAGAATGAAGCTGTTCCATGAGAGAGACTTCTGTAGAGTGGTCTGCAGAATGAAAGTAGTTGAGGACTCCAGGTCTAGAGAATGAATATATAGAGAGGATAGAAGACTGAGAACCCTGCAATAGAGCCCTGCGTGAGACTCATTTAGAACAACAGGACTGGGATCCTTTGGGTTCTGCAGGACCCACTGCCATAGTAGTGGGAGCGACATTAAAATAAGTCCCACGCAGGGCTGTATCCTGAGGGCTTACCAGTGCAGAAGATGTAATGCTTTCAAAGGAGATTTTGAAAGAACATTCAGAGGTAGAAGATAAATTATATTGTGGAAGTATAGGATTGCTGTGTCAAAGGTGTTACACTCCCACACTAGGGTTTTATTAAACCTAGTGTGTGTGTACATACATGCACACACACACCCTCTTCAGCTGTTTTTTCAGAGCACCTTATGTCCTTAAAAGGGAGATGGCACAGTGACTTTAAACCTAACATTTCTTTCAGTGTCTGATAAAGCTGTGAAATAAGAGAATGAGTAGAAAGAGAAGGCTTTAGACTTGATCAGGCAGGATCAGTGGTAATGTTGGCAACATCATTTTCAGTAGAGAGAGAAGCTGGATTGTAGGCTTATTGAAAAGAGAGATGGAGGAAAATAAATTAAGACACTAGGGATTAGAGGCTGTGTACTCAAGGAGCTTGGTGGCAGATGGAGCAGTAGTTGGAAAGGCAAGTGAAGGTGACAGTCCTTCAATCTCTTGCTTTAGGAATTCATTGTGACCTCATTGCTGGATAACGGGCAGTGCAGGAGAAAGCTTTAACCTTATTTTTGCTAGGAAAATTATATATATTTAGCACGTGAAATGTGTTAAAACCACAACTTGCCTTGCTTTGTTCTTCTTTGTTATTGTAGTAACTAAACATGTTCAAACACCCTTTTTTCTAGTGTAGATATGGCCACTGTGTTAAAAATCCTCTCTCTAAACACTGTTGTCTTTGGGAAGTCAGCAAAAAAGACAACTCTTTTTTTTAAACAACTTGAAAGATCAACTGATATCTGATATATTAATTTGTCTGTTGCAAAGTGCTCAAGTCTTTGCTCAAGTCTGCAACATCAGGGTTGCGGTAGACAGTCACCTTGGTTGACATTGCTTTGATTCCCCTTCTCTGCCTCCAGGTGGGAGTATGATGAGAGCTACTGTGATGCTGTGAAGAAGACCTCACCTTATGACTCAGGCCCCCGACTCCTTGATATCATTGACACTGCCATCTTTGACTATTTGATTGGGAATGCTGACCGACATCACTATGAAAGTTTCCAGGATGATGAAGGAGCCAGTATGCTCATCCTCCTGGACAATGCCAAGAGGTAGGAAGCGTATTGGTGCTGGTGGCCACTTGGTGATGAAAAAGACAACATGCAGTTATCCAGGCCCCACTCTGCCTTTCTAATAGTTATCCATTGCAATAGCTCAAATTAAAACTGTCAATATTCCTCATGTCAGATGATATAGGCTCTCGAAGGCCTTGGCATTTGTACTGTGCTGATGATGATCAATAGGACGCAGTAATACAAGTGTACAAAACATATGTAGGAATGACAGAATAGGTTTGGGGGAGGTGCGGGGGTGGCACTATATGAAAGAAAGCATAGAATCAAATATAGTAAAAAAAAAAAAATGTATGAATTGAACAGTACCATAGAATCTCTCTGGATTGAAATTCCATACTTGAAATATACTACCAACCATCTGACCAGGATGGTGATGGTGAAATACTCAGGAAGATTAAGGAGGCTATAACATAAAAAACTCAGTAATGGGTATTTCAACTTTTCCCCATATTAACTGGGTACATGTCACCTCAGGACAGAATGCAGAGGTAGAGTTTCTAGATGGCATTAATGACTACTTCTTGGAGAAGCTAGTCCTGGAACCTACAAGGAGAGAGGCAATTTTTTAGTTTGTTCTAAGTGGAACACAGGATCTGGTCCAAGAGGTGAATATAGCTGGACTGCTTGGTAATAGCAACTATAATGTAATTAAATTTAACACTCTTGCGGGAGGGAGAAAAATACTAAAGAAGCCCATCACAGTAGCATTTAACTTCAAAAACGGGAACTACACAAAAATGATGGTGCTAGTTAAATGGAATTTAAGACAGTCACAAGAAAGAAATGTCTGCAAGCTGCATGGAAACATTTAAAAAATCACCATATTAAGAAGATGAAAAAAACCACCATGTCTAAACAGAGTAAAAGAAGAAGTTGGAGGAAAAAAGGCATCCTTTAAAAATTGGAAGTTAAATCCTGCTGAGGAAAATAGAAAGGAGCATAAATTTCTGGCAAGTCCAGTTAAAAGTATAATTAGGCCGACCAAAAAAGAACTTGAAGAGCAACTAACAAATGACATACAAACTTTAACAGCAAAAAAATTAAATAATCAGAAGTAGAATGCCTGAGAGACAGTCAGTGGGGTCACTGGATGATTGAGGTGCTAAAGGAGCACTCAAGGAAAACAAGGGCATTGGAAAGAAGTTAAATTAATTCTTGGCATCAGTCTTGATTGCAGAGGAGTGAGGGAGATTCACACACCTGAGCCATTCTTTTTAGGTGACAAATCTGAGGCACTGTTTCAGATTGAGGTGTCAGTAGAGGAGGTTTTGTGATAAATTAAACGACATCACCAGGATCACATGACATTCATTCAAAAGTTCTAAAGCAGCTCAAATATGAAATTGCTGGGTTATTACCTGTGACATATAACCTATTACTTAAATCAGCTTCTGTACCAGATGATCAGAGGATAGTTAATGTGATGCCAATTATTTTTAAAGGCTCCAGAGGTGATCCTGGCAATTACAGGCCAGTAAGCCTGAATTCAGTAACAGGCAAATTGGTTGAAACTGTAGTAAAGAACAGAATTACCAGTCATTTAAATTAAAACAGTTTTGGAGGGAAAAGCTTAGATAGCTCTTGTAAAGGGAAATCATGCCTCTCCAATCTAATATAATTCTTTGAGGGGGTCAGCAAACGTGTGGACAAGTAGATATACTGTACTTGGACCTTCAGAAAGCCTTTGACAAGGTCCCTAACCAAAGGCTCTTACACTGGGTGGGTCAACCCATAGCCTGGGGGCCAGAACGTAGCCTGCCCAAGGCTGCTATCCAGCCTGCCAGGAGTAGCAGCATCCTTGCCCCTCCTCTACAGCTGGAGCTGAGGAGCAGCCCCTCCACTCCAGCCCTATGCTGCACTAGCCAGGACTCAGGAGCAGAGGTGGGTGTGGCAGATCAGCCACTTCTGGCTGGGTGGGGATGCTGCTGTAGCTCCATACTGTGCAGCTAGTGCAGCTCCCATCCCCTTGGGAGGCTAACCCTCCCCCTTCTACCCAAGGTTCCCCTCCCCCTTGCATACAGGCCCAGCAGCCCCAACTAGCTAGGATGATGCTTTCTGCAGCTCAGCATCTGCCTGCAAGATCCTGGCTGGGGGGAAGCAGCTTATCCCCTCACCCAGACTGGGGGCAGGGGCCATGTGAACCAGAGGTCCCAGTTTCTTTCTTTTTCCTCCCCACCTCCACCCAAGGTTTCCAGACCAATTCATTTGGGAACCAATCCAGCAGCCAGCCTGGGGCAGGGAGAGAAAGCGACTTCCCTGAGCCAAGGCCCCACAGGCAGGAGGTACCAGGTTTGGAAGTGGATCCCTGTCCACTCACCCAGCTGCCAGGGAGAGTGGTCAAATGGGCTGGGGGTACAGTGAAGGGAGGACAGAGCCACCTCCCTCCTGCCCCCTTTGTAAGTGGGATAGGAATCGGGGAGAGCACAGCAGCTGTGGGCAAAGTCTATAATATCATGCAAGGTCATTAATTACAGTGTTAACTTTAGGTCAAGAACAGATTTCAAAGATTATTTTTTTCTATTAAGATTTTCCTGGTACATACTCCAATGATGGAAATTTGTGTACCACTTTGACTGATTACTAGTGTTGTTGAATGGAGTTTGTGCTTAACACATTCTTCAGTTGAAGCACTGATCCTTAAGGACACTGTCCTTGAATAGTAGGGAGTGCTTCATTTTAGTGTCTTTCTACAGGAGGAAATTTTGATTCTCCTTCGAGTGATTGCTCACGTCGACTCCAATTAGGTGTGCGCGCGCATCGTGCACGGCTGCCGGAAAGGATTTCCCTAGCATCCCCAGAGGGTCGGCTACAGAGCCCCCTGGAGTCGCGCCTGTATAGCGCGCCTTATAAGGGCTCGCCGACCCTTCCCCCGTCAGTTCCTTCTTACCGCAGTGACGGCTAGTCGGACTCTGGGTCTCTCGTTGTAGAGATCCATCCTAGCACTCTCTATACTCCTTACTTTCGAACTTAGCAAGTCTTTTTCTTCTTCTAGTCTTTCCACCTACTTAACAGTGTTAGTTGCTAAGCCTAGGGGCCGGGGCATGCCTCGAGCCCCAGGCTTTAAACAGTGTGTGGAGTGCAACAAGCCTATGCCCAAGAGCGACCCGCACTCCACCTGTCTAAAGTGCCTCGGCGAAAAGCATTTGGGGGAGAAGTGCAAAATTTGTAGATCGTTCCGGCCCAGGACTCAAAAGGACCGTTCCCAAAGACTCAAGGTACTCCTCATGGAGGCGGCACTTAGACCCTCCCCCAACGCTCCGGCGCCGACTACGATCTCGACGCCGTCGAAGAGTTCCCCGGCACCGGGGCCTTCGAGCCAGGGGAAGGACAATCGGCACCGGGTATCGTCGGCACCGAAACCGGGGCCCCGGCACCGGTCTTCTTCACCGGTGCCGCGGAAAAAACACCGGGCGGATAGAGGTCGGTCACCGACCACTAAGGACGGCGCCAGGGGTAAGGACACCGTGCGACCCGTGTTGGGCCACGTCGCTGCCACCCCGAGGACGCCCAGGTCGTCACCTCCGCCCCGGGACATCGGGAGATCTAGTCCGGCTCCGGTGATCTCCGTTCAGGAGCTAATGGAGGATGTGGACATTACAAGATCTCCCTCCACGCCTGAGACATTCGAGGCCGCCAGGGAGCTTATAGAGAGTACGGCACCGCGTAGAGGTGATCCCGACTCTGCGACTGCTACTCCAGCGCCGGGTAAGCCCCGTCAGTCAAGGGGCAAACCCACGCCGCTACCGGCCCCTCACTCTCCAAGGCACCGCTCCCCGAGGTCGAGACCCACGGCACCGCCATGGTCGCCCAGGAGCGTATCGCCTTCGGAGTCCGAGGAGGGATCGATCGCGTCCCAACGGAGCCGCTCCCGCTCCTCCTCACGGCACCGCAAGGAGGCGTTTCCGGCACCGTGGGGTCCTGCATGGCAGAACCCTAATAATTGGCCCTTCTGGACGCCCTGGGCATATCATCAGTCCAAGGGGACGCATTCATCTCGTTCCCTCTCTACGGCACCGACTTTTCACAGACCACGTAGTCGATCCGAGACAATTTCCCGCCCAGACTCGGTACCGGAAGGGGACCGGCACCGTCCACCTAGCACGGCACCGCGTGGGACCGGCACCGTGCCTCCACCCGAGGAGACCGGCACCGCTGCCGAAGCCTCGACGCCGCACGATACCCCTGAAGAGGAAGACTGCTCCCTTGTCAAGGGTTCCTCGTCTTCGTCACCAGACGAGGCAGTAGCAGGCTCTGCACCGGCCCCACCAGCGGAGGATGGCAGGGCGCACCAGGACCTCCTTAGAAGGGTTGCCCTCAACTTGGGCATTCAAGCCCAGGAGGTCATTGAGGACACAGAGGACCCCATGACAGACATTCTGACCTCTTCAGTTCCCTCGAGGGTGGCTCTGCCCCTAATAAAGACTATTGATAGAACCATGAGGTCTATCTGGCAGACCCCCTCTTCAGTGTCGCCCACTCCGAAGAGAGTGGAGAGGAAATACTTTGTGCCTCCCAAGGGGTATGAGTACCTTTACACCCACCCAACTCCAGGGTCACTCGTCGTGGCGGCTGCCAACGACAAGGAGAGGCAGGGGGCACAGGCACCAACGCCAAAGGCCAAGGATGCTAAGAGACTGGACATTTATGGCAGAAAGGTGTACTCCACGGGAGGTTTACAACTCAGGGTGGCAAACCAGCAGGCCATCCTGAGTAGGTACACTTTTAACTCTTGGTCCTCGGTTGAGAAATATGCCACCGCATTGCCGCCGGACTCCAAGAAGGAGTTTACGGCAATGACAAATGAGGGCAAAGAGGTGGCCAAAGCCTCCCTCCAGTCGGCCCTAGATGCGGCAGACGCAGCTGCACGGGTCATGGCTTCGGGTATCTCAATGCGTCGCAGCTCGTGGCTGCAGGCCTCGGGGCTCCCATACGAGGTCCAGCAGACTGTCCAAGACCTCCCTTTCGAGGGCCAATCCCTCTTCTCGGAGCAGACAGATTCCAAGCTCCATAGCCTCAAGGATTCAAGGGCGACGTTGAAATCCTTGGGAATGCATACACCATCGACGCAAAGGCGTCACTTTAAGCCGCAGCCCCCGCCACGCCCCTACCAACAGCAACAACGGCAGGACTTGGGCCGTAGGAGGGGCAGAACCAACACTGGGGGCCATAACAGAAAGAGGCCTTACCCCTCGTCGGGAAAGCACGATGGCCCCCCGGGCAAATCCCAAGGCCCAAAGCAGGGCTTTTGAAGGACCGCCCGAGGGTGGAATACCAGAACTCCCGGATCCAAACCCACTTTTCAGAGACCGCTTGTCCCATTTCTACCAAGCCTGGGCATCTATTACAACGGACAGATGGGTCCTACGCACGGTAGAGGTGGGATATTCTATCCAATTCCACTCTACCCCCTACCCCCGCCCTCCCAGATCCCCGTCCCTCTTCAGGGACCCCTCTCACGAACATCATCTTCGCAGGGAGGCCCAGCAGCTCCTAAGCCTAGGAGCGGTCGAAGAGGTCCCATTAGCGCTGCAGGGAAGGGGCTTTTATTCAAAGTACTTTCTGATCCCGAAAGCAAAAGGAGGCCTCAGGCCAATCCTGGACCTCAGGGCGCTGAACAGATTTATAAAACGGATCAAATTCCGCATGGTCTCCCTTGCTTCAATCACCTCCTCTTTGGATCCAGGGGACTGGTACGCCACCCTCGACCTCAGGGATGCGTACTTCCACATCTCAATCATCCCGAGGCACCGGAAATTCCTAAGATTTGTGGTCGGAAACGATCACTTCCAGTTTACAGCACTCCCCTTCGGCCTGTCCACGGCACCCAGGGTTTTCACGAAATGTATGGCGGTCGTGGCAGCCTTCCTCAGAAAGAGGAGAGTGCATGTGTTCCCATACCTGGACGATTGGCTGGTGAAAGGGAAGTCCAGCGCACAAGTAAAGGAACACATAGACCTCATCAGACACACCTTCCACACGCTCGGTCTGTTAATAAACTTAAAAAAGTCCACTCTGGTGCCGACACAGAAAATAGAGTTTATTGGGGCAGTAGTGAACTCCATCACTTGCACAATATCCCTCCCACCAACACGCTTCCTCAACATTGGAGCTCTGATAGAGGACCTGTCTTGCCACCCTATGACCACGGCCAGGACATGCCTGAGTCTGTTGGGCCACTTTGCAGCGTGCACCTATGTCGTTCCCCATGCCAGACTACACATGAGACCCATGCAGCTTTGGCTAGCCTCAGTGTATCAACCATCCAGGGATCGGCTAGAAAAGGTAGTAACCATTCCTCCTCACATTCTGACGTCTTTACAGTGGTGGACAGACGCCCATGTGGTGCTCTCAGGAGCCCCCTTCCAGAAACCACAACCAACCTTGACTCTGGTGACAGACGCATCAGACTTGGGTTGGGGGGCCCACCTAGGCCACCTAAAAACTCAGGGCCTATGGACACAACGAGACCTGTCCAGTCACATCAATGTCAGGGAGCTGCGGGCAGTGCTCCTGGCTTGTCGGGCCTTCGAACACCACTTACAGAACCAATGCGTGGCAGTGAAGTCGGACAACATCGCAACCGTCTTCTATATCAACAGGCAAGGGGGGGCCCGCTCCTCCCCCCTATGCAAAGAAGCCCTGGACCTCTGGCGATTTTGTATTCCCCGGAATATCCACTTGGAAGCGTCTTATCTTCCAGGAGTCCAGAACGCCCTGGCAGACTCCTTGAGCCGGGCTATTCAAGTACACGAATGGTCGTTGCACACGGAGGTACTTCACTCCATTTTCCAGTCCTGGGGGACTCCCCATCTAGACCTGTTTGCCACACAGGACAATGCCAAGTGCAGCAGATTCTGCTCCTTCCGGGGGCTGAGTACAGGGTCGCTGGCGGATGCCTTCCAAATCCCATGGAAGACCGGTCTACTCTATGCGTTTCCGCCGTTTCCACTAATCCACCTGGTTCTGTCAAAAATAAAAAAGGACAAGTCATCAGTAATAATGATCGCCCCGGCCTGGCCTCGCCAGCACTGGTTCCCCACCCTACTAGACCTCCTGGTGGCAACACCCATCAACCTCCCACTGTTGCCGGACTTACTCACCCAGCAGGCAGGCGTGGTTCGCCACCCGGACCTTCAATCACTCCACCTCATGGCGTGGAAGCTTCATGGCTAAACCAGAAGGAAATGCAATGCTCGAGCCTCGTTCAAGAAATCCTGCTGGAGAGCAGGAAGCCCTCCACCAGGGCAACTTACCTTTCAAAGTGGAAGCGTTTCACCATCTGGTGCGAGGAACGTTCGTTGTCCCCGAGGGAGGCCAGCCTTCCGGACATACTTGATTATCTCCTCCACCTCAAGCATGAAGGACTATCCATATCCTCCCTGAAGGTGCACTTAGCGGCCATCTCAGCCCTACACCCTCCGATAGAGGGCTGTTCCGTCTTTTCCAACACTATCGTGGGCCGCTTCCTCAAGGGCATAGCAAAAAGGTTTCCTGACGTAACGGAACCAGTTCAACAATGGGATCTGAACCTAGTCCTTAGAGCTCTCACTAAAGCCCCATTCGAGCCCTTAGCGACATGCTCAGAACTATACCTTTCATGGAAGGTCGCATTCCTCGTGGCAATCACCTCTGCCAGGAGAGTCTCCGAGCTTCGAGCCCTCACGTCAGAGCCGCCGTATACGGTATTTTTCAAGGATAAGGTCCGACTCCGACCACATCCAGCCTTCCTACCTAAGGTAGTCTCGGCCTTCCACACGAGCCAAGATATCTTTCTCCCGGTGTTCTACCCGAGACCTCACGCCTCAGACCGGGAGCGGACCCTACACTCCTTAGATGTACGAAGGGCCCTCGCCTTTTATATCGAAAGGACAAAGGCCTTTAGGAAGTCCCCTCAACTGTTTGTGGCTGTAGCCGACAGGATGAAGGGACATCCAGTCTCTGCACAGACAATCTCCTCATGGATTACATCATGCATAAAGACATGCTACGGGCTAGCCAATAAGCCAGCCCCAAAAATCACGGCCCATTCGACAAGAGCCCAGGCCACGTCGACAGCCTTTGCAGCCTGCGTACCGATCCAGGAAATATGCAGAGCGGCAACCTGGTCCTCAATTCACACGTTCGCAGCCCATTATGCGATCGCCCAACAAGCAGCAGAGGACGCAGCGGTCGGCAGGGCAGTACTGAAGTCCCTAAGAGGCTAATCTCCGACCCCTCCTCCGGTAAGTGCTTGGGAATCACCTAATTGGAGTCGACGTGAGCAATCACTCGAAGGAGAAAAGACGGTTACTAACCTTTTTTCTGTAACTGTCGTTCTTCGAGATGTGTTGCTCACGTCCACTCCAAACCCGCCCACCTGCCCCTCTGTCGGATCCTTGGCAAGAAGGAACTGACGGGGGAAGGGTCGGCGAGCCCTTATAAGGCGCGCTATACAGGCGCGACTCCAGGGGGCTCTGTAGCCGACCCTCTGGGGATGCTAGGGAAATCCTTTCCGGCAGCCGTGCACGATGCGCGCGCACACCTAATTGGAGTGGACGTGAGCAACACATCTCGAAGAACGACAGTTACAGAAAAAAGGTTAGTAACCGTCTTTTATGTAACCCCCTAACAATTTTAAAATAGTTAAAACCATCTACACCAAGCTTACACTCAACTACTAACTTGGAGTGTGAATCCCTGCCCACATAGACATAGTTGTGCTGGCTCTCATCTGAACTAGCACACTAACAGTAAGAGCGTAGCCAGGGTAGTACAGGCAGCCGAAGCACAGGGTAGCCATGCCAAGTAGGATACACATGGAATTCAGGGTGGTTTGTACAGGGCACAGCTAGCCTCATACACTTGCTGCCCCTGCTACCTCAGCTACACTACTGGTTTTGGACACTAGCTCAGGCTATGTACACACGATCAGATTAAAGCGCAACAAGGCAATCGCGCTACAAAACTCACGTGACCTTTATTGCGGGACAACGCATACACACGTTGCTCCCTGCAACGCAACAAAATTACACGCATTATCGCGGTTGATCGCAATGACTTCTGGGCACCTATCCCATCGTTCCATTTTCCCCTAAGTCGGCGCTATGAATCATGGGATGAAGGAAAGGAACGCAAAGCGCCATGGGTAAAGTGTCAGTTTCCCATGGTGCTTTGTGTTCCCCTAGCGTCTTCGTCGTTTCCAATAGCAACTCGCGCCTATTTTCAACATTGCAGTGACGCAACGCACCACTTGCAATCAATCGCAACAGCGACAGCATGGATCCCGCTCTGATCTCCATTGTCGCCTTCAACATTCTGAATACATCTCGGCTTGTTGCTCAGTACGCAATGAGCTCCGAGTCAGACGAGGACACCGAGGAGCAGGGGCTGATCGATGCCCTGCAGAGCAACAGCACCGCGTTGCTCAGCTCCTTCACCGATCATCTGCACACGGTGCAACGCCGTTTCTGGTCGCGAGAGACGAGCACCGAGTGGTGGGATCGCATTGTTATGCAGCTGTGGGATGACGAGCAGTGGGTACAGAACTTTCGAATGCGGAAAGCAACCTTTCTGGAACTGTGCTCAGAGTTGGCCTCTGCCCTGCGACG
>ML685794.1:4954606-5021117 GCA_007922175.1 Pelusios castaneus
GCTGGATGTTGTCCTGTACCGGGGTGGAGGGTGGCCTTCAAAGAAATGCTTTGAGGGACTGCGGTGTGTGGGAGGCATACACGGCTGAACTGTCTGGAGTGGAGCCCGGACATTTATCGCCTGGGACTGCAAAGCTATCATGTTCTTTAGCAGTTCTGTTTGCTCCTTCATGACGCTTATCAGTTCGTCCCTGTGTTTCTGCCTCCTCTGCTGGGATTCCTCTCTCCAGGCTCTATTCTCCCTTGCTGATTCCTGAGTTGCTTTCAGCAGCTCGTTAAACATATCCTCCCTGTTTCTTCGAGCACGCCGCCTAATGTTTCTCATTCGGTCAGCTGGAGTAGACACCGGCCTTGTGAAGCTCAATTCTAATACAAAAATAACAATATAGACATTGGCTATCTATGCTATGTGTTAACAATGTAACCTTCCAGTAGCACATTCCACTGGAAGGTACAGGGCGGTCAACACACTACGCTGCGCTGAAGCAGACAAGGTACATTCTAATAGACGGCTTACCGGGGGCTAAGAATCGGAAGAGGGCACACAGATAGAACCCAATATCCCTCTCCTCAGAGTGCCCCTTCCATCTAGAATACATCTCCTACATGCCGCCGGTAGCAGGCCGGGACCGTATGCTGCTGCACTGTGTGCTGCCATGGTTCCCAGGGCTGTGCTTTGCAGCTGGAGAGGCAGAGTGTCCGTCTTTGGGAGCGCAGACACAAACGCTCTCCCATCTAACCTGAGTATTAGGCTCTGGAGGTACATCGAGGAAACCTTTTCTGACCTAAATGCAGATGATTATTTTACAATTGTAAGGATGTAAGCAAGGTTAGGAATCTGAGAGCCTCTCTTGCTTAGCAGCTAAGTAGGGAGGGGGGTCACTGATTTACCTGTGCTTGGTATTTGCATGACACTCAGCATAATTTCACCCAGAGGCTGGGCATGATGGGAGTTGGTATGTGTGACTGGTTCAAATCCTCTAAATCTGGTGTTTTATCAGAAGGGGGAAAAGAAATATTGTTCTTTCATGATATGCTACTCTTTGATTGTATATCTGTTATTGACCAAGCAGCTGATGGAAACGTCACCATCAGCAATAGAGAACTTGGAAAAGTGAGCAACCCTAGTTTTCAGAATTGTAAAACCAGGGTGGGGAGGGGTGTGAGCACTAGCTCTGCTGGAGCTGTGCCTTAAGTCGACACCTATTTCCCCACCCATTGTTAAAGAATAGACCTAAAGATTCCTTGTAGAGGCTCTATTGTTACTTTGATTGAGCTGGAATCACCAGGGAAGCAGACACTTCCCAGCGAGCTGAAATCACTAGGGAAGCAGACACTTCCCAGCAAGCTGAAGTCACTAGGGAAGCAGACACTTTCCAGCAAGCTGAAATCACCAAGAGCTGACAGCAGGCGGAACCAGCGGACAGCAGGTGTGAGCAGCGGGCGGAGCCAGCAGACATGAGGTGTGACCAGCGGGCGGTGCGGCGGAGCCAGCGAACAGCAGGTGTGACCAGCGGGCGGTGTAGTGGAGCCAGCGGACAGCAGGTGTGACCAGAGGCCAGCGGCAGAGCCGGCGGACCCAGACAGTGTCTACGGACAGCGGGTGTGAGTGGCCAGTGGGTGGTGTGAGCAGACCTTGAGGTGGCAGAGGACAATTGGAGGGGAGGACTGAGGGCTGACTCCCCCTCCTCCCCTTACTGGTGGAATGAGTTCTGTCTATTGGGTTTTGTGGGAATCTTTGCACTGTATCCCAACCAGTGCTGCATTTTGATGTTGCCTTTATATAGTCTTTATTAAACCTTTTATGTGCTACACTCAGACTGGTGCTTGCGAGTGGGGAAGTATTGCCCTTCTAGGGCGCCCAGGGGGTGATGTGTAATTTCCCAGAAGACTGGGTGGGGGCTCGAGCCAATTGTTGGTGTAACATTATTTGGGAACCCCTAGAAACAGAACCCGGTCCTTTGCTGCTGCCGTCATGGCTCGGCAAACGGGTTACACAATCACTGCTTGTATTGATGCCCTGCTAATGAATGCAGAGTAAATAGCGTGCACTGCGGGGACCTGCAAGCACCCCCACCCCAGACAATGATATTTTAGCAGGAGCAGAGCTGAATGAAGGAGAAACTTACCTGAACCCCCCTCTGCCGCCTCAGAGAACAAGCTGCAGTTCAAGCCTTGGGTGGACGTCTCAGCGGGGCTGCTGAAGAGCTCCTGGCTACACGCGGTTGCACTTTCCTCCGTGTCATCCTCCATCTCCTCCTCCTCCTCCTCCTCCTCAACAACGTCCTCATCCTGCTCGGCTCTGGCAATCACCGGACGAGGAGGGGCTGAAGTGTCCACGGGACTTTTGGCAGTGGTTGTGGGGTCCCCGCTGAGGATGGCTTCTATCTCCTTATAGTACCTGCATGTTGCAGGCGCTGATCCAGAACGGCGGTTTCCCTCCTTCGCTCGGTGATAGGTAATTCTGAGCTCCTTCACCTTTGATCTGCACTGCACTGTGTCTCTATCATGCCCTCTCTCTGACATGGCCCGAGAAATTATGCCAAATGTGTCATAATTCCTCCTGCTGCCGCGTAGCTGCGCTTGCACAGCGGACTCTCCCCAGATGCTGATCAGGTCCAGCACCTCTGCCGTGCTCCAAAGGGGTGCGCGTCTTCCACGGCGGGCCGCCATTGCTACTGATGATCGGAGCCCAAACACACTCCACGAGGAAGAGAGCAGGAAGTGAAACAGACTTGAAATTTGAAAATCCCGGGAATAAGTTCGGGGCAGGGCGGGGACAGTTTCGTCACGGCCACAGAGCGGGTGGAGGGAAGACCAGAGAGGACGACTTGGGAATGCTGGGACAGTTCCGGAGTCCAGTCAATGCGCGGTAAGCGTACACACGAGCTCAAACGCGCAACATATGATCCGCAACAGCTGTTACCACTCTCGTCGGAGTGGTTGTTGGATTGCGCGACAACAAGGCACTTAACGCGCAAGAGCCTTGTTGCACGTGTGTACGCCGTTGTTACTATCGCGCGGTAATGAGCTTTAATGCGCGATAAACTGATCGTGTGTACAAGGCCTCAGATGAGAACTAGCATGTGTATGTCTACGTGAGTAGGAGTCACACCCCTAGCTCAAAGTGCAGATGTAGCTTTAAGTGCTAAAGGTTGTTTCCAAGCAAGTTCAATTGATTCTTGAAAGAAAGAAAGAACATACTTTCCCTTCTGTTTTCAAGGTATTAAACTCTACGTCTGTGGTTTGTCTTCACAAGGATTAAAATGGAGGGGGGTTAGTTGGGTTTTTGTTGTTGTTTTTTTAAGTGTAGTTGATAGGTGCCTGGAACTGTTGGGTGAAAACCCTGGTTTATCCCAAAAAGGTGAAACCACAGGTGACCCAGCTGGAGGGCCAAGTCACAAGGTGAATGGGGATCACCAAAGGATGAAACTGCAATTCAGCTCTTAACCCCAACAGATCAATCACTTTGCTACACTGTGCTTTCAGCATGTTACATAACACATGTTAAAATACTTCCCAACAGAGTGAAACTTTAACCATGGTGTTAAGGAGTTATCAACTAGCTATCATGATTTTTAAACACACCTTTTTTTTTTGTTATCCAGACAGACACTTAGAGGGCTTGAAAATCTATTCCTTCTTGTTACTCTTGGCCTTTCTTCCCTTTAAAGTCTTTGGTGCCCCTGGTCCTTTTCTCTTATTGTGAATATTTCTAATCTGTCTGAAATAAACATGACTCAGTTTAATATTCCTGGCTGTTTATGCAACAGCCCCTTCAAAGACTCTTTCCATGTTGCTGACAGGAATATGTTCCACTTTAGGAATGTTGGTTAATTAATCCTGCTTTTGGTGAATCTTGCAAAAATGACTTTTGGTGATTTTTTAAAATATCTTGTAAGTAGAGTGGGAGAGAGTTACATATTAGTCCCTGGATAGATACTGTTATAATCCTGTGTTATGTCAGGGCTTTCGTTAAAACCACTTGTGTTCACATACTGGTACCCTTATGAAGCAATTTCCTCTGGGGGTATCTCAGCCCCAGAAGTGAATTTCTTTGAACAGTTTGAGTAAAGTCCCTTAAGCTATCTTGGAGTTACAGGAGTGTTAAAACATCAGCGTATTTTTTTTAATTCTTTTTTATGCTTAGGAACTTAAACAAATAAAACAGCTCTTGACTTTACACATAAGAGGCCCTGGTTAAGGTGCAGGCACTGGTTAATTCCTGAAGAAACTATTAAATCGACTTTTTAAGTGATTGCAAAATAACTTCTGTGCAAGTTTGACATCTACATAAATGGAGCCTAAATATATTATGGAACTATTTTGGCAGTTTTCCAACTGTGTGTGATTATGGGTTTAGGTGGGCTGGACTTAATCAGCTTTTTATATCCTTGGTCTTCAGCCTGAGGTTGGCCAGTCTGGCTATTTTTTCATTCATTTCCTGTTACGCTCTTTTATGTCTAAATGGATAATCCCACTTGTTTTCCCCTTTAGCTTAGCAGTGTAGGCTATATTACTAAATTTCTTGACAGCTTGTTTTTAAAGAGCCTTGGGATGGCTTGGTAGGGTAAAGAACTGTATAAGCTGAAGCTACTGCTTCTATTTTTTGCGTACATGAGGAGAAACTGTTGGCAGTTGTATGTCTAATTGTTCATGGGTTGTGAGAGTTTTAGCTTAACTGATTTGAGTTGTTGGAGCATGGAATGGTTTTGTCACTTAATCTCAGATTCCTTACAGGATCTCCTGAGGTGAGAAAGTTCTGAGTGTTCAGCTGGCTCACCTGTTACTTCTTTGTTTTTCAGTTTTGGAAACCCCTCCCTGGATGAGAGAAGCATTCTAGCGCCTCTTTATCAGTGCTGCATGTAAGTCAGTCACAGAGAAGCCATTGAGTTTGTTTGTATGCAATTGCCAAATCTAACTCAGGAACACACTGAAATTGATAGCCATTAAATTCTCCGATAGCCAGGAGATATGCAGGTTGCGAATAGAGCACTTCTGTTTCCATGTGTGATGTGTTGTTAGAGTGAATGCTCAAGAAGTAAAACCCACATTTTATTACAGTAGGCAATCAGAATGATTGATCATGGAGACGGAGTCTTTCACTTTTAGATCACTGGTTGAAATTTATCTTTGGTCAGTAATGACGAGTAGCTCCCATCTGCAGCTCTTCAGTGGCTTGTGGCCTGTTCCTGCTGGACAGATGTTTGCCTCACCGTTGAATTTTAACTGACAGAAGCCGAGGATTGGATAGGCACGGCATCTAGACCACACTCATTCTTGATGTCCTTCTGAGGACAGATACACAGTTGCAATGCAGTGTTTGGAAGCTTGCATTGCTGCACTGCTTGCTTTGGGTTACATAGAGTATTTTGGTCTTCAAAACCACTAGTCATTCAGCATAGATGGAACAGTGTTTTCTGGTTGCAGGGCCTTTTTCTGTTCCCTTGTCTGTGCATGCATCCAGTTAACATTCTTTAGGGAATTATCCATTGATTCCTGGGAATAGAGGGTATTGTCTGGGATTCTCTATTCACTGTGTTCCTTTGAATTACTAATTTTGTCCCTTCAATCTGCACCCCCATCCCACTTTTTTCATTTTGTGTCCCCTGCAATATGTTGCCTCTGGGTTCTGTGGCCCCATACTTAACTATGGGGACAAGCCTTTTTTTGCTTTCAAGAGCTATATGTTGCATGAACACTTTAAAAAACTAAAAGAAAGGAAATAGGGTCAGTACTTTGTATGACTGCTACATCAAGGCAAAACAATTGGAGAAATGGAAATCACTTCACTTTTCAAAATAGGCCAGTCTAGTGAGAGTTCCATGAGCTGCCAATCAAAGGCTCAGTTTGTCTCATGAATTCTTCAGAGTCTCTGTTAAACCAGGAGTTTCTCAAAGTTTGCAAGCTCAGTTCTTCAGACTGCCAGTACAGCCCTCTGTGTACTGCAGCCCACTTGACCTGCATGGTGTTAAAAGCTTTCTAGTAATTTTTAAAATGTTTTCTGTTTCTTGCTTTGTCTGGCTCCTGCTTCAAGTTCCTCCACACACAATCCTAGATGAGAAGTTTCCAGAAGCAGTTGTTCTTCCATCCTTGTAGGAGATTAAACAAATCTCTCCTCTTCCGGTCTCCATTCTCAGAGTCCAGGAGGTCCATGAACTGCTCACACCTCTAGATGAGAGAGCCAATAAACAGAATGGTCCATGGCAACCACGCGAATGTGCTAAAACCTTTTGCAGTTTTTTTTTTGGAGTGCAGAATTCACAGGGTCCCCTGAGGATAGGGTGTATCCTGAAACATGGATGACACTATCCTCCACCACATTCAGTGACAGAGTCGTGCTCCAGTAATGTGAGTCAGACATCAGCTACAGCAAATTGCTACAACATGGCAACTTTTGAGAGATTCCCCACAGGAAAACAGTTAAAATGTGACAGTGTGAAAAGATTAAATGGTGAAGCAGAAAGAACATTGCTATGTAAATTGACTTGGTATGGAAGTTAGTCATCTGACTCTTTTCTCATCTATGACTGGTGGTTGGTTGGTGAAGTTCTGAGTGGAGTACTTTCAAGCTCCTTACAAGCATTTTGGGCTAGCAGCCAGATCTCTCACTCATTTCCTTTTCCAGCTCTGTGTGGGAGGCCTGAAGACAGACCTTGCTGTTCTCTTCCTTGCCAGCTGTCAGGAGTTTTCATGGAGCAATTCTTAGAAGAATTGCAATGTATTAGATCACTTACCCTTCACCTTTATCTGCTACTTTTTAGGTCCTCATTATATTAGTTACAATCATATTATGGAGGGGAAGAGATACCCAGTTATAATATAATTTGCTTCTAGCTAAATAGGCATGTTGTAAGTGGACTCCTCACCGGGGCAGCTGTGTAGTAGTGCTGATGAGACATTAGCTGAAAGCATTGTGTGTATTAGCATGACGTATGCTCATCTTTCTTTTCCAGCATCCGGGTTTCCACCTGGAACAGACTGAACTACCTGAAGAATGGAGTGCTGAAGTCTGCCTTAAAGACTGCCATGTCTCATGATCCCATCTCCCCAGTGCTCTCTGACCCTCACTTGGATGCCATGGACCAGCGGCTTTTGAGCATCCTAGCTACAGTGAAACAGTGCACAGATCAGTTTGGTCCAGACATTGTGTTGGTGGAAGACAGGATGACACTCTCCCATTTGTAACTTTCATGGAAAACAGATGGAACTCCTTTTTAAAAAAAAAAAAAAAAGATAGAAATCAGCACAATCAGTTCTGAATGGCTACACCCAGGATGGACTGGAGATGAAAGGAAAAGCTGCTGAGCCCTGGAGAAAGGTGGTGGTCTTGTCTTGGGCTGACAGCAGTGAGAGAAGGTGGAGAGTTCGGGAGCCCTTGGACAGCCCTGTAACCACAGTAGCAGCTTGGCTGTGGTGGTGTGTCCATTGCTGGCAGTGGACATTTCACTGGGGAAATACAACTGGTGTTCATGAAAAGGAGAGTGGAATTCAGACATTGATATCTGGGCTGGTTCTAGAGGGGACAATGGAGGTGGAGCACAGCAGTCCTCACCCCCATTTCTTTCCCCATCCACCCACTCTTAAAATGCTCTTATGAGGTGTTAGTCCAATTCAGGATTGTATATAATCAGCTGTGAGCTGGTTAGACATTTTACTGCCTCTTTCAAAAAAGAGGATATGATAGATAAACTAATTATTAAACTGAACTCTTAATGCCCCCTCCTGGGGTAGGATGTTCTTATGAACACCATTGGGGTGGGAGATGGTGTATCCACTGCTCAGCTACCTTCTTGTTTGTAAGACCCTGTGAAGAGGGGTCTGTTTCATATGTGATGATGATTCAATGTTATCATGGAACAACTTGTGAAAATTCATCCATGCAACTAGAAAGTGAAGAGGAGATGACAGGATTTTTTTACAGCACTAAGGTCCATCCAATGCTTAGAGATTGTGTGTCCCCCAAGAAATTACCATATGGACCATCATTACTTTCTGTATATAGGGAGTATGGCAGAGTCTGAAAAGAGCAGATAACCCCATGAGTCTGTGTCCATATTAACCAAATTATCTTTGTATTATAGCTGTAAAGCAGGATAAAATCTGTTCTCAGAGCAGATTCCACTTAGCCAGATCATCCTCCTTACAGTAGGCCCTATAAATGGGGCATTTTTTTACCTGGCAAACTTGGTGCTCAAGAAAAATAGATCCTGTCTTTAAGAAGCAATGATGGAGTGCTATGCACGTTTTCTCGTACATTTGTCAGTACATCTCAATTTTGATTTGTAGCTCTCCTTTTCTGATGGTCCTGTGTAGTCCTCCAGCAGAGATTTCAAACTAGTATGGACTACCTTGAGGCCACAAAACTCAACTTGTAATAAATTATTTAAATCCATGGTTCTGGAAGCAAAAGAAGATATTTTCAATACACTCCCATGTCTACTGTCCTTGCATCAGTTTGATGTGTGTGGTTAATATGTACACAAAAGGATGAAACCTCTTACTACAGCTTCCTGCTAGAAGTAGCCAGGGGTGTGGGGAATGCTTTTGTGTCCACTGCTTTAGATGATACAAACAAAGAGCAGCCAGTTGGTCTCCATTTCTGTGTTTCCTGACCTCATACAGTTTATTTGCTTGTTTAAATCTGTTCTAATGACTGATTTAAAAGTCTCTTTGGCTGGCATTTGGAGATACTCCATTCTGTTGCAGGAGTTATCCTTCTGAAATGCAGCAAGGTAGAACAGAAATAAAAAATAACTCAGTATTCTAGCTGAAAAATCAGCTGCCAGAGTCAGTCAAGCAGGTATACATGGAGGATACAATTTGTTTTATTCAAGGTGGTGGTGCTTACACAAATTATCCTGAGGAAATGGAGATGTTAATAATAGGTGTAATTGGGCATCACTCTTTTAGCTGAGGGGACCTGGGCTCATATCATGATTAGACTTTAAGTGAAAGAGTTTGGTCTTGTTCTAGTTCCCCTCTGGTCTGTCTTCCATGTCACAAATCTGCTACATTGGTAGGCTTAGGACTGGAATAGTAGCAGGTGCTGCTGGAAAGGACTGCAATGTATTGACAGCTGTGAGAGAATTTTGTATAATTCTTGTTGGCAGTATACCTGACATTAAACTGGTGCCAGTCATCACAGTTTCATGAGCCTTAAATTCACTCTTCAAAGGGAAACTTCATTTGGTCAACGAGTTCTTTCCTACCATGAAATTCCAAAGGGGTAGCTGTGTTTGTATAGTTCAGCAAAACAAACAAGGAGTCTGAGTCCTGTGGCACTTTTTAAAGACTAACAAATGTATTTATTGCATGAACTTTCATGGGAGAAAATCCCACTTTGTCTGATGCTTATAGATGGGGAGTTGGGATTTTCTCCCACAAAAGTTCATGTGACAAATAAGTGTGTTAGTCTTTAAAATGTGCCACTAGACTTCTTGTTTGTTTTCCTACTGTGAGTGGATGTTCCTTCTGGCTTCCATCAGAGGAGAACTGCTTCTGCGTGAACTAACATTGTGAGTGTGGGTGTTGGCCCTTCTCTCTCCATCATTTAGGGCCCTCTTCTGCCACCTTTACTCATCCCAGAGGATACCTTACACTGTGAATAGTCCCACTGATTTCTCTGAGTCTACTCATACTTGAAATGAATGAGAGTGGCAGAACTAAGCTTTGTGGTTGTGTATTGGCATTAAATATTTACTATGAAACTGAAGATAACTTATTTGAGGAGGAGAGAAGAATAACTGTGGCTTGTGTGATCTTGCAAGTCTGTTCTTTGGTTTCGAAACATAAGACATGACATTTGATGTGGGAAGAGTCTGCTGTGTTGGGTGGGATTGGGATTTTAATTTACACTTGCTCATTTGCATTTGGTGGTGGGTTTTTGTTTAAAACTGATTTTGCCTTGAAATGAAATTAATGTACAGAGCTTGCAGTTTGCTTTCTCTCTGGCTTCCAGCTGAACTCTTTGCATTAAGTGGAGGTTTTCTAACTTGGTTTCCCACACTGACTGAATTAAAGCACTGCATTTTGGTTAACAATAAATGGAGAAGGAATGACTAGGCAACTTTGGAAGATGGTAGAAGCAGGAAATAAAAGGATGTTTTTAGTGACATGTTACGTGTAAAGGTCATTGGAAGAGCCACCTCAGGGCTGGACATGAGGCTAGTAGAGACCAATATTATGTCCTTTCTTACCTAAAGCTAGGATGACCAATCTGTTGCTTGCAGGTTGGGTTTCAGCTCAGTATTGGAGTCAGTCATTCCTGCAAAAGACTCTGAAATTTTGACTCCAACCAATGACTACCCCAAAGAAGAAATAAAAATGGCATCCCCCATTTGTAAGAGATGCTAGGCTGTCACTGAGATTCTCATGATTCCCTCTTATTCCAGTTATCTATAGATGTACACTGTAAATGACAGTTCCAGATGTCACTAAGATGAGCACTCTGGGGTTATTAATAGTCATGGTGCAGAAATGAAGAACTAATTAAATAAAACTTCATCAGCCTACTGCTATTTATCTCCTGTCTGAATCGGCAAACAGGGTGGAGGAAAAACTCTAATTTGCTCTTCTGTTGGCATGTAATGAACTGGAGTGTGTCCTGCCAAATAAACTTTAATCAAAATATAATTTATTAAGATAACTTATTTTCTGTAGCAGCTGGAGCTTGAAACAAACCTCTCTTGGAACTGCCAAAGGGTTGCCCCTGGGAGCAGCTGCACAAATGGAGATTGTTAGAAGAGAAAACAAATGCAATCCTGACTTTCTACTTGTGTTCCCCAGGGTCAGACTGCGTAAAGAAACATTGTGTGAATAAAAATTGTAATAAAACATCGATGGATTGTTTAGTCTCTCTTGCTTTAGTTTCCTAAGACAAGACCTAAACTTTCAGTGTTGTGCCATTATATTTGGTGGTGGTTTCTTCAAAAACAAGTGAACAGTGTTGATATTAACAGCACATTTTCAAGAGAGGGGCCAGGTGGAATGTGTTTACAAAAAAGCAAAATGGACCCATCAAAGGAGTGCAGCCATGTACAAGGGGTCTCCACAAGGCAAATCTTTTGGCATTAGAAAATGCACCCGGAGAGAAACAATTGTTCTTTGTTGCATCATTAGATCAGTTGTGTTACACACAGCAGTCAGAGAAGCATGCATTAAAATGGCAGCTGTTTATGGCTGGCTTTCACCTCCTATGGTGGCTGGAAACCTTTTTAGAGGGAGGCGGGAAAATCCCATGTACCTCAAGACTGGGACATGGTCTGACCAGATCATGAGTTAGCTTCCTGGATTACCTCAAGGTACAAGTGGGATATGCACAGTCCTAAATGTTTCAGGTACATGGAGGGAAATGCATAGAAGCCATGTTATGCCTGCGTGAGGGGAACCACATCACTGGGATTCATCAAGAAAGGCACCTATCAGAATGATCTCAAATGCAATGTGGTTGTTGACCCTTAATTGCATTTGGGACTTTTGACCTGGCCTGTGATGCTACCTCCATGTGAGAATGCAAACAAGGATGCCTGCTTTTGATAAACTCAAATGCAGGCACAAAAACTCAGACTTCAGTGCTACTAATTTGCACACCTTGATCTTTCCACATGCTTCTTTGTGCTGTGTAACAACAATATTTCTGTATGTCTGTCTCCATTGTTTTACAGGTCTGTTTCCCCTTTGGAAAAGTAAGGACTGTTGGTGCTTTTCACCAGTTCACCAATGCAGAGCCGATAGGAATTTTTCAAATTAAACCTTCATTGAAGTGTAACTTTTTCTTTTAACTTTTTTGTAAAAACTTAATTTTTTTCCATTTTTAAAAAAATATTTGGCAATGCTTAAACGAAAACATTTTTAGCCTGTTTGAAAACTGCTTCAGTTTCTTTTTATTTAGTTATTGCTGTGTAGCTTTGTACATCAGGCTGTTGATAAATTAAAATGTAGGCAGTGGTGATGTAGTTGTTTTGGTCCCAGGATGTTAGACACACAAAGTGGGTGAGATAACTCTTACTAGCCCAGCTTCTCGTGGTGAGAGAAATCAAACCTTTGAGCTTACAAACCTGGAGAAGACCAACTTGTGTCTGATAAATGAAACACAAATTGTTTCTAAGATATAAATCCAGCCAGCTATAGCCAAAGTTTTTGGTGGTGCTGGTTTTTTTCCCTCCTCTGACGGGAAACATCTGTCTAGTTCTCATAGACTTGAACTGAGAGCTCAGTTGTCAATCAGATGCTTATAATAATTCTTGGGCTATGTCTGCACCACATGCACTATGGCGGCACAGCTATGCTGCTGTAGTGCCCTAGCCTGGATGCTTTCTCCAGCGAAAGAAGGTAGATGTAGGTAATCCACTTCTCCAAACGGTGGGAGCTATCCTTCCATCATACTAGTCACTTCTACACCATGGTATGTTTAGGTTAACTTAACCACAGCTCTCAAGGGTCTGAATTTTTCATGCCCTTGAGTATTGTACTGTCTGTCATCCTAGCATTTTAAGTGTGGAACAGGCCTCATATTGATCAGGACTACATCTGAATAACCATCTAGAGATGAAAATCTCTAAATTGGTTACAAGCCCTCCTGAGTTGTTTAGACCTCTGTAGTCATCTATCTTTTAAATTCCCTCTGCAACCTGTCCCTAATAAATCCTAGTGATGACTACAGTGGATTATTGAGATTCAGGCCAAGAAAAGCAGAAAAACAAGTAATTCCTTGTATGTTCTTAAGGGGTTGTCTGTATTCTTGTCCTACCGGTTTCACAGAATCTGCCCTTTGGGTCCATGAGAATGATCACTCATTAAAACTATAAAGACATGAGTGGCTATAGGAGGCTAATTGAGATGTCATTAGTAGGTGATTAACATAGAGCTTACATGCAGTGATACTGGCTCAGAACAGCACTTTTGTTTATCTGGAACACCTTTTATCTGAACCTTTTGGATGGCCCCCAGGCCTAATAAACAGGAGTGTATGTACTGTGTCCCATAGTGTTAGTGCACTGATCCATTTTTTAATCTGGCGATTAGGAGCACAGGCAGTAGGGTACCATAAAGCACTCATTCTTCTGTTTTTCTTCTAGCTCCTGTGAAATAGAATCCCTCTAAATTAGCTTGGATTCTGCTGTGCTGCCCTGAGCTGTTGACCACGCAGATCTACCCCAGTACCATGGAACCAGTGTATTGATGGTCAGTTAACCATTTTATTTTTTTCCCCCTTAGTATTTGTGTTTGCAAGCTTGCTTTTCTTTTAGAATGTGAAAACTCTGAATTGTTACTTTTGGTGAGTTCCTTCCCTCACACAGATGTTTCTCAGTCTGTCTTGTATAGACACAGCAGTTACCAGTTCAATTAAGACAAAATCTGTTAGTCTTTAAAAGTGCCACAGGACTCTTGTCTTTCTACAATAGACTAACATGGCTACCCCTTTGGAATTTCAGTTCAATTAAGTATATTTTAAAAACTGATTCAGTTGACCTGAGGCACACTTAGTAATAACCATTTTAAAAGGAATGTGATTAAGCTCAATGTAGTAAAGAATTGACTTCAGTTAAGTTGATATAAGTAAGGGTTAAAATGTCCATGCAGGTTTTTTAAACTAGTGTAATGAAACCAACCAGTTTTTAAATCAATTTTGGTTACACTAGTTTAAAGCTAACTCAGTGCTCATTATTTTAAGTAGAGGGTTGGAATAAGGTTTCATAGATTTTAAAATCAAAAGGTACAATTATACTTATCTAGGCTGGTCTCCTGTATAACACAGGCCATAACATTTCACTTTGTAATTCCAGCATCCTGTTCTGTAACTTTTGGGGTCAATCTTCAGGGGAAGGAAGCTCTTCCTTCTAACCCAACAGGTCCTGACCAGTTTGAGATATTTGTAGCAACCTCTAGATGGCCTTGTATTCCACCCAATGGGGTGACTTGCTTGCTTTGAATGTGGTGGTGTGCACCCATGTGAAATGAATTGTTTAAAAATTGACTGCTCGCCCTTCCCCAGGAGGGGTTGGCTGTCCTTAACATTCATGCCTTAACGAGGGCTTCTGTTATCTAGGCTCCAGTCTCAGGTGCAAGGGCAGGAGCTGCTGGGGGGGAGGAGGGACTGAAGCAGAGCAAGTGCACTTGAATTTATCCTTTCCTGGCCCTCCCTACACGCAGGCGCTAGTCTCTCTCTACCAGACAGCAGCTGGCTGTATAGACTGGTCGCTATTCCCTACCAGCCGGCGCGCTGCCCCTCCCGCTAAGACCGGCTGCAGGGGCCAGGCCCGGGGGCCGTGAGCGCGCATAGCCGCGGCGGGCGGCTGTGGGGAGCAGGGAGGGGCTGCAGCGGTGCCCCGCGGATTGGAAGCGAACTAGCCCCGCCCCCTGCAGCCCCCTCCCAGGGCGAGCAGGGATCAAGCAAAGCCCCCGCCCCGTGTCCCCATGGCAACACCCATGGCGGCGGGCTGGGCGGGAAGTGAGCTCACGCGGGCCGGGCCGGGCGCCACCGCTTCCCTCCGGGCTGGGCCATGGCGCGCGGGGCCGGGCTGCAGCTGCTGCTCTGCTGCATCGGGCCGCTGCTGGGGGGTGAGGCGCGGGGTGAGTGAGGGACTGGGTGCCGCCGCTGCTCCCCCGATCCCTGGCGGTGGAGGCCCGGCCCGGCCCGGCCCGGCCCTCCTCCGCTGGGCCGCGGTGCCGGCAGGACACTGGTGCTGCGGAACTGACGGGAGCTCCAGCATGTCTGAGGAGCCCGGGTGATCCCGGGGTGCCGACAGCCCGACTACCCTTTTCCGGCCTCATCGCTGCCTCTTTTCTAGGCTGGAGCTCGCCCCCGGTTGGCCAGGGTTACCTGGAGATCCTTTCCAGCTGGTACTGCAGCTTTGGCACCTGCTGCGGGACGGGAGACTGCAGAATAGCCAACAACATCACAGGTAAAGGCCCTGGAGACAGAGGACGGTCACAGCTAAGGTGCTAGTCTGGCACCTGGGAGATCCATGTTCAGTTCCCTGCTCGTCTACGGCGCCCTGTCCCTGGGTAATCTGGGGTAAATCACTCAGTCCCTGTGCCTCAGTTCCCCAGTGCACAGATACTAGAATCGCCTGCCCTGAAATACACTAACGCTTGTGAGGTGCAGTGGCAGAGAAATACCAAGGAGTGAATGTGGAAAAGTTTCCATGCCAGCTGGAGTGAAACTTCTAGTTCCCAGGTCCTAGAACTAGGGACAAATTCAGCACCTGGGCAAGAACTGCAACTTCTCCTTCACGTCACTGGGTTCACAAATGTGATTTAAGAATTAAAAAACCCTCACAGGGGTTTGCTCCAGAATGTAGAGATTGCCATTTCAGAACAGCACTTATTCTGGGACAGTGAAGCACAGACTCCATTACCCCATGGCAAAATCTTAACATCACTGTCCAGAGTGCTGTGCGGAGCAGAGACACTGCCTATTTCGGCCTGTGTCCTTCTGCACACTCAAAGCAAGTAGAAGGGGGAGGCAGACCTGCTAAGACCTATTCCCTTGTCTCCGTCCTGACCTAGAGGCTAGACACTGAGTCCTCTATGAAATCCTTGAGAAAAAGGGCTACGCTATGATTGGCTCTGGGACTTTGGTAATCAATGCAAACAGCAAATGATACTTTGTACTCCTGTAGGGGTTTCCATCTTGTGATCTTAGTGCCTTTTTGCAAACATTAATGAACTAAACATCATGTGAAGTGGGTAAATACTATCCCCATTTTCCAGAGGAGGGAAAGAGAGGATAAGTGACTTGCGTGGGCTCATGGCCAAGCCATCAGTAGAGCTCAGAAATCCAGATTTCTGTGACCAGTTCACTCAAAGTGCTGCTTTGCATTCCAGCTCTGCAAGTGTAATACCACTGCACGAGTTCCAAAGGGGGAGCCATGTTAGTCTAGTTCAGCAAAACAAACAAGGAGTCCTGTGGCACTTTTAAAGACACCCCTTGACTGTGCACCCGCTCCAGCAATGCAAAGCTGAATGGCTAATGTTCTCATGGGCTCAACTCATAGCAAAAAGGCTGTTCCCTCCCTAAAACAGTATCAGTCAGGCTTGTGTGGAAGATGCATGTCTCCTTTTGTTCTGCAGGGCTAGAGCTGGACCTGAGCAGGAGGCTACATGGGCAGCATTTGGTAAAGAAGGTTGTTCTGCGAGCTGTGCGTGGCTTCCTGGAGACCCCAGAGCCGGAAAAGGCTCTGTCTCTGTCATTCCATGGCTGGTCTGGCACTGGGAAAAATTTTGTGGCCTCGATGATCACTGATCACCTGTATCGGGATGGGCTGAAAAGCGACTGTGTTAAAGTCTTTATCTCACTCTTTCACTTCCCACATCCCAAATATGTGGACTTGTACAAGGTGAGACAACTCCAGTGTTACCAGCCACAACAGCTGCGGGTTGTAATAGGGATGACTCAGTCCTGGCCTCTTCAATCCCAGTCCAAGGGGCCTTTCTCAATTTGTAGCTACCTCAGATTTAGCTTTTAGCAGAGGATAGTGCTGGAGCTCTGGCTGTGGGAGAGCTCAGTGCCACTCCAGTTCTGGTCCGTCTCAGCAGGCTATTATAAAGACCAGCATGTGATTTAGTGGTTGGTGAGTTATCAGCCACTGGGGCTATTGCAGGGAATGGTGCAGGAGCGCTTGTAGTAGAGGAGCTCCCAGCTGTGGTGATCACAGGCTCTCTCAATGAGATGCACAGCAGGGAATGGAGCAGCAGGTGGGATGCTGGCTGTGAAGGAGCTGTTTTCCTTGGTAGTTGTGTCTGTGGTAAGGGTGCAAGTAGTGAACACCACGTGCTCTTTACACAGGCCCCTCTCCTTAGCCGCTCACGCTCTTTCCCCATGGCCATGCAGGTTCAGCTGAAGAAGCAGATAACTGAGACAGTGCTGCTCTGCAAGCAGTCATTGTTCATCTTCGATGAGGCAGAGGAGCTTCACTCTGGCCTGCTGGATGTCATCAAGCCCTGTGTGAGTCACTATGATGGCACCAGTGAGGTGGATTACAGGAGATCCATCTTCCTATTCCTCAGGTGACTGCTAGGGACAAGGTGCTGGCTGGGCGGAGGGATCTGCTTTTCTGAGGTTCTTGATGACCCACGTTAAAGGCCTACGATCTGGGGCTTGAGGTGTGGGGAGGAGCTTCCCATGAAAGGTACAGGAATCGAAGGAAAAGTAGGTATTCTCTCAATTCTCCCTGTGTGATGGCCTCAAAATCCACTCATTACAGCTACTCACCGCACACTCCTGATGGCGGAACATAATCCTCTCTCCTGTGTAGCTCCTTAGTTGGTGTGTGCTGCTGTCTGTGAGACTGAAAGTCTGCAATTCCCCGGAGCCTATGCCAAGATCCAGCACTGTATCAGTAGCCCTGGCCAGTGAGAGAGATCTTAGGAATCAAACCAGTGTCCTCTCACATGGCATAGTTCAGAAAGGTAGGCAGGCATGGCACTGTTAATCAGATAATGGAAAATTTTTAGCTTCCACTTAAGCATCTGCCACTGGCCTCTTTTGGAGGCTAGGTATGGCAAACTGGGCCATTAGTCTGCTGTGGCAGGTCCTATGACCTCTGCTTTATTTTGATGTTTAGCAGCTTGAGTTCATGTCTCCACCTGATCCCAGCTGGGTTTATCTGCTCAGAAAGCACATGCCCTAGCCTGGCATTTTCAGAACGGTCTGCATTTCAGGGCTGTCTCCCACCCCATGAAGTAGGCGTCTGAACCTTTGATCGATGTGTTTGTGGAGAGGGAGCTGGGATTGAGCCCAAGGATGGTAGGAGGCAGGGAGCTACCCTGCCCTCGGGGTCATGTACTGTTGGCCACTCTCTCTGCCATGCTGAGGGGAACCTTGGACAGCGTGTGAGCCCAAGTGCTGTTTCCTCATACATTTGTGACATGTTCATCTGGAGTTCTCTTGTGGGAATGCAGGCTCTCCCCTGGGCGAGGTGCCCAGAAACACTGGCTTTGCACGTCTGCCATTTATAAGCCAGATTGCTTTCGGAAATGTCACTGGAAACTTTGCCACGCTGGGTCTTCCCCGTGGGGAGTGTGTCTTTGTGAAGCAGAAGGGGCTTCTTTCCTGTTGACCACAGGGAAAAGGTGGGAACTCCAGCTTCCAGAACAGAGCTAACTAAAATCTGAAGGGGAGCTGGGATAGCAGGAGTGTGCTGCTTAGAATGAACAGGTGGACAATGGGAGGAGCATTTTAGTCTCTGATCTCCCTCAACCCCATCATGACAATGAGTTTGTCCCCTCTATCTTCAGAAATGGCTCAAGAGCCCTGTGGAGAAGAGGGGAGTGTAAGGATGTCTACCAGTCCCAGTCTTCCCTCTCTGCCTCCCCTGGTTCTTGCGCCCTTTGTACAGAGTAAGGACTTGAGAAGGACCCAGGCAGCATTTGTCCTGGGCTCTCTGCCAGGTGACCACCTGCCCCACACACTGTAACATGGGGACACAGGGCTGCCACCACACTAGCAGGTGCTGGTGCTGTTTCCAGGCCATTCTGACTAAGATAACTTTGCCTGAGGTTTGGGGCTGCCTTTGGATGCTTCAGAGCCAGCCTCCCCCTTTCATTGCAGTGCCTGCACCTGTGTGCTTTACACAGTGGCCCAGTGTGCGAGGTCCAGCTGCCCTTCCCCCTCACAAACCACTAGTCAATAAGGCAAAGACCCCTTCATGCTCTCCCAATTCCAGTCTTTTCCACGCACAGTGCTGTCTAGTGGCACTCATGCTAGTTCCCTGCCCTTTGCTGACTTGCCTGCCGCTCAGGGCTGCTCAGTAGAAGGAGCTGGGAAATAAGAGATGTGGTCACTCTGCTCTGTACTCTTGATTCACAGCCTGTAATGGTCTTGTGGGGTGGGAGGCAGCTGCTATCTTTGAAATGCAGGGCTGGGGAATGGAAGAAGTTGATCTGGTGAAAAAGGATTCAGTTCTCTTTGCACAGGGGAGAGAAAGCAGATCCCTTGCTAAGGCCAGGGTTTGAGCATTGACCTGGCAACGGGAAGGCAGAATTATAGCTTGGGGCTACCAGTGACCCCGAGAAATGGGTATAGGGGGAAGGCTGGGTGCTGTTTGTGGCTTGTGATGTATGGTTTTGTGGGGAACATACATTTGTATTATAAGGGATAAAGCATTTAACTTCCCTTTCCTTCCCAGCAACATCGGTGGCAACATCATCAATGAGGTGGCCCTGGACTTCTGGCGAGCTGGACGGGCCAGGGAGGAGATCACCATGGAATACCTGGAGCGGCACCTGCACAGGCAGCTGCTTGAATCCACAGGTAGCTGAACTAACCCTCTGGGTCTGTCCTGGTGTTCTGCAGTCTGATGTCACTTCCCTGGGTGGGGCTGGCGGGGAGCAAAGACTTGGGGATTCATTTTATTTTTTGGCTTTTGTATGGCCCTGAACTGTCCCAAACCCAAATTTTATCTTCACTATGTCCTGGGGGAGGTAGCTCAGGAATTTTCTTCACAATCAGAGATGCTTGGTGGCAAAGCTGTCTTGCCATAGCAACCAATGCCGTAGCCGTTGTTTCCTCTTCCATCTGAGCTGCAGCCTCCATTATCACTGATACTTCAGCTCCACTCCCTTTTGAGCTATGTCTCTGCAGCTCAGCTAGATAGCCACAAGACCCTCTCTTCCCCTTTCCCTCTCGAGTCCCTATTGGTTGGTAGTTGGCTGCTTTGTCGTAGACTGGTGTGCTGGCCACTTCTTATTCCTTTGAATTTCCCTAACCTTTCTGTAAAAAACAGCATTGACTGCTGCTGGTGGTAACACAAGGTAATTTCGTGCACGTCTCGTGCCCAGAGATAGAAGTTTGTGTTGTATGCAAGCTGTAAATATGGGCCAGATTTCCTAAAAGTGGGATAAGATCAGGAGCAGACGTGGCATTATGTTTCGGTCGGCACTTTTACTCGTGGCGTTAGCTCCCCTGCCCGGAAGGCGTTGCTGGAGATGAAAGGGATGCCTGCCCTTGGACTGCAGCATTTAGCTACAAATCAGAAGAATCAGACATAAATAGCCAAGGCCTCTTTTCATGAAATATTTTCCTGTGTTGAACCAGCTTCTCCAGGCAACCTGCACTCCTCTTCTAACATTTGTGATGGGTGAGATGGATGGAGAGCTGTGAGCATGGGGGACACAAACAGTTAAACGCACTGCACTGAGTGCCCCTGTTGCTCTGGTTTTCATTGCAGATGGCGATTTTGCCCTTAGTCACCTCCTTGAAGAGAAATTAATTGACTTCTTTGTGCCATTCCTGCCCCTGGAGTATAACCATGTGAAACTGTGCGTGCAGGATGCTTTTCTGGCCCGCAGCCTTCCATACACTGAGGAGACAGTGGACGAGGTGGTCAGAATGATGGCGTTCGTCCCCAAAGAAGAGAGGCTTTTCTCTGCACAAGGTTGTAAATCTGTGTCCCAGCGCATCAACTACTTCCTATCCAGATTGTGAGTGGGACCTGTTCTAGTGGCTCACCTGGCTACTTGTGGCACGAGACCTAAAAATTCACCTGCTTCCACAGGGATGGGAATGTGCCAAGTCCCCCACATCGTGAGAGAGACCTCCAATAGTTGCTGTTACTCTCAGCCTTCTGTGGCAACTGTAGAGCCTTGAGCTGGTGGTAGGCTGGCTTGGCTATACATTTCTTGCCCATTCTAAGCCCCACCTCTTAGCAAGAAATTCAGAGCCAAAGCAATGATTAGCTGTTGCGAATGAAGAATTCTGTCTGGCAAATAGTGGTCTGCTTCATGTGGGCAGGGTTTGTCTGGGATCTTGATATACTGTGGTCCAGAGGCTCTTGTGACAGCTTAGTACTTTCAATTGAAAGGTCTGAAGAGATCACAAGTCACTTCCTTGCTTCCTCTTTTCTCAGCTCCTCCCCCAGGCATCATTTCCTGGGCCTGCAAAGTAAAATCAATGCAGTGGTGGTTGGTAAGACAGTGGTATAGAAAAACCTAAACTCAGCTGTGGACAATCTCCCATTCGAAGATTGGTCTCCAAGAGTGAGAAGTTGTGTCCCATGAACCGTCTGACCCAGCCATCTGGTCAACAATGGTATGTAGAGGATGCCAAGCTGCCTGCACAGATGATGACACACTAATATAAATAAAGGCTGAGATTCACAACTGCTGCCTTCACTTGCTGTGAGGATTCTGGGCTTATAACCCTGACCGTGTGGTGGCCTGGGTTTTTCATCACTTCCATATGAGACTCCAAATGGTTCTTTCTTAGCAGCTTCTTTTAATATAAAAATTAAAACCCTTATTTTATTATCCTGTTGTGAAGAGATGCTCGCTTTCAACAGCCCACCCCTTACCAGCAATAGAGACCCAAGGCATTCATTCATGTGTCTGCACTTCCAAACCTGGCTGAGGGAGAGTCTCCAATTTAGCCCTGATCCTCTGGCAAAGTGAGAATGTAATTGTTTACATGAACCAGAATCTTCCACTCACTGTGGCAACTCTTCCCATACACGTTCCTCATGCCCAGCTTCCTCCGTTTGGATAAATTATGACTGAAGCATTCATTTAAGGGAGGCTCCATTTGCAGCAACTTTGGCCTCTGGACTGCTCCGATAAATCAAGAGGCCCGAGTAGAGGTGGCAGACTCTTCTTGTTGATAATGCTTGGAGAGTGGCTGTGAAGCACGCTGCAGTTCAAGTGCTATTTCATAGACTAACTAAGATTTTACTATATTACAAATGATGGCTTTTGGTCAGAGATGGTGTTACTACAAGAGAAACTGTTTGCTGTCTGGGGCACCTGCCAAATGATTAAACAAATTAATAAATCAGCCCCCAAAAGGCAACAACACGAGGGACAACAGAGAGGTATGAGATGAATAATCACTTTTACTCTGTGGTCTGTCAGTCCAAAAGTGAAGATGAGGTGGAACAACACACATTGAGTTCAGCTCCCTGGACGTTGCACTTGTGGACTTTTGCTGTATTTTAGGCTTTAAACCTCAAACCTGTGCCAGTGGCTACCGGTCAACTTGTGCACTCGCTCTGGAAAGAGTCTGACCAGGCATGATTTGTCTCATTGCCACTGAAATGACTTTTAACCCAACGGTCCTACCCAGCCCATAGGTGTCGTCAAACTACCATGCATGCCTATGGTACTGTGAAGATAACAGGGCCAGATGGTTCCTTACTGTTTCTCTTCTTGTTGAGTGATATTTATTGACCTGGCTGCAGCAGAATGGGAACTAGTGAATACAAGTCTGCTCTGCCTGTTATTGCGTTGGGACAGTACAGCATTCTCTAATGATGTCCAGCTAACTTTTGTAGTTAACTATAAACTATGGGTTTAGAAGTTGCAAGTCTCAGTGCTGCCTCTCTTAAACCTGGTAAATAGAAGGGTCATAAATCAATGCTTCTCAACATCCCCAGTGTCTGACTGGTGAGTTAGTAACAACAGTCTTTTTTCTTCTGTAAAATGGATGTAATTAGAGCTTCAGAGTACTCACAAGAACTCTACCTGATCATGGCTCTGAGTTGGTCAAGGAATGCACCATCTTATACTGCCTGTCAATTCACTTGACCCAAGACTTCAAAAAAAATCCAAAAGGCTAAGCCCCATAAAAGCATTATAAAGCATTTGTTAGTCATGAATTAATACCAAAAGGAGGCCAGCTCCTAGTAATCAAAGCTTTTCTCATCTAGATTAAATTCACAAACATAAATTGTTGGATTCAGCTGAAGGATGTGAAAAGCTTAGATGCTCCTAGAAAAAAGGGATTTTAGTAATTAGCGCAGGAGAGAACTTCAGTGACAGACAAGTTGGGGGAAAATGATAAATCCTTGCTTGCACATTGACTGACAGGAATTTGCGTATTGGATGATTGAGAAATAAGCCTGTATGATTAGGCAACTCAGGCACAACCGAGAGGACCCTGGAAGCATGTAACTACAAAGCTACCTTTGGTTGGAACAATCCCATTTCGGTGGGGGTCTTTGCAAACCTGCTGCGTTAAATGTTTCTGTTTTTTACATGTTTGCAGAGATGTTAATTTTTAAGCTCAATACGCTAACCTTTATCTTAGAACACAGCAAGTTGAAAGACTCCAACTGTGTATTTATTTGCCAATAAAATATTGCAACTTTTATTTAAAACAAAATGCAAATTGGCAAAACTTGTGGAACAACAGGCAAAACCTTATTTACATCAAGTTTAACACTGTTTGCAGTTCACAGTCAGACAATAGAGAGAATTAAATTAGAAAAACAATAAAAATATATTACAATAACAATTATTAAACAAACAATAGACAACATGGGTAGTGTGATTGGTGATTAAGGTGTTTTTAGTTTAATTCAATATTGTCCTCACTGAATTCACTACTGATACAAACGGTGTGCTGAGCTGATCGTGATCGCTTACCCCTGTGAACAACACACACTGGAAGTGACCCTTTGGTATAGATGTTTAATTTTAAAGAGATAAATCAAGTGTTCAGTAATCTGTGATTTGATACCAATGTGGAATAGGTTAAAGATCTTGGTCTGTACTCCAGCTCCACTGACCATCCATGCAAAATCCGCCTGCAGAAGGTACTGGAAAGCGTGTTGCGCACACATGGAATAAAGAAAGAGGTTCTCAGCCTGCTCTAATCAGTCAGTGGTGAACTCTGGATGCGGTGTATTGTGCAGTTAAAACAGGGTGTTGATTACCAACCTGTTATGTTCACTTGTGAAAAAGTGAATTCCAGCGTGGGCCTAGCCCTAGAGACAGAGTGCGTACTGGTGTGGAGACACTGCGATTGTGCTTCGGTCACAGATTGTCTCCTTGTGTGGTAATGCTTTAAATTACAGCACAAATAGCAAGCAAGGACTTCTTCCTTACTTGGGGCCCAATTTTGAAGCTCTTACTCAGACAAGCTCCCAAGGGCTTCATTGGCAGGCTGAATATAACAGAGTAAGGAGCTCAGGATATGCCAGGAATGGCAATTACCAGCCCCTGGCACGATGGAACCCCATTCAACAGGTGCTTTTTAATATACTGTGGAACTGATGCTCTCAATGCAAACAGGGTGCTCTGTAAAATGAAGCAGTTAGTTGTGTCACCATCACATCCTGCTGTGCCATAGTAGGAAGGACTGTCCACACTCCACAGCATAAAATGCTATCAGATACCTAGCATTTTTAAAAGGCTGTGGAGACAACACAGAATACATACATATTCAGCCTGGTGGCCTGGCAAGGCAAGGAGCTGTGAAACAGTGGAACAACACCCACAAAGCCACTGGACCGGAAAGTTAATCTGTTGGGGTCAGAGGCTCTGCCATGGCTGTTAAGTGAACCTGGGACTGCAGGGCCAGTAATGCTCTATTGCTAGCTCCAAGATGGTTGTCATAGTGTCAGCACATTGTGCTACAAAGGAATGTAGAGAGCAGTGATATTCTGCATTGGCGGGGCCATGCTTTACCCACTGTGGATCTCCAGGTGACCACCCAGAAGAGGGAACCAACATTGTACCAACATTACAATCAATCTACAGTTTATCAACAGACACTGGTAAGTTACGCAAGAGCCTCCAACTACTCACAAGTGACCGTCAGCACCCATGCTAGACTACCAGAAATGGTTAGAGACAACCACCGTGAAGATTATTTTTGTGTTTGGGGGTGGTGGGAATAATCTAGTGGCAAAGCTGCCCAGCACGCCTGATGCGTCAACTATACTGAGAACGTGAAAGTGTGATGGTGTGAAGAGGGTGGGAGGGAAGGGGTTAGTTTAATATATTAACTCCTTTTGCAGTTCTTACTACAGCAGCAACAGTGCTTGGGAAGTACGCCACCTGAGCTAGTGCGTCCCCTCCCAGCAGCTCTAAACACCGTCAGTGTGTCACACCTCTTTCCCACAACCATGCAGCCTCTCCCCCTTGGGACCACTCCAGGTCAGAAAGCTCAGCATTAGGTACCAAGGGTCCCTACTGCCTTTCCCTTTTGATCTTGGGAGGTCAAAATATGCATTAGTGCACAAAGGGGAGGGTCTGTACAGCCAGCTGGCCATGCAAGCACTCCAAGATTCTGGAGAGCACATGGAGACCACCCTTCTTGAAACGAACTCACCATAGGCAGGAGCCAGGAACTTCTCTCACTTGTAGACACAAGCGGATCAGTCTGCCCTTTCAGCTTCTATCTTGCACCACTCCCATCCCTTCCTCCAGTGTCACCTTCCTCCCTCCCCCTAATTTTGAGATGAAACTGTAAACGTGAGGAGAACTCAGAGATCTGAGGTACTTCACAAAAACTCACTCAAGTATCAGTCTTTCCTTTTGAAAGCATCAATACAGGAACAGAGTTTCCCCTCCATGTGTAATTTTCCCTTTGCCCAGACCGACAGTAGCTACCTTTGAACCACATCACTGATTTCCTGGACACATGACAATAAGTTATTAAGGACAGGGTTCGCCCCGGGCACACTAGCAGCTGTTGAGGACACCTGCAATTCCTGCAGGCTAAGTTCCAGTTTGCTCACTGCTTCCCGGAAAGCAAATTTGTTGCGTGTTTGTGGGATGCAGTCCACATAGCCTGAGCAATAATCCAACAACTGGTGCCCCGTATCCACCAGCTGGCTGTTTGGCGTTGGCTCAGCGATGGCATTTGAAAGGAGGTCTGCACACTCCAGCAGTGCCTCTTTACTGATTTTGTCCGCTGAGATTTTCTCAGCCACTTGTTTGGTCTTTCTTAATGCCACTTTAGCACCTGCTGTGCCATTAGCCATTTTGGCTGGTGAGGTGGAAGATGATGACAGAAGCACTTGAGGTGGAGGCATCACGGGTCTCCCAGCTTTTCCACCACCATGTGCCATTCCTGCCTTTTTACCACCTTCGCTTGTTTCCAATCCAGACTGCGCTACTGCAGTGTTACTCAACTCTTCTGCTGGCTCTGAGCAAGCGGGTGGCTGCTGCAGGAGCCTCATCACTGGTGGAGGAGGTGGAGCACACTTTGGTTTTACCCGTCTGGGCCGGTCCCTGTCACCAGACGATGTGACCTGATGCTCAGATAAGAGCTTAAATTTATTACCCTGAGAGTCTGTGCCAATGAGCTGCACGTCAGCTGGCGTATGTTTTAGTGTGGGTGAGATTAGGACTGGCACTTTGTGGTTATGAGTGGTTGGAATTATTGCTGCAGCCTTTGCTGGAGAAGACCACCCCGGTCTCTCTCCATTTTCTAGGGCCCCTTGCCGTGTACCACTGTTTTTTTCTTTGTTCTTAGGGGCTGCTGTTGAGAGACCTGGACAGTCCTCTGCAACAGTTGAATCCCCTGAAGAGGTTCTGACTGGAAGAGCAGTGGCACCTCTTGGCAAGAGTTTGGCCTTCGGTCTCTCTCTGCTCAGACCAGGGCCTTCTTCAAGCCTTTTGGGAAGCAGGTCATTGGATCTACCTATGCTCTCCTCTGGCTGAGAGGAGGTGGACACTGTCCTTTCCAGCTGGATTTTTGACCTCTGGCAATTTCTAGGAAGAGTCATTGCCATCCTGTCTTGCTCTGGAGGCCCTGAAGACATGGAAGATGTAGAGTTTGATCTCGGAAAAGGTTTTGAAGCTTCTTCACCACTAGCGGGTTTCCCTGTTCGTAAACCCAGGGTCTTTTTAATCAAGCGTGGTGTAAAGAAACCTGTGATGCCTGACCACCCACCACTGGTGCTTGCACCTCCACCACTGCTGGTAACACCACTGTCATCACCATAGAAGTTCCTCTGCGCAAAGCCCCCACCATAGAATTTGGCTGGAGCCAGGCTTGCATCCTGCTGGGTGGAAGTAAAAGAAAACCCATCGACATGCTGCAAGGAAGCAACAGATGAAAAGTTACCTGTGAGCTCATATTTCTTGTGGGGCTGATTCTCCATCTCCCGGAAGGAACTGCTGCGTTTTGGAGGTGTGGGGGCATTCCTCTTCTTCATAAAGGAGCTGAAAAACCCACCCTTTCTGTCCCTGGTGAAAGTGGTCTCTTTGGCATCTTCCAAGAGACTGCTGGGGGACTTGTCCCTTTGCTTGCGAGGCAGTGCTGGAGATCCACTTGTTGGCTGTGTGCTTCTGATAAACCCTAGAAGAGACGAAACATTTGTGAATGAAAAATTGATGAACACCCTAACTCACCCTCCTAGTGGGAATGGGTTGAAGAGGCCTGGAACAATTAGACAGTCCAAATCGGAAAAACTCTCTTCTGAAAAATATAATTTTTACACATCTGGTGTTCTTTGGTAACACCAAGTTCTTTGAGAACTTCACTTAACAGAAAATCTAAGAGAAAAGTGATTAATCTGTTCTCGGCCTCTACTTTCTCACTATTTCTTTTCCTGCCCCTATTTTCCTCCTTCCCTAACAGCTTAAAATGTTTTTGTATTTTACTGTTTAATACAAGACTTCACATATAAAACTGCTGTAAAATGAAAGAAAAATCTCCTGCTGTGTTTTGTCAATTGAAGTGACTTAAAAGGTAAAAAAGTTGAATTTATCAAACTAAAACTGCATAGCTTTTTCTGGACACTGATTAAAATATCTGGGTACTGAAGCTACAACCTGTCCCCATGGCATAGCTGGTTAAATGCTCTAGGATGTTGTGACAGTGACCACCAAGCTTTGAGTCAGGAAGAGGTCACAAGTGAAATAAGATCAAGGAATGCTATAGCTAGTTGCTGGGCATTTATCCTCACCACAGTGGTTGTTTCTCAGTGTGGAACAATTACTGAACTGTTTGAGGCCTAGAAAGGTGGGAGGAAGCTTTCACAGCACCTGTCCAAACCAGGCCTGCTTTTAATTGATGCTAGAAACCCCTCAATTTGTTTCAAGTGTTTTCTCTATCTTGTTGGTCGAGGAACAGAAACACAGCCAAAGCGCAAGGCTGTGTTACTGCTTCCATTCCTATCTTAGCTTGACAGTTCATGGCAAGTTGAAGGTACAAATTGAATACCACCACCATAGCCAGTTGAGTCTTTTTGAATTATTAAACCTACAAACAGTCCTGGTAAGACACGCAGATGAGACACTCAGCTGACGTAAGCTGTCATAGTTCCTTTGTAACAGAGCGGTAACAATCACCACCTGAGGACCTGCCCCACAGCATTCTGGTCACGCCAATGCTTTCCTAGTGCCCATACCTGGAGCTGAGCTGGAGGCCGAATGCTCCACGCTATCTTGTGTTCCTTCAATATTCTCCTTGTTTTCTGCCTGTTTCTTCAAAGTCCTAGTCTTGGAGGGAAGCATGGGTAACCGAGGCAAGTAAGGAACTATGGATGAAGAGGAAGCTGTTCTTCCAAGCTCCTCCGCCACCTCTGTAAGAAAAGCCAGAGGAATAGTTGGAACAGAGAACAGCAGAGGAAAGAATCTGTATCTTTACAACAGGCACTGGACCAGAGAGAAGAGAGGCATTATTGAGCAACTGATTAAAAATGTGAATGTAGTTTTGCTCTTCTGGGTCCAAAGATGCAGAGGAATAATTATTTCCTGATGTTCTGAAAGTAACTCATTTACATTTTAAATACAGCAGCAACCAAAAAGGCCTAGTTCACATTCTCTTGAGGTTGAGATAGGGTTGTTCATGTCCCGCATGTTGCCCAGAAGGTTCTATGAAGTGACCACATCTCCCTTTTATATGGAGAAGCATCCTGCAGAGACTAGTGGGGGTCACACAATGCAGGGTTCCCTCTTGACCTAGGAGAAAGGCTGCAGGGCTCTGTGTAGCCAGATTTTTGTCCCAAAATATTTAAGACTATTGGGTAAGGATAAAAAGGAAATTGGCAGAAAAGCCCCAAAAAGGGTTTAAATTCTAACAGGTAACAGCAAAGATGCTAGCCATTTACAAAGTGATGGCAGCAATTAGGAACACTTTATGTCCTGCAAATAGAGTAGTTAGTGATAAGAGATAAGTGTAGATTAGGTAACTTCAAAATATGGAGTAATGGATCAATAATTATGCCCCTCCCATGCTCTTTTAAGGGGTACCTTATACAAACATTTTCCTTGAAACTATCTTGTCACTATATCTCAAAAATCCCCCTTAACAAACTTTATATTCCCCACTCCACTAATCATTGTTCCCTTTCCTGATGTTTTTCCATGTTTTCCCCGACATTTCTTTTTGTTTCCTCTTCTCTTTCCCCTCCCTGACATTTCCCCTCCTCCCCCTCCTCTTTTTGAGGTTTTTACATGTTGCCTCTCCCCCCCCCCCCACCTCCTGCCTATCAAAGCAGCAGCCAATGCCTGTGGAATCAATGGTGTTCAGAGCCCCAGCCTGAAGCCATCAGGAACCACAGCTTTGAAAGACTGAAGAAGCAGCCTCCAAAGAAGCCCGGAGCAGAGTCCTAGCTGAACTGAAAAACCTCCACAAGACCTTTGGTTCTAGCAAGGGGGACATCAGGAGACCAGCAGAAAGGAGAAGAGAGGCTCCAAAACACTGGTGCGCTTAAGGTCTGGGCAATCTAGCTAACTGAGTCCTAGGTCTATGTCCAGAACCAAAAAGCAATCCACTGCCTGTGACAGATCAGAAGGACCCTGCCTGATGAAACAGAGGGATTTGTAAAGTGTTGTAAGTAAAAAGTGTGTTTAAGGTCTGCTTGTCAATAAAGCTGGATGAATGTTGCATGACCTGAGAAGGTATTCATCTCCATCCATGCCACAAACGATGGATCACCATTTGTTGAATGTTACAGATTATTAAGGTTTTTATAATTTTCAAGGTATATATTTTAGGGCATTAAGCATTTGATGTTCATTGTATTTTAAGAATTGTGTACCACAGAAGAGTAATGTTCTATCTGTTACCTGGCGCTATGCTCACTGTGATAGATGAGGAATGATTTTTTTACATATAAGTGTTTTCAACTTTTGAATTTCATTGTATTGGTATAAAAACCAATAATGTTAGCATTTGTTTTTGAAGAATTTTCTGCTCTGTCTGTTCTTGATTGACAGCCATAGTTGTATTTTCCAGAGTTGGTTAACCATTAGGCAAGAGGACCATATTGATTTTACTTCAGTAGAAACAGTCTCGTTAGACAAGCAAAATTGCTTAACAGACAAACGAGTTGTTTTTGAGGTAACAAATTATAAATTACAGGGTGGGCCTGCTTACCTAACATAAAATAACAGTCACCAGAGCAGTAAAATCTATATAGAAATTCAAAGCTAAACATTCTAATGCAATATGCACATTGAGCATATATGACTATTAATGAAATTCATTAATATTAGAGTATATTAATAGAATAATGCTTTATGAATATAGATATTTGATATTTGTTTATTTGAATGTTGATTTTTGTATAGGCATATACAACACACACACACACACACACAAACCTATTACAGTCTTACAACTTCAACACAACTACACAAATACATCACACAAAAAGTATTATTAAGAAAGGTTCACTGGCCTAACAAAGCCCTTGGACAGGGGTTAGCCAAATTTTGAAGGAAGTAGCAGTTAGGCCTCCCATGCCTAGCGTCTTTTAAAGAACATGGCAAACTAGTAGGTCCAAGACACTGTAAGAAGTGACTTTACATCCAAGCCTGGTGTTTTTATAGCACTGTTAAAGAAAGGTCAGAAGGTATAGTGTTCTAATTCTATGGCACTGTTGAGGTAAGACAGGAAGAAATAACACTTAACACAAACATACACACACCACATACCCAACCAAGGGAGTACCAGCAGGTAAGCAAGGTAAGATCAAGAATAAGCAATTCTTGTGGGTATTGCTATTGTAAACTGGGTGCTGGAAAGAGGTATGCCTAAAAAGCCTTAGATCTAAAGTAAGTGGAAGACTGCTCATTAAAGTGAGTTAAGTCTAGGACATTCATTAAAGTGTGCGTTATTAGAAAATGTGCATACTAGAATAGAAAACGAATTGATTAAAATCCTGTGTAAAGTAAAAATGAATAAAAGCCGATTTGGATAGTGTAACTGGTTGGGCACTGTGCTCTGGGAGGCAGGTTAATAGGTAAAATTAATTGGGCACCATGGAAAAGTAGCTCTGGGAGGCAGGTTAGAAGACACAGAATAGGCTTAGATTAAAAGATAAGTAGTCTGGGATTTGATTCTGTTGAAGCAGGACTCAGAAATCAAACCTTGATAAGAACTGGACCCTGAGGAGGGAGCAGAAGGCCTTAGGGAACAGAGAAAGTGTGTCCAGTACTGCTGATAAATTTTGTAATGTCTAGGAGAGGTACCCCAATAAAATAAAAGCAAAATGTTGAGAAAAGAAAAAGAAAAACAAAAGCAGATTAGTGTTTCTAAAACCACTTTAGGAGGTAACTTGAAAGATTTTGTCCAGAAAAAAGGATGAGGTCCATGGAAGGAGAATGCTTTCTTTGGACCTGGAACCTTTCAACAGTTGTATAAGCAATGGGACCAACGGGTCAATCTAGAAAAGAAAGGCATTTTTAAAAGAAAACCTATCAAGAAAGAAGGCTATTATGCAAGAGTTATACTTGATAGAAACTATTTTGGATAAATTGAAAAGTTAATAATGGAAAAACAGACATTACAAAGAGAGAAAGATAAAATCAGTAACGAATGTAGAAGCTGAGGCAGATAATTTGAGGATAACTATGTTGACTCAATCCACTTAGTTAAGGACATTCCAAAATGAATTAGAGGAGAGAAAGGAGGAATTAGAAATAATGATTCAAGAGACTGAGAAATGGAGATAATTGGCAACAGATAATCAAGCTGCTGTGAGAGTGATGCTCTCAGATGCAGGAGAAAAAAGAATAGCTCATGCAGCTTGTTTAAAACCAATAGATGCTCTAAGGGAAGAACTAAGGATTAGTAAAAAGGCAATATCAGCAGTTAAATGTAGCAGTAACCAATGGGAAGGTGAAGAATTAGAAGATGATTGGGACAACTTCTATGGTTACCAAAAAGAAAAGGAATCACCTTTAGGACCATATAGCTCAATAAAAGAAGAGCTAGAGCAAGGGTCTCAAACACACGGCTCATGGGCCGCATTACCTCCTGCGGCCCGTGACAAGAGCCAAAATTCAGGGGCTCCCGACCTCTGGCCAGCTTCTCAAGTGGCCCGTGCGCTGCCAGCTGGGAGCTGGCAGCAAGGCTGCAGTTGCCTGCCTCCCACCTGGGGTTCTCCTGCTGCTGCCGGCCGTCCACAGTACTTCCGGGCCCCCCCAGCACACCCCGTGGTGGCCCGTCCCCCCCCCCCCAATCTCCTCCCCCAGGAGCCTCGGCAGCTGTCGGGGAGGAGCCAACCACCACCTGGGAGTGGGTCTGGGGCCGCGCAGCTCACCAGGCAGAGCCTCATCCTGCAGAGATGGGGGACCATAGTGGGCCAGGCAAGCAGAGCACGCCTGGGGCCAGGTCAGAGCTCAGGAGGGGTGCCTGTGGGTGTGAGGAGGGTTTCCATGGGGGCTCTGGGCTGGGGTTTGCATGTAGCTCTTTATTTCTCTTCCTTCCTTCCTTTCTTTTTTTTAAAAAAAAAATTAAAAAATTAATTTTAATTAAAACCTTTTTTAAAAGGTTTTTTAAAAATCTTTCTAAAAATTAAATCTCAATTAAAATTCATTCAAATTCAATTAATTAAACCCAATTAATTAATTTTATTTGCAATAATGTTGTATTCAATTAATTTTTAATTTAATTTTAATTAAATAAACTGGTGGCCACTCAGGGTTTTAAAAACTCTTGTATGAAAAGGTTTCAGCGATGCGGCCCTCAGGCCAATATCCTGGTCCTCATGTGGCCCTCATGATGATTTGAGTTTGAGACCCTCTGAGCTAGAGGAACTCCAAAACCCACCCCCTGTAGTGCCAGTAATAACTACAACAGTAACGAAACCAACTGCAGCTGGTAATTAAGGAGGTCGAGAAGAACGCACAGAGGAAAGACCTTACTCCCCTGAACAGATATGAACTCTAGGAAAATCTCCAAGTCCTTTAAATAGAAATTCAACCATCAAATGGTTAGCCAGAACACTAAGAATACCTGGATTAGTAGGAGGGGATCTCTCAGCATTAATAAAAGAATGTATGCGTATGGAAGACTGCAGGACTTCCATATGACATACAGAGTGGAGGAGAAAGAGATAGAAATGTTAGAGGAAGAAGTGTTAAGATTCTTCCCAAATGAAGATCCAGTGATGTGGTTTCATAGGGAAAAACAAGAACCAGGAGAAAGGCCAGAACCATATATAGCTAGGAAGAAATTAGTATTTAAGCAATCGGGACTAACAGGAAGAGATGGAGCTGCATATAATGTAGTTCCATTTAAGAAAGCATTGCTGTTTGGGTTCAATCCCAATATTCGAACAGCAATGATTTCAGTAGATCCAGAAAGTACTCCTTTGAAATTTATAGAAGAAAGAGCAAAGGCATTGTATGAAATTCAAAGAGAAACTCTCTCCATCCATAGGAAAAGATTGGACAAGGTTGCAACAGTAACCTTCTCAAATAATGGCCCACCAATAAAATGGAATTCACAAAATAAATTAAATAAATAAGAGGAGCTAAGCAAAGGAAAGTACAGGAAAAGTCCATATCCCAACCAAAATAATGCTTATATGAAGTCAGATCTAATCAGGAATTGGGACTGGGGGCTGTTTGAGAAAATATGAACCTAAGGAAAAGATTGATGGGTTGCCCACTGAAGAACTACTTAAAAGGCTAGCTCAACATGAAAGACAAATCCCCTCAGCCCCACCTATTCCAAAGGACCAAAAATAGGGAGGCCAAGTGCCTCCATCTCCCCAGTATCAGCTAAAGAACATGCTGACTCAGTGACATGTTTAGAACAAGATAAGTGGGGGAGACCTACAGTATATGTAGCATTTAATAAGGAAGCATTTGGACAAAATATATCTATATATCTATATATCTATATATATATATATATATATATATATATTCAGTTAGGAAATAAATATGGAAAAGGACAATTTGTTTTAATGAATTTGGATGGTAATGGAATATTAGGAATAGATATTTGAGGAAGTAAGTTCAAAAATCATAAAAGATTTAGTAAATAAGGCTCTGTGTAAAATGCCTTTAGACGATAGAGATGTTTTAGAAGAACTGGTAGTGATGGAAGCAGAACATAGATTAGCTGCCATTAAAGCTGTTGAAGAAATGAAATGGTTTGACTGGCCAGAAGAAGTATCAGAGATAGCCCAAAACCGTAAAGAAGTGTGGGCAAAGAATAAAGCAAAATGTGGTAAAATAGATGCAGAGGTTCTGATCACTGGACCTGATCCCCCATCTCAAAAACAATACAAATACCCTAAAGAAGCAGGACAGAGTCTAGCCAAAATTATTCAAGGTCTACAAGATCAAGGAGTTATAATAGAACCACCAAGCATAAACAATTCAGCTATTTGGCCAGTCCTGAAAAAAGATGGTAAAACATGGAGATTAACTATTGATTTCAGACCTCTGAATAAAATAACTCCAATGACTACACCTGTAGTGGCCAAATATCCTGAAATAATGGTCTCTATACTGGGAGTAGCTAAATGGTTTACAGTTTTAGGTTTAGCAAATGCATTTTTGGTTATACCATTACACACAGGTTCCTGGTATAAATCTGCATTTACCTTTCAAGGGAGACAATTCTGTTTCTGTAGAACACCCCAAGGTTTTCATGCCTCACCCACTATATGTTACATACATGTAATCAAAATGTGGGATAATATACCTAATAAAGATAGCGTAATATCACATGTGGATGATACATTAATTAGCACAAAAACAAAGGAAGAAAATCTAGAAATGTTAGTTTAGGTATTGCAGAAAATAAAGAAAAGGTAAGGAAAGGATTTAAGGTTAGCCCTGAAAAAGCCCAGATCTATTTGCAACAGGTGAACTTTTTAGAAGTCACTTTCGGACAGAAAGGACATTCACCAGATAAACAGAGGGTAGAATTACTGCAAAAACGACCAGCCCTAACAGACATCTCCACTTTAACATCATTTTTAAGAATGACAAATTTCTCTAGGGATTTTATAGAAAATTATGCAGAGAAGACTTGCCCACTATATCAGTTATTAAGGAAAGGTACTAAATGGGAATGGGGTGTAGAACAAAAAAAGCTTTTATCCACTTAAAATAAGCACTAGCACAGGCCCCAGCTTTAGCCTATCCAAAAGTAGGACAACTGTTTGTGCTTCAATTAGCCACCACTAATACTGGGATGATTGCTGTTCTTAGCAAGGACCACGGTACTGGACTAAGACCAGTAGCTTATGCCTTTAAAAACCTCAATGGAGTGGAACAGGGTTTCACCCCATGTGAAAAGGAGATACTAGCATTAGTACGGGCTCTGCAGCATTGGGAATATCTGGTAGGATTATCCCCAGTGGTGTTAAGGACCTCACACCCCCCTGTAAGAGACATCTTAACAGGAAAAATCCATCAGTCCTAGGTTAGCTAAATGGACACTAGCTTTGCTGAATAAAAATATAGATATGGAGAAAGTTCAAGCTTTATCTTCTGTCTCATATGGACTTATAATAGAAGGAAACCAGCATGAGTGTCCTTTACCAGAAATCCCTATATAAGGCCCTAGGTTGTTCCAGGGAGGAACAATATTGCAAGAAGTAAGAGAAAAGATAGCTGAGATCTGGTTTGTAGATGGTTCATAGGAAAGGACAACCTTATACTGAATATGCTGCAATCTGAATTTCTGATGAAATGGTTTTGAAGGGGGTGCAATGTCAGCCACACTCAGCTGAAATAGTAGCTATAATTGTGGTGGTAGAAAATGTCCCTGAACATAAAAATATTGCTATTTTCACAGATTCTGATTTGGTATTAAGAGCTATAGTAGACTGGATGCCTCAGTGGCAAAAGAAAGGAATGAAATCAGCAGATGATAAACCCATAGCTCATGTTGAAAATATGCTATATCTATGGAATTTAGCTCAGAGAAGATCAAAGCGAGTATTAATGGGGAAAGTAAAAGCACGCAAGAAAAATACAGAGAAGCCAAGTGGAATAATAAGGCAGATGAACAGGCTAAGTTAAGAGCCAAGGAGGGGACTGTATGGGAACCAAGAATACAATTTCAAACAGCCCCAGTTGCCAGTATAGGAAAAGAGGAGGTAGAACAAATCATTCTAACAACATTGCAGAAAAGGGATCCTGCAATAAATTAATTTTAAAAAGGGAAGTATCAAGGCTGGAAAACTTGGCAACATGAGACAGGATTAGCATTGGCAACCAAGACAGAGGAAGATATGCCTGTCTGGGTAGTGCCATCTGACCTTAGAACTGAAATGATAGCCTTAGTTCATGAAAATGGACATTTAGGTATAGATAAGACTTGATAGATTTCAAATGGCAGGATGGTGGCCTAGTATGAGAACAGATGTAGAACAATATGTGAATAATGGTTTATCTAGTGCAGCTAATAATGCAGATACTAAAATAGTAAAAGGACCATTAGGGCATTAAAGAATTGAAGGTCACTGGTCCAGATTACAAATTGATTATATAGGTCCACTTGCACAAACTTCCAAGAGAAAGAAAGGATTCCTCGGATAGCTATTGAGGAATTCCTTAAAGAATATGATCAGTTAGAAATCCTGTCAGACTGGAGAAATAGCTTCTTAGAAGATCCAGTAGAGAGCAAGGATGTTGATATATATTAAAACTGACAGAGGAAAAAGCCACCCAAACTGGAGATCCACAGAAAGCTACTCAATATACCTGGCATACAAAAGCTCCACTGTTGAGAGATCACTTTAACAAACTATTAGTACAAGAAAAGGGAGTGAAGTGTCACTAATTTAAATTTAAAGAAAGAAGAAAATATTCTAAAACAGACTTTGTTATTTTTTAATTATAGAAACATGGCTGAGGCAGAATGAGACAGAACAGAGGAGCAGGACTGGGACAGAGATATTAGTGAGTGACAGCAGATTAAGTAAAGAGGAGGAGCTAGTAGTCAGATTAACCAGGGGTTATGACACAAATGCTACCCTGACTCCAGTGTTCCTGCAGTTTATGGAAAAGATCCATCTCCAATTTATGTATGTAGTCCCCAGTTCCCCCATCTCCATCATTAATACATATGAATATAATCCAAGCCCCCACTGGAAATAGAAGAAATGTGTATTTTAAGAAAGATGACTGGGGAAGAGTGTCTAATCCCCAGATGCCACCCAATCAAAATCGAAATAGGAAGGAAGAAGTTTATACATAGGTTTGGATTGATCAATATGAATAATTTAGCACATGGAACTATAGGAGAGGACATACTAAGAAAAATAGGAACAATCATTGATTTAGACCAGAGATGTCAAAATCATTCTATGTGGCAAGCCCCATTGGAGGGCAGAGACACCTGACATGGGACCCTTTCTCCAGCACACCCTCCCTCCACACGGAGCCAGCTCTCCAACCACCCCATTACCTGGCTCAAAGGGGCTTAATCCAGCCCCTGGAGTAAACATGTGGGGCATGATCCCAGGCCCACCCCCCCTCCTACCCCTCGTCTCTCCCCAGCCACGTTCACCTCTCCCCAAATCCCCTACCTCGCCACACTCACCCCTGTCCCCGCTTGTCCCCCCAAATACAGCGCCACTGCAATGCAAGCCCCCCATATCCACACCTCCCCCTCCCACTACACTCACCAGCCACCTGGGCCCACCTAATCTGTTCCCCACACCCACTGGCCCCAGGCCTGAACCCTGGCCCACTGCCGGGGGACCATGCACAGTCCATGCCTGGCTTCCCACCCCCACACCACTGGGGAACCCTGCTGTGCAACCTGTGCCTGGCTCCAGGGAACTCTGTAGCCTGCACCCAGCTCTGGGCTCCCCTCACCCCTAGCTCCAGGCTCCTCCTCTCACCCTCAGCAGTCGCTGTGGCTCGCTTCAGGCTCCCTTGACACCAGGGAGACCCTGCAGCCCATGCCTGGCCCTGGGCTTCCCCTCCACCCAAGGCCCCACACCCGCTGCCACCCCAGTTGTTTCCCTCCCCCTTGCCCAGTAGGGCCCCTTCTTACTGCAGTCTGCAGACCATGCTTCTTGGGCTGGAGAGGGGGCACTTAAAATTTCCCTTTCACCCCTGGCTACCTGATGTTGGGCGAGGGGGCCAGAAGCTCCTCTCACAGAGTCTTATTGTTCCCAGCAGAGCTCAGGGCAGACAAGCTGCTGTCTGCACTGCCGTGAACTGAGTCACGGCACTGGAACAGAGAGCAGCTCCACAGGCCAGCTAACAGCCCTTGGCAGGCCGGATCCGGCCCATGGGCCATAAGCTCGACCCCCATGACTTAGATAGAATGATGATTAGGAGAAGCTATTTTTAATTTAGATTAATTTCCTTTGGTTTCAATGGCCGATCTATCCTTATGTTGTAAACTCTGAGAATTTAAAAACCAAATGTTAAATAATAAGAACCATTAAGTAGCTTAGAAAAAATAATTTTAAACATATTTAAAACAATAAAAATAATACTAAGATTGCGAAAGAGAAAGGGACTCTATTTATTTTGTGTCAGACTCAAAATTAATGGAAGATGATGTGGTTTTCATCTTGGCTTTTTGGGGGCATCTGTGCATACAGAATTCTGCTATGGTGGTTTGAATTCAGACAAGACAATTCTAACTCCAACAATGAATGGGTTAGACTATACAAGGACAACATCATTCCATCTGGAAGCATAGAAGAATGTGTCTTTACATTTCCTAAATTTAATAGAACTTTAGTTAAAGTAATTCTGGGACCAGTGAGAATTATAGAATTCATAGCTCGAAATCATAAAGGTTACACTTTAATTACAGATGAGGTACAAAAGTATAATATCTTATTTGATAATCTGTAGAAAAGTCATTTAATGTGGAGAAGGACAGATGAAAAGATGCCACAGCCTTTGAATTGTAGATGGAAAAATACAGAAGGAAGAGGAAAAATAATAAGAAAAGTAGTTAGAACAGGACCGTGGAATGTGCACTTGTGTAAGGATTTAAGATTATTGCCAGGTCATATACGAAGATAGTTAATGAAGAACTACTGATGTCTCTTCTTAAACCAGCTATGTTACAAAACATAGGGAGTACAGCACAACCAAGGGTAGTACAAGATGTAGATACAACAATCCAATGGATTAAACCTAAAACAGCACTGATAGTGAATAATATCAAAGGGTGTAAATTTATAAACCAAAACCCTCCATGTATGGCTGGGATAATGATCTGAATAAAGGCAAAATAGCTGGTAGAATGGTAATGGCAGGAGATTGGCAATGTGCCATTATAGAAGGACCAAATGTAATAGCAAGATCAGACCAAACATCTATAGTAATAGGAAAAGAGCCTCTGTGTGGTGTTCTAGTGTGAAACATCCCATTATGGAGTCAGGAAGATAAAAAGGTAACTTATGATACCATTGTATGTGTATTAACATATGAGTTAACATATGAACTCAACCTTGAAGACCAAAAGGAAGTGTTAGCAAACTAATATTTAGATTGAAGTGTGAAACACGAACGAGTATTGTATCTCAAGGACAGCCAACAGCCAGATCCATTTTAGTACCATCGTGTCATGAATGAAGAAAAGTGTGAAATGAGATCATCAGGTCAAATGTTATTCAATTACTATTGTGAACCTGAAGGAACCATGACAAGACAACGTGGAAGTGGAACATGGAAGATTATAGGTAACTGATTTTAGTGGCTGAGAACCACTGCTCTAACGAATACAGGTCAAATAAGTCCACAAAGCTCCTGGCAACATGCTAGGCTGCCTCTGGTTTGGGCGAAGTTTGACTGCCCCTATTCTAAACCATCACTTGAGGCATTTTAGACAGGAATGTGTTTTCTGTGGTAGGGAAATGGATGGATCAACTTTCTTGATATTTAGTTTCAAAGCTTGTCTGGAGGTTATGAGACAGTACTACCCTCTGCTGTCTAGTACTGCATCCCATGGTTCAGACTAAGGACTTTTCTACACTACAGGTCATATTGGTATAATTTATGTCACTCAGGGGTGTGTAACTTAACATCTACACTGACCTGTGGACAGTGCTATGTTGGCAAGAGAGATTCTCCTGTTGACATAGCTACCGCCTCTCGCGGACGTGCTTTTATTATGCCGACAGAAGAGCTGCCTCCCTTGGCATAGTGTTTTCACCAGACACAATACAGCAGCTTACCTGCACTGCTGTAGCAATTCTAGTGTAGACTAGCCCTAACAGTCATTTTCTAACTACGTCTATGAGGTTGTTGCTGGTAAAGGCATATTAGGAGAATCTGACTTCAGAGATGAAAGCAATAATGCTATTTTGTGAAAACAATTTATATTTATAGTCCTGCAATTTCTGGAGTAAAAATGTAAACCATACATATTTTATACCCACCCACTTTCCTCCAATGATCCTTGACTGGTAGTTAAACTCTGGTCTACAATGGAAGCAAGAAATTTTATTCTTTCTAAAATCTCCCCTCCTTGTACTTGAATGAATTACTTCAGTTTCCTCTGCACTGAAATATTTCTAAAGTCTATCTAATCTCATTGCAATTAATATGAATACAAGTTTGCACATTTGAGAAAAAATGAAGGTTGCTCACCTAGGTGCAGTAGCTGAAGTAGTTCGAGATGTGTGTCCCCATGCCACCCCACTTCAGGTGCATTGATGCACCCCCATCTTCGATCAAAGGTTTTTAGCAGCAGAGTCCCTGGAGCCGCACGCAAGCCGCTCGAGCCGGCTTCTAATGGCTTTAACAACTTGCATGCAGCTCCTACCCTTCAGTTCCTTCTCTACCACGGAGTATCTTTGCCTGTGTATCACTTTCTCCTGTGTTGACCACCTGCCCTGTGTCATTAGGCCCAATTAGTGAAGCATCTGTAGTCAACAGCATGGTTAGCTTTGGAGGTGTAAATGGCATGCCCCTGAGGAGACTCTGGGGGTATATCCATCATGTTAAAGAATCTTATGTTTTTCAGTACTGATATGAGTTTGTGAGTCAAGTGTTTGTGGTATCTGTAAATCCGCCCAAGCCACAGTTGCAGATGTTGCATATGCAGCCTTGCATTCTGTACTACATTTGTGGTTGCTGCCATATGTCCTAAGAGCAGCAGACATGTCATGATTGGGAAAGTAGGGCTGATCTGAATGGCATGTATTATGTTTTGTATGGTGTCGAACCTTTCCTTTGGAAGATACGCCCTGGCAGAGATTGTGTCTATACGGGCACCTATGAAGTGAAGTTCTTGAGCCGGTTGAAGTGTGGACTTTTGTTATTTATCATTAATCCTAGTGACTGTAATAGATTCACCGTTACTTCGATTGCCTGAAGAGCTGATCCGTGAGAGTGGGTTTTTATCAGACAATCGTCCAAATATGGGAAAATTGTTATTCCCAGTGTGCATAAGTGCACCATCACTGTGACTAATACCTTTGAAAATACTCTCGATGTACAGATACCAAAGGGCAGGACTGTGTACTGATAGTGTTTGTTTTGGCTTGAGAATTTTAGGAATCGCCTGTGTGCTGGGTGTACTGAGATATGAAAATAAGCATCCTGAAGGTCAAGGGAAGCCAACCAGTCCCCTTAGTCTAGTGCAGGAAGTATTGTGGGGAGGGTTACCATCTTGAACTTCTGCACCCTGATGTGTGTGTTCAGCCTTCTGATGTCCAATATAGATCTCCACTCTCCCGTCATCTTCTGAGTGAGGAAGTATCAGGAATAAAACCCCTTTCCTAGGCATGGGGGTGGGACCTCTTCTATTGCTCCAATTTTCAGGAGTTTGTTCACTTCCTCCAAAAGGAGCTGTTTGTGAGAGGGGTCCCTGAATAGGGACGGGGAAGGGAAATGGGGGGTAGGTTTCGTGGTGAAAGGGATTATATATCCACAGCTGATTATTTCTAGCGCCCATTTGTCAGAAGTGATGTTCTTCCAATGATGATAAAATGGGCGTAACCTGCTGTTGAAAATCAGAATGTTCGTACTGATGGTTTCCTGAGCTGTGATGAGGTGGTCGAGCAAACCCTTGACCAAAGCTTCAAAATTGCTGCTTAGGAGGGGCTGTTTGAGAGTTAGGGTGTTCCTCATGCTATTGTCTGTCGTTGTTGCCGAGGTCTGGTTCGTGTGTTGTCATACCTCCTGCTGTATTGGAAAGGTGTGTATCTATAGTTATATCGTTGGTACCTAGTATTTCTCCATCTTGTTGATGTTGGGGCATAGATACCCAGCGTACGGAGGGTCGCACAAGAGTTCTTTAATGTATGCATTTCTTCATTCATCTTTTTAGCAAAAAGCTTCACCTTGTCAAACGGCATATCCTCGATGGTTGCTTGCAATTGTTTCGGGAGTCCCTCCTACTGCACCCACAAAGGTTTGCACATGACCACTGCTGTGGCAATGGGTCTAGCAACCACGTCAGCCACGTCTAATGAAGCCTGCAGTGCTATCTTTGCCACTAAATTACCTTCTCTGATCAGCGAATTGAATTGCTGTTTTCTCTCTTCTGGTGCATATGCTATCAGTAAAGTCTGAAGTTTTTGTGGAATTGTCATAGTCATCATTTGGTAACATTGCTGTGTACTTTGCTACTTGCAATTGTAGGGCAGCGGACGTATAGACTTTCCTGCCCAGTAAGTCAAGTTTCTTATTCTCTTTGTTCTGTGGTGTTGATTTGTTATGGCTTTGTCTTGTCTTTTGATTTGCTGCGTCTATGACCAGGGAGTTGGGTTGTGGATGAGTGAACAGGAACTCACTGTCCTTAAGCACTATGAAATATTTCTTATTAGCTTTTTTGCTTGTTGCAAGTATTGTGGCAGGTGTTTGCCAAATGATATCTGCAGGCTCCATGATCCCTTCATCCATTGGTAATGCGATCTTTGTTGATGTGGAAGATGGTAATATTCTATACAATTTGTGCTGAGAGGTTGAGACCTCTTGAAGAGAGATGTCCATGCTGCCTGCTACTCTTCAAAATAGCTCCTGAAACTGTTTCATATCGTCTGCACTTGTAGAAGGTACAGGTGGTACTGTTTCCTCTGGAGTGCTGGATGGGTCGTGTACAGAGCCTGAGGCTTCTTGCCCTGTTGCTTGTGCGATGATGCCACCCTCTCCGGGTGTTTCCTGCTCTGTCGGCGGAAGTTTGGAAGCTGGTGTGACTTCTATTTCCTTACATCCCGCCGATTTTTTATGTGGCCTTATATGTTGAGACCAATTGCCCCACCCTGGCCATGGCATGCGATAAGGTAGTGGTGCATACCATGGTGTGAGGGCCCATGCATACTCCCGGTAATTGGGTTGATAAGGGTAATTAGCATACTGTCCCTTATGTGAGAGATTGTCATTCACATCTATTTCATTCTCCAATGAAAGAGGTCAGTGAGCAGTGGCTACACTCACTGGACTGCTGTGGCGAGATGTCGGTGCCACACAGGAGTGAAATTGGTGAGGAGGGGCATGACGCTTCCTCCTCTTGTCAGTGCTGGGTTTTCTCCTTGCATTTTCTTGGAGCTGGGGAGTGCAACGTTACGACTACATAGTGCAGCTCTGTTAAAAACAACGACCGCATCTGTGAGTGCAATCGGGGGCACTCCGGTGCTGGTGTGGGTTCCACAGCTGTCAATGGCACCGGTGAAAATATAGGCATCGGTGCCATGCTGTTCTTCACTGGTCCCATTGTGGGACGAGGCACCCTCGGTGCCAGCAGAGCAGCCATTGAGAGGTCTGACTGCACCAGTAACGAGACCATTGGTGCTGTCGGTGGGAGCTGTTTGATTTTATCCCTGTGCTCATTACCTGAGCCTTCAGGGTATTTTCCTGACTTGAGGCTTCTTGTACCCGAGGATCCAAAAGCCTCTTTGGTACCAGCTCCTTTATCCTCTCTTCTCTTTTTACCGGCAGTCGCTGGAGATGATGATGAGCGTTTCTCCATTGTCCTGGGTGATCGTCCCAGCTCAGTGACCCTTCCATTAACAACATCTTGAACCGGAGGTCCCTGTCTTGCCTGGCTCTCAATTTTAAATTTTTGCAATGAGGGCATTTGTGAGGGAGATGTCCCTCGCCCAGGCATCTGATGCAGTCATCATGGCCATCCAAAGACGGCATAGCGTCCCTGAGGGAGGCACATCGCTTGAAACCTGTTGGGGCAAGCATGCTGCCCAGCATAAAAAGGTTTCTCTCCTTTTTTTTTTTTTTTTTTTTAAAAGAGAGGTGAAGCTATCTGCAACTAAGTATCTAACTAACAAGGTATCTGAAAGAAAATAACAACTAAGTATCTAACTAACAAGTATCTATAAAGAAAGTAACTACAACTAAAAGAAGTAAAGGGGCTGTCAGGAACTGCTGCTGGCTCCATCTTGGACCCGTGGCGGTTGAGAAGGAACTGAAGGGTAGGAGCTGCGCGCAAGCTGTTAAAGCCGTCATAAGCTGGCTCGAGTAGCTTGTGGCACGTGCGTGGCTCCAGGGGCTCTGCTGTGAAAAACCTCTGATCGAAGATGCGGGACGCATCAATGCACCTGAAGTGGAGCCACGGGGACATCACTCAAAGAACAACGTATCAAATGCAGTCAAATGGCCTCTGTATTCTAGCAAGGTGGCCCCGATACATCTGCAATCAGCCTGCCTCAGGGAGACAGTGCCCTGGATGTGAGACTTCACTCCCACCATTTCAGGAATACACAGCAAGTACTTGCCTTCAGAGATGCTGGAGTCATGGAACATTGTTTCAAAAGCTTGATGGGTCTCAGCAAAAGATGGTCGGTCTGGGGGATTCCACTTCCAGCCTGCAGCATGAGAAAGCAGGAAAACTCTCAGTGTATGAAGCAGGAAAGGTGGACAATCTAGTATTCTCACTGAGAAAAGAAGAGAAACCTACTAAGTAACTGCTGACAGACTACAATACCCTACTGAAGCATTGGCTGCAGAACAGATCCCAGCATCCTTCAAGTAAAACACTGATTTGGAGGTGTTGGGTCAAGAGCTACATCATTTGCTTTAAGCTCAGGACCATGTCATCAACAAAAGCTTTCCAATTTTCCATTTTTAAATTTAAAGTTTTCCAGGAGTTTTTTCTTTTTTGTTGTCTTAGGGCTAGAGACTGATCTCTTACCACCCACCCCCAGAAGCCTCCTAGCAGCAGCAGTACAATATATTTTTTTTAAAACTGGGCTGTGGGGCCAGTGATGAGGTACACAAACCCCACAGTGGACAACAAGGGGTTAAGGAGCTGCTCTGGACTCAGCCAGTCCTGGTTCACATCTGCAAGACATGCACAGTCTGGAGGAGGAGTTAAAAGGGGAGCAGAACAGCTCACTTGTGGGCAGACGAAGGAAGAGAACAACCCTCCGCTCCTGTGAAATCTCCGTGGGGAGGCAGGATCTTTCCCAACACAAGCTATCTGAAGGTACCTTCCTTGAGGGACGAAGAACCTAATTTTGATATGCCCTGAGAGGAAGGTCTTCCCCTCTCTCTTGTACTAACTCAGTTTGTTTGTGTTTAATTCCCCTTGCTTTCTGTTTATGGACTATCCTGGAGGGGCAAGTCAGCAGCAGAAGCAGGCCACTGCAGAAGTGGACCAGACAGACACCAGGAAAGAGACAGAGCTGCCACACCATGCTCAGCCACGAGGATGTGCCAAGGGTTCAGCTGACTCTCACAAAGGGTCAGTATAATTCAGGCTTCAGGGACTATGCAGTCCTTGGTTTCTGCTGACATTACTAGAAGTGCTGTCTAATACCAGAGGTAATGGTGGTTTCCCGAAGTGGATACTTGCACATTGGCTTGAGACCATCACATTCATTCCAAATGGATCAACAAACATCCATCAGATGGAGAAGGTTTTTAAAAACACTGCCACCATCAGCTGGATTTGGAGTAACAAGCTAGAAGCAAAAGGCTTCATAGCCTACTATAGATGCCCTCCAGCTCCCAAGATTCTTCTGTTTTCCTCCAAACTGTAATTGAAAGGAAATACTCACATGACCTCATCAGTTCATAAACCTTTGGAGGGCATCCTTCAGGTTGTTCCATCCGATATCCCTTCTCCAGCAAATCGTACACCTGTGAGAGGTCAATACCTGGGTATGGTGACATCCCATAGGTGGCTATTTCCCATAATAGCACCCCAAAGGCTGCAAAAAGAGGAAAAATAGGTCATGATTATATATCTATCCCTTCTCTTCCATTATCTGAACCCTGCTGCTGTTTGTACTGTAACATAAAGCAGTCCCTTCTTTGAAGGTCTTTTCAGGCCAGCTTGTGGTGGAAGGTGGAAGGTAGATTTACACACTAGAAGTATTGCTGCAGTGTGATGTAGTGACCTAGCCTGGTATCAGAGCACATCCTCCCCATCCCTCTGATAGTGAAGTAAGGAAGGCAAGGTACCTACTACCTGGGCTGGCACAGAAGAGGCTTTGAACATTGTGAGTTCTTTTCTTCTTACCCCACACATCTGATTTAATTGAGAAGGTGTTATAGGCCAGGCTCTCCGGGGCTGTCCACTTGATAGGAAACTTGGCTCCAGCATGAGCTGTGTAGGTATCTCCAGTCATCAATCGACTTAAGCCGAAGTCAGCCACCTTCACTACGTGGTTTTCTCCCACCAAGCAGTTTCGAGCTGCTAAGTCCCTGTGATAGTGAGAAGAGATGCTGTGGTGTGAACCTCTGAACTCTTCATCCCAGTACTTCTGTGGTACATGCATTGAATTAATTTTTCTTTCCACTCCAACTGCTGGGCTGCATGCACTATTTATTTTTAACTAAAATTCCACATTTTGCAGTTGTTGTAACATGTATTTATAATATCATACAGCACTATGACAGAGAGGTCTGCTACTGAGGATAACAGTACCTAGTGGCCAGCTGACCATTCCATCTGCTGGCCCTTTAAAGGTTTGGGAGGGTCCAGTAGATACATAGAGGTCTAGAGATCCTGGGAATGAATGGTGCTTGGGAAGGAATACAGACACTATACCTACAAGGGGCTGAAACCTTGAAAAGAAGGTTGGGCAAGTCTTCCCTCTCACCATCCAACTGGAAAGGAACTGGGAAAAGGAACAGCATAAAGGCTGCCTCCTCCCTGACAGAAGGCTGGCCAGCTGGCCCCCTTTCTCCCCCATCTCTCCTGGAGTGAAAGACCAAGTAGGAATGGTGCTCAGCTGAAGGGAACTGGCAAAAATCTTGCAGTTGATTTTAAGTCCCAACCCCAGCTCCAGGAAGAGTGCTGGGAAGGGAACTCCTGTATGAAGGAGTGTAAGACTAGCTAACATGAGCCAAAGAGGCCCGAGGCATAATTCTAGCTCAGGACTAAGACCAAGGAGGAAATTCCTTCTCGGAGGAGGAAAAGACTGACTAGTCCCACGTAAGAGATAAAAGAGTTACTTGTCACAGCCTAGTTGCTGTGAAAGAAGCTGGGTGCAGCTTCAAGGGGGTACCACTGTGAAGAATCATAGATCCCAGATTGTGGGGAAAGTATCCACAGACCTGAGAAAATATTTTGATAAGCTGGGCAAAAGGTAGGAGCAGTCCTAGGAAAATGGCAGAGGGATTGAAGGAATAGTCCTTGGCCACAACCTGGAGGAGAGGGTGGGCCTAGGGTCCCTTACCCTTTTCCAAACGAGGGAAGTCATGGGCATCAGAAGGAGAAGAGGTCTAGTATCATAGCCCCCCAAACTGAGGTTGAGATCTGGGCTCAAAAGCCACTAGACTTTGGAGTGCCCTGTTTGGGACTTTTCTGTTCATACTGGAGGGGTAGGCCCCAGACAATGACAGACTGTTGTGGTACCAGACTGAGTAGAGGGTGCTAGATCAAAAAACACTCTGCAACACTGTACTCAGATACTGGAGGGTGCTCTGGAGCTCAGCAGCATGATGACAAGCACCCAAAAGTATGCAAGCCATAGAATGTGTCCCAGTTTGCAATGTTATTTATGAAATGATAAAATAAAAAGGTAACAAAATAAGGAGCGTGTGGTAGGTGAGGGCAAAGGACAGGGTGACAGCACTAGAATTAAATTCATTTTCAAAGGCCTGAGCACAGGAACTGATTATTATTTTAAATAAATATAAGTGTCTAATCTATATATGTACCTCTTACCATGAAGGAGGAGCCTGGAGACTGATGCTGAGGGGCTCTGGTATCAATTATTCACTCTCGTCCATACTAGGATGAGTGGGCGCAAATGTATTTTTGTCTAGCAACTTCTGACGAGCTCTCAGTATGCTCTTACATCTCAAAAAGGATAGAGTATTTTTACAATGAATTTAGCAGCTGTAAGATCTGAAAGCACCCTGGAACAGGAAAGTCTCGCTCCACAGAGCAGGCAAAGACAATATACATTTCCATGGAGAGGGGCCACTGCTAAGACTGATAAGACAATTCAGCATCCAGGATTCATTCTTTTTTGACCTTCATTAAGACTGCCATTAACAGCAGCTATTGTGATGATAGAGACATGTCCATTAGGAATGGGATGAAATCAGCTCATGAGACTTAGGCCCTTTGATTACTGAACCAAACCAAATTCAAACAGGTGATTCTGGCTCCCTGTCTCCTTCAGATCTTATCCCGGTGTGAAGTCTTGTTAACAACTGTCACCTCTTGGGCTGCCTGGCAATTACAACTGAGACTGTGGGCTTGTCAAGACTGATGGTGGCAAATTCACCACCATCAGATCAAACTTCCCAGTTCGACTGACGGGTCTGTGAAGGCCCACTCAATCAATCAGGGAGTTCACCTATTAACTCTAGCCTCTCAACTGGAGCAGTATGAGTCAAAGGGAAGACTCAATGCAGGGGACCTGCCAGACGACAGGAAATCAAAAGGGATATACACAAGTTATTTTAAGTAACTTGCGTATCTCCCTTAGACTGTCACCGAAAACGGCTCAATGTCTGCTCTAAAAGTTCTGGGAAAAGATGTATGTATTGTAGTAGTCTGTTAGGTGACCTCATTTTAAATCCCACTTCCTAGCCTATGAAAACTGCAAAAGGTGTCATTCTTAACAACAGGCCCAGCTCCTTTCACTGCCACATGAGTCTGTGACACATCATAGTGGCATGTCACTCACCGGTGGATGAAGTTCTTCTTCTCCAAGTACTCCATAGCAGAGGAGATCTGAGTGGCCATGTAGAGCAGCACGACAGCGCTCACCTCCTCTCGGTTGCATTCCCGTAGATAGTCCAGCAGGTTCCCATATGGCATATATTCCGTTACAATGTAAAAGGGAGGCTCCAGAGTGCATACACCTGGCCATGAGAAGAAGAAAGTCAACATCTAAATAATTCTTATTTCAGCCCTGGTTTACCAATACTCTTGAAGGACCTGAAATCCATTTTTTACCAGAGTAATGTACTCCTATCCTATTCATTGTTCTGAAAACTAAATCTGTTTTGTTTTCCAGAAACTCCTTCAGTGTGGCCTAGCACAAAGAGAGAAACATGAGGCAAAATGCACATTCAGTGCCATTTACATATGGTGTAGTTAAGTAGAACCAAAATGCTAATGATCCAGTGCATAAGCGAACAGTCTCACTGTGATATAAGGTTGCAAAGTGGAAGAAGAGATGTTTTGAACTCCAAGAATTTAATCTTTTTCTCATCCTCAAACTCAAGGTCAGTATAGAATTCCCACTACAGCCGGTCATTGCCAGGTAAGAGTCAGCTGGGTGGGTCTACAAGTTGGAATGCCACTTAAGTAATGTGAGGCAGTCCCATGTGTGACAGCCTGATAAACTAAATTTGTTAGTCTTTAAAAGTGTCACAGGACTGGTTTATTAACAACATGGGGTCTGCTCACCGGTCAGGATTCAGTCACACACATTCCTTTGACAACTTGTACAGTTATTGCAGCTGTGTGCAAAGTACATATTGGTGGTGGAGGAAAACTTGATATTGGTGTTATTACTCCTTTAAATATGTCCGCCCGCCCTCCCTTTGAAGTTCCCTTTTATAGCTAATCATTCTGGCTCTTTCACACTGAGAAACAACATACTTCCACATGATATGTAAAACGAGGCTCTCCAAAAACACTTGGGTATATTCTCGAACTCAAGTCTCTTTAGGTTGTACTCTGCTCGGGCTACCTGACAGGACTGGGCAGAGGCATCTGCTGTATCTACTTTATAATGGTGAAGAGCGATTGAGATTACTGGAATTCTTTACATACCCAACATTGTTTCCTTTACCCCCCTCCTAGCTGACAGCTTTACTCACAAAAGTAGTGACAGTCCAGGGGTGGCAGCAGATGGGTCTATACACTGTTGAAGATTTGCAATCTAATGTCCATGGACAATCTTGGCACTTACAGAATTAATAGCTATGCTAACTATACAGCAGTAATCACCATACCATGCCAGTGGGCAAACTTGAGTATGGCCAAACTGCAAAGTCTGCGTATTTCTTCCATCCATGTGTTGCTTGGGCATGTCTCTTCATTTTCCCTCCTCACATCAGTTATAAAATTGTTTTATTTTAATTGAGAGGACAACAGAGCAATATATATATTTTTGGTGATATGCATACTACTCCTTTCTCACAGCAGTAGAGATCTGATTGCTTTGTGTTATTTGCTATGTATACATTTAATCTATTCAATGGGGCTTTTTCAATAATATCTTTCTGTTCATATAAATAACTGTGCAAAGACCGTGAATGACAGTGTCTTGTGTGAATGAGACTATTGTATCTCTTTTTAGATATTTCACCTTCTCCCTCAGTGCAGCGATATCCGTGTTACTTCAACTATGTTTGTATTTTTAGCTATTGCACTAATTTAAAAACCCCTCAGTCCAGGTAAGTAACATTTTGTGAGGCTGATTTGACAAATCAAAACAGTAGTTTGCCCATTCACATGCTATGGTCAAGGTGTAATCTGATTGGATGCTAAAAGATGCAGAATTGTGTATAATGCATGGTCAGGATTCACTATCCATATAAATCGTGTGCATGTGCACAGATTGAAAGACTCCCAGCTGGGAATGTATGTTGTCAAACATATCTTGTATGGCTAAAGCACTTGCATTTCAGCCTAATGCCCCACAAATACACTGCAATGAATGAAGATGACCATTTATACCATTGTTCCTACCACTATTGCACAATTGTACCAACTTTGATACAAAGAATATTATCATGTAAGATGTCTATGAAGAATTTACAATCTGTCAAATACAATCCTCATTAAATCCCTTTATCATTGTTGTATGGGAAGCTATGAACATTGGCTATGTATTTTTATCTCAAATGTTTTTCTAAGGGTGACAGTCACACATCCAGTTTTGACAGCACGTTGTGAATGGACTGTTCAAGCTTGATGAGCCATTAAGAAGAATCAACTCTCCAACTAGCTTTTCCTGTGGACACCTCCGATATTAAGGAGCCAGTGGCCATCCCTGTGATTCAGCAAAACGTGTGGACATGTGACCTTGGACTCCATCTTTGTCACTAACTTTCCATACGAAGGAGCTATGGGCTTTGTTTGGGACAGTAAATTTCCATGCACATGACCAAGAATATAAAGACACCTGAGAATTCTCAATTTTGCCTCTTTTCCTGCTCCGCTTCTCTGGACTGTGAATTACAGTGAAAAAGTATATTTTGAACAATTGCCTGAGGACCTTCTAATTTTTAAGATGCTACCAGAAAGACTTTTGCTAACCAGGAGTCTACTCCATCACTGCTACAAACCTGAGCTAAGGACTTAGCAACCATTTGTAGGTATATGGTCTTTTACCAACTCTATTCTTTTCTTAATAAATCTTCAGTTAGTTTACTAAGGATTGGTTGACAGCATGATATTTGGGTAAGATCTGAGATATAGGTTGATCTGGGAGGAAGTGTCTGGTCCGTTGGTACTGGCAGAACCTCAGATATGGTGAGCTGGGTTTTCAGTGTCCTCTCTCTATGTTAGACCTATTTGTCTGGATGGGAACCAAGGGCTGGAATGCCTAAAGGGGACTGTTTGGCTTCTTGTTAACCAGTGTGGTGCTACAGATGCTTTTTTGTTACAGGTTAATTAAATCAAATTGTAGTATAAACCACCAGTTTGGTGGGAGAAGATCCTGCCCTGTTCCTCGCATCTCCCTTGAGTGTGGCATTCTCTGGCACATCCTGGACACTGGTCATATACAAATACCGCAAAGGTGAGGACTCCAAAAATCCAGGGAGGCCTAAACGTGGTCCATAGGTCAAATACAACTCAGAGTACCACAGCGTAATCCACTGCTGTCCAAATAGAGGTGCCATCCACAGAAGTGACAGGCCTGAGCATGCAATTTGATCCCATTGCCACTGCTTGCTGGACTCTGTCAATAGAGGTCACAGTTCTCTATTTATGTATTTGATTAAATTTGCAGTGTCCCTTGGCTCCAAGCAAGCTGTCAGAATGGTTTTCAATTAGGCAAAGTTTGAAGGCCAGTGTCACAGTGTAAACTGTGCAGCATAACTTTAGCTTAGACTCTCACTTTGCAAGAATAGTGCATACTGAAGCAGGTCAGTGACATGAAAGCTGTCACAGTTTTGCACAAAATACAATTTCAGTGGAAACAAAGATGGTAAGCAAAGAAAGACAGATCAAGCTCCTTCACTCACCTAATAATTGCACCAGATTTGGATGCTTGATTTCTTTCATCACAGCAGCTTCTTTCAAAAACTCCTCTACTTCCATGGTATCTTCCTGGAAAAATGGGATAAAGGTAAAAAGATAACCCCCTCTTAATGACATAAAGGCCTGTTTTAGCACTGCATGGTTCCAACAGAACCTGGAGATGAATTATTTTGCATCTGTAATGCATTAATGATACCAGAAATGAGAAAGTGTTTGCAAAAAAGCATGTCCATTTCTTTCCCACCCCCTCTCAAGGTGATACATCTGACCAACATAGGTGCTGGCATTCAGGCTTTGAAAAAAATCGAATCAAAGGATCCATCATTTGACTGGACACTTGCAGAATGCAATTTGCAATTTTATCAGCCTAGTGCCTGATCTACGCTGACACGTGGGAGTTTTTCACTGAATTTGTGATTTCTTGTATCTTAGTCCATCAATTCTAAAAAGGCTAGGGAGCTCAAATCTCTGGAGGAAAAGAGGGCCAGAGGTCAATTGATTGATTGATCAAGTAGTTTTGATGGATTATACAAGGGAATCCTATCAAAGCATCCTTACCTGGAAGGATGACAGCTAAAACTGTAACCCACAGAGGTAGATTTAACATTTTATTTTACTTAGCAGTAATACAAGGAACCTACTGGTCTGTATCCTGTGAGATGTTAGCATAAGCAGTAAGCATATTGCATAAGTTAGCATAAGGTTTTGAGGCCTATCACCTTTGGCACAGAAAAATGGCCTGACAACTATCTTGAGTTTTGGGGAACTGGAAACAGCATGCTCACGGGGGAAGTTTGTGCATACGGATACCAGATAACTGAGGAACACTGAACTGATACTGCTGTCAATTGCCTCTGAATTTTGCGGACAGTGCAGATTTGGCCTTAATCTCCACAGAGAATAGACTTGACTAGGGAATTCTAAGTGCTTTTAAGTCTGCTGCAGAGTTTAAAGTTTATTGTTGCTAATCTTTCTTTCCTGCAGGCTGCTGTACAGTCAGCATAAGAATTCGGGTTTCCCCACTCTGTTTCCTGATGTCTGGCATTAGCAGGCGGCAAGCGTTCCACACTGCACTAAACTGGTTAAACAGACACTGCTAGTGAAACAGTGAGTACACAGCCATCTTTAAACCCACCTTTAGTGTTTTCACAGCAACTGTGAGATTGTATTTCTTCCAGACACCGACATACACTTCCCCATACTGCCCTCCCCCAAGTTTGTGCTTCATGGTGATATCGGTTCGTTCCATCTCCCACTTGTCATGGATGGGGGACACTCCATAGACTGTGGGCTTATTGCACTTGGGCGCTGGATAATGCAAGGTTGTCACCAGTCCATCCGCCACTGTAGAGTGATGGTGAACTAGCTCTGCTAATGTGTTGAAGCGGCTTTCAGCTGTCACATACACCTGAGGAGAGAGGATCAAGAATCCATTTAACTCTATAGATACCTGAAAGATTTCAGTGATCTTGGAAGACAAGACAGTACAAACAACATTTAAAAAAATAGGAGGGGAATTCAGAGTTAAATTTGCTCTCAGGATGATAGGAACAAATAACAGTCCAATAGGTAGGGGTTGCATCTCCGGTAAAAGGCAGAGTGATCTGTTTGTCTGATGACCTCCACCATCATGTTTTCCATAAATTTAAAACCCAAATTCTTGTGATGAAGCATAGTCTCCAACCTCTTTAGAACCAGTGGGTTCTCCCCCAGACGTGACACATGATCACCTAGTTGTACCAAAGGCAAATAACTGTTTAACAAAGCCTTGTTTATTTCTCACATTTGTTCCTGCCAGGGCCAATTAAAATAGACCTGTAACTGCATTGAATCATCACTGCTCTGCTCTCCAGTCACCCACTCAAAAAGGACAATTAACAGCATTCTCAGGATTTCTCCCAAAGTGTTATGTCATGGCTTAGGAGGAATAGCATGAACAGATGATCCCTCTTTATGAATATAAACCAATAAACTATTTTTCATCCATCGCTGGTACAAGACAAGGTAATCAAGACATCCCCTATTTTATCTTCCCACTGTGTCCCCTAGGGAAGTCTTACCTTTCCGTCTGCTGTGGTATTTATCCTGTAGTGGTAAACACGACCCTCGTACCTGAGGGAGATGGACAGCTGTCCAGGGCTGCTCTCACTTTCACGAACCAGGAAGCTGCCATTGATAAGGCTGCTCAGCAGATACTCTGCTGCACTGCGTGACACTGGACCGTGATACCAGGAATGCTTCTCCAGGCTGTTCACTGGTGTGATATAGTTGCTTGGAACCCATCCCTGCCCATTCTTAGAACACACCTCACTCCATTCACCATTCTGGTTGTAACCCAGGACTCGTAGCTTTTCACCTGAGGATGAGGAGAAATAAATCAAGTTGAAATCAGATCAGTCTTCTTCAAGTACACATATGACTAGCTAACTAAGCCAGCCTCTGCAGCTAGAGAATACAAGTCCTTAGTAAAGACCCTTTAATACAATATCCCAAGATGGGCCATGTAATTTTTTTAAGTAGACAAAAGGTAAAATTAAAAAAATGGACACCGATCAGCTTAAACCTAGGCTTTAGAAGCTGAGGGGGGAATACTTTTGACAACCTCCAAATTTGAGGAGCAGAACAGCTAAAAGATTATTATTCCCCAATTACTCCAGTTTTGGATACTCCACTAAAACTTACTAATATGCAACTAAATTTCCACATATGCCAACCAGTTCCAATGCTTTCTCTAGTCTAGATTTCTGAAACAAAGAGCTGATCCTTTCTGAGGAGACTGAGGACTCAAAATCAATCTCTTTAAAAATGGTTGTACAGTAGGATACATTTTCCTGACATCCTTCAACAGTAGAGCTTAAGACATGTCCAAGCTGACATTTTCTTGGTGTATTTAAAGACACTCTTGATTTCCATTGTGGTGTGGCAGCAGGACAGTGAAATTTGTATATGGGTGATGATGTGAATAGTAAAGCTGAGAAGTGTCACTACAGAGAAATAAAAAGCCTGCATATATTACCACAGTAGGAGCATGGATTCTAGATCACAGTATCGCCGTCCTACCATGCAATGCTCCTCAGGCAATTAAGTTACCTATCCTCTATGCTGGCCATACTATTCAGAGAATTCATCCTTACTTTTCTGAAATATCTGTGTGCATGTGTGGTGCTGGGATTAGTTGGAGATGGAGATACCTGTAATACTCAGTAGCTGCTGACAGGGAGCAAGGAAGAAGTGGTGTTTTGAAAGCTTACAGTTTCAGAGCAGGTGAGGAATCAACTTCCCACCTGCCAAAGTTAGTCTGGTCACTAATGCCCAGCACCACTGAGGCTTATGCAAACTGCCCCTCAGTGCACCATGTTACCACTTCATGTTCTTCAGCATTGGTAGGAGCAAGCCTGACTCAATAGCGTACTTATTTCTGAACAAAAACTGAAACGTTTCACACTGCAAGGGGCAGGTTAAGTGTAGGTCATTTCTGGAGCATTAGGATGGTGGTAATGGTTATTGGATCACCAGTGAGGGTGAAGCTAATAATCTCTGCAATACATTGTTTCTCCAGCAGGTGTCCCTGTTACATAAATCCAAGAAAAAACATCTGCTTGCAAGGCAGTAATCATGAAAGATCACAGTTTACTTCAGCCACATTCACTTCTTCCACTCTCTCTGGTGGAATGAAATAAGTGAGTCTACTATATTCTTTTCTCATTGTTAAATCCACAGCTTTAGCACTGAAGAAAGCTACCTATGGTTCTGCACGTAGAAATTAACCCTGCATCTTAAGGCCACGTCTAGGCTAAAAAGTCGGGCTCACCCAGCTACATTGATCAGGGGTGTGAAAAATCCACATTCTAAATTAAGCCAGACTAACCTCCAGCATAGACATCCCTAGGTTGATGGAAGAATTCCTCCACTAACCAATTTACCACCTCCTGGGGAGCTGGATTAACTTCAGCAATGGGAGAAGCCTTCCTCTTGCTGTATTTAGTTCTACACCGAAGTACTACAATGGCAGAGCTGTTACACCGTTAGTGGCTTACGTGTAAACACAGCCTTACTGTAAAATACCTTTCCCCCTTGTAGAGCTACAAGTAACAATGGACCATGGGAGCCACCCTTTCCCTCTCATTAAAGGCTGTTTGGACAGGTGCATGCTACCACCTCAGCTATCACAGGTCTGTGAATCAACACCTTGATGAGATCAAGCTGAAGCCATATGAAAATGCTGAAAGAGTACAGCACACCTTACCTTTAGTGATGCTGAGTGTGTTGTCACCGCTCGCTACGAAATCATAAAGTGCAACAAAGAGATTGGGATCACTCTCAGTGGCTCCAAGAAGGTTCTCCTTAGAGCTCCACCTGATGGCTTCATTCAGTGCTTGAGGTTCAACATCACAACCATATGGGCGATGAAGGGCCTCTGGACAAACAAATGAGAGGAGGAAATTTACTCTCTATACAACAGCTGTGAATGTCAAAATCCAGTTCACGCACAACAGCGCTGCTGCCTCATTGTGAGCACGGCAAGGAACAGGAAATACGGATTATTTATGTTGTGTATCAATCCAAGCAACACAGAAAGCCTGTGTGACCAGCATTAATCGAAGCTGCTATGAAAGAAAAGGAAAACATATAGCAGTAAGTTCTGTTGAAACTGAATGCCATCAGCCCGTCTTCAAACTCACCCCTACATTTTGAACATTTTTCCACAAGAGAGAGGAGCATATCACTTTCTAAAGATGAAGAAGTGAAGGTACGGTTGATCATCTGAAATGTCTATTTCTCATCGTGTTACACATTTTTTTCTTCTCCTCTTTAGTGAAGCTGAACTAGAAAGTGTTGTCCAAAAGGTTAAGTCAGACTGAAACCAAATGCCTTGTCTCCATCAAGATCAATCATCTTAGGAAGTTTAAAATGATACAAATAAAGGGCACACAATGTTCCCAGAAATTAAATATGAAGAGAGACCAGGTTGGGACTACATTAACACTTAATTCATTTTTTTTTTAATTAGTATGGTAGAAATTCATGGACAGGATGGAATACGGTATGAGGAAGCAGTAACTTAGTAACGTGGGAAAAATGAGGCAGCAAAATGAGTGAGACACACCCTAAAGCAAGAGCTAGTCTGTGCAGAGGCTCCAAAGAGTGAAAAGAGCTTAAATGTGATACAGGATGAGGACAAGGGGAAGTCAGTGAGAAATGAATAGGGAAGGGCCTGGGCATGATCCAAGCAGCAGGGAAAACATCTGGCATGGATTCAGAGGAGGGCAAGGCTCAGTGCCAGGAAGCTAAAATTTAGGGATTTTCCTGGGCTCTAGGTTCAGTTTTTCCACTTTAATCACCCCTTCCCCGTCCCCCTTCCCCACACACTTTGATGCTACTGTAACAAAGGTGACTGAACAGCCTTGATTTGTTCCTGGTTCTTATAGTTCCAGACTTTGTTAGTTTATGCTAACAGAGATGGTAACTATTATGAAATTGCAAACATACAAACTGCAACATAAGTTTGTGTCTAGAGTGACTGGGTCTGTATTTGAGGTCTCACAGAAGTTATGTCCTTTGCTAACATAACTGCTGATCTTGCAACTGAAGTGTAACCTGCAGCCCAGGCCTAACCAAAACGTTACCCTGTGCTCTAGCAGAACCCAGCAGGCTCAAAGTTACGAACGAGCTCCACTAGCAACAAATAGAAGCAGCGACTAGGTGTTACGCTAGTGCTATTTTCATTCCTAATCTTTTACTGCAGGTATGTGAATAGCTTCTGTGCATGCTCTAGTCTTAGCAACACCGATTGGTTTTAGAGACTACAAAAGTACTAGACTGGTACCCCAAGACAACAGGATGAAATCCCAACGGATAAATTATAGCACAAGTGCCCCTATCCCCAGCACAACTTCCTATAGCTGAATGTGTACATACACGTCAAAGAATTAAGTCCTGAACTGTTTTGGTGGCAACAAACAGGAGCACCAACTCCTAGAAGCAGCTGTCTTTATGGGTAAAAATAAATAGTAAATAATGCTTTCTTTACCTGTGTCCTTAACCATACAGTAATTAATGTTACAGTACCACTGCATTAGTCTCCCCACAGTGAAGATTTACAATTTGGAAAAATCACTTCTCTTACACACTCTAATCACATCATTTCTGATCAAGGAAAAACGTGCCTCATCCACCCTTTTCCCCTTCCTGTTCTTGTTCCCACTATGGAATTCACTCCCTGGCACGCACACTTTCCTGTTCAGTCAATTTGCAAGGTATGTTTTTCCCACGATACTGTTACTTCTCTTCCCAGCACAAGACTGAACAGAAAGAAATTTGAAAGTTGTAAACCTGGCACTTTAGCTTCCATATCAAACACTAAAGTTCTCTCCTCCTCTGAAATACAATCTGTATAACTGCTCAATATGACACATTTTAACAATCCTCTAAAAAAACTAGACAAAACCAGAAATCTTCAGGTCTGCTGTAGTTGATCTTGTACTACAGAGATTTCTCTTTCCTTTCAAGTCCTATTCAGCATACATAGCAACAAAGGCATGAGAGTGTGCTGTGTATCATCCCCATGCATCATACCTGTGAAATCAGATAAAGCGGAATCAGAGGCTTCATTGCCGAGGCAGCAGAGCAGGCTCTCCTCTTTGCCATAACTGCTGGACTGTAGCAGGACCGTTCCCAGGATCATGCTGTGCTCAGCAGCTAGCAAAAGGAACTGCTAGACACAAATAATCTTAGAATTCCACTCCCAGCACAAGTCATTCCACATGCATATGATTATTAGTCATATGACTGGGAACCAATGGGAAAAACAGCACTCCAGGAGCCAGGAGTCGTCACTGAGAAAATACACTATGTGCTTTATCTAGCTATAGTAGGTAGAAATGCGGTACAGGTGGAGCTGCCCAACATGCTCTGGACAATATAAGGAAGAGGTGGAGAATGGATTGCAAATTGAAACCTCTCTGGCATCGAGCAAATTAATCTTCCATTACATTGAGCAAATTAAGACCATAAAAATCATACTTTCTTTGAGGAAACTTAATTTTCATCCAAATGATCCACCATGTCATCAGTAAAGAAGCCACTCAGTTTGAGTCATTTTCTATACCACATACAACTGCTTATATACTGTTTACATAAATCCACAAGGAACTACGTTAAACGCATATTAAAAGCATGAGTAAGATGTACAATAGCTGGAGAACTGAACATTCATGATAGAAAAATGTGCGGATATTGATATTATGGTCCAAACTCATACCTTTTTAAAAGAAAGACCAAAAGTGTAACAGCACAGTAAACCTACATATTTGTTGAAGAAGATACAAGTCAGATCACTTTTTATTTCCAAGGGACACTGTCAAACAAATTCTTTTTAAATTGACTACTTTAAATAAACACCCTGATTTTATAGAGCTGCTTTTTTTAAGGATTTTTTAAAATTCCTGTAAGTTTTATAAGGATTTCTCAGCATTTCTACTGATGTTTGTAACAATTAAGCAAAACAATCAGCCATGGGGAAGCAATTGAAGCTGACTGTATTTAAGGCCCTTCCTTTCCAATTTTAAATTTCCCAGGAATTGGTGGGTTTTTATAAAAAAAAAAAATTAACAAAATTAAATGGGAGGAGAAACCACAAAGGACAGTGGGTGTGGGGGTTGGGGAGGTGTAATCACCATGTGGCAGTTGATATCTTCCATTCCCTGCAGCAGCTGGGTGGTCTCAGCTGCCAGAACACAGCTCCTGACCATCTCTCTCTCTCATCCTCCCCCTCCCCCTGTGAAAGGCCAGTCAAGAGGAGAATGGAAAGTGTATCCCAGGGGTATCAACCTCATTTGCTATGGCGGGCCAGATTCGACTTACATGTACTTCAAGTGGGCCATACATATCGTAAATTGAAATACTAGGGCATCTCGCAGCATCACGGAGTGCTGTGTATGTGAGACTGCGCTCCGCGAGACCTCTCTGTTATGGAGAGTTTGGTCTTGTAGAGCAGTCTCGCATACCCAGTACTCCGTGATGTCACAAGACCTGACACTCTCGTGGCAATGCAAAGTGCTGGGTGTGATGGGTGAAACCACACTCTCTCTGTTAGGGAGAGAGTGTAGTCCCCACAGAGTGCATTCATGGTCCAGATGGAAGAGGTTCGCAGGCCATGCCTGGCCCATGGGCCGCACATTTGACACTCCTGGTGTACCCCATGAGTACTGGCACCCTACCAGACAGAGAACCCTTCTGGCACTGCTGGCCCTTTAGCACAGCCATGTCTGCTTTCCCTGTGCAGGCCCCATCTGACAGGGAAAGAGGACAGGGTCTCTATGCCCTGCACTTTCGGCTTCCTGCTTGCAGAGAAGAGTAACTGTGGGTTGGTGGTCACTGTAGCATTGAAGTAAGGCAAGGAGCCTCTTCCCAGAAGCTTAGACCACTCACACAGAGCCCCCTCCTGATCCAAGCCCTTCAATGCAGTCCCATCCACTTCCATTGGCAGGGGAATTCATTCATGGGGTGCAGCCCTCGCCTCCCTACAGCAGTTGGACAGACTTGGCTGCTGGAATCTGGCTCCCCAACTATCTTGCTACTCCCCTTGTGCAAAAGAAGTGGCCAGGGCTATGATTTTTATTTAGCTTTCTGGGTGGGAAGGACTGCGGGAAATCAGTAAATGCCAGTAACCATAGAAATGTAGACAAACAAGAGTCCTGTAGCACTTTTAAAGACTAACAGATTTATTTATCTCATGAGCTTTCGTGGGAGAAAATCCCACTTCGTCAGATGCTTTGAAGACATTTTTTTGTTCTTCAAAGCATCTGACAAAGTGGGATTTTCTCCCACGAAAGCTCATGCGATAAATAAATAAGTGCCACAGGACTCTGTTGTTTTTCTACAATAGACTAACACGGCTACCCCTTTGGAATCTGACTACATAGAAATGTAGATGCAGAAGGGACCTCTTTAGGACACCTAGTCCAGATCTCTGCACTGACAGGACTAAGTACCATCTCTGACAGATGTTTGTCTAATGTGGTCTTAAAAACCTCCAGTGACAGAATCCACATTCTCTCCAGGTAATTTATTCTAGTGCTTAACTACCCTGACAGAATTTTTTCCCTAAAGTCTAACTTAAATCTCCAATGCTGCAATGTAAGGCCTTTATGTCTTGTTCTGTCCTCAGTGGTTAAAGAAAATTTATTACGTGCCTTTTTTATAACAATCTTTTATATACTTGAGCACTGTTATCATGTCCCCCCACTTCAGCCTTTTCCAGACTAAATAAATCCATTTTTTTTCATTCTTTCCTTGTGGGTCATGTTTTCTAGACCTTCAATCACTTTTGTTGCTGACATGCGGTGCCCAGAACTGACACAATACTCCAGTTGAGGCCCTACCAGTGTTGAGTAAAGTCTAAGAATTACTTTTTGAATCCTGCTTACAACACTCCTGCTAATACATCCCAGAATATTTCCTTTTTTTTTTTTTTGCAACAGGATTTCATTGTTGAATCATACTAAGTTTGTGATCCACTATAACCCCCAAATCCTCTTCTGCAGGACTCCTCCGTTGGTAGTCATTTCCCATTTTGTAAGTCTGCAGTGGATTCCCAACTGTGGTATTTTGCATTTGTTTTTACTGAATTTCATCCTGTTAAACTGGAGAAATTAATCAAGATCATTTTGAATTCTAATTCTACCCTCCAAAACTCTTGCAATCCCTCCCTAGCTTGTTATTGTCCCCAAACTTCGTAAGTGTATTCTCTATCCCATTATCTAACCCACTTATGAAGATATTCAACAGAACCGGACTCAGGACAAATCCCTGCAGGACCCCACTTGATATGCTCTTCCAGCTCGATTGTGAATCACCTATAACTACCCTCTGAGAAAAGTTTTTAAAGCCAGTTGTGTACCCACTTTATAGTAGATTCGTCTTGGTTATAATTCTCTAGTTTGTTTATGAAGTCATGTGAGACAGTATCCAAAGTCTTACTAAAGTTGAGATGTATCATATCCCCTTTTTATAGATGGGTTCCTTTTCAGTTCTCTAGTATCATACCTGTCCTGCACAAGTTGTAATGGCTCAGAGATCTCTTCAGCCAGTTTCTTAAGTATTTTAGGATGTAATTCATCAGGCCCTGCTGCCTTGAAGAAGTTGAACTTGTGTAAGTAATTCTTAATTTGTTCTTTTCTTATTTTAGTCTCAGTGTAAGTCCCACTTACACTGATGTTCATTGTTAGTCATTTGATCGCTGGTACTTTTTTGGTGGAAAACAAACAAAAAGGGCATTCAACACTTCAGCCATTGTTAAATGAAGACCCCTAATTATACTCCACTTTTTCCAAAGATTTCGGAAGATGAGTCTCAGGAAAATGAAACCAACTGTGCTGGGCTAAATCTCAGCCATGTAAGAGGTCTACACACCTTAACTGACAGATCTCCACACCAGCTCAACCCCTCCCCCCATATTAATCTTCTATATGCACCTCCATTTTGAGAAATACAAGTATAGCTTTTCATGAGATAACACTTCCTCCCCTTAGACAACTCTGCATCAGTTACACCACAGTAACTTTTAGAAAATGATCCTCACAATAACAACAGCTAGAGACTAACTTTTAATTTTAAAACAATAGTCTCAGCTTTCAAGTGTGGTGCCCCCAGCGAAGCCCTTCAGAAGGGCATGCCCTAAACTTTGGAAAATGTTGCTACACAAATTGCTATCAAATGCACAAAAATGGAAACAAACAACCCTGCCCCCTGCTCTCCAGCTACTAGTTCCTTTTCATCTACTTTGTGTGCTGCAGAGCTAAACCAACCTCATTACAGAATAAGCCCCACATGAAGATAATAAGGCAATTCCCCACAGACAGCCATGCCTAAGTGGAAATAAAGCCCAGCTGAGGAATGAGTTGAAGTGAGAGACAGGTAGATGGTTCAGAGCAGGAAGCTTTCCAGGCAGGCAAGTGTAGAAGCCTCTGACTAAAGCAGAGAAGTGACTAGGAGTCCCAGAGTGGAACCTGAGACAAGTGGAAGGAAGTGACCCAAGGAAAAATACAATAAAGGTAAAGGAACAGACTTAGCTGTTTGGTACAAGTCCCTAGAAAGGATCTTGAGTCCAGCAAGGGGGCTGCAGGTTGAGCTGAAGAAAGGCTGAGGCGGAGCCCCACAGAGGGTAGAAGGATGTCTTTCAGTTAATGACATTTCTGGACTTTTAGTTGGGATAATTGGAATGCTGGAAGGTGTAAACTAAAGATGGTGCCCTGGCTGGAGGGCTGAGTTACCACCAAAGAAAATGCCAGAGCAACCATCTGCAAAGGTATTAGCCCAGGGAGCTGGCTACAACAGGACACCTAATGGTGGGTCAACTCTGTTACAAGTAACAAAAATAATCAGCTGTATGGGGGAGTTCTAAGGAAAGGAGCTCTGAATAGGGAAAATATTTCACAGTTTTAAAAGAAATTGAGGTGAGGAAGCTTTTCCTGCTAGCCGAATAAACGCAAGAGAAAAATGGACGCTATTACTGTTGTTAATTAATTGCATTTCCATAGTACCTAGAAGCTCTAGTTGTGGCCTGGAACTCTGTTGTGATAGTTACTATATAAACACAGAACAAGAGGAGGGTCTCTGCCCTAAAGAGTTTATAATCTAAATAGACAAGCCAACACAACAGGCAGGAAGGGGCAGAAAACACAAGTAGCCTGACCCACGCAATGGCAGCAAACAGATCAGTTCCACTATTTATTTGTGGAGTGAGTTTAGATAAGAGGGCACCAGCTAAAGAGATGGGATGCTGAAGGGGAGAAGAAGTCAAGAGGAGCGATGCTGAGGTGAAGACAGTGAGGGAGGTGGGCCTGAAGCAAAGTTGGGGGGGGGGGGGATTTAAAATCCTAGTGCAGGCGAAGTCCTATAGTTTTTACTTCATAGGGGAGTGTAAGACTGACTCTGATCAGCCACACTGAGGTAGAAATTACAGGGCTTTGTCTACACTGGGATTTTACATTGATAGCTATCTCAATACTTTTAAAAAAAAAAAAAAATCCCCACCCAACCAAAACCCCACCGCCTTTTGGGCAGTGAAGATTTAGCCTTTGATTCATCTCAGTACTCCTCATTATACACTGTTGCACTAGACTGAATTCCCCTCCCTCCTTGGTGCTAACACCCTTCTAAATATTTGTAGATTTCTGTATTCTTTTCCTTGCCCCCCACCCCTTTTCTGAAATATGTCATCCTTGTGGCACTCGTCACTTTTTCCTCTTCCCCAATTCCACACAACTTCTGAACCTAGATATGGCATTAAACTGCCCAGAATCAAATACAACATTCCAGGAGCAAGATTTATACCAGGCTCATGCAAAGAACCTACAGATTATCACATTTGGATGCTTTAGGATTTAAACTGTTCACCAGCAGAAATAAAGAAGGAATTCCCTCTAACTCTCTAGTGAACAACTGAACGTAGTATGATGACATTGCACCTACCGCTGAAGCATTTGACGATGCCATTTTTAGAAGCTCAGCTCCAGTTTAGATAACCCACTGCTCTTTTCCAAGACAGCAATTCTTAAATTATAACCTGAATAGAGATGGTTCATTTATGGTTACAGAACAAGACACTTCATCTTATCCCCTAAAAACACCAGTAATTGTGAAGCATGCTGAAGAGAAAAGGAGTGAATGTTAAAATAAAACCTCCTAGAGAAGTGGATCTTTTGTAATTTTAAAATACATTTTAAAATTACATAAAAATACTTCCATTTACACATTGGAGAGATAGTCTAGGCGCCTAGTGGTGGTGCATTTCCATTGCCAAGTAGGAAAGTCATGTTGGAAGTGTTCTGCTCACCAGGGATTGGGAATGCTGTAGAGATCATGTAATCAGCCCTTGAAGATGTATCACTCAATTCATCCTTTCAGCCAACTAAATCTGAATGGAGTTCCATCCAATAACTTTAACCCATAACAAATAAAAGTAGGGCTACCTTTAGGACTATCAGAGGCATATGAATGACTGAAGGAAAAAAAGTCAATATTATTGATCATAAACTACTAATAGAGTTGGTAATAAAAACTTGCTACAGTGGGAAAAATTTAAAAATTACTTAATATGCAATAATGAAGGTTGTTCTTGGGAGGAAGAAAAGAGCTGTAAATGTTGCCTACTTGCACTACTTGTCCTTTGAATTTCACAAAGCTAAGGTTTGTCAGATATTTGCAAAAGTGACCTGCTTTATGATAGTTGAGCAAAATCATAACAAGAACAAGTAATGGCAAATAAATGTATATTACCATCAAACTGGAATAGTAGTAAAATTAGAGACACAATGACAATCTGGGGCAAAAGAGACAATATGAAAGGCCTTGGAGGCTTTGTCTACACTATAGTGATAAATCGAGCTGCATTAGACTGACTTACAGCCAGTGTGGCTGATGTCCACAGCTGTCCTCTTTGGATTGATGGTGTGCATCCTTCCCAGGACCACTTCCACCAACATAAGAGGGGTAGTGCATAAACCCTAGGCCTCTCACTGAGGTGGCTTTATGGTATCGGTGTAGCAGGGAAGTTACATTGGTAAGAGGCGCATTTCAATGTGTACATCTCCACTTCTTTTGTTGACAGAAGCTGAATTTTTGGTGGACAAAACCCTGTAGTAAAGATCAGTGCAAAGTCTTGAAAGACAGCTGAGGATCTATATGTACACACTTAGGCTGAAAAATCCATTACAGATACATCTCCACTAGCAGAACAGATTCCACTAAGTCTCAGCAAGTGTGAATTGTAATGAGGGCTAGGTAAGAGGGCAACTTCAAATATTAAAATCGTGGTAATTTATAACTTCAAAGTGATATTCTGCATATTGGGAATGCTTGAGAAAGAGGATGCTAAAAATAATCACTTTTAGGATTCCAAAGGGGTAGCCGTGTTAGTCTATTGTAGAAAGACAACAGAGTCCTGTGGCACTTTTAAAGACTAACAGATTTATTTATCGCATGAGCTTTCATGGGAGAAGATCCCACTTCGTCA
>ML685794.1:5021517-5062188 GCA_007922175.1 Pelusios castaneus
TGACGAAGTGGGATCTTCTCCCATGAAAGCTCATGCGATAAATAAATCTGTTAGTCTTTAAAAGTGCCACAGGACTCTGTTGCACTTTTAGGATGTGAGTGCTACACATCTTTCCTCTTCCACAGAATTCCAAAGGATCAGTCATTTAGGGAAGCTTACTCCCAAAAAGTCAACTGGTTGTCATCCAAAAATGACGAGAGTCCTGTGGCACCTTAAAGACTAATACATTTCTTTGGGCATATTTGTTTAGTCTTTAAGGTGCCACAGTACTCTCGTCGTTTTTGTTGTACACAGACAAATACAGCTACCCCTCTGGTTGTCATCCAGGTACTTTTATTTCAACATGTTGCAAATGAACCTTCCACGAGTCTGGAAAAGGTTACGTGCGCCAATAGACATGTCCAGAAAGATCAAACTTGTAGAATGCTGGCTAGAAACAATTTTGAGAAGACGACAGATTAGTTTTACTGTGAAAGTAATATCTGAAAAATAATACACCTATCTAGGATTAAGTGAGCTAGAAGCATCTATACTAACAAAATAGCTACCTGGCAAAATAAGTTTCTTCTGCAGTTGTCAGGTAGCTGCTATTCACACCCTCTTAGAATACCCCAGATTAATTGATTTCCAAATCATCTTTCAATGATTTGGGGTAACGCTTGCCAACTCATGATTTTATCATGACTTCTGTAATATTTGGTATTTTTCTTAAAGTCCCACCTCCTGGAATAGTATGACTGCATTAGAATCTCAGTTTTTTTGTTTTTGCTGTGTTAAGTTTTTATCCTTCAGGGTTGCAGAAAAAAGCTTGAAAACATGAGCTAAGTGTACCCTAAAATCTCAAAAGTCAAATTATTTTTAAAAATACTATTTTTAAAGTTAATCTTACAGGTTTTTGCGGGCTGACTGATGACTCTTAAATGCTTGGGTTTGGCAATACGACTTACCTTTCTGAGGATATTCCGAGGGCAAAGTTCCCTGGGTGAGCTGATACAATTGCAGTTTCCAGTACATCAGTGTCACTCTTAAATGCAATCCCAAAATTCTCATTAGGGGAGGGCTCACTGCTTAATTCCCTCAGCGCACAATGAAAATTCAGCAACTACCACGGTTCTACAGTCACTGGAAACGCCAATACACTCTAGCTTAAACAAAGTTGACAAAAACTTGTACAGATACACCATCAAGAACCATTTTCTTCATAGGAATAGGTTTTGTTTTTCTTGCATTTAAACAACAAAAAGTATTTTATTTTTAAGGAGGACTTCACTCCCTCAGACGTATTAATCTTGAAAGAGCAAATGAGCTGAATTTTTTTCCTTTCTTTCCAAGAAATGACAAGCTCACGCATGAATGCTCTTACCCCCTTATCCTCTTAAAAATGAGGGCAGACCAGACAATGGGTCTCATGTCTGGAGCCTGAGACCTCACACTGCAAATAAATATTCACAGCAAAACAACTGTCTTCTTTTAATGCTGAGAGTTATGGTTGTGCCAGCTCTGCTCCAATTCTATGGAATGCGTTCTTCTCCAATTTCTAAGAGAACCCCCTGACTGAGAGCATGCGTGTATGTAATAGCAAACACACACACTATATTTAGGTACTGGCTGCAGTGTCATTTCCTGTTGGCTAAACCAGACACTTCTAATTGGCTCAGCTGACACAGACAAGGTACTCCATTCACAAACCTGATTCCAGCAGCTGCTAAATGTTCAAGGTATCAATAGCCCCCAGAATGCAAAAGATGCTTTTCAGTTTCAGGCTCTGTCAATGCATTTGTTTTCACAAATAATCTGCTGGCAGCCAGCAACTAAGGACACAATGCACTCATTGAAATTACATGAGCTCGGGAAAAAAGGTTGTCTTTTAGGCTGAAGGCAGAGTTAAAATAGCTTCCTAGCCCAGCAAGCTTCACTAAAGAACTCAAACAGGCACAAAAAGGTACAACTGACATTGTGTATGTTAAAAATAATCAACGTTACATGGAGTACACAGGAAAAAAAGATCTTCTCTTTTAGGTAATAAAGATTATGTACATCAGCAACTTGAGGTGGAACTTGAAGTGACTGAAGTCCTAAGAAAATATAGCCATTTAAATGTTGGAGGACAGTAAATGTTTTACTTATTGGTAAATAGTGAGGTGTTAAATGGAGGTGATCCTAGGAATCACAGACCAGATAGGCTTCTTTCAAGTAGCAGGAAAACTGGATGAAAATCTAGCTAAACATAGTTATAATTACATACGGACAAATCAGCACCACTTATCCAAAGTAAATCACTCCTCTCTAATCTACTAAAACACTGAGAATGTCAGCAAAACAAAGAACTAATTGACAATTTGGATTTTCAGCAAGCCTTTGATTAAAGGCTTCTTGGTGGCTCTTAAGTAAATTAGGCAGTCATGAGGTCAGAGGTAAATTACTATCTTAGGTCCACAACTGATTAATAGCTAGAAAGTAGGGATTAATTATCAATATTTCAGATGGTACAATGCTTTAACAATAGAGATCCAGAAAGTACATGCTAGAATAGGTGATGTTAATTATAGGTAAGGCTCTAGAAAAGAGGATGAACACTAAGGGACCAACATTTGCAGATGACCGAACTATTTATGTTAATAAACATCAAATGGTGCTAACAAATGAATGGGCAGGCATGAATGCAAATAAAATTCAGTGTTGACAAATGAAAGATAATGCACACTGGAGGGAATAACTTGAAATGCCCATGAACATTGCTGGGTTCTGAATTAACTGTAGTCATTAAAGACCTTGGCTTGATTATGGACATCTCAATTAAAACACTTGCTCAATGTGCAGTTGGTGGAGGGGGTGAGGATTGGGGGCAGACAGACAATTTCATAATGTATAAAGAATAGAACAGAAAATAATGTTGAAAAGAGAATGACACCACTAGTTAAGTCAGGGTATATCCTCATGTAGAATACTGTGTTCAGATATGGTCACCTATGCCAAAAGCTATCGCTGAAATAGAAGGGAGTGAGAGAAGGGCAATGAAATTTAGAGGCACATAAATTGAACAGACTGGAACTGTTGAGATAGCAGAAATGATAGTGGTACACAAAAGAATGAATGGCATAGAGAAGTCAAACAAATACAAGATTTATCTTCTCATAATACAAGCACATGACTATTCCATGAAACTGAAAGGCAACAAAAATAATATAAGGATTTATTTCTTCTACCCCAAAAGGAGTGTAAACTCAAGTTGTATGGCTTAAGACAAGTACTAACTGATGGGATAAGGAAGGGAGATGAGCAGGTTATTCCATAATTATTCTGCAGTGCTTCTTTCACTCTCCTCTGAAGTATGCAGCCCCTTCTAGAAACAGGATACTGGAACAGATTATACACTGGTGTGAATCTTTATGGGAATTCCTATATAGTCATCGAAAGCAAATGCCTACAACATATCCAGGGTCTTCCACTAACTCACTGTGGCTGCGTCTACACTGGTAAATTAAAGTCGACTTAATTTACCCTGCGTCTACACTACAGTTTCCTTAAGTTGACTTAAGCAACTTGCTTAAGTCGACTTAAGGAAAATAAAGTCGACTTAATGAAAATTAAGTCGACTATATAAAACCTGCTTTTGAGTAGACCTAAGGCTTAAGTCGACTCCCTAGAGTCAACTTAAGCCAGTGTAGCCGTGGGGTAGCCCTAAGTCGACTTAGGGCTACCCCAGGGCTACACCAATGCCCTCCCTGCCAGGGGGGAGGGGGCACAGGGGTAGCCTGGCATGTCCCCCCACCTGGCAGGGCAAAGCCCTGCCCACCCTGCCCCTATGCCCTGCCAGGGTCCCTGACCCCCTTTGCCCCATTGTACCTAGGTACAATGGGGCAAAGGCTGAGCCCCCTGGCATTGGGCAAGAGGCGCCCCCCCTACTCCCGTGGACCTGCCCTAGGTCCCCCTAGCCCCACAAAGTCGACCTAGAGCATCCAGTGTGGACACTCTGTCGAGTTTTTAAGTTCCCCTTTAAGTCGACTTTATTTTTAAGTGGGGACACACTAAGTCAACTTAGTTAAAGTCGACTTAAACTTACAAGTGGAGACATAGCCTGTGTGACCTTGGGCAACCTTGGACCTTGTAGCTCACTTTATACCAGTGGTTCCCAACCTTTTTTGGCATGAGGGTCACAAATACAATTTTTACAACCCTGAAGGGCCACCAGTCTAATTAATTAGAATTTAATTAAATTCAAATTAATATTTAATTATAATTAATTAAATGTAAATTGATTGATTTATTAAATAGACTGGTGGCCCTTCAGGTTTGTAAAAAATTATATATTTGGCCCTTAAGCCAAAAAGATTTCTTAAACGTTTCTAAAACTTCATTTTAAAGGTTTTGTGGGAGGGTTTTTTTCTTTGTTTTGGTTTTTTTAAGGGCTGGAAGCCCATAAACACCTGGAACCTCCCGGCCCCGGGTGGATGTGATCCCCTCCGTGCCGCACTTCTGTGTGTGTGGGGGCAGCACCAGGCCCTGCACAGCCCAACCCAGCCCCAGAGCAGCGCTCCCTGTGGGCCGGCTCCAGTCTGGGTCCCTCCCTCCAGGGTGTCCTGCCCCGCTCGGGAACCAGGACTGGGTGCTCCGCCAGCCCTCACCTGGGCAGTGCCTGCTCGGCCATGACCCCAGCCCAGCCGGCTCTCTCCTGGCTTCGCTCCTGGCTCCTCCCGGCTGGCCGGCGCCTCCTTTCCTTCTCGCTAGAGGCCCCTGCCTCTGCTGACCAGCTGGGGGAGGAAGGCAGGCAGCTGCAGTCTAGCTCCAAGCTGGGAGCCGGGAGCAGGCAGCTGTGGCCCAGCTCCCAACCAGCAGGGCGCGGCCACACGGTCCACTTCAAAAAGCCCCATGGGCCACTTTTGGCCCACAGGCCAGAGGTTGAGAACCCCTGCTTTATACTCATCTGTAAAATGAATATGAATTCCTACCTGAATGGGGGTTATGAGGATTAAGCTGTGGTTGTAAAGAACTCTGAGGTCTTTGGAGGACAAGAGCTATATTAAATGTAAAACAGCTTATCAAAGAGGGACAACATGAAACCCTTCCTGTTCATCACCCCCAAATTAGAGAGGAAATGGTTCACTACTTCTGTGATTCCAGTTATTAGAAGTATAAATTTTACGTATTGTTTACAGAAAACTAATTAGTATACTAAGCTTAATAACCAGAGTGAAAGTTATCAAAACCATTCAGCTCCCTACAGTCAACCATCTGCACTTTAAGAGAATAGAACAGTTAGATTCTCTATTGTGTACCGTATTTGACAATTTATTCAACAGAAGGTTTACTGAAAATGTAAGAGGTTTCCCTTTCTGTGTCCCTCTTGCCATGTTAAGAAACTTTCTTTCTTGGCTTCACTCCACACTCTCTTTCTTATAATAAATCAGGGTGTATCTTTTCATGTGCATTTGTCTTTTCTTCCCATCTTCAAAGTCAGGTTAGGAACTACTTAAAGAAATTGGATGTGCACAAGTCAATGGGGCCGGATGAACTGGATCCGAGGGTGCTGAAGGAGTTGGCTGAAGTGATTGCAGAGCCGCTGGCCATTATCTTTGAGAACTCGTGGCGAACGGGGGTGGTCCTGGAGGACTGGAAAAAGGCAAATATAGTACCTATCTTCAAGAAAGGGAAAAAGGAGGATCCGGGCAACTACAGACCAGTCAGCCTCACCTCAACCCCTGGGAAAATCGTGGAGCAGGTCCTCAAAGAATCCATCCTGAAACACTTGGAGGAAAATAGAGTGATCAGGAACAGTCAACATGGATTCACCAAGGGCAAATCGGGCTGACCAACCTAATTTCCTTCTATGATGAGATGACTGGATTTGTGGATGCGGGAAGAGCCGTTGACATGGTATACCTCGACTTTAACAAGGCTTTTGATATGGTTTCCCACAGCATTCTCGTCAACAAGATAAGGAAGTATGGGTTGGACGAGTGGATCGTAAGGTGGGTAGAAAACTGGCCAGATCAACAGGCTCAGTGGGTAGGAATCAATGGCTTGATGTCTAGTTGGCAACTGGTAACAAGTGGAGTGCCCCAGGGGTCAGTCCTGGGGCCGGTTCTGTTCAACATCTTCATTAATGATCTTGATGATGGGATAGACTGCGTGCTTAGGAAGTTCACGGATGACACCAAGCTGGGAGGAATGGTAGATACTCTGGAGGGCAGGGACAGGATCCAGGGAGACTTGGACAAATTGGAACACTGGGCCGAAAGAAACCTCATGAGGTTCAACAAAGACAAGTGCAAAGTCCTGCACTTAGAACGGAAAAATCCCATGCACTGCTAGAGGCTGGGGACTGATCGGCTAAGTAGCAGCGCTGTAGAAAAGGACCTGGGGGTTATGGTGGATGGGAAGATGAATATGAGCCAACAGTGTGCCCTTGTTGCCAAAAAGGCCAATGGTATATTAGGCTGCATCAGTAGGAGTATTGCCAGCAGATCGAGGGATGTGATAATTCCCCTCTATTCGACACTGGTCAGGCTGCATCTGGAATACTGTGTCCAATTTTGGGCTCCCCACTACAGAAAGGATGTGGACAAATTAGAAAGAGTCCAGTGGAGGGCAATGAAAATGATTAGGGGGCTGGGGCACATGACTTATGAGGAGAGACTGAAAGAACTAGGCTTATTTAGTCTACAGAAAAGAAGACTGAGCAGAGATTTGATAGCAACCTTCAACTACTTGAAGGGGTGCTCCAAAGAGGAGGGAGGTAGGCTGTTCTTGGTGGTAACAGAGGGCAGAACAAGGAGCAATGGTTTCAAATTACAGCTGGGGAGGTCAAGGTTGGATATTAGGAAAAACTTTTTTACTAGGAGAGTGGTGAAGCACTGGAATGGGCTACCTAGGGAGGTGGTAGAATCTCCATCTTTGGAGATTTTTAAGGCCCGGTTAGACAAAATCCTGGCTGGGGTGATTTAGTGGGAGTGGTCCTTTTTTGGCAGGGGGTTGGACTAGATGACCTCGTGAGGTCCCTTCCATCCCTATGATTCTTTGATTCTGAACCCTCACATACCCTACTATCCCTTTTTCCATCCTTACTACCCTATATTCTCTCTCTCTCTCTCTCTCATTCTTTTCCCAAACTCCCTCTATATACCCTATTTCTATTTTCAGAAATATTCCATCCCTTCACCCCGGCCTTGTCCACACTAGGATGTTGTGCCGCTTTATCTAGACCAATATTGTTTAAGTGGTACAACCCCTCTAGCATGGATAAAGTTATACTGGTATAAAAGTGGTTATCTTATTCACACTCAGGAAGGGGAATAAGATATACTGCTATAAGGCATTTTTATATGCGTATAACTGCGCCTGCATTAGGGCCTTTACTGCTATAACTATTTTGGTTAAAATATCAGTAATACTTAAGTGTAAATGAGGCCACATAAGGTATATAAAATTTACTCAAGTTCTCCTCCTCTCTTTCCCCTCCACATTAGCTAAAGGATTACATTTATTAGACAAACACTTAGCTCATCCCACCCGCTTGCTAGGAAACAAGTAGGATTCTTTCTAGGGTGCTGACGCTGGACCCTACTCAGAGGTTTCCTTTTTCAGGGTCCACCCTAAAAATCTGAAGACTCCAGTCCTGATTTCTCCAGAAACTGGAAGGTAGAAGCAGCATTCTCTGTTGTTCACACACTCCAGAGCCTTCTAGCTAATGAAGAAACGGAGGAAATATTATTACTATTCCAACACTTCCTCTCTATCAATTTTAGGTCCCATCTTCACACACTGGGCCTCTGCTGCTGCTCAAAGCTTCCTCGAACATCAGCATAATGAAAATAACTTGATTCTTGCCAATCTCACTGTGGCCCATAGGATTTTGAATGGATGCAGTAAAAACAGATAGTCAGGTCAACTTCCTTCAGGGGTAGATTGGGAAAGCTCTTAGCAGCAGAACATGATCTCATTTCATTGCTTACAGCTGCAGTACTCAGAATTACAGTGGGCTAACTTCTCCTGTTCAGGAGGATGGAATAACAATGCCTGTTGACATAGCTAGGGAATAATACCCACTTCTAGTTATTTAAAGATCCCTTTGCCCACGTAGTTCTGCACATAGTTATTTAAAAACTATCCCTGCTGACAATGCTGCTGCCGCCGCCTCTGTTTGTGATGGTGTGACTGGGATGCCAACAAGGATTGGGCCAGGCAGCATCAGCTGCTTGTAATGAGAGGCCATGCTAAACTCCATCACTACTATGTCTGTCTTTGCGAGCTGCCTCTCATGACTCATATTCTATATATTCTGAAGGAAGGAAGGAAGAGGGAGGGTTTGAAACTCCCACTGGGAAGTTTAATATTGCTGCTGCGTAAAACAATCCATTTCCTTCTTTTTTCTATGTAAAGGTAAGATTAGTTTCCAAATGAAATCAGGCTATGACATCAACCTCTGTGGACTTTATTGTGACAAAATCTTGGCTTCTCTGTGGAAAGACTTACATTGCCCTAAGCAATGCAACATGAAGTACAAGGCCTTGTTTATACTAGCATTTTTCCCACCACTGGTCTAGAACCAGTGAAGCTGGCTATACAAATGGTAGTGTTTATAATTTATATTGATTTGCAGTCATTATTTGGTTGAGTTTTTAAGTTATGTCAAAGACGTTCAAAGCATACAAAGAGGCATTCTTAGGCTACGTACAAGTAGTTTCAAGGCATAGACTTTTTAATTACCAAGTCATCTAAATCTTTTAAGAGCAGAGTTGGATCCCCACAAAGGGAAAAATGCCTGCAACCTGTTTCTCTAATGCTTCTACCATTTCTACCACTTGTGACTAAGGATAATTACCCAGCATTCTGAGCAGGCTTGTACAGTCCACATTGATGGGCGTGTTGCCACAGCTTCACTGCTTTGGGACCCAAGCTAGGTAAAGTAAGGCTAGCTTTGGGTATGTTTACACAAGCCACAATCACACCCAATAACTGCAGTATAGAAATTCCCAAAGAATGGGAGATTTGCTCCCATTGCACGAACTAGGAAATGAACTTGTTGCTGACAACAGGAGAAGCTGAACTGGTTCTGAACCGTCTTTGATGGCAAGTAGAGACTAGAATAAACCCTATTAATCAAGATATCTAGGAAAAATGCTAAGAAAATTAAGCTAGGCCATACCTTAAAAGGAAAAGGCTTCTTTCAGTCATATGAAGAAATCTTGTACAGCAGATACATCAGTTACTGAACTGCTTTGGAGGCTCACTACGGTAATTTTTTATTACATCCGTTATTTAAGAGCCATTATAAAATCCTTAATGGAGGAGTGACATGCTGTGAAATAGGTTTGTAAATTATTAACTGATATGATGCTAAGCATGTTAGACTTGTAAACTTTGTGTCGTGGCTAAATCCCCTGCCCCGGGAGGTAGGAAATATCTAAGGAAGCACTTTACCCACTCTTTTGAAATGCAAGTTAGCATTTGCTTGGTTTACTAAGCCCTTTTATTTTGTTAAGCTTTTTCTAAGATTGTCTGGCTGTTTTTTGTCTCCCTGCTACCCCTCTTGCTTTTTCCCCTCTCCATAAAAGAAGATTCCCAGTTGTTGCATGCCTACACAAGTTTGGCAAGACAGCTGACTGCTTGGATTACACTGGGCTGCATTGTATCCATTCAAGAATGAGTCACACTTCTTCTAAGTACCTCCTTTGGGACCAGAGCTAAGTACATGCAGTGAAGTCAGTCTACCAGGTGCTGGCTCTGTTGAACCTGGGAATTCCAAGATGGCAGGAACACTGAATAAGATTTTTCACAGGAACAAAATTTCTTCCTTGTGGTATAGAATAGTGGTTAGTTGTGCAACTAAAGCTTTAGTATTGTGTTAGAGAAAGCACTAACATTCTTTCAAGCGCTGAATAGACAGATTTCTGTCCCAGATGAGCATCTTAAGTGGGGGTTGACATTTATTTTGGCTCTAGTTCACTGTGTGAATCATGTGTGACTATTTAACAGCTTTAAAAGACACATCTTACATTTTAAGATGCTAAATTCTGCTTGGGGTATGTTGTGTCATCTCTTGATATTTTCCAGAGAGGTAGCTGTGATAGTCGGTATACAGCAAAAACAACGAAAGTCCTGTGGCACTTTAAAGACTAACACATTTCTTTGGGCGTAGGCTTTTGTGGGCTGCAACCCACTTAATCAGATGCATGTGGGTTGCAGCCCATGAAAGCTTATGTCCGAAGCAATTTGTTAGTCTTTAAGGCTATGTCTACACTTGCACTTTTAAGTCGACTTTAACTAAGTCAACTTAGTTAAGTCGACTTAGTGAGTCTACACTTAAAATTAAAGTCGACTTAAAGGGGAGCTTACAAAGTCGACCTAGAGCATCTACACTGGATGTTCTAGGTTGACTTTGTGGGGCTAGGGGGACCTTGGGCAGGTCACGGTGGCGGGGGGGGGCACCCCTTGTGTGCAATGGGGCAAAGGGGGACAGGGACCCTGGCAGGGCAGAGCCCTGTGGGTGATGCTGTCTGGATTTAGGGAAGCATTTATGATATTATTTTCAATGGATATCTCATAAATGCTATAATCCATAGGAACTATGTCATGTTTGGTATCAATAGAAAGGTAGTAATTTGCTGGGAATGATTATATAGTTTATGTCTAGGAATTCTATTTTGATTAGAAGTTAGGAATTTGATGTTATATCATACTTTTACTTATGTTATTTTATTGAAATACCTGAGAGAGGCGGGTCTGTAAAAGCATTGTGTCCTTAATGTTTAGGAATGTGCCAGGACAATGGTCCCAGGGAGTTACCTGATGAGCCATTAAGGACATAAGGATTGCAAACTTTTTGATCTGTCTGCAACTCCAATTGCAAGCATCTGAAGAAGTGGGATTTTCTCCCACAAAAGCTCATGCAATAGATAAATTTGGTAGTCCTTAAAAATGCCTCAGGACTCCTTGTTTGTCCAATTGAGAGAACATTCTAGAAAAGAATCTTGATTCTAGAACAGAATTTTAATAATTATCTGCACTTCTAGAGCGCCTTATCCAACTCTCAAAGCTCTGTGAAACCATTAAGCCCCACAATACTCTCTGGAGATGGCTAAGAATCATTAACTGAATTTCATAAACGAAGAAATGAGGCACAGAAGTTGCAACTTGCCCAAGGTCATGCAGTAAGTCAGCAGAAGATCCAGAAACAGAGCTTATAGCTTCTAACTACCAGCATTGTACAACAGTTTCTATATAATGCGCCCTTTAGCTTATTACAGAGAGGTTTTTTTCCTAATCCCCATATTTTGTGTAATAGTTCAGTTTCAAATGTTAGAATAACTATGCTTAGTCTCAACATTGCCAGAACTGTAGAATCAATAGAAACTGGAAGGGACCATAAGCAGTCATTAAATCCAATCCCCTGCACTCATGACAGGACCAAGTACCATCCTAATTCATCCCTGACAGGTGTTTGTCTAACCTGCTCTTAAAAATTTCCAATGATGGAGATTCCACAACCTCCCTAAGCCAGTGGTTTTCAAACTTATTTTCTCAGGGCCCAGTTAAAAAAAATCATTTATGCCCACGAGCCAACAATTACATCTTTGAGTAATGCATTACAGTCTTTTGGCAACAGCAGCAGGGGGTATCATGACCTAGTGCCTGAGGGTCTGCGACCCAGCACTGGGTCCCGACGCTAAATTTGAAAACCACTGTCCTAGGCAACTTATTCCAGTAGTTAATCACCTTGACAGTTAGGAATTTTTTCCTAATGTCCAACCTAAACCTCCCTTGCTGTAATTTAAGCCCATTACTTCTTGTCCTATCATCAGCCGTTAAGGAGAATAATTCTTCTCCCTCCTCTTTGGAACAACCTTTTAAATACCTGAAAACTTATGTCCCCTCTCAGGCTATGTACACACTACAAACTTGTCCTGCAATAAAAGCTATTGCAGGACAAGGAAAGCGCTACAAATATAGCGCTTTGGTGTGTACACACCTGCTGCTTATATCGCAAAGGAGCATTCACCATGTGAACGCTCCTTTGCGATACAAGAGCAGTGCATGGTGGGCACCTGTCCAACCATGCACTGCCCACAGCCAGTCCCCTAGCTCAGCCCTTGGGCTTCGGGTGGCGGCAGGGGCTACGCGCTTAAGCCCCTGCCACCACCCAAAGCCCCTTGGCTCAGCCCCGGGGCTTCGGGTGGCAGCAGAAGCTGCTCCCGCCGCCAACTGAAGCCCTGCAGCTTCACTAGGGTGGTGGCCCGAACCGGCGAGAGCAGCCGGTTTGTACCACCACCCTAGCTCAGCCCCAGTTACAACTGTTCCGTGGTAAGCCTTACCACCCTCGTTTGGGGTGGTTTACATGTTGCACGGCAAGAGGCTGTTGCCGCGCAACAAGAAGCTTTCCTGTGTGGACGCTTTGATTGTTATCGTGCGGTAAGGAGCCGTACCGCGCAATAACTTTGTAGTGTGTACAAGGCCTGAGTCTCCTCTTTTCCAGATTAAACAAACCCAGCTCTTTCAATTTGTTTACAAATAAACTGCTAACCAATTGTTAAATCAATCTAGGAGTTAACAATGTGTTACGGACCTATGACCTCCCAGTGCTTTCAGATAGCCCCTTCCAGCAGCACAACCTAGAGCAGCATTTCCCAACCTGTGGGTGGGACCCACCAGAGGGGAGGGGCACCAAAGATTCCAAGCGGTCCATAAGGCTTCAGTAGTACTGAGGTCACTTAGCCCTTGGGCTCCACGCCAGGCACAGCAGCCCTCATGCTCCATGCCAGCCAGAGCGGAGGTGCATGCCTCCCCAAGGGAACAGCAACCCCAAACTCCACTCTGGCCGAAGCAGATGAGCAGTGCCTTCCCCCACTCTCAGTTCTACACTGGCCAGGCACCCAACTGGAGAGAAGCAGCGCTGCACTGGTGGGGCCTGCAGTAGCCCCAGTCAACCCCCCAGAGCCTGCCTCCATTACCCTCAGTCCAGGAGTCCAGATTGAGGAATGTGATTTTTCTCCTCTATTCGGCACTGGTGAAACCACATCTGGAATACTGTGTTCAGTTTTGGGCTCCCCACTACAGAAAGGATGTGGACAAATTAGAAGGAGTCCAGCGGAGGGCAATGAAAATGATTAGGGGCCTGGGGCACATGACTTACGAGGAGAGACTGAAGTACCTAGGCTTATTTAGTCTACAGAAGAGAAGACTGAGGGGGAATTTGATAGCAACCTTCAACTACTTGAAGGGGTGCTCCAAAGAGGAGAGAGCTAAGCTGTTCTCGGTGGTAACAGAGGACAGAACAAGGAGCAATGGTTTCAAGTTGCAGCTGGGGAGGTTGAGGTTGGATATTAGGAAAAACTTCCTAACTAGGAGGGTGGTGAAGCATTGGAATGGGTTACCTAGGGAGGTGGTGGAATCTCCTTCTTTGGAAACATTTAAGGCCTGGTTAGACAAAACCCTGGCTGGGATGATCTAGTGGGAGTGGTCCTGCTTTTAGCAGGGGGTTGGACTAGATGACCTCATGAGGTCCCTTCCAACCCTAAGACTCTATAATTCTATGCGGGACATGCAGTGGTAGCTGCACCAGGAATGGCTTAGTTTTTTACTCAGGTAAGAGTAATTTATGATTATGTAATTTAGAGTTATAGTCATTATGTTTTTTTAGGGGTTATGTATATTTATGGCCAGTGAGGGGGGGGAGGCGGTGCATGTTTTACCTAGCATTATATGGAGGGTGGGGCTCTCGCTCAAAGTGGTTAGGAACAAGTGTTCTAGAAGAAATGTGAGTTTAAACCATATCTCCCCAAAAACTCTCTACCTCTAAAAACAAAGTATAAACAACACGTTTTTGTTTCCTCTTTAGGACAAGCCAGTGACCAATAATTCCAATAAATGTGAGCATCAGGGTCTGAAGGCTGGAATGATATGGCAAAGTACAAGTTCTGTTGATGGAAGGCATTTAGCTAAGCAGAGAATCAGCACCACATTGACAAGCACTGACTAATCAAGGCTAGTATGTCCTTTCACTGTTCACACTGAATTCAAACATGGCAATTTAGCCGAACTCTATCCCTTTTTCCAGAGGGAGATCAGGTGTAAGTGAAGTACACCAGCCAGTGGAACAAATTTTAGCAGCAGCAAGAGAATTTCTCCCCACTTTTTAGAAAGTGATTTAGTTTTGCCCATAGAAGCACGATTTTTTTTGGCAAGAAATCAAACCTAATAATTTATTTTTTACCTATTTATTTAAATGAAAAGGGACTTTCAGTAATTCAGCTTGAATAACACCTCCACATTCTTTCCCTTTAGCCATCACTCACTCAAACTGATTCAGCCATAATGCATGGTAACATCACGCCCCCTATTCATTTACAATGGATTTAATCTAACCAATCAATCCCTACGTTAAAGCAATGCACATACTTAAATCTGAAGGAAGCGTGCCCTGGTACAGTAGCAGCTGATAAAAATCACTATAAGGGAAGGTAAAGGAATGGAAATAAAGTAAAGGAAAGTTCCTAGATTTTAAGGCTGGGAGGTACCGTTGTGTGCATGCAATCTAACCTCCTGTAGAACACAGGCCTGAGAAGTTCCCCAAAATTCCTTTTGAACTAGAATATATCTTCATTTAAAAAAAAACAGAAACCCAAAACTCTCCAAAGGTGAAAGGTAAAGGAATACCCCTGCTTTTATGAGCTTATAACTGCTATGAATGTTCACTCCCTAAAATGAAACTACGAAAGCAAATTCTCAGGGAGAAAAAAAAAAAAAAGGGGGGGGGGGGGCGCCCTCTGGTCCATCATGCATCGAGAAATTTATTTTTATAATTACCTGTCACTAAGTTCAGCCATTTTGAGTTTGTTGAAGACGGAAGATTTTGGGGTATTTGTTTGAAGGCAATAATTTTGCTGCTGGACATGTGATGTGATACCAGCAGTATGAAAGTCCTGTGGGAGTGGCTACTAAAAACAGCCTGGAAGCTGGTTTACAGACAAAGATCTCCAAAAGAATTGGCAATAGGTACATGAAGTATCCAAAACCATTCAGCTCTTTTTTGTGAATGAATACATTTCAACTTGGTTGTGTCCCAATTGAAAATTTAATTAGATCTGTAGTCCTACTTCCATTCCTCCCTCTGCACTACATCTCAAAAGAAATAGTGAATGGGTTTTAACATAAAACGACAATTTATTTCTCTTGAGAGACCAGTGTTTCTAAAATAAGGTTTTCAACAGGGACTGTTAATGTATCAACATGTTACTAATGTTAATTTGGGGCCTCCTTATTCTATAAATGACTTGAGACCACTGCCACTATTTGCTTTATTGTTCAGTAAAAGAAAAATGCAGCACTCTCAGAGCAAAAATATGGCATTTAACAATATTTAATGAGCACTGCAGGTAGGTACTCAAAGTAAAACTGAAACTGACTCAATTTAAGTGCTGCTCCTAGAGAAAAGATGAGGCTTTCCATGAAAATAGACAGGTACAGTATATAAGTGTAACTAGGGACAATCATTAACAAACTTGGCTTTGTTCATCACATACGTATGTGACTTTCTGCCCTAGTGTGAGCCAAATATATAAAATGTGGGTCAATCCTTCCATTTAAATTAGGGAAGGGAGTGTGCACAGTGTAACACTGGCTCTTGAAAAAGGAAGAGGCTAGTGCTCCTGTGACTGATCAGTAGAACCCCACTTAGGGTCTAAATGTCTTCTTTTAACTCCAGAGAGAGAAGGCCAGCAGGTGAGAGGTGTCTGAAGCCAGGAGAGTCAGCAACTTGGAGAGTCAGAGCTGGCTGAGAGTATACAGACTGGAGAACCAAGGAAAGGGACATGTGAGAGCTGTCTGGGAACAACAGGGAAGCTGCAGAGAGCAGAAAGCTCTGTTAAGACCTCCCTGGGAATAAGGAGGAATTAGGCCAGTGGATCTCAACCACTGTGTTGGGACACAGGGGTGTGTCAGGACACAGGGGTGTGAAACAGAGAGCTGAGGAGATAGCTGAATTTGACCTGGGGGGAGTGGGCTGGTGTGTCCCTTAGGCTCATGACATACGATACCACCAAGTGTCACAGCCCGCAAAAGGTTGAGAACCATTGTTAGGCAGCCAGCAGAGGAACTAGTCTGTTGACTTTCTTGAGCAGTTACATAGGGGTAGTGTGTTAGTCTAGCTTAGCAAAACAAAAGAGGAGTCTTGTGGTACTTTAAAGGCTAACAAATTTATTTTTCATATGAGTTTTCATGGACTCTGATACCTGACGAAGTGGGACTTCATTCATGAAAGCTCATGAGAAAAATAAATTTGTTAGCCTTTAAAGTGCCACAAGACTCCTCTTTTGTTTTCCTGAGCAGGAACCTGAGGACTAGGAGACCATGAGAGGAGCTAGCCTGCTGACTTTGCTGAGCTAGACAACTGGTGCTGTGAGGATGAAAACAAGTGAGGACTAGGAGAGCAGTGGAGTTGGTATCTGCTGTCCCTACTGAGCCAGAGAGCCAGTGCAAGGAGGTTGGAATGGGGTTGTATCATCATTGCTTTCAGGATAGATGAGTTACTCATATGGATGGCTGGGACAGAGGGGTCCTGGAACAAGAGCAGAAAGGAACTGGAAATGAGCACTGGTGGATTCAGGGGTGGGTGATCTGGAAATGGTGTTCCTAGAGAGGGGAAAAGAAAAATCCCCGTACCTTGCTAAGTGTTACTGCGGGAATTGAATGGCTTTACCGTGATGAGGTTTCTATGAACGACTGTATATTTACAGTCATTATGTCCAGAAGGAGGACGTAGTCTCTCTTGTTGTTCAATACTGTGTCTTTTATGACTGGCCTATGAAAGAACTGAGGCAGGAACGCTTACTGTGCCATGGCCTGCTACAGAAGGACACCAATGCCTGTGGCCGCTTTCCGACAGAATGTTCACTTTGGATCTGGTGCTCAACTTGGCTTCTAGAGGACACTTTTCCAGCATTACAGAACCACTGCATCATTTAGTCGAATTCCTAATCCATGCTCAGCCAAAGGCCAAAATCAGAAAATCAAGAGGTACAGGTACTGCTAGAGCTGGGTGAGTGCGTGTCCCTAAAATGAACCACTACCTGCAGTGCCCTGGCAAAGCATATGAAGAAACTGTATACAATACATATCGACGTTCACTGCACCCTGGTTTGCGAAAAGTCGGAGGTCTCTCAATCTCATGAGCACTAAGGCCTCGTACACACGACAGCCTTATTGCGCAGTAAGGCTCTGTACCATGCGATGAGGCTGTGAGCGTACACACACACCTGTTGCTTGTTGTGGGCAACAGCCCTCTTGTCGTGCAACAGGTAAACCACCCAAATGAGGGTGGTTAGGATTACTGTGGGACACCCATGTGTACGCTTCTTCCGCTTTTGACAGCCTCCAGAAATGTCCCAGAGTGCCAATGGAGGCCACTCTGGGACACCAGAGCTGTCAAAAATTTCAATTTCACTACTCTAGCAGAGCAGAGAAATTGACAAGTAGCAGCTTCCCAGTGGGGCTCTAGCTGCCAGGAACCCTGATGGCTGGAGCCCCGCTGCCACAGCCGCTTGGCTTCCTGGGGCTGCCCGGCTTGGGGGAGCGGTGGGGGCTGCTGCGTCGAAGTAGCAGCCCCGGAGCCCAGCCACCCAGCTTGTGGGGGTGGCGGAGGCTGCAGAACTTCAGGGTGGCAGCCTCCGCCGCCCCTGGAAGCCGGGTGGCTGGGCTCCCGGGCTGCCGCTTCAGGGCAGCAGCCCCTGCCGCCCCCCACAAGCCGGGCGGCTAGGCACCAGGTCTGCCGGCTTCGGCTCCCGCGAGCCCCGGGCACGAACCAGGGCTCAAGCCACCAGTGGCTGAAGCCAGCTGCCCCGATCCCCAGGGGAACCCCTCTCCCCAGTGGGGTTCCAGCGAGCCAGGGCAGCCTGGGCTATAGCCCCGGGGAACCCCCGGGGCAGCAGGTTACAGCCCTGTGGGGGAATCCCCAGGGTAGCAAGCTGGTGGAAACAGCCCTGCTGCCAGCCCAAAGGCTGGCTGCGGCAGTGCATGGTGGGACTGGTGCCCACCAGGCACTGCTCCTTGTAACAAACATTCAAAGGAGCGTGTGAATGCTCATTTTCGCTACAAGGAGTGGGGTGTGGACAGGCTAAAGCGTTACAGTTTATAACGCTTTGCTTGTCCCACAATATTGCGGGACAAGTCTGCTGTGTATACATAGCCTAAGATGCAACCTCCACATACCCAGGCGAGAAAAATATTTATTGCATGTCTCCCTCTAATTTGTTAGGGTTGCACAGCATTCTCCTCTCCACCACAGACAAATACAAGCCACTTTAAGAACTGAATGCCACTGATACTTAACATATAGACTCCAGTAAGAGATTCATAAGCTCATTGGGACGGTATCCAACAGCTGTTAGGATCTCTCTCTCAGTTCTTGTCTGGAGACTTGGGGTGGGGATCATCATGTCGTGAGCACAGAGACTGGCTGACATGCATGTTAATTGCACAGCTGCTTTCTCAGGCATGTTGCTGAGAGGACCAAACATTCCTGCTTGTTTTTCCAGAGACTGGGTTTGAGATTTAATGTAGGGCAACTTTTATAATGCCATCTTCTCTCCCCCTGAACCTTTCTTTCCCTCATTGCACTCCAGAGCATTGCGTAATTGTGTGCTTGGGAAAGTTTAGAGACTGATCATAACAGGTGAAGTGTTTTGGTCTCCTGTGGACAAGACAATCAGGTAGCAGTACTTGTCCTTCAGCAGCACATATACTAAAATTGAAACGATACAGAGAAGATTAGCATGGCCCCTGTGCAAGGATGACATGCAAATTCGTGAAGCATTCCATATTTTTTGGACATCTACATCAAGCATATCACTGGGCATAGATAGTACCAGGAGGCGTAAGGGTCCATCTCCACATTCACCACCAGGGGCTCTGACGTCCCTCTCCCCCACCCCTCTGCACTGGAACATATTTCCTTATGGATTCTTAACCCCTCCTAACTATTCGCATTCCGGGATAACCCACCCTCAATATCATATGTGCTCCCCTTATCATCACACTCAGTATCCCGCTCATATTAAGCTGTTGATCCCGAATCTCCAACCTCTTGTTTCTCAGACCTGTAGTATTTTGACCGGGCCCCCCCCCCCGGCCAGAATACTGGAGATCATGTAGTGGTTGTACTTCCCATCCTTACCTTTACCTGTTCCTTCCCAAATGATCGGTACTGTAAACCTGGATGGCCAATCACTTCCTTTATCTAAAATCATGTCTGTTTGACCTTTTTTATAACATCCACTCAGATAAAGTATTTTAAATCTGTACTATCAGTATCTCACTCTGGACAAAGGTCTCAATCCCTAACCTCAAGGGATCTGTCTCTAAAGGTTGAAGTATTCCTATTTATTATCTGATGAGTCCTGAGAGGAGTTATCCCAGTTGTAGCAAACTTATGTTGAGAATGAACTGAGAACACATTCATACAATTAAAGACCTCGATATGAACTGAGTGTTGGTCCCATAGGAGGAAGGAAAGTAGATAGTCCATCTAGCCCTGCTGCTTTCAAGTAGCAAACAAAAATACCAAGGGAGTGCCAGTGGTTTAATACTGCTTTACTCCTTGACAGCTTACATTCTCTCTATATACAGGCAGAGGTATTCACTCTGCCTTCATCCCCACCCAGAAGTAATTCCTGCAGGTAAGGCTTGAAGCTGTGCGGGACCATGCTGTCAAGGGATGCACATCCATGCACACCTAGGGTGAGGGTGGGAAGGGCGAGGCCAGCAGGGGCCAGGAGCCCACACGCCGCGACTCCTTTTCCCTTCTGGCTGCATTCCCCAGCGGTGGGGAGGGGCCAATAGGGGCCAGGAGCCCCACGTGCCATGGCTCCTTTTCCCTGCTGGCCGTGCTCCCCTGCGGGGAAGCATGGCCAGCAGGAGCCAGGAGCCACAGTGCACGCACGGCTCTTGTGGCCCCGGGTCCTGCTGCTGGATGGGGACAGTGTTGCCAACCTGTGAACTAGAGAGTAATCCTGGATAGTACTGTTAGATTAGCATGCGTTTTATATCCACGGGTTGACATCATTTTTCAGATCAGGTTCTCCAGTGAGTACCAGCAGAAATTGTTTGGTACTTGGCTATCAACTGTCATATTTGCACCCCCTCCCACCTCACCACCCACCCCACCTCCTCCCCCAAGGCAGGGCCAGATTATCAAAGGGGCGTAAACCCTGGACCCTGGCAAAAAGGGGGCCCCTAAAACCCTTTGATGATCCAGAGACCCCCGCCCCATTCAGAGTTCTCCTGCCCTGCCAGCACCGTAGGGAAGAGGGGGGTGGGGCTTTGGAGCCAGAGGGCCAGCTGGTCCACCCTCGGGGATGGGGCGTGCCAGAGCCTGCTCACACTCTTCCGGCGGGGCCGTGGCCAGCTGGCACTGTGTTCTGGGGCCAGGCCAAGCCTGGCACGCAGCTCTCCAGGGCCTATGGCCCTGGGGCTGCAGTGTCGCAAACAAGCCACCATCCCCCTTCCCCCTCCCCCCACAGACTGGCTGGAGAAGGGCTGGGGCAGGACTACCCTTGGGCCCCAGGGCTCCCCAGCCCCCCAGTGATGGGGAGACTGGGGGCCCAGCCCCTGCGGTAGGTGTTCATGCTGTGGGCTTCCCAGTGGGGAGCAGCCCAGGGCCCCCCCAAACCAGTTAATCCAACCCTGCCCCAGGGGAAGGAGGAGTTCCGGCCTCACCCCCCACATGCCCTAGGGAGGAGGGTATGTACCTGCAGGAGGGATGTGAAGGTGGGGGGACACAAATCCCTCCCCCCCACTTCCCCTCCCCTGCAGTTACCCAATGTGCAGCAGCTGCTGGTCCCCTGTAGCAACCCTGCAGCCCGGCTCCATCTGGAACAGGGCAGCCTCATCACCACCACCCCCTGCCTTGGCATCACGCAGCTTCTCTCTTACAGCGGACAGGCCTCCGAGTTTACTCCAGGGGCATTGCTGACACTGAGCATGGGACATGAGCCCACAGTGTCCAAGCCAGTGCCCTGAGTCACGAGCCAGCAATGCAGGCGCAAAGAGGTGCACCGGCTCTTTTAAGTCTCCTGCTCTGCAACATATAGCTGAGGCATGTAGTGCAGATCAGGAGGAGAGAAAGTTAAAACCTCCTCTCCGGTGGGCAGCGGCTGCCCTGAGTCAGGGTCACGGCATCTGGCCCACCCCAGCCAGGGACTGGCAGGGCCAAAGACAGGAGCTGGCCTGGGACCCAGGACCTGGGATTGGTGGGACCAAAGGCAGGAGCTGGCCCAGGACCTGGGACATGTGACCAGAGGGGCCAAAGGCAGGAGCTGGCCTGGGGCCACCAAGTGGTGGTGGCAGGGGCTGGATCCAGCCCAGGACCAGAGGCAGCAGGGGCCGGAGGCAGCAGCAAGGGCTGGCAGACAAATCCAGCCCAGGAGCCGGGCCACTGGCAGCAGGGGCTGGGAGCGTGATGGGGGGCATGGTTTGGGGCAGGGTGGGTGAGCCTGGGGCTGTGCAGGGTATCCTGAAACATATGTGAGCCTTTGGGGGAAGTTTTCAGTAGGCTTTTTGAAAGGTTAGGTGCTCATGAATACCACTTATGTTGATCTCTGTTTATATCTTATTTGATGGGTAACGCCTGACTCCTTTATTAAATGCCTGTGCATTAATTTGCTATATACTCACTTAAAATCATGTTCTAATCAATAAACTAATATTTGTTTTATCTAAAGCTGTGTGAACTTTAGAAGGTGGGAATGAGTGAGGTTGGGCAGTCTGATTTCTTTGATAAATGGGTGAACTGGAGTCTATAAACCTAACAGCGATTGTGGAAAGGCCCCAGTCCCTGTGGGACGGAAGTTCCTGGTGTAGTGGTCTGGGGGCTATGGGTGATTGCTGGTGGCCCATTTTTTGAGTGACTAGAGGTTGCTCACCTATTGCCTAGGACCAATTACACGCAGGAGGCTGGCGTGAATTGAATCAGGAGTGAGTAGTCACCTGGCATAGCGGTGTACATCAGGGTTCAGGAGTGGAGATCAGAGGTCACAGCAGCACACCGGATCAGATTCTGGGAGGGGAATGTCACACATGCACCTCTGATAATGATGCTGTATGTTCTGTGGAGAAACGAGTTCACTCTTCAAGGCTGCCCATCATTAGTACTGAATACCCTTATTCTGATACAAACTGAAGTCACATTTTAAAGGAGACACTTACATAGTCATGGTACATAACACTGAGTTAAAATACTTCTACTGTACATATTTACATAGCCATTGTTAATATGCTACCTGTGCACCTCACAGTCTTTTAATGTATCTTATCTTCACAACAGCCCTGTGAAGTAACAAAGTGCTATTATCCCTATCCTACAGGAGGAACTGAGGTCAAGTGAGACTACGGCCCAGATCTTCACACGTATTTAGGAAATTGATTTTCAGTGGAAGCTAGGAGCCTAATACTTTTAAGGGCCTGGACCCAGCTGGCTTGTGTGTGGCAGAGCAAGGACTTGAATCCAGGCTGACACTCTCACCACTATCCAGTCATTCCACTCCCTACATACACACAATGCACAAGCACTGCCTATACAAAACAATCACTCAAGATACTGGCTTTTCTATCTCTGCACACTTTGAAGTGGTACTTCTCACATAAATAATCCCCAAACTGCCTTGACACCATGTCTGTTTTAATTTCAACCACAATAAAATACAAACAGTGTTTGTCAGAAGGGAAAGGACAAAATTGATAGGAAATGACTTTTTGCACATTTTGAAAAGGGAGTGGGTCCTATGGTAGTCAGTAGTTCTGCTACACACATGCTGCATAAACGTGGACAAATTGTTTTGTCTGTAACAGTTTTCTCATCTGTAAAATGAGAACAACACTTCTTACCTTTCCTTTGTAAGTTCCTGAGCCCAGTAGATGATAAATGTTACATAGGATGTAGAGGATGTTCCAGGCCAGGATTTAATTAAGAAATTTGTATTTTACTTGAAGAAAATTTAAGCCACAGTTTTCTACCATCCACAAAACAAAGATGCCAACTTTGGCAATAGAAATTGGGTTTCCAATTATACTTTATACATCTGTGTTCCTACAGCTAGAGCTGGCATTCCATTTCTGATGTGTAAAGAGACTTAAGGAATAGATAATCTACACTATCACTTATGCCAGCAAAGCTTAAATAGAGCTCTGAGTGATATACATTTCACTGGCATAAGTGGCAGTGTGCACAGTGTTAGGCTGGCAAGAGAGGGTCTCCTGATGACATAGCTACCACTGCTCATGGAGGTGGTTTTATTATGTCAACAAGAGGGCTCTCTCCATCAGCAAAGAGTAGCTCTACAAATGATCTTACAGCTGAGTCACTTCAGTAAGCTTGCTAGATACGGCCTAAGTTTCATTGGGCCAGGGCTCTACAAAGCTGGCTCCCAGTTAGGCACCAGCAATTTTATTTCTGGTCACCAGCAGGCACGCCTCTGCTGCATTTCCAAAGCAGAGCCAGGTGACAAACCCTGGTTGCCATGGCAACCTGGCTCCCAGGTTTTATTAAGCCCTGCATTGGGCATAAAGAAACAACCAAAGGAACCAGAGTTTGATATGGGGGAAATGGAAACCAATAAGAATACTTCCTCACATTCCATTACTTTCCTGGAAGGAGAAGAGGCAAAAAGAGAATGGTTATGGACACAGTTGAGGATAGAAAGAATGGGAAAGAGAGAGGGCTTAGTGCGATCAGGTGAGCAATGCAGAATAGCAACTGTGGGAACCCAATACAAGAGACAGCAGCACAGCAATCCATGGAACAGTGGCACTTGGCAGTAAGATACCAAAAGGAACATAATGGAGGAAGGACAACTGTAGCTATGGTACACATTCCTGGAGCACACGTGACTGTCACTAATCGCTTTCCCAATATAGCGAGAGGGAATGCACCACAGTTCAAGGGGAAGAGGAACTAAGCAGCTTGAGACAGTATTCATAATGCCACCACCAGCACCAGTTCTTGGGCTTGCAGGGCAATAACTCTTTACTTGGGTCCCAAGTTGCCTCACTTCACACAGTACTAATCACGGAATGGAACTGTTGGCTCACACTTTAAAATACACTTAATTGGGTGTTGGCAGGATTGAGGACGACACAGGAATGATTTCGCACAGACCAGTGATCCACAGACTTTTTACCTTGTACACCCCTTTATCCCTATCTGTTCCCCCCATCCCTCTTGGTCTTCCATCTCAGCTGGGGCTGGGAGCAGGGCCACGGTTAGGAACAGGAGCTGCAGGGTTGAGACTATGGCTGGTTGCCGCGAGCAGGGGCCAAGTTGGGGGACGGTTGCCAAGGCTATGCTCTATGACTGGGGGTCAGTGCTGAGCCAGGGGTCGGGCACCTGGGCTGAACTAGGAACTGGGGCCAGAGGCTTTAGCCAGGCCCAGAACAGAGTTCAAGGCACAGTAGGATTGGGTGGCACTCCCTCTCTGTCCTCAGTGGGGGTTGGCCCTGAGCTCCTCCAGCCCCCCAATGGACATTCCTCTGCACCCCCTCCCAGGGAGCATGCCCCACAGTTTAAAGATTTCTGGCATTGACTCATCTTCAGTTTGGAGAAATCAAGCACTGTGCAGTGTACAGTAGAGAGAGGAACCATTCCACACAAATTGCTTTTCTACTAGTAAGTTTTACAAGGCTCTTTCTAGTGCAGTTTTTTTTTAAGGCTCCCACAACTATCAAGGTCATGGCAGAGTATTCTCCTGTGGGATCAGAAAAATCATGTGACACTTTCTTGCTCTTTCTGTAAGAAAAGGAAAAAATGGTGCACACTAAATCCTGGGCAAATGGGCGTATCAGTGGAGTGGGGGCCTGGCAAGTGCCTTTGCACAATCCCCTTTTATGTCAATAAACCCAGCATACCTCCTAGCACATGAGCAAAAAGACATGAGTTGAGATTAGGATGTTATAGCTATAGGATAATTTCTCATGTGCCTAAATTGTGGGTTTTCAATCACAATCTCAATTTATAACAGGTTTCTGTACTCACCAATTACTTAGAGTCTCTATTTTAAATATAGACCAATTAGTGTGGCCTCAAAATAACTAATTTTTCATTGTATGGTCTGAAATGTAGAAGGTGTATGAAAATTTAATCAATATAAATGTAACTAAAATAAACAGTACTAGTGTGGCAAGATCTAGCGCAGAAGAACAGAAAGCTCCCCTCTTTGCCGGTGTTGTTTTAGGGAGTGTAATACCTATTGTTTAACTGAGCACTTTTGCTGTAAACAGGCGTAAGTATTTGATGTGTTTTACAGAGTTCTGCTCTCAGATGCTAAAAATGGCATTTTGCCGAAGGGTAAATGGGAACTGTTAAATTAGATATCATTCAACACATTTATTAAAGTGCTGCAAGCTCCTATTTCAAGGCAGGTTAAATAAGTGAACATAAAAGTCCATTTCTCCTCAGGCATGCTGCCACAACACTGTCAGCAAGTGATTTTAGCAATACACTCCCAAAAATCACAGCAGAAATGCATCTATCATTGTTTAAAAATAACTGAGCAAATGAATGACTCAGTAGCAAAACAATATTTTAATATTTAGCACTTAGAGAACTTTAATCTTCAGAGCATTGTTTACAACCAAGTAAAATACTCCACATCATCATTTTACAGATGAGGAAAAAGCACTGTATCATTACACAGATAATTCTAGAGCAGTAAAATCTGAGATGAGTAGGTGTAGCATGTTTGTTTGCAGGTTAATATTTATATAGTTTTCCCATCACTCCCTCCGTCCCTAAGGTTTCTAAACAATTCATAGGATAGGTGTGAGGATGAAAACTGTCACCTGGGGCGAAAACAGAAGCACCTGACTCCAATTAGCCAATCTTTTCAGAGCCTGCTGGGAATGGGAGGGGTCTGGGGTTTATATTAGACTCAGCTCAGAAGAGAGGAGCCCTCTCCTGGAGACCATGTTGCTGAAGGAATGCTAAGACGACCAGCTAGAGGAGCAACAGCAGCAGAGAGACTAAGCAAGGCCCAATGATCCTGAGGGAAAAGGTACTGAGTTTGGGGACACTGGGGTACCTCCCTAGGAAACCTTAGACTTGCTTGAGCTGGGACTTTGGGTGTAAATGATGATGATAAACTGATATGCCCTCTCTATAAGCATTTCTACATTATCTCTGCTGTCCTTTCCTCCACTCCTGTTTCCTGTAGTAGTCAGGTCATCCTAATCCACCAGGCAATAGCTTAATGAAATTCAGAGACTTGGGGCTTAGATGGTGGGCCAAGCACTCTTGGTAATTGTCTGCTTAACTCCCCTAAAGGTTGATAAGAATCCAGTAGTTCACAATAGTCAAATCAATCCCCAACCATTGAAGCATGGCACTCTCAAGGATGAGACCTACTAGAAACAAAATGGACATAGCACTAATTTGAGAGCACTGGCTCAATATTGAGTCAGGGAAAAACCGAAACCTATGTAATCAACACAATTTGCCAAAAAAAAAAAAAAAGTGATGCTGCCTATCTCTCTACCTTGTGCTGTCCTAAAAGTGGGAGGTGTTTTCCAAGGTCGGAATGGTCACGAACAACATCCTAAACTCAAGAGCCCAGTTATTTTTGCAATTAAGGGAAAGCAAAGCTCTTAAGCATCCTAATGTAGGATGCTGATTCTAAAGGATTGTAGCATCCCCTAGTGGCATGCTGATGTCTCTCCATGTTAGGCAAGTGTACAGTAGAACCTCAGAGTTACAAGCCCTTCAGGAAGGGAGTTGTTTACAACTCTGGACAAAATGTTATGGCTGTTCTTTCAAAAGCTTACGACTGAACATTAACTTAACACAGCTTTGAAACTTTACTGTGCAGAAGAAAAATGCTGCTTTTAACCATCTTAGTTTAAATGAAAATCAGACAGCTTCCTTACCTTGTTGGTTTTTTAAACTTTCCCTTTTTTAGTCATTTAAGCTTCACACAGTACTGTAGTATATTCACTTTTTTTGTCTCTGCTGCTGCCTGATTGTGTACTTGTGGTTTCAAAGGGTGTCTGGTTGGCCAGTTAGCTCCTAACTCTGAGGTTCTTCTGTATGTAGTTGCTCCTCTGACCATCTCACTTTAAGTTTACATCGCATTGGGCTGTTCTTGCTGTATTAGTATCTCAAAGAACACAGCAAGCGCTGTCTGTACCACAGATCACCTACACAATACTCCTACAATGCAGTCACTGTTACACAGAGAGGAGCCTCAGTTTCAGTAGAACAAGGAGCGCTTTCCAACAGAGAAAGCAGTGTAAAGGTTTCTCCCATCATGGCTCACTGCCACTTCTGTTTGGGCTGGGACACTTGAAAAATGCTAAGCCACGAGTGCACGAGCCAGCTGCTATAAAAAAAGACAAGTGGTGTACAAACTTCAGCTAATACTGAGCACCCTTGGAGACCGTTTCCCCATCTGTAAAACAAGAACACCAAATAGTGCTATGGTACTTATCAGCACTACTATCACAAAACATTACCTGAAAGATTTCACAGAGCATGTGCCAAAAATGACTTGAGGCTTAACTATACACAAACTTGTACTGCAATAAATCATTGTGTTAATTCACACCTTTATGTGCATATCTAGGCAAAGACGCTTATTTCAGATTGGGCTTTTTAGATATGTCTATACTAGAAGTTCTGTAGCTACACCATCATAGCATTTCTAGTGTAGACACTGCAGTGAAGGAGTTCTTCTATCTCTATAGTAAATCCCCACCTGTGAGAAGTAGTAGTTGGGTCAAAAGAATAATTCTTCTCTCAACCTAGCAGTGTCTACAGTTGGGCTCAAGTCAGCTTAATATCACATTGGGCATCACATTTTTCACGGCCTTGAACAACAAAGTTCAGTTAATTTAACTCTAATGCAGACTAGCCTGAATAAAGGTTTGTCTACACTAGCACTTACATCGGTAAAATGTTTGTTGTGCAGGGGTGTGGGGAAAAAAATTCCTCCCGATCAACATCAGTTTTCCTGGCATGAGCACTATATCGGTGAAAGACACTCTCCTGCTGACACAGCTACTGTTGTTCATTTCAGTGGTTTTATGATGTTGGCAGGAGAGGTCTCTTCCATAGACATAACGGGGCTATACAAGTGCGCTTACAATAGCACAGCTGTACCAATAGAGCTGTGCTGCTGTTAAATTTTAAGTGCAGATGAGCACTTAACTATCTGCACAGACTTGCACCAAAATAACACAGGTGAGAATTAAAACTGATTTTCTTTGCTTCTGCAAAGGCTGAAACAAGAAAATAAATAATAGGTGTGGTTTTGAGTTTTCAGAACTTTTTTCTAATCAGTGAAAATGCAGGAATTGTTATATAATTTACTGAAAACTAGAATTTAGAGTACTATGACCATCTAAACCTGAACTATAATCAGTAGTTTGTGTTTTAACAGAGTTGACATAATATGAAGTGGATGAAGTTTTCTGACCAGATTACACAATGTTAGAACAAAAGACTAAGGCTATGTACACACTACCATTTTTAACGCGCAATAATCCTCTTCCGCATTAATTCTCCCGTGGCTGTTGTTGCGCGAGATCGCGTACACACTATGCTTGCTCTAACGGAACAAAGCCCCCCCCCTTCTGAGCGCAGTCCTCCAGGAAAGCGAAGGGGATTGTGGGTACGTATCCCAGAGTCCCCAGTATCATCTCCCGTGGTGCATTCCGCTACTGACGCTACCCAGCGGTTGCCAATAGCAACGAGCGCGAATTTCAAATTGAAGCAACCTTCTTCTCGGCACTGCCTTTTCAGAATCGACATGGATTCAGCTGTGATCTTGAATGCTGCCTTCAGCATTGTGAACACAGCCCAGATTCTGTTGCGGTTTGCCTTTGGCTATGATTCGGAGCATGACACGGATGACTCGGTCTCGGATGATGACAGCATTGAAAACCAAACGGACATTCTGATCAGTTTCGCGGACCAGCAACACAGCCTGAACCGCCGTGTTTGGTCCCGGCAGACGAGCACAGACTGGTGGGAACGAATCGTCCTTCAGCTGTGGGATGATGATCAGTGGCAACAGAACTTTAGAATGCGGAAAGCCACATTTATGGAGCTATGCCAGGAGCTTGCCCCTGCCCTTCGATGCAAGGACACGAGGATGAGACCCGCCATGACCGTGGAGAAGCGTGTGGCTATCGCACTTTGGAAACTGGCGACTCCAGACTGCTACCGCTCGGTCGCAAACCAGTTTGGGGTTGGACGCTCGACCGTTGGAGTGGCACTGTCACAAGTATGCAGAGCCATCAACCGTATTCTGCTCAGGAGGATGGTGACCCCGGGAAACGTGAGGGAGATCATCGCAGGATTTAATGAGTTGGGCTTCCCGAACTGTGGGGGTGCAATAGATGGGACTCACATCCCTATTCTCGCTCCCGACCACCTTGCCTCTGAATACATCAACAGGAAAGGATACTTTTCGATGGTTCTACAGGCACTGGTGGACCACCGTGGTCGCTTTATGGACATTAATGCTGGCTGGTCTGGAAAGGTGCACGATGCACGCATCTTTAGAAACTCTGGACTATTCAGAAGGCTACATGCTGGCACATTTTTTCCAGACGAGAAAATAATTGTGGGCGGTGTAGAGATGCCAGTGGTGATACTTGGGGACCCCGCCTACCCACTGATGCCATGGCTCATGAAGCCGTACACCGGGAAGTTGGATCCTGACAAGGAGCGTTTCAATTACCGGTTAAGTAGATGCAGAATGGTTGTGGAGTGTGCCTTTGGCCGTTTAAAAGCGCGCTGGAGAGCGCTGTATGGCAGGCTAGATCTCCACGAGGACAGGATCCCATTAGTTATTTCGGCTTGCTGTGTTCTTCACAATATATGTGAAAGCCGGGGGGAGAGATTCAGGAACTCTTGGACCACTGAGGCACAACGTCTGGAAAATGCCTACCAGCAACCAGACACGAGGGGTATCCGGGGGGCGCAGCTAAGGGCAGTTCGCATAAGGGATGCGTTAAAAACACATTTTAGTACTGTTGGTTAAAATTGTACCTTTGAATATAGTTACTAACCATTTCCTATATGTTTCAACTGTTAAAAATTAAGCTTTAGAAATTTTGTGTTTTTCCCCTGTAAACATTCATTGAATCAAAAACCGTTAATGTTAAATTAATGAAACAAATAAAGAACGTCTGATTAAGTTTAACAAGGATTCAACTTTATTTAATTAACATTGATCAAAACTCGGGTTTGAGGGGAGTAGGGACTAAAGGTGGGTGTAGGTGCGGGACTCAACTACATATGTTGGGGGAGGGGTTCTGTTAGGGTTACACCATGGATGTCCATGGTGGTCTAAAAACTGTCTGGGGGGGGAATGTGGCGTGGATGCACTGAAAGGCATATGAGGCTGATGATGGGGGGTGCGAGCCTGTAGCAGACCGACCATGGTCTTGAGGAGGTTGGTCTGCTCCTGCATGATGCCTATCAGGGCATCCTTCTGCTGCTCTCTCCTCGCACTGCTCTGTCTCCTGTCCTGCCTGCACTGCCTCCTCCATTGCCTTGTCTCCCTCGCAGAAGCCTCATGGAACTGCATGAGCTCCTGGAAGACGTCTTCCTTGCTCCTGCGAGGCCTCCGCCTTATCCTCCTCAGACGCTCAGCTGCAGCTGTAGACTGTCCACCGAAGGTCATTCCTGTTCAGATATGAAAAATGTAGAATGCCGCTATTGTTCTCGCCACGGTCAGGAGCAAATGATGTTGTTCTCCCCACACATTCCTTCAATACACAAGAGGGGACCTATGGGGGGGCGGTAACAGATTTCCCAAAGCTTGGTACGGGTTGCAGAGCTAGTACAACGGAGAGTTGACTATTGCCACACCAAGTTCTGATCCCGTGCCCGAGATGGCTGAAATAGAGGCAGATCTCACACTGCTTAGAGTGCCTCTGCAAGCGAGAATGCATCTCCTTCATGTTGCCGACTTCAAGCCGGGACCTTACGCTGCAGGACTGTGCGCAGCAATGTTGCCCGCAGGAGTGCTTGCGAGTCTGAAAGGAAGAGTGTCCCTGAATGGTGGAGTGCAAAGGAATGCTCTACCATGTAATTTGAAGAGAAGACTCTGGAAATATTTGGATGACGCGTTCAGTGAGTTGAAAGGGAACGACTACTTGGAAATCGAGGCATACATCGATGACGTTTTTAAGTAATGCTAGTAACACCTTTACAGTTCTGTAAGGAACAGAACTGAGGACACCGAAAACAAAAACCCCTTGCAAAAAAACCATGTCTACGCTGAGCTGTAGCACCTAGAATAGAGGACATTGCGAACGGGACTTACCAGAGCTGCCTTCTGATGATTCCTGGGTAGGCGTGGAGAAGGAATCAGTGGAGCTTGTTTCTGGCTGGGTGGAAAATAACTCCTGGCTCCCCGGGTCAGTGGCTCCGTTCTCTCCGTCCTCGTAGTCTTCTTCTTCTGATTCCTCGTCCACAATTGCCTCGTCGCCTTCTGCTTCCTTCTCTGTTTGGGGTGCAGTCTCCGAGGTGTCTACCGTGCAGTTCGGGGTGGTTGTGGGATCGCCGCCCAGGATCGCCTCCAGCTCCTTATAGTACTTGCACGTTGCTGGCGCGGAGCCAGAGCGCCGGTTAGCCTCTCTGGCTCTGTGAAATGTTATCCGCAGCTCCTTCACCTTTGCCCGGCACTGCAGGGTGTCTCGCTCGTACCCCTTTTCGGTCATGGCTTTGGATATTTGACCGAAAATGTCAAAATTCCTCCGGCTGCCACGTAACTGTGACTGCACGGCGGACTCTCCCCAGATGCCGATCAAGTCCATCACCTCTGCTGCTGTCCAGGCTGGAGCTCGTTTGCTGCGGCGCGACGACATTGCGAGCGAAGCACACAGAGGCAGCAGCACCGAACAGCGAGGCAGAAGGGAGAGTGTTGAATTCAAAAATTCGCGGGACAGAAGAGGAGGTCGGGAAAAATGACGTCACGACGATAGAGTACAGGCGGAAGTGCAGAAGGGATGGAATTTGAATTGTGGGCCATTTCCGTTATATTCACATTGCGCGATAAGCGTACACACACTGGCCATCGCGCAACAACTATTCCGCGTTAGCAGCAACCACGCTCGTTTAGGTGGTTTACATTTTGCGCAAAAAGAAGGGACTTAACGCGGAATAACTGTAAGTTGTGTGTGTACGCTCTGTTTGTTATTGCGCATTAAAGGGCTTTATCGCGCAATAACTTTGTAGTGTGTACAAGGCCTAAGAGTCAAGAATATTCAATTTCCCCTGCTCTGCCAGTCTCATGTGTAAGCTTGATGTCACCTATGACAATGTGTCCAACTTTGTGCACTCAACTTTAGCAACTCAATGCTTAAGGACCTCTTAAAAAAAATAAAATCTGACAAGTGTCAAGGTTGATGCTGATGACACCAAGAAAAAAAAATTCAAAATTAGTGGACATCTTGGAAAATTTTGAAATCTGTGTGCCTGTGTTTATTAATCTGAAAAAGAAAAACATTTCCCTCATGGGTATATTGTGAGTGTTAATGCCTGTAAAGTATTTTGAGGTGGACAAAAAGGAGAGCAAAATACAAAGTGAAATACTAGTGCTTTAAACCTTTTGAGACTTTAAAATTATCTGCAGTTTTCTCATCCATGTCAAAGGTTTTTTCCAGATAAAATCTTTCCAATTAGTTTCTGTTTGTATTTGATTTTTAGAACAGAGACATTGAAAATATTCCTGACTAACCAACATTATCAATATTATTCTGTCATGTAGAAGCTGTCTGATTTGGTTCAATGGATAACTAAGTTAGAGAAGGGATTTCACATTCACAAACTACCAAAGAGTGGTTCTTCATTTATCCACAATCCTTACTATCTCTGCCTAGAGAACTCCAAACACTGTCACATGTTCATCATCCTAATTAGGAATGATAAAAAGAACTCTTTGCAGCCAGCAGAGCAACCTTTCGTGATTAATGTTGCATATCACAATGTTCATCATATTGTATCTTGGTGATTAAGGGGTCTACCAGGTGCCTCAAGTGATAAAAATACTGCCAGGAAGCTACTAGATGAGTGACTTTAAAAACAAACCACCCCTATTCCCTACCTATGTTGCTGCTCAGAACTTTTCCAAGGAGCCCTATGAAATTGATATTCTTGTCAGTTTCAGGGCTCCCAGCAGGCTTCTAAATAGCTGCAGTGAAATTGAACAGTCTTGTTAATTTCACACTGTTACTAGTAGCAACTAGGGCTTGGAGCAAGCATGAGAAGATGTCACAGCATTGATTTAGACTCTGTTCAAAGTCTGAAAAGTTATCACAACCCAAGGACTAGAAATTTAGACGGGGGGGTATATATTTATTTTTTTAAGGTTCTGCAGAAGTTAAGTTTCCTACTGATCTACTCAGTTTTTTCATGCCTTTGTCCCTACATTTTTTGGAATAAACTGTAAAAGCTTTAGCCAAGTAAAAGTTGCAATGAACTGGCAATGTTAAACTCCCAGGGAATAGGGGACAATGCTTTCCTAAATGCATAAAGCATTATGATGGTGTGGAGCTGCTCTTAATACTCTGTTGATTTGCTTATTGAGTAGTGTACTGTGTGAATGTTAGTTTAATAGCACAAATGCTTATGGGTTATTAAGAGAACACTGGACAGGAAAAGACCTAAGCAAACAAAATCTAAAGGACTGTAACCGTTTAAAAAGGAATTCTTTCAAGAGAGGGGGAGGCAGGCAGCTATTGGGGAAGTTATTTCAGGAAACTTCTGACACAGGTACCCACTGGGATACCTGAATTAACTAGACCTGCCCAGGTTATCTCCAGGAATGGTAGGAGCTTAGGTGAAACATATGTACAGAGACCTTTAAAATCTTTTTCTCTTATGCCTTCTTTGCACTATTAGAAACCCTTTGGTTTGGCTGTCTGGTAAATGCATGAGGTCTGTGACTTGGAGTGCATTCAGAGCAGAAAAGGGATAGAGGTGAAGCCAGCCCTGTAACCACTGATGAGCATAACTTTGTTACCATTTCCAAACAAACATTGTAATATTGTACTAAGCAGACAGTAATTAAGTAAATAAGACTGACAATAATAAAGACTTATATTGACTTCACCAGCATTTTAAGATCATGAGAACAAATGTCTTGCTGGACTAGTCTACAAGGAGCTGCAACTGCGTAATGGGCAGAAACTGCTCAGTGTACCATGTGGGTGCAGTCCAGGTAAGGGTAGGGCTAAACTTGTGGGGTGGAGCAGAAGCTGAGGTTGTAGGGCTAGTAGGGGGAACCATGGAGTAAGCAATGCTAGACTGGAGATAGCCATAGGGTAGGCAATGCCAAATTGGAAAACAGTCAATATGACCCACATGCAAAGAAGGTTAATATTCTGGGATGTGATAAGGGGAGTGTTGTATGTAATATGGGAGAATTGTTCTGTGCTACTTGACACTAGTGAGGCCCAAGATGGAGTACTGTCTAACTCTGGATTCCACACTTTACATGTACACAAACTGGAGAGCGTCCAGAAGAGAGCAACCAAAATGATAAAAGGTTTAGAAAACCTGACTTGGGAAAGCAGGCCAGAAAACTGGGTATGTTAAATCTTGAGAAAAGATAACTGGGAGCCTGATTGATAAGTCTTCAAATATGTAAAGGGCTTTTACTAAGAGGACTGACCAATTGTTCTTAATCTGAAATGAGGAAGATCTAGGCTAGATATTAGGAAAAATATGAACAAAGGAGTGTTACATTCTGGATAGGCGACTGGAGGAGGCTGCAGAATGCCTCATCATCGAAAGGTTTTAAGAGAATTTTGGACAAACTTGTGAGGCATGGTCTACGGTTATCTTGTTCTGCCTCAGTACAGAGCGTGAGATTTAATGACCTTTCAAAGTCCCTTGCAGGCCTGCATTTTTTCTTTTCACTGATACTCATGGGGTGATGCCTAACTAGAATATTTCTCACCTCATTTACTCAAATTAGCAAATAAGAGAAAGACTTTAAACAGGAGGTAAGTAGGAAAGGAGTGGTACTTTTGCCATAGCATAATCTTTACTTTGTTCCTTCTCCTCTACCCCATAGTTTCTCTTCCTTCCAAGTTTTATTACAACACTCTCCACTCCCTGCCCTGCTAAAGACCTCAACACCAAAATCCTGCAATTTCAGGTTATCCTCTCTGTGTTTGGAGAGCCACAAGCTTGCCCAAATGCAAGGTCTGCTCTCTCCAGTCAGCATATCCACACTTGCTATTGTCACAACAGGGAATAGAGGCCTGCTCAGACCTGGCACAAGCACTGCAAGTGCAACACAAGGTGCTAACATAAGAGGGTAAGACAAGAGCTGTATAGTGCCCACCCTGTGGTTCTATCAGTTTCACTGTAATGGTGCTAGTGAGTGGTGTGTGTTGGCTTGAGTTTGTGTGGTTTTTGTGTGCTGTTCAGTGCACATAGCTGGTTTAGCAGATCTTGATAACCAAACTTGGTAGCACAAAGTGCTGAAGACTAGAATGTTGTTGCCTCGGTAATGCCATGTAGGCTGCTTGGCACGTCTGTCCTTGGAATTTCAAGGTTACTGGTAGATAGTGTAGCATGTTGATATAGCAGACCTCAAAGTTCCCCATAAAGGAAGACCACAAGCACAGTTAGATGAAGGGTCTCTGCCAGGTTTATTATTAAAGCATGGGTACTAGCTCCCTGGATCAATATCTACAGTTATACTAACATGTATGCTTGTTAGAATAGACTCAGTGCCATCGGGGCAGTACTTTGTTGCCTCCTAGACTGATGGGTTAAGGTGAAGAACCCTGACACTTATAGGCTAAGGAAAACAACTGGAATATACAACTTGCCTATCACTATGTATTTCATGATATTTGTTTACCACACATTAGCTATTTTGAACAGAACATTCCTACTTGTCAAACCATCGTATTTTGTACTAAACTGAAATGCATCTATTAACCAGAACACATTTACGCTAGCAACTACTTTGCCATATTCTCATACTGGACAGTGAAGCATCTGCTTTAACACATGGCCTGACTTTAATTAGGTTTCTGGTTCAGACCTCAGAGCTTGTACCAGGCCCAGTGTTTTCCAGGCTCTCTCTACTTCAGTGGGGATGCACTAGACTGCAGTAGGAGACACAGCATCAGTATCTTATTGCTGGGAGCACTTGCATGTGCACATACTACCCCACACACCCATGACAGAATGTAGCAACATTCTAATTTCTTCCCCCACATTCTCAGTAGAAAGCCCCAACAACAGCAGTAGAAGATGATGCCAGCGCTTCTGTTCTTAGTATTTACCCAGCAGCATGACACTGACGGGTCTGATTCAGCATCACTCTGTTCTGTTGGAAAGTAAGTACCGCATGCCCCAATGGCTAAGGAAAAGGGATTAAGTATATTCACATGCAGAATTGTCCAACAGAATATCTGAAGTATATTGACAATGATGGTGCAATTCCAGGGAGAACTTAACTTCCTGTGCATTACTGAATACAGTGGCTCTATCTAAAATTATTGCATTCCCAATATCTGATTGTTTTGTAAAATATTTTGAGATAAGTACAAAAGATATTTTTATAGAAATTTTAAACTTCAATATAGACAATTGTTCTAGAAATGTCTTTATGGCTCTTTTAGAACTGTTAATCCTGTAAAACCTCTGGATAAAATATTCTACTCCTTCAAGGAGAGCCATTTCCTCAGAGTCCCAAGGACTTCAATATAAAAATATCTTAATGGTGTGCCAAAACCCAAGAAAAATGAAGGTAGCATTATCTATGAGATAATTGTAACTTCCACCTCCCCAGTTACGCAACAATGCAAAAATAAGGGCATTTCAAAAGCCATTCTGAAAAGAACTGTTGGTGTGTTAGCTGATACAGGAAGCTTCCTTTACCACTAAGGATATCCAATTATTTGCCCATGTTGCTGGTATGTATCTATCTCCCAATACAATTACTCATGTCTGCTTATAAACCCACAGAGTTCATATGAGGTTTCCAAACCAGACACTCATAATACAACCAAAGTTTTGCTATTGTGGTTTATAGTACCACCAACAGGAAGCCTCAATGGCTTTGTATAGATGCTTATTTATTCTACAAAGAATAGCCTCTGTAGATCATCACAAGACTAGCCTCCAAAATGGAAGCTAGCATTTCCTAACTAAGGCTATGTACACACGATCAGATTAAAGCGCAACATGGCAATCGCGCTATAAAAAACACGTGACCTTTATTGCAGGATAGCGCGTACACATGTCACTCCTTGTAATGTAACAGAATTCTTTGCAATATCGCAGTGTAGCGCAATGAATTCTGGGCACCTATCCCACAGTTCAATTTTCCCTCAATCTGCGCTTGGAATCATGGGATGAAGGAAAGGAACGCAAAGCACCATGGGTAAAACCTCAGTTTCCCATGGAGCACTGTGTTCGCCTTGCATCTTCCTCGCTGCCAATAGCAACTCGCGCCTATTTTCAACAGTGCAGTGATGCACTACTTGCGAGCAATCACAACAGGAACAGCATGGATCCTGCTCTAATCTCCACTGTCGCCTTCAGCATTCTAAATACATCTCGGCTGGTTGCTCATTACACAATGAGCTCCGAGTCAGACGAGGACGCTGAGGAGCAGGGGCTGATCGATGCCATGCAGAGCAACAGCACCGCGTTGCTCAGCTCCTTCACCGATCATCAGCACAAGGTGCAACGCCGCTTCTGGTCACAAGAGACGAGCACAGAGTGGTGGATTGCATTGTTATGCAGCTGTGGGATGACGAGCAGTGGGTACAGAACTTTCGAATGCAGAAATCAACCTTTCTGGAACTGTGTTCAGAGTTGGCCCCTGCCCTGCGATGTAAAGACACCAACATGAGGTCAGCCCTAACTGTGGAGAAGCATGTTGTGATTGCTGCCTGGAAGATGGCGACTCCTGACTGCTACCGGTCAGTTGCAAACCAGTTTGGAGTCAGGAGGTCCACTGTCGGATTAGCCCTCTCACAAGTCTGCCGAGCCATCAATCGCGTTCTGCTACGGAGGACGGTGACGTTGGGCAATGTTCGTGAGATTGTGGACGGCTTTGCTGCAATGGGATTCCCGAACTGCGGGGGAGCCATAGACGGGGCACACATCCCTATTTTGGCTCCAGACCATCTCGCAACTGAGTATATCAACAGGAAGGGCTACTTCTCCATGGTGCTGCAAGCACTCGTGGATCACAAGGGGCATTTTATGGACATCAATGCTGGGTGGTCGGGAAAGGTGCATGATGCCTGCATTTTCAGGAACACTGGTCTGTACTGGAAGCTGCAAGGGGGTACCTTCTTCCCAGATCAAAAATTACTGTGGGGGATGTGGAGATGCCCGTAGTCATCCTCGGAGACCCAGCATACCCACTGATGCCATGGCTCATGAAGCCATACACCGGGAACCTAGATCGCAGCAAGGAGCGGTTCAATTACAGATTGAGCCGCTGCAGAATGACTGTGGAGTGTGCCTTCAGCCGTTTAAAAGGGCACTGGCGCTGTTTGTATGGGAGGCTGGACTTGGCGGAGGACAACATCCCTGCTGTGATTGCGTCATGCTGTGTCCTTCATAACATTTGTGAAAGTAGGGGAGAAAAGTTTTCCCCGGGGTGGGCTATGGAGGCAAAGCACCTCGAGGAAGCATACGAACAGCCAGCCACTAGGAGTATTAGGGGGGCCCAAGGAGAAGCTGCTCGCATAAGGGAGGCACTCAGGGACCATTTCACTTATGCCCTCCCCTAGTTAGCTTCCAGGATGCATCAGGTGCACCTTATGAGATTTTCAATGTGTACAAATAAAGGCACTCTTCAAATTATTTGTCACTGTTTTTATTAAAACCTAAAGGGGGGGGGGGGGTCTCAGGTGGGTGTAGCTGCAGCTCTCTAAAAAGTAGCTCTGGGGGGGACTGGATGTTGCAGTGTACCAGGGGAACAGGTGGCCTTCAAAGAAATTCTTTGAAGGACTACAGGGTGTGGGAGGCAGACACGGCTGAACTGTATGGAGTGGAGCCTGTACATTAATCGCCTGGGTCTGCAAAGCAATCATGCTCTTGAGCAGTTCTGTTTGCTCCTTCATCACACTGATCAGTTCGTCCCTGTGTTTCTGCCTCCTCTGTTGGGATTCCTCTCTCCAGGCTCGATTCTCCCTCGCGGATTCCTGTGCTGTGTTCAGCAGGTCCTGAAACATATCCCTGTTTCTTCGAGCACACCGTCGAATGTTTCTCATGCAGTCAGCTGGGGTAGACACCGGCCTTGTGAAGGTCGAATCTAAAAAAAAATAATACAGCTGTTAACACAGAGCCTAGATAACCAATGTAACCTGCAGTAGCACATTCCACTGGAAGGTACAGGGCAGTCAACATCCTATGCTTCGCTGAAGCGGACAAGGTACGTCCTAATAGAAAGCTTACTGGGGGCTAACATTCTGCACAGGGCACACAGATGGAACCCGATATCTCTCTCCTCAGAGTGCCCCTGCCAGCTAGAATACATATCCTACATGCCACTGGTTGCAAGCCAGGACTGTATGCTGCTGTACTGTGTGCTGCCATGGTTTCCAGGGCTGTGCTTTGCAGCTGGCGACGCAGAGTATCCGACTTTGGGAGCGTAGACACAAACGCTCTCCCATCTAACCTGAGCAGTAGGCTCTGGAGGTACATCGAGGAAACCTTTACTGACCTAAATACAGATGATTTTTTAACAATCACTGCTTGTGTTGATGCACTTCTAATGAATGCAGAGTAAAGAGCGTGCACAGCGGGGACTGAGACAGCAAGCACCCCCACCCCGGACAATAATATTTTAGCAGGAACCATAGCTGCACGAAAGAGAAACTTACCGGAACCCCCCTCTGCCGCCTCAGAGAACACGCTGCAATTCATGTCTTGGGTGGACATCTCAGTGGGGGGTGCAGAAGAGCTCCTGGCTACATGCTGTTGCGCTTTCCTCCAGGTCATCCTCCCTCTCCTCCTCCTCCTCGATCATGTCCTCATCCTGCTCGGGCCTAGTATTCACTGGATATGGGGGGGCCGATGTGTCCACGGGACTCTTTGCAGTGGTTGTGGGGTCCCCACTGAGAATGGCTACTATCTCTTTATAGTACCTGCATGTAGCAGGTGCTGATCCAGAACAGCAGTTTGCCTCCTTCGCTCGGTGATAGGTTATTCTTAGCTCCTTCACCTTTGATCTGCACTGCACAGTGTCTCTATCATAACCTCTCTCTGACATGGCCCGAGAAATTATGCCAAATGTATCATAATTTCGCCTGCTGCCGCGTAGCTGCGCCTGCACAGCAGACTCTCCCCAGATGCTGATCAGGTCCAGCACCTCTGCCGTGCTCCAAAGGGGTGCGCGTCTTCCACAACGGGCCGCCATTGCTACTGATGATCGGAGCTGCACTCCACTCCACGAGGAAGAGAACAGGAAGTGAAACAGATGAGAAATTCGAAAATCCCGGGAATCTGATCAGGGTGGGGACTGTTTCATCACGGCCACAGAGTGGGTGGGGGGAAGACCAGAGAGGACGACTTTGGAATGCTGGGACACTTCCAGAGGCCAATCATTGCGCAGTAAGCGTACACACGAGTGGAAAGGCGCAACAGCTGTTCCGCGTTAACTGCTACCACCCTCGTCGAGGTGGTTTTTGTATTGC
>ML685794.1:5074978-5087042 GCA_007922175.1 Pelusios castaneus
CCGCCGTCACCCGGCAACCCCAGTACCCACCCCTTGCCCTTCCCGCTGTCACCCAGCAACCCCAGTACCACCCCCGTCTCTCCCTGCCCTTCCTGCCATCACCCGGCAACCCCAGTACCACCCCCGCCTCTCCCTGCCATCACCCGGCAACCCCAGTACCACCCCCGCCTCTTCCTGCCATCACCCGGCAACCCCAGTACCACCCCCTGCCCGTCCCGCCATCACCCAGCAACCCCAATACCACCCCCGCCTCTCCCTGCCCTTCCCGCCATCACCCGGCAACCTCAGTACCACCCCCTGCCCTTCCCTGCCATCCCCCAGTACCACCCCCGCCTCTCCCTGCCATCCCCCAGCAACCCCCGGTGCCACCCCACCACCACTCCCACCGTCACCCGGCAACCTCAGTACCAGCCCCTGCCCTCCCGCCATCACCCGGCAACCTCAGTACCACACCCTGCCCTTCCCGGCAACCCCAGTACCACCCCCGCCTCTCCCTGCCAACTCCCAGCAACTCCCTCAGGGAATGGATTTACTAGAAGTGGGAAGAAAGCCCCTTCTAATCCCTGTAGAAAGTGTCTACTACACAACACAACTATGGTGCTGTAGCAGGCACAGTGTAGACAAACCCATAGATTCACAAAGGTGATCCTCTTTTTACTTTACTTTCAACATTTGGTAATTTTTCATGTCCTTTCCCCCCATTAAGGTATTAATTAAACAAAAAACAAAAACAGTGAAGGTTGAAGAATATATTAAAAAAACCCAGGTCAAGTGTCTGCCCATCAGTAGTCATGCAGAGAATCCAAAAAAATTCCAAACTGGGATCAATATGACCCACAAATCATACCCTGATTATATAAGAAATAAATCTGTGATTTTCCCTACCACTTTAGCTGATAACTAATCATCACTAATAATAAGGCATTTGAATGTTAAGCACAGAATTATATGGAGGCATATAAGGGACACATTTTTCAGCTACAGTTGCTGTTAGACAGGTATCAAGTAATGTTCCAGTTACAAATCATCAGCATTTGAAAGTATGGACAGTAATAGGCATGGGAAGGAAGCTCACAGGAAGTGGAGTGTGAGGGTGGGATGACAACAGCAAGACTCTGGGCCAGGAAGAGTTTCTTTTTTAGTTCTACTGCTCTTCCTCCTTTCCCCCCACCCCTTTCTTTTTTTGGTTTTTAATTTGGCAAAAATTGACAGGATGGGAGGCACATCACAAGGGCTCTGGTCTTCTGTATCTCCTGCAGTGATTGTGTTGATGCCAGTGTGTTCCCTTAAAGTACATGTGATAAAACACACTTGTCTGCTCGCTACACTGGTTCCCCATAAAATATTGAGTCAGATTCAAATCTATGTCTTCACAGTGCTCAATGATACCTAAAAAATCACCTAAAGCTCTGGAATGTAGAGCATGGTTGCTGTTCCTCAAGTACAATGGAGCTGTCCACCACAAAGCTTATTTTGTGTTGGAGAAAGTTCTTTCTCCAGAAGCAGGTTGATGATTGTTGAATGAACTCTCACGAGAGCTAAGAAACACTTAAAACTTCAGCACTTTTCATTCCAAATATAGGCATACTTCAATTTTGCATTCAATAATACATACACATTGCAAAATGGAAATGAGATAACCTTTTAAAAAATAATTCTCATAATTTTCCTCCTGGGGAGCAGAGAAGGGAGGAGAAGAGAATCACATGTGAAAGATGCTTGTTACATCACTTAATAAAATTCTGGAAGGTATCCAGATACCACATTGAAAGGCCCAATAGAAGAACCCGAGTAGAACTGAATAGACTAAATTAAGACATAGTTAATTACTGTTCCCCACTCACACACACCCCCCCAAATCCACCTTATAGGTACACACAGAAGGGAAAACATACATAATTTCTATGATATATGGTTTTATTTTGAATTTGCTTACAAAATAACTTAAGTCTTGAACTTCTTACATGGGAAAGATCTGAATATCTTTCAAACCACTTCAGCCCATCCTTATTTGGGAGTGAGGAATTTCACAATGAAGATGCTATGCAGACAATTCATTTGATTGTTACCTAAAATATTATTTCATTGCTTCTTACAAAGCAGTGGTACTCCAAAAAGTGACTTTCTAACTCAATAGATCGGCCCTCTTTGTATGTGTACAGGAGACATATTTGCTGATGTTAGGGATGGACATACAGGTACACACAATTTTACCTAAGTTTCCAGTCACTGACTCCTTTACAATCCTATTGCATGGGTAGAACAGAGGTCAGAATTTGAAGATAAACAGGGCAGCTCAGGTGGGCTGAAGGATATGTTGGCCTACAGAACCTTTTATTGATGCTGCTGCATGTGATGGGGGGAAGAGGGAATCACGTTTATTCTCAAGTCTCAGGCATATTTACAGGGCTGGCAATTAAAAATAATACCTTTTTGCTTATAAACTGAACACAGAAATTGTTGGGTCAATAAAACTAAAACCCCACAATGCCATTTACAGAGTTAATTTTCAAAATAGAATCCCACTTTCAAGTTAGTTACAGCAACATGTAGCTTTTTAGTGACTCTCATCCATCCATCTCAAAGCACTTTCCAAAGGAAGGTTATCAGCATTTTAAAAGAACTTGCCAATGGTGAGAGAATATTTATATTCTGGTGGTTTTTTTCAGAAGGATATTCAGCATTATTTTGTTTAAAACAACTTTTTTATTCCTTAGATCTCATGACATCTCATGATGTCCATGCATGACAAGCTTGTGCTGAACATGAACTATGGTGATGTCACACAACATAGAACCCCAACAAAGAGCCTCTTACTGAGATGGAATAAGGTAAGAATGTAAAAGCCTATTGCTTGTATTTACAAAGTGTTTATTTTATATAATCTAATAATACTTTGAAAACAATGCAATATGCTTTGCCCAATTAGCTTCCTAATGGTCTAGTAGAGTGTGAATGGGAATATAAGCAAGAAACTCTTATATTCTAATAATCCTTTTTTCTACCACTTTATCATTGTATGCTCATGGGCTGCATCCCTTAGCCTTAAAGGGGGTCAAATCATTATTTATTCAGAGTGCTCTGAATTTCTTAATGTTTGCAACATGCTTTGAAGATGTAAAATGTATATAAATGTAATTATCAATTGTAATGTTACCAGTCTCATGTAGTATCAGTATATGTTGTTTATGTAAAACTATTTTCATCTGAAAAGATTTGTCAATATCCATAAACAGAGCCAGCCAACAAATTCTGTCCTGACAGTTTTTGTTTTTAATGAGTGTTCTGTAACATAAGCAGTTTGGAAGAGGGGGAAATAATTACAGAAAAAACCAAGACAAAACTGAGATTGCACCAAGACTTTGAGAAATATGCCATGCCATGCCATGAGCACTTATTCACTATTTTAAAAGCATTTGCTATATATAAATTTCACAATCCCTCTCCCCAAACACTGTCAATGATCCACTGGTCACAGATACTATATTCAGACTCCATTTCAAAAGGAGAATTTATAATGTTCAGCCAACATTCTTGGATGCTCTATATTGCAGTACATATATTAGCCTCTAGATGTCATCCTAATCTACAGTGTGGTTTGAGGGGGTGTTTGATGTATTGATTGTGCTTGGGAAATGCTGCAGAATAAATCTTTCTATTGCTATGTTGGAGATTCTTTAAATCAAGTATTGCATCCATAGGCCAGCTTTTGTTTGTGGCTCATGAAACAGAAATAAGAGCAAATACTTCAGCAAACTTGAGAATAATCTCTCCTTTCCTAGTTTACATATCATTTATGGATCAAAGCTATACAGAGTATCAGGCTAAAATAAATGTTCATTCACCCTGGTCCCCAGGGCAGAGATTGTGTCTACTGATGTGTTTGTACAGTACCTAGTACAACGGGATTCTGATCCCGATTTGAGGCCTTTGGGCACTCTACTAATGTCAGGAAAATCAAGCTTACATTGTGTATGTAACTTGAATTAGCATCTAAATTAGCGAAGTTCATAAATAAGCATAAGCAGCCTGAGTTAAAACATCCCTGTACAGAGGGATGACTTAAATCCTTAGTTTAACAACATTGTCTTGAATGACTCTATACTGAAGAAGAACTAGGTCCTGTGTGTTAACATGACTGACATGCCATCTGTAATGTCCACTACGTGGTTCCAGACATTGGGGTCCAATACAGAATCTCTTAACACCCTCATCTTCTAATACATTTACAAAAAGGAACAACATACTCTCTATTTTTGCCACTTACTTGGCAATTAAGTAAGAACGTAGTCTCTCTGCCGGACATTTTTTTTTTGAGGCATAAACAAACAAAAAGCTTTTGATAGCTAAACTGACAATGGTTATGTGACACTTAGATTTAGTCACTTGCATGTGCTGTGAAAGTGATGCTTGTACCTGCTGAGTATTTTCAAAGGAGAGTGCAGCAGGGGCTCAAGAGTTGTGCCAGCCAGAAGGAGCATGTAGGGCTCTCATCAGATAATTTTCAAACCATTGAACCTGAACACAAGTGGTCATTCAGCTACAAATCCATTATACTACAATTTGTTCTGGTAGCAGCTTGATCCACCCCCACGGCAGCTGCAATGCGTTATTGTATCACTAAGTTCATCATAGCATGGAGGTGGCTGATAGTGACTCCGTACTTAGGTGTTGTTCTAAAGTGGGCTGAAATGAGGTCAGTTTCCTGACTTGACCTATATATAAGCAGCCAATAGTTGTGAAATTGGATAGAGGGTTAAATTTTATGTTCTTTGAATTTCTAGGTAGATTTTGTTGTTTTTTCTTAATACATTTTAAGAGGAAGATTTTGAATTTGTGGTCTGGCTATAATATATCTAAGACAATCCTATTTGTCCTTCTTGAGTGATATTCTTTTTGATTTTAAGGATCATGACAGTGGGAGTACCTTTCTCAGACCTAAAGAGCTCTTTGTAAGATTGAAAGCTCTCTGTCTCCAAAAGAAGTTTGTCCATTAAAAGATATTGCCTCACTCACCTTGTCTGTCTGCATAAATGTTGGTAGAGTGATGGATTCTAACTAGATCAGGTCCAATGGGTAAGTTTTAAAACATTGTTTTTAAAGGTTATTTTAGCAATGTTATAAATAAAAGTTGATGCATAGTACATATACCAGAAGAACACAATTGGGAGTGTGTGTACATAAAATTGTCATAAGGAGCTGTGCTTGTCTCTCAGATTTTATCCTACAACAGAGAAGGGTTGATGTTGTGCAGCTGCTGACAGATAAAATGGTCTCCTTTGGTAGCTGTAGTTTAATCTTCTGTGACTCCACACAGATAAACACATGCTTTACCACAACTGCTGTCCACCATAGACATGCACCGATTTCAGCTTAACTCTCCTAGGGATGCCTGTCTTCTATCATCCTTTCACCTGCCCTTCAGCATACAACTCTTTTCCAACACAACCAAACACTAAACCAAACATCCACAGTTTTGTGTGTGCATATGTGTGTAGTTTAGTAAGGATGTGTGTACAAAAGAGTAAAAGGGGGCAGAGTTAGGATTGCAGTGCATGCTGTATGGTATATGCCGTGGAAAGAGGCGAATATGAGCCTGTGTGTTGGGAAATATAGTGTTTGTACTGTCAGGCCTTGTACACAGTACAGCCTTATCGCACGGTTAGGAGCATTATCGCAATAAGGCTGTGAGCGTACACACTACAATGTTGCGTGGCATCAGCCCTCTTATGTGCAACAGGTAAACCACCCAGATGATTGAGGTAATGCTTACCATGGATCATCTGTCCCGCAACAGTGTGTGTGTGCACACTCGTGGGTTAGACAGCCTCTGGAAATGTCCCAGAGTGCCAATGGAGGCCACTCTGGGACTCTGGAGCTGTCATACTTGTCTAGAGCAGTGAAATTGACAAGTAGGATAGGAGCTCCAGCTGGCATTCACTGAGGCTAGAGCCCTGCTGCTATAGGGAGTCCCTCAACCTGCTCAGTTTCCGGGATCTCAGTGGCAAGAGAGCCTTGCTGCCAGCCTAAAGGCTGGCTGGGCAGTGCATGTTGGGATAGGTGCCCACCATGCACTGCTCCTTCTAATGAAAATGCAAGGGAGCAAACCTCCTTAAGGCACGAATTAGTTTAGATCAGAGGTGTCAAACTCATTTGGTGTCGGGGCCAGATTGGAAGGCAGGACACCAGCTGGGGGCTGAAGTGTGTCTGAGTAGACATCCTGACCCCCTTCTTAGCACAGTACTACCTGGCATCTCTGACCCCTTCCCCTGCTGTGCTAGTGGCAGTGTGGGCTCCCCTTTCCCCTCCCCAAACCCACATGTCCTCTGACACCTTCCCTTTCCCTTGTCCCATGGGCTCCCTGATCGCTTCCCCTTTGCTGCGCTGCGCATCCCTTCCCTTCTCCCCTTCCCGGTGTGGCTCCTCTGCCCGTTCCCTTCCCTGCATGGGGCTCCATTCTGGTCCCCACCCACCTTTCCCACGCCAGTTCCCAAACCCCTCCCAGACTGCTGCCCCACGGAGCCGGCTTCCCACCCCCAACCCCACCCCCACACACCTACTTGGCTCACAGGGGCTCAATCCAGCCCTGGGATACAGTTCTCTGGCCAGACCATTCCCCGGTCTGGGCCACTGCCTGGGTGCATGCAAGGCAGCAGATATTAAAAGGCCATGACCAGGTATCAACAAAATTTCTGCCCAGCTAGTCGCCCAGCCTCAAAACAAGGTGCCCAGCTGGGACCCCCATCACCTGGGGGGACGAGGGGGAACCTGCTCACAGCCCTGGAATCGGCAAGGGATCGGTAAAGGCGCCTGCAGTTTTTACTTTTTGCCACCAGAGGGCGAACCTCCAATGTGTTTTTAGCAGAGGTGCGCCCTCTGCTGACAAAAAGTAAAATTGCCAGCACTTTATCGGGGCTTGACAGGTCTGGCGAGGGAGAGCAGTTCAGGGCTCCAGAGGCCGGATAAGGGCCCTTGGAGGGCCAGATCCGGCCCGCGGGCTGTAAGTTTGACACCCCTGGTTTAGATAGATATGCCTCTCTCTACTGAAAATTATGCCTTCATCAAATTAAAATGATTATATGCTTTTGCATCTGCTGTTGTAAGGAGTGTAAATTAGTACTTGATTTGCACAGTGTAATCACTGATTAGGTATACTTGCTGGTGCAACACTTGATCTCCTTATAGCATCAATCTAAGGCTAATTGAGGCTGTTAGACCTGTGCCCCCAATTAGGTCAGCTAGAAACAAATAGGCATTCTCACCAGAGTTGCATGTCTGCATAGTAGAGTATGATAAAAAGCATGATCTCCACTCATCAGAACGGGCCTATTTCCATTGTACAACTAAATCTTTGCTTGTCTGCATGAAGTTTTTTGTTATAAAATTGCTCTTTCACTTGCTGACCAGTATTATCTTATTGTTTCCTTGTAATCCCCTGTATCTGTCAATTTTGATTTATACTTAAAATGTAAGCTCTTTGTGCCTAGGATGTCCTTTTGTGTTGTGTGTGTCCAGCATCTTGTACAATGGGGTCCTGGTCCATGAGTAGGGCTGACAGGACAACGGTAATAGACATAATACTAATTACAAAAATCAAGCCATTAACTTAGGCTCTTATTTAGAAAATCTTGGCCTGGATCCTTACTGTCCAATTGTTCTATAATGGTGTTCAGCTCCGATCTTGCTGTCTTTTTCATCAAATGTGTGTAGTTTTTAACACATCTTAATGTGCTCCTGGCACATTCAGCACTAACCACTCCAACTGGTCTGGTGAGTGAGTCAATGCAACATTACTATTTCTGATAAAACATAAAGAGAATTTGATACTGTGAAATTCAAGTAGCCCAGGACCCCAAATGACAAATGAACATGTCTGTGTCCTTGGTTCATGATATTATGTCTTTCAAGATGTATTTTACCAAGTTTAAAGAAAAATATGACTATTTTCCCATAAGTTTAAGAATTTCTTCCTTTGACTCTTTATCTTTGGAAGTTGCCTGGGATGGAGTAAATCAAATAAGCAACTACCTTTTAAAATCTCGTATCAAAATTTTAGTTCCCTAATCATACTGTCTAAGTACTTGACATATTTTCTTCAGTGATTATTCTTTGCATCTAACAAACTTCCCTGCATTTATTTTGTTCCCATTCTCTAAGTTCCCCATCTTCAAGCATCTGACAAAGTGGGATTTTCTCCCACAAAAGCTCATGCGATAATTTTTTTGTTATATCTGTGTTTCAATTTATCTAAGTCTGGGAAACTCTCCAAACTGGATGTCCACAGACATCCTTAACGGCTAATTAAGGAAACTCCCAGGTAGAGTGGGCGCAGGAAGAAACCTGTTGAGTCATATGTGCAAGTCCTCATGACTCAACTCTATTTTGATTTGCAAAAACTCCAGACAGCATGGGGAAGGCCAGAAGCAATAAAAGGCAGCAGTCCCAGCTCCATTTTTTTCTCCAGTCAACACCCCTCCTGGGAACTATTCATTTGCAACTGGACAAAGGACTGAGGCCCACCCTGGTGCTGGGTGTCTACCAGAGAAACTGATTGTGCCTGCAAACTCCTTATTCCTCCAAGGACTTGTTTTACATGCACTCTTAATCATTTGTATGCATGTGATTCTCTTTGACCCTTTAACATCTCTCGTATTTTTTTTTTATATTAAACCTTTATTTTTACTTATTAAAGGATTGGTTGTCAGCGTGGTATTTTGGGTAAGATCGAAACCTATATTTTTCTGTGTACTGTGGCTGGCTGTTTCGAATCAGGAGAACCTATTTCTTTAACAGACCATGTGGCTAGGTTGGAGCCAAAGGAGCTGATGCACAATAAAGGGCTGTTTCTATTTTTGTTATGCTTCATGATACCAGTCTAGGGAATCAAAAGCATGGTGTGTGGCTGACTGAGAGTCTGTTTTAAGTACCACCTATCAGTGTTTTTTGGGAGAGTTTGGCTCTCAGTTTTGCAGCTTGCCCTGATTTTTGCATGTTGAGGAGGTTACTCCAGGAGGCCCAGGTCACAATTGGCCACATAAGGATGAGGAATCTGCCTCATTTGCTACTTACAAAATGCTCTTTTATATCTACTTTTCCTTTGATACAATCAATATTAAGGAAGCTAAGAAAAATGGCCACTTGATCAATGTAACTAATATCCATGGTTGCCTCTGCAGGGGCCATAAAAAATTTAGTGTCTTGCCAATTAAGTGTAAGCCTCCAGATTTCTGGTGATAAAAGGGTTAACTTAATCAGTAACTGTCCTCAAGTACTGAATTCTCTTGGTGTCACTTGTATGTTGGGCAAAAGTTGTATAATATCTGGCAAGTAGCTTACTGATGCTCAAGTAAATACTACAGTTGCTCCCAGTACTTCATAGGCATCCTGCAGAGAATTCTAAATTAGCTAAAGTTCTGACTCTGTCAAGCAATATTTCTTGGCACTTCTTGTTATTTCTTAATGCTTTCAGATGTGTGTCTGTCAAAACCTACATAGATACTATGACCCTTTGTGAACCATAGAGCTGCCACATGTGACTGCACGTTCTTTGCTCTCCCATGAACAGACACAGACTTATTCTTCCTGTCACTGCTAACCATACTGATTTTCAAGTTTCTGTATTGCAGAACAATCAACAAATGTGAGTGTGCATAATTTGAAAGATGAGACTGCATGAAGCCTTTTGATGTGTAAATCGTCATGTGGCACATTTTCATTCTGTAAATGAAGATGAAAAATGGTGGCTTAAGAAAAAAGGGAGCTGTTCATTTGGCATATCACTTTTAGTGGTCTGGCAAGGACCGATTTGTACAAGCTGTAATGTATCAAAGGCAGCGGACAGTCTGAGGATCAGAAGAGGGGTATATAAGCTCTAGAATGCTGAATGAAGGCTTTGTTCCCTATTGACTAGCTGGAGTTAGCTGCACCTAAACATCCCCTACTGAGGCCAATCAGGCCCAGTCAGGTGCCTCATAAAAACCTCCCTGCTGGAGACGAATAAGGCACAAGCTGGAGGAGAAGCAGGAGTGCTGTGCTGTGCAGAATGAAGGCGCAGGGCAGTTTAAGAAAGGTACTGGGCCTAGGAGGGGAAGTACAAGCAGAGACTTGAAAGAAGAAACCCTGTCTGGGAGGAGGCAGGGCACAAGGAACTGAAAGGACAGAGGGGGATGCTGCTCAGGGAAGAGAGTTGCGGATTTGGACTTTGTCAGCAGCACATAGCCGCAACTCACAGGGCTCCTGGACTGGGACATAGAGTAGAGGGTGGGCCTGACTTCCAAACCCCTTCCTCCACAGAACCACGCTGAACTAAGTGCCCTGTGAAGTGGGGTTGGGGTAACTGGAGTCACCTTGACCCACTACCCACAAGAAAAGCATGAGACCCACTGTGGGAAAGCCAGCAGTTTGCCACAAAGTATATACAATTGCTCAAATGGTAAAACTGAATCTTGAAAGTACATTTCAGATGGGAACATCAAGCCTTTTTCAGCAGGAAGTTTGCTTTGAACTTGCTCCATTGATGATCTGCTCATATAGGGTCTTTGGTTTTGCTCCTTCCAAGTTAATTTACAGGGACTTTGTAGGGGAGGGGAGTGTTTGTTTTTGTTTTTAACATCATGTATGAGACTTCGTTGGCTTGTTAACAGGGTATGTGGTTGTTTCAAGCAAAGTTTCTACAGGTTGTTTCTACAGAATCCTCTTCAGCTATTTCTAAGGGTAGAACTTCAGTAATACTGCACAAACTGTTCTCCTGACTCTAACCTTGACACAGACAGATTTATCCTTTAGTGAATTAAGAAGCAATTCTTGACTTCCTACTTCAAACTGTAGGAGTTGATCAGAAAGTTAACAAAATAATAGTTTCTGCTGATTAGAGTCTTTGGAGGCAGTTTTGAATAACAATCTTTTCTAAAAACTTATATTTATGTTTATGGGTTTAATTTTCAGATAGCTTTTCTCCTCCTGCAAGATAAGTTTGGAACTATAGGCCTAAATAAAGCATGTTTTTGGCTGCTTAATTTATTCAGTTTGAGGGGGTAATCCTAATGTTGTTTTGTTTTCGGTGCAGAATCTAGCAGAGATTGGTAAAATGAGAGTGGAGCTGGCTAGAGAGACGCTAGAGCAGGCAGACACATCTCCCTCAGCAAAAGGAAGTTATAGAGGTGATGGAAACAAACTACATTTCCCAACAGCAGCGCGTTCAACTGAGGTAGGGAAAATTCTACAGTACTGACTGCTGCTGGGCATGCTCAAATGCTGTGGAATTTTGCAAAAGCATTGGAGGACAGGATGGTGTGGGTTTTCTAGGACCTCAGTAAAAATGGGGGCTGATGGCCAGGGAGTGTTAGACAAATGCAATCAATGCAATTCCATCAGCCCTGAGACAGTAAGGGGATCCCTTGCCAGGGTGACTGACTCATTTACTTGAGAGTGTAGAGCCCCAGAACTGAGTGAGGGGTCACCCGATGGTAGAGGGAGAGGAATAGCTGGTAGAGCGGCTAAGTGGCCCATGCACAAGTCAGGGCTGCTCAGCATAGGGTTACTACTCTGGCTGATATTTACCCAGCTTGGTTGTTTTTCTTCAATGGATTTGCTAGTTGCCAGAAATATGACTTAATCTGCATGGGTTTTTTTTTTTTGTGGGGGTTGAAAGATTTGCATTATTACTATAATTCAGTGGGGTATCTAATGTTCAAAGTTTCTGTGTCTAGCTAAAGATGCTATGATGATGCTGTTTAAAAATAAGAAATTGCTGGAAATGGCAAATATAAATTCAAGAAATAGGCTGAGTGGATTTTCTTTATGTATAAAGTTCCAAAACGTTCACATTCAAGTATATAGTTAAATATAGAATCAGTGCAGCTTGGGGAAAAACATGATCTCAGTGAAGCCAGACACAAATAAAGCCGCTTTCATGACCAAAGTAAGAATGACAACAGAGTCCTGTGGCACTTTTAAAGACTAACAGATTTATTTATCGCATGAGCTTTCGTGGGAGAAAATCCCACTTCGTCAGACGCTTTGAAGATCTGACGAAGTGGGATTTTCTCCCACGAAAGCTCATGCG
>ML685794.1:5093855-5168703 GCA_007922175.1 Pelusios castaneus
TATGAACTTTAAATCATTTGTATGTATGTGATTCGCTTTGACCCTTTTAACATCCCTCATATTTTGCTTATTTTCTTCTTATATTAAACCTTTAGTTGTAGTTGCTAAAGGATTGGCTACCAGTGTGGTATTTTGGGTAAGATCCAAACCTATATTGTTCTGTGTGCTGTGGCTGGCCCTTTGGGGTCAGGAGAACCTATATCTTTAAGGGACCATGCGGCTAGGTGGGAGCCGGAAGAGCTGGAGTGCAATAAAGGGAGCTGTTTCCATTTTGGGTAGATTTCTTGGTACCCGGTGTGGGGAACCAGAAGCCCATTTGTGACTGATAGGGAGACTAGTTTAAGTACCACCCATCAGTGTTTGGGGAGTTTGGCTCCCGGTTTTGCAGCTTGCCCTGATTTTTGCACATCCAGGAGGGTATCCCAGGAGGCCCCGGTCACAAGGAGGATGAACTTCTTTCCATTCAGGTACTGGTGGAATTTCCGGACACCAAAAACAACTCCCAGTGCTTCATGTTCAATTGGGGCATAACTAGTCGCTGCCTTGGTCAAGGTGCATGCAGCAAAAGCAATGGGCCTTTTTTTCTCCTGAAGGCATAATATGGGACAGCACGGCTCCAACTCCATAAGGGGAGGTGTTGCAGGATAGCTGTCGAGGTAAGGACGGATCAAAGTGTGTCAGAACCCTTGAATTAGTCTAAGCGAGTTTAGCCTTGTTGAGCGCAACATCACAGGCTTCAGTCCAGTTCCAGCTCCTGTTTGACCCAAGGAACTCATGTAAGGGTTTCAGAAGCGTAGCTAACTGTGGAATAAACTTGCCATAATAGTTCAGTAACCCTAAAAAAGAGTGAAGCTGGCTCATGTTTTGAGGCGGTGGAGCCTCCACAATTGCCTTCATCTTGGCTGGAGACTTAAGAAGGCCAGCAGCGTCAATTATATGTCCCAAATATTCAACAGAGGGCCAAAAAAATTCACATTTGTCTCTGCAAACACATAGGCCATATTCCTCCAATTTTTGTAGAGTAGCTCTTAAGTTCATACGGTGCTCCTCTTCATTCTTGCCGGTGATCAGGATGTTGTCAAGATAGCACTGTACTCCGGATAAGCCACTCATGATCTGGTCTATGATCCTCTGGAACAAGGCTGGGGCAGAAGTAATCCCAAAAGGCAAGCGACAGTATCTGTACAGCCCCTTGTGTGTTACAATAGTCAACAACTCTTGAGATTCTTCTTCGACATGTATCTGTAAATACGCTTGCCTCAAATCAATCTTGTTGAATTTTTGACCCCCAGCCAAACCTATGAAGATGTGGGGAAGGGGGTATTGTTCTGCACGTAACCCTGGGTTAACAGTGACCTTAAAATCTCCACAAATCCAAATGGGGCCATCTTTTTTTACTATTGGGACGATTGGTGTCGCCCACTGGTGGTGAGTAACTGGCACTAAGGCTCCCTTCTTGACAAGTTGTTCCAAATCTGCTTCAACCTTGGATCTGATGGCTAATGGCACGGGTCTGGCCTTTAAACATTTCTGTTGTCAGTCAGGTTTAATATGTAACTTCACAGTGATTCTTTTTATGCTGCCTAAGTCCTCTCTGAAAACAGCGGCATGTTTCACTAGTACTGTTGCCAGGTTTATTTCTTCTTCGGTCAGTTGATGCTCTTCTGCCCAATTGAGTTGGATCTTCCTAATCCAAGACCTTCCCATTAAGGCTGGGTAATTGCCTTTCACCATAAACAGCAGTAGCTTTGCTGTCTGCCCGTTGAGCTCTACTTTCACATCAATAGTACTCAACAGGGGTACAGCCTCTCCTGTGTATGTTTTCAAAACAACTGTCATCAGTTTAAGCGGCAGATGTCTAAAGTCCTTCTCATACACAATGCTGGAAACTAATGAAACAGCTGCACCAGTGTCCTGTTCCATGTGTACAGATTTGCCATCCACCAGCGGTGTCACCCAGAATTTGCGTGGGCCAGCTGTTATAGACAAAACATGAAGTGACTCTTCCTCTTCAGAATGGGTGTCACCATGATCACCTTCAGTCTGTTCTACTGCATGTAGAATTTTCCTCTTGTTCCATTGGACCACCTGCTCATTGTTCTCTGGTCTGCCTGTTTTGCTTGGCTCAGTCCTCTTTTGTTTGCAGGCACGTTTAATGTGTCCCTTCTTGCCACATCATCAACACAGTAGTTCCTTACACTAGCATTCTGAAGCATGATGACCCTTTTTTCCACACTGGTGACATTCCCGCCTTCCCAGGGGCTGAATGATAGGTTCTTTGGATACTTTATGTATCCCTACATTCGCCCTGATTAGTTGCATCTTCTGCGTTCCATAGAGACTGCAATATCAATGACTTTCTGCAAGGTAAGCTGAGTTTCAGTTAGCAGGCATTGCGTAGTTGATTCACATACTAGGCTGTCACTTAGCATCCAGCATGTTCTTGAAATCAGTGTTCTGCCAGCTCCCTGAGAGCTGCTACAAATTGTGCAATGGATTCACCTTCACCTTGATTCCTGTGATAGAAGCAGTATCTCTCTGCTAGTACCAATGGTTTTGGGGAAAAATGTGCTCTAGAACTTCTACAAGATCATCATACGACTTTGCTTTGGGTTTCTCCAGATAAAGCAAATTATATAGCAAATTGTAGGTCTTAGCACCTATAATGGTCAAGAAAACAGGTACCTTCTTTTCATCATGTATATCATTTGCTACCATGAAGTTCTGAAAGCATGCTATATACAATTTCCAACTGGAGGTGGAAGAATCAAAATGTTCCAGACAATTAGTGAGTGAAGCCATGGCTGAACCAGTGAGTGGAGCTATGGTTCCCTCTTGAGGTTGTTTATCTCCTGTCCCTTGGCTTCACCAAACAATAGATCAGATTTCAACTCCTGTCATTCCCCTCTAGGAACATAGCACAGGCATGCAAACAGTGAGGGGAAAAAAAAATTCATTCTTGCGTAGCTCAGGATTTCCTGAGTTCACAAGATGTTATCTCATCATCCTACCTCGTCGTCAGTGTCATGTATTAGGATTAAATAATGGTCAGCAATCATAACAGGCTTCAGAGTTCCCTTATTAAGGTTTATTCAGCATGTCTGGCTAGGACTGCCAGCAGACACACAGGTTTTCCTCAGTACTTAACAACCCTCCCATTTATCACTATGGAAACCCCCACTGGCCCCAGTAACCTGAGACACCACAGAAACCTCTCGGAAGACATGGATGGCTCTGCCATCAGTTCTGATTAGTGAGACTGCAAGTGGCAGAGCCTCCATTTTGGGTGGAGGCTCCTCTCTCCTCCCTGTTACCTGAGCTAGAGTTACCATATGTGAACTGTCCAAAAAGGAGAGGGAGTTGCCAGGCCAGCTTGGCATCAAGGCCGGATTAGAAGGGCCCTGACCCCAGCTGCCCACTTTCTGGAGGCCACTCAGCACCCCCACCCACCTACTCACACAGCAGGGGTATTGCTATCTACAAAAAACACTCAGGGCATGACCCTGGGCCCAGGCCCCCCACCACACTCACTCCCCTGCCCACACACACCCTTGCCCCCTGAATCCCCCACCTCCCACCACACTTGATCCCCCCACTTCCTCAGCCAAGCTTGCCCCTCAGCCACACTTGCTCCCACACCCCCCGAATCCTTCACCACCACCCCCAGCACTCACCTGCCGCCAGGGCTCACCAAAGTTCACCACATGGGACAGGTTGTTAGGACCAAAGCAGCCTCTTCTCCCCAGCTCCCCCTCCTTCCTCCCCTCTCCAGGCACCAGCTCTTCTCAGCTCTCCTCTCCCTTCTTCCTCCCCTTTCCCTGGACACAAAAAACCCAGCCAGACAGTTTATGCCAGAAAGAGGACATGTCCAGCAAAAACCAGACATATGGTAATCCTAGCTAATTCACATGCAGGCACAGGAATCAGGCACTGCTCTTCCTAAAGGCTGCTCTGACCCTAGCTCTGCTGGCAGCAGCAGTAGTGGACTGGCTTGCAGCTCTGGCTTCACTGAGGTGGGAGCAGTGGAAATGGACTGCTGGAATGGTGCAAGACCTAGGCCAGAGGGAGCAGATGACATGTCTAGGAGTTGGTGGGGGTGGAGAAAATGGGGGAGCAGAGAAGGGGTACAGAGGCAGGAATGAGGTGGGGGGGGTGAGGGAAGAGAGCTTATTTGAGTGTGACATTCCAAAGGGACAGTCATGTTAATCTAGTTCAGCAAAACAAGGAGCCTAGTGACACTTTTAAAGATGAACAAAATTCTTTATCGCTTGAGTGTTCATGGGAGAAAAATCCCACTTTGTCAGACGAAGTCGGCTTCTCTCCCACGAAAGGTCATGCAATAAATAAACTTTAGTGTTTAAAAGTGCCAAGTTTGTTTATTGCATGACCTTTTGTAGTAGAAAAGCCGACTTTGTCTGACAAAATGGAATTTTCTCCCACAAAAGCTCATACAATAAAGAATTTTGTTAGTTTTTTAAAAGTGCCACTAAACTCCTTGTTTGTTTTTTACTTGAATGTGGTGGATGCAGGGACCCAGATTAAAATCCTCAACAGGGTCCATCTTTTTATTCCTCCGACTTGGGGAGGGGAGGAATTTGCTGACTTTGCTGTCTGTTAAATCTGCCAGTGACTACAGCAATGTATTTAAATTGGAATGTGAAATAGCTCAGTGCCACAACCATCCACAAAATAAAGGCTTATAGGAGCCAAAATAAGTTCTGGAAAGTGTCACTTCTAACAATGGATGTTACTATCACCCACAGGAATCTGATGATTTGGGCAACACATGAAAATTCAACCATTCTTTACAGTCTCTCTCTCTGACTTCAGCAAGCGTGGATGGGAATGTTTTGGAGGAGCATAAATGAATTTGATCCCCTCCCATCTCCTTGAGGCCTGGGAAAGGATTCAAAAGATGGGCAGTTCAAAATATGATGAAACCAGCACTCCCTTAGGTGCTGTCTTTGATTTCCCCTCTGTTGTGACTATTACTCATGTTTGTTTATGGTAACCAAGCATGGGGCCCCACCGTGTTTGTATGCACCTAGGACAAAGTAATGGATGCCCCCTGCACCAGAGTTTACAGACTAAATAGGCAAGACAGACAAAGGGTGGGGAAGAGTTTCCCGTCTGTCTCCTTCACCACTCCTGACTGTGGGGCTTCTTCTATAGTCCATCATGTTTGACACAGCCTGCTAGCTGATGCACGCCAAATACCCAATCATCTGTGTCTGTCATCTTGATTGTCCCTCCTCCTGTAAGTATTCCACTAATCTCTTTTGAGTTTACTCTATATTGTATTGCTTTTGAATTGTACCCACTTGTGTATTTAGACTTTGATTCTTTAAGGAAGTTCCAGGCACACAGATCTCCGTATCTCACAAAGCACCATTGACTTCCATAGAGCTTTCCATGGGCAGAACTCTACAATGACTCCATCCCCTCTCTGGAACACTTTTGTGAGTCTCCATTGCACTTATATACTATAATATTGCTAAATAATTAATTGGATCTTAACCAAAGCATAGTCCTGTCTACAAAGAGCTGATAGTTTTCCTTGCCAGTTTTATTCAATTATGCAAGAATTGCAAGTGATTACTGTGGCTTGCAACTCTCTTCTTCTGGGATATTAATGGAATTCTGTCTTAGCTTATATCAAACAAACAAAGAAAACCCTGTACCTTCCTGTTTTCATAGTTAAAGTAACTTATGATCATGTGGAATTTGTGTTTGTGCATCTGTGTGAAATTATTCTCATGAAAGAAAGCATCCAGTTGTAATTTTAACAAGAGAAATGTGTGTGTGGTGCACAGGCATGCATGTGTAAAGTGGACATCAACATGATTGCATCTTAATGAAATCTCACTTTAGTTTAAAATTTGCTTCTTCAGTCAAGTATACAAATGCTAGTCACTTCCCAACAATGCTATCACCCTTTTCATTACCCAAACCTTCAAAAAATACCAAGCTAATCTTCCCCTGAGTAGCCTGCCATATTTTATGTGGTCTTTATTTCAAATATAAGCTGAGAGTAGTAAATATCTTGTAAAAATAGTTATACTGTCTGTCTTCATATCCAATTTTTTCCACCTTTCCAGATCTGTGTGTTTATTTAGCAGAGGTCTTCTGCTAATGGCTGACTTGCTCTCTTTAGCGCATCAGAATCGAGAGCTAGTGTGTAGTTCCTTCTCATACAGGGCAGTATTTAAGATGTGGGTGTAACATTAATTTATATATTTTATGACTTATCTACCTTTTTTCTAATGATTCCTAATGTTCTGTTAGCTTTTGACTGTCACTGCACATTGAGTGGATGTTTTCAGAGAGCTATCCAGAATGACTCCAAGATCTTTCCTGAGTGCTAGCAGTTAATTTAGACCCCCATCATTTTGTATGTATGTTGGGATTATGTCTTCCAATGTCCATTACTTTGCATTTATCAATATTGAATTTCATCTGCCATTTTTGTTGTCATCCACTTCATCCCTTTTTAACTGTTCGGTCTGCTTTGGACTTAACTATCTTTAGTGATTTTATATGTCTGCACATTTTGCCATCTCACTGTTTGCCCTCTTTCCAGATCATTTTGAGTATGTTGAACAGCACTGGTCCCAGAACAGACCCCTGGGGAGACACCAGCTTTCAGACTGAAGAGAGAGAAATAATGACCATTTATTCCTACTGTTTGTTTCCCATCTTTTAACCAGATAGTAAGAAAAGACCAGAGGGAAGCAGGCCCTACGGAAATTATGGGAAAGCACTGGAAAACTGGCAAGCTTGGATTGTTGTGGCGTTAACCTCCATTTACACCACAGAGGTCTTAGTGGCAGCTGATGAAGTGAGCTTTCCTGAGGTTTGCCTCAGAACAGTGGTTGTACCAGCCAACTCATTTTCCTGTTGCCACCACATGTGAGTGAAAAATTTTAATTGGAGAGGAGGGTACAATTAACTGGAACACTTGAGTTATACCTCATATTAACTCTCTAGTGACTTCAAGCCCTTTGTCTTTTTTAGCCTTCATTCCTGAACATGTTAAACCACTCCCCTGGACCTGTCATCTTCAGATTTAGATCCATGAAACAAGTTTAGGCTTTCATCACTCCACCCACATCTACCTAGCAGATCAGAGCATGATCCTTGGAGGACAAGAACGAACAATACAATATTGCCAAACATAAAGCTTTCAGAAGGACGTTGTGCCTCCTGATTATCAGCTAGTAGACATTTCTGTAATTGTACTAAATCAGCCCAACGGAAATGGATAGCACCAGGTCATGAGGGTTGCCTCTTGGCCCACAAGTTGCTCCGTTACAATCCCTCTTCATGCTAATCATGATTTGGGAGTATGCAGTGTAGTTATAACCTTGTGCATTCCCCGGATATTAGAGAGACAAGGTGGTGAGGTGATATCTTTTATTGGACCAACTTCTGTTAGTGAGAGAGAAAAACTTTTGAGACGCACACAGTTCTTCAGATCTGGGAAAGGTACTACAAGCATCACATTCAAGGTAGAGCAGTCCATTAACACCTCTGTAGTCAAAGACAAAAAGAGGAGGTTTAGTAGGTTAGATTGTTGTAATAAGCCATAAATCCACGTGTCTCTTCAGTCCATGGTTTTTAATATCTAGCAGGGTTATGAGTTGAAGATTCCTGGCTCCTCTTTGAAAGTGTGAGGTGACGGTGTTTTTGTCTTTACCATTTTCCTGTGTGAGTTCAATTGAGAGCATAGTCATTGTCTGCTTTTACCCACAGAGTTGGTTTTATGGGCTTTTAGTGCATTGGATGAGGCGAGGTATATCACCTGTTGTGATACCACTCTGTCCTTAATGGTCTCTTAGAATATGTGGTAACTAATTATGCTAAACAATGGCATTTAACTAAACAATGGCATTTAGCTATGAGGCATGTAATTCCTGTCCCAGGCCTTGTCTATACTAGAGTTTTGTTGATTCAAGTTACAGTGGTGATAAAAAGCACTCTATTTACACTTGTGCCTGTCCACACAGCACTCATTGTTTCATTGAAATGCTGCATCCACAGTTGGTGCTCTAGCATCAACAGTGAGAACAATGCACTGTGGGCATTGTCACTAGGAGTGGTGGGACAGCAGAGGGGATTGCAGTGCATTGTGGGTGCAGGCTCAACATCCCATGATGCAGTGATTTCCATCCCATCATTCCACGGGTTTCCAACTTCATCTGGCAGCATTTTTTTTTTCAGGGCCCCAGTTTCCCGAGTCCCTGCCCTTTCTTTCTGAAAAGATGGATCCCACATTGCTCTCGACTATTGTTCTCCGTGTTCTGAACACATTGTGGCTGGTCATGCAGTATATCATCAGTTCCCAACTGGAACACAAATCTGAGGCATCTGACCTGCTGTGTGCCATACAAACAAACAATGCTGGATTACCATTTGCATTCAATCCATGGTGCACTGCCACTTTTTGGTGTGTGAAAGAAGCACTGATAGGTATGATCACAACGTTATGCAAGTCTGGGATGATGAACAGTGGCTGCAGAACTTTGAATGTGCAAAGCCATCATGGAACTCTGTGCAGAGCTCGCCACTGTCCTGCAGGCCAAGGACTCATGAATAAGAGCTGCCCTCTTGATGGAGAAGCACATGACAATCGTGTGGAAGCTGGCAACTCCAGACAGGTACTAGTCAGTTGCAAATCAGTTTGGACTTGGGAAGTTCATCATTGGAGCTGTAGTGTCGCAACTGTGCAGGGCCATTAATTGCATTCTGCTATGAATTACTGAGTCTTGGAAATGTGATTGAAATAGTGAATGGCTTCGCAGCGAAGGGATTTCCTACCTGTGGCGGGGTGATAAATGGCACGCACCTGATTTTGGCCCCTGACCATCTCGTGATGGAGTACATCAATAGAAAGGAGTACTTCTCTATTTTATGCAGGCACTTCTGGATCATTTGTTTCACAGCGACATCAATGTGGTTTGGTCAGAGAATGTGCACACAGTCAGGAACACTGACATGTACAGAAAGCCGCAAGAAAGGACTTTCTTTGCAGACCAGAAGATTCCAGTGCAGGATGCTGAGATGCCCAGCGTGATCCTGGGAGACCTGTCTCTCTCTTACTGCCATGGCTCATGAAGCCTTATACGGGCAACTTAGAGAGAAGCAAGGAATGCTTCAATAACAGATTGAGCAGGTGCCACATGACAGTTGGATGTGCATTTGGCAGATTAAAAGCTCACAGGTGATGCCTTAATGGCAGATTAAGGAAATATTCCCATGGTTACAGCCAACTGTTGTGTGCTCCATAATATTTGTGAAGCCAAGTATGAAAAGCTCCCCCCTTGGTGGAATGCAGAGGCAGATTGCCTTGCAGCTGAATATGAACCACCAGATGTCAGGGCTATTAGAGGGGCAACCATTTGAATCAGGGAGGCATTGAGGAATATTGTGACAATGAGAATGTACCCTGTACCAGGGTATGACTACTATCTAGCTTGCATTGTGTATCGATATGAGGTGCAACCACCATGTGCAAGAGACAGACTACTTGTTTTTCATAGTATATCTTTTATTAAATAAGTTATTCACAACACACACACAACTCATAACGCAAAGCTGCAAGGGGCAGTGTGAGCTATGGCAGCTGGATGCAAATCCAGGTATTGTTCTGAAGCTGTCTGAAGGGGTGAAGTGAATGGGGTACCAAGATGGGCTGGGAATTTGGTAGAAATGTGTGGGTGGAGTTTGGAGAGGGCATGGAAAGTCCTGTATTGACTGCAATGGGAGAGAGCACTCAAATTCATTTTGCAGTATGAGTGACTTTAGTGGTTCTCTTTGCTCTTCCATGGCTTTTATCATGCTCTCATGACCTGCTATCACTTGCTCCTGGTTTTTCCTCCTCTCTTGTCTATCAATTTTCTGATAACGAATCCATGCCCTTGCTTTTCCCCCTCTGCCTCAGAGGACTGGAGGAGTTCTTAAAACATTTTCCTCTTTGTTTCTCCATGGTCATTTCCCTATCAGCCACAGGTGAGTGCTCAGCAGGTGTGGAGGGGCATAGCTTCAAGGGCATAGCTATAGAAGTACAATAAAAAACTGAACAAAAGCATTATTGTGAGCACAATAACTTTGTGTTGAGATTAACATGAAATGAGAGAGGGGAAATGGCTGAATTTTAACAATGTACACGTTTTCCTTCCTATGTTGACAATGAAGGGTCAATTCTCCATGGCCTTATGAAGGTATTTTCTTTCCTTTTGAAGGGCACATCCTTTTCTTTAGATCTTTTAATCTATTTTCCTTATTCTTGGTACTTTGACATACTCTGATTTAACTTAGCCTTAGGAGACAGACCTCTCCTTGCTTTCAGACAGCCCGCTAACCTTAAAAGGATACTTACCAGCAACTACAGATCATACAACAGAAACACTAAAGCAGGAACATATCCCTGCAACAGACCACGCTGCCAACTTTGCCCTCATATCTACACTGATGACACCATCACAGGGCCTAATCAAGCCACCTACTCCATCAAGGGATCGTTCACCTGCTCATCCACCAATGTGATTTATGCCATCATGTGCTGGAAATGCCCCTCTGCCTTATATATTGGACAAACAGGACAGTCTCTGTGCCAAAGAATAAATGGACACAAATCTGACATCAGAAATTGCAACACTACAAAACCAATAGCGGAACACTTCAATCTCCCTGCTAATTTCCTTGATGACTTGTTAATAGCTGTGTTGAAATAGATGAATAACAAATCACAGCTTCAAAGAGACACTGCAGAACTCGAACTTATATGCAGATTTGCCTCAGTTGTCTTGGGGTTAAACAGGGACTATGGATTTTTCTCTCATTATAACTGGTGATTTGACCTCACCCTCCTCTATGTGCTGTTCCCCAGTGTTTGAATCCTAACACCTATTTTGATTTGCTGTTACAGCCTGACCTGATCCTATGTCATACACTCCCCTGCATTTAATTTCCTCCCATTCTGTAACTTTCCCATCTTCAAAGCGTCTGACGAAGTGGGATTTTCTCCCACGAAAGCTCATGCGATAAATAAATCTGTTAGTCTTTAAAAGTGCCACAGGACTCTGTTGTCTTTCTACAATAGACTAACACGGCTACCCCTTTGGAATTTGAGCTTTTTACCTGTTAAGGTTCTGACTGTCATTTGTATGACCCTGGACAACTTCTGGTATGCACTGTAGGTTGTGACCTCACAACGCACCGGGGTTTGCATTTCTTCATTAATTCCTTCCTGGAAGTTAGTACGAATTTTATATTTCCCTACAGAGAGAACTTGTTGAATCTCTTTGTATCACAACAGTTGAGTTTTTATTTGACATATAAATCTTTTCCAAAGAAAACATAAAAATGTATTCCAGGCTGACTGGTCTGGTCCCAACACTAGAGTCCTCTATTTCTAGAGTTAGAGCTTGTCTTCACTGATGGCAGCAAATTTGTCACCATCAGTCAGCTGATAAGGAAGTTTGATTCCTGAACACCACCCTGGCAACTGGGTAGCGCTGAGTTGAAGGGAGCCCCCCCTCCTTTGCCTCAGCATAATGGACGTGCCAGGAGTAGGGAAGCTGAATGCAGCTATGCAAGTTATTTTAGGTAACTTCGTTTCTCCTCCAAATAGTGTCCCTGTGGGTGGTCCACCATTGGTGTGTGTGCGCGCTCCTGCACCACGGATTGGAGAACTTTCCAGCAGTGCTTGTTGAGGCTGCACAGTTGCGGTGGCTTTGGCACCCTTTTGTGCTTGTGTGACCCAACCCTCCTCAGTTCAGCCGTCCGTGGCTACAGACAGAGAACAGCGCTTATCCTCAGCTTGTCCTAACAATCATAGAATCATAAAATAATAGGGATGGAAGGGACCTCACGAGGTCATCTAGTCCAACCCCCTGCTAAAAGCAGGACCACTCCCACTAAATCACCCCAGCCAGGGTTTTGTCTAACCGGGCCTTAAAAATCTCCAAAGATGGAGATTCTACCACCTCCCTAGGTAACCCATTCCAATGCTTCACCACCCTCCTAGTGAGAAAGTTTTTCCTAATATCCAACCTTGACCTCCCCAGCTGTAATTTGAAACCATTGCTCCTTGTTCTGTCTCTGTTACCATCGAGAACAGCCTACCTCCCTCTTCTTTGGAGCACCCCTTCAAGTAGTTGAAGGTTGCTATCAAATCCCCCCTCAGTCTTCTCTTCCGTAGACTAAATAAGCCTAGTTCTTTCAGTCTCTCCTCATAAGTCATGTGCCCCACCCCCCTAATAATTTTTGTTGCCCTTAGCTGGACTCTTTCTAATTTGTCCTCATCCTTTCTGTAGCGGGGAGCCCAAAACTGGACACAGTATTCCAGATGCGGCCTGACCAGTGTCGAATAGAGGGGAATTATCACATCCCTCGATCTGCTGGCAATACTCCTACTGATGCAGCCTAATATGCCATTGGCCTTTTTCGCAACAAGGGCACACTGTTGGCTCATATTCATCTTCCCATCCACCATAACCTCCAGGTCCTTTTCTACAGTGCTGCTACTTAGCCTATCGGTCCCCAGCCTGTAGCAGTGCATGGGATTTTTCCGTCCTAAGTGCGGGACTTTGCACTTGTCTTTGTTGAACCTCATGAGGTTTCTTTCGGCCCAGTGTTCCAATTTGTCCAAGTCCCCCTGGATCCTGTCCCTGCCCTCCAGTGTATCTACCATTCCCCCCAACTTGGTGTCATCCGCGAACTTACTAAGCACGCAGTCTATTCCATCATCAAGATCATTAATGAAGATGTTGACTAGAACTGGCCCCAGGACCGACCCCTAGGGAACTCCACTCGTTACCGGTTGCCAACCAGACATCGAGCCATTGATTCATACCCGCTGAGCCCGTTGATCTAGCCAGTTTTCGATCCACCTTACGGTCCACTCGTCCAACCCATACTTCCTTAACTTGCTGACGAGAATGCTGTGGGAAACCGTATCAAAAGCCTTGCTAAAGTCAAGGTATACCACATCAACGGCTCTTCCCGCATCCACAAATCTAGTCATCTCATCATAGAAGGAAATGAGGTTGGTCAGGCATGATTTGCCCTTGGTGAATCCATGTTGACTGCTCCTGATCACTCTATTTTCCGCCAAGTGTTTCAGGATGGATTCTTTGAGGACCTGCTCCATGATTTTCCCAGGGATTGAGGTGAGGCTGACCGGTCTGTAGTTCCCCGGATCCTCCTTTTTTCCTTTCTTGAAGAGAGGTACTATATTTGCCTTTTTCCAATCCTCTGGGACCTCCCCCGTTCGCCATGAATTCTCAAAGATAATGGCCAGCGGCTCTGCAATCACTTCCGCCAACTCCCTCAGCACCCTCGGATGCAGTTCATCCAGCCCCATGGACTTGTGCACATCCAATTTCTTTAAGTGTTCCCTAATCTGACTTTCCATCACCGAGGGCCGCTCTCCTCTCCATTCCACGTTACCCCATATAGTAGCCTGGAAGCTGGCCCTCCCTGTGAAGAATGAAGTAAAAAAAGTAAAAGAGTACTTCAGCCTTTTCCGCATCATCCACCACGAGGATGCCTGCCCCATTCAGTAAGGGACCTACACCACCCCTAATCCTTTTCTAGTTGCTGATATACTTATATAACCCCTTTCTGTTATCCTTCACATCTCTTGCTAGCTGCAACTCCAATTGTCCTTTGGCCTTTCTGATTTTATCCCTGCAGTCCTGAGCAATATCTTTATACGCCTCCCTTGTCCAAGCTTCCACTTCTTGTAAGCTTCCCTTTTATGTTTCAGCTCCCCGCAGAGTTCCCTGCTAAGCCACGCTGGTCGCCGTCCACATTTGCTGTTCTTTCTGCACATCGGAATGTTATCTTCCTGTGCCTTTAACAGGGTTTCTTTAAAATACAGCCAGCTGTCTTGGACACCTTTCCCCTTCAGATCGGACTCCCAAGGGATCCTGCCCATCAGCTCCCTAAGGGAGCCAAAATCTGCTTTTTTGAAGTCCAGGGTGTGTGTTCTGCTTCTTTCCTTCCTTCCATTGATCAGGATCATGAACTCTACCATCTCATGGTCGGCTGCTGCCCAGGTTGCCATTTACTTCTACTTCCCCGATCAATTCTTCTCTGTTTGTGAGCAATAGGTCTAGAGGTGCAAGGCCCCTAGTTGGTTCCTCCAGCATTTGTACTAGGAAGTTGTCCTCAATATTCTCCAAAAACTTCCTGGATTGCCTGTGCACTGCTGTATTATCTTCCCAGCAGATGTCAGGATAATTGAAGGCCCCCATAAGAATCAGGGCCTGCGACAATCTGGAAACTTCTGTTAGTTGTCCATAGAACGCCTCATCCACCTCCTCTTTCTGGTCTGGCGGTCTGTAGCAGACACCCACCACAACACCCCCCCTTGTTGCATTCTCCCCTAAACTTAACCCATAGACTTTCAACCATCTTGTTTCCACTTGCATAGTGGATCTCCGAGCAGTCATACAGCTCTTTTACATATAGTGCTACTCCTCCCCCCCTTCTTCCCTGCCTGTCCTTCCTGAACAATTTATATCCATCCATGGCAGTGCTCCAGTCATGCAAGTTATCCCACCATCCTTCAAACTACCTTCCCAGTTCATCTTTCCTCTTCCAACTTCATTGTTTTTAGTAGTTTACCCCAGTTTAAAAAAAAATTGTTTGTCATGCCTGGTAACCCAGGCTTCAAATGTTGCAAACTTTGCCAAGACACCATGTCTGTGTCAGACAGCCACCCATGATGTATAAAGTGTCTTGATGAGGAACATATTTCCACCAAATGTTCCCATTGTATAAACATGAGTGCCAGAGCCAAATGGGACCAGGAACTATGACTGAAACACTTTCTTATGCAGAAATCCCTTAGACTGGCTTTAGACCTGGGTCAGGGAAAAGACACTCCAGCCTCTAAAGCAACCAACAGGCACTTTGGAGAAAAAGAGGAGGTCACCAACTCCTTCTCTGAAGCCTAGGCGTGATACAGAGGCTTCAGGTCCCTCCAGCACACAGACCGACAAAACCATTAAACGGTCACTCTCATCTAGTACTGACCTCAAACACAAAGACAAGTCGGCACCATATCACCAAGCCCATCCATCGGCACCAAGACCACATAAGACAGTGGTATTGTCAGCACCAATCGTGGCACCAGCTACTCTACCCTTGGCACCAACCCCAAACCAAGATGCGGAATCGCCAAGTACTCCACAAACAGCACCACCAACAGATCCAACTGGCACCTCAGCACCATTAACTACTACGACCTCTCTACCAACGCACATAGCGCAAACAGACATGGCACTGACAGAACCTACCACGAGAAAACATTCACAAAGAATACATCAATTCTGACGTTGAGGAGCCAACCATGTCTCCTCCATCCTCACCTTTGCAGCACTGAAGGTTCTCCCCAATTATCTAGAGAGGGAACAATGTCATCTATCCCTTCTCTAGTGAAGGTGAAAAACCTCAGATCACCTTTCCTCAGCTCACCTTTCTCTCCAACCCAGGTCCCCTTGCAGACAAACCCAAAAGAACCATAAGCATACTAATATGCCACCATACCCATGGTACCCTCCACTATGGTATGGGCCGCCCTCCAAATATCCACCACAATGGCACGGCTGGGACTCTTGGTCCAGATACTCGACATTAAGTGACCCATCAACATCGAGGGCATACAGAACTCCAAAACAACCTCCTCAATAGCCAGACTTAACTGAAACCACAGAGCAACCAGATCAGCCAGAGGAAGACCCTCCCATTCATAACAACTTTCTCCTCACCAGACAAAGCCATAGTACCATCACCACTTTCTACAGCTGATGATTTTAAAAAATTTCAGGATCTTTCTTTTTAAAAGGGTGGCAGAGTCTCAACTCCTTATGCAGGACATCCCTGAATTACAACATAAACTTTTGTGAATCCTACAGACAAAACCATCATCACGTGTAGCTCTCCCGATCGACGATGCAGTACTAGAGCCTGCTAATAATATATGGCAGACACCAGCATCAATCCCACCCAACTGCAAGAGGGTGATCAGAATTTGTATTTGGTATGTAATGCTTCTTAATATCTTGTCACCCATCCACCTTCTAACTCTATGGTCGTGGAGGCAGCTAATCACAGGAATAAACAATTCTTCAACTGATCCACGCCTCACAACAAGGAAGATAAAAAACTGGATCTACTGGGCAGAAAGGTGTACACACCATCTACTTTACAACTTAGAGTGTTGAACTATTCTGCCCTATTGGCTAATTAAACCACGACAATTACTGGAAATGGGCAGACTTTACTGAATTCATTCCAAATAAAAAACATCAGTGTCATGCAACCATCAAAGGAGGGCAATTAATCTCCAGAATGGCCCTCCAGGCTGCATTGGATGTGGCAGATATAATGGCCAGACTCCTCACCACTGGGGTCATGATGTGTAGGGCTTCTTGGCTTCATTCAGCAAATCTTCCGAAGCTCTTCAAGCTACGATAGAAGATTTGCCATTTGATTAAAAAGAAGCTATTTGCAGGAAAAAAAGATGAGGTCATGCACACCTCAAAAGAATCTAGAACAATACTCTGCACATTTGCCATATACACACCACCACGAGACAAAGATCATTCAGATACCAACCCTACAACCCCTGATACCCATCGTAATATCAATACCAATATCGTCAACAAACTAGGAGGCAGGACCAATTTAGAAACTGACAGAAGGAGACAACCCTCCAACTAAGCTCTCACTCAACTAAACCCATACAACTGACCTGCAATTTTGAAAATTCAGTCAAGGGCATGCTGAACATCATAGCCAATCCAGAGGCAACAAGAGTTCGCAGTTATCAACCTCATCTCCTACCCTTTTACCAAGCCTGGCTCACATGGGTATTAGAAGTCATCAACACAGCATACATTATCCCATTCATATAAAAACCGAAATTCCACTACCCTTTCCCATCCCTTTTCAGGGACACAACTCACAAACAACTCCAACAGGAGGTGCAATACCTACTCCATCTAGGAGCAATAGAAAGGGTACCACAACTACAGAGAGGGCGAGGACTCTACTCTCCTTACTTCCTCACACAAAAGAAGATCAGAGGCTGAGACCAATCCTTGACCTACGGAGACTAAACAAAGAGGTAAAACCACAGAAATTCAAAATGGTGACACTAGTGATGATGATTCCTGCCTTGAAATAAAATGACTGGTTTGGGGCCCTCGACCTCCAAGATGCATATTTTCACATATCCATCTATCCTGCCCATCAGAAATTTGAGATTTATAGTGGGAAAAGAACACTATCAAAAAGCAGTCCTGCCATTTGGCCTTCTACAGCCCCCAGAGTTTTCTCCAAAATATTGGCAGTTGTTGCTGCTCACCTACAAAAATAAGGTGTGACGATATTCCCCTATCTAGACAATTGTCTCATAAAGTCACCAAATCGATCACAAACAGCTCAAGCACCTTGGACTTATTCCAAAACCCCAGTCTTCTGCTAAATTTTAAAAAAGTCTACCTTGAACCCTACTCAGGTAATAGAATTGATAGGGGCTCGATTAGATTCCCTTCAGGCGAAGGCCTTCCTGCCAGACTACAGGTTCCACAACACAGTGAACCTAATGAGAACTTTACAAATCTCCCCCATTGTGAGCATCCAACCTTGTTTCCAACTGCTAGACTAGATGGCCTCTAGGACATTCATTGAGAAAAATGCAAGATTTCATATGTGTCCTCTACTACTACACCTTACAAAACTTTACAAATCACACAGTGTTCACAAAATAATATCTCTACCCATAAAGATAAAACAATCCTTCAATGATGGATTAAACCTCACAATGTACCGTTCAGACAACAACCTCTCTCAGTTGTAATATCCACAGACACATCTCTCATAGGTTGGGGGGCACATGCAGCAGCAAACGATCCAAGGAAAATGGAATCGCCAAGAGTCCCTCCTACAGATAAACCTTCTGGAACTTTGAGCAGTATGCAGAGTGTGTGCTCATTTCAGGAATCACATAATAAACAAGCACGTAAAAATTATGACAGAACATCGCATGCCTATTTTATATAAACAGGCAAGGGGAAGCTCGGTCCAATTCCTTATGCATAGAAGCAATAAAGCTATGGGACTGGTCCCTCAAGAACAACATTACAATATCTGCAGCCCACCTGCCAGGGATTGAGAATACTATCACAGATTCTCTCAGGAGCACATTTACCACAATCACGAATTGGGAATTACACAATACCACCCTGAATTCTATTTTCCCTATGAAGATACCCATCAATAGATCTATTTGCAACATACAGCAACCACAAATGCCCGTCCTTTTGCTCAAGAGCAGGACTGGGCAAGAACTCCAAAGGAGATGCCTTCCTCATATCATGGAACCACAAACTATCATGTGCTTTCCCCCCTAATACCTCTAATCCACAGAACTTTCATAAAAATCAGAAGACTCAGTGATAACCATAATGATAGCACCAGAATGGCCAAGATGACCATGGCACACCCTTCTAACACAAATGTCCTCTGAGATACCAATTACATTCCCATTGTGACATGACTTGTTATCCCAGAACAATGGGAAAACCCTCCACCTGAACCTAAAACAACTACATCTCACAGCTTGGCTCCTCTCTGGTTCCAGGAAGAAGAATTACTATGCTCCGACCTGGTAGAACTGTTCTCGTAAATAGCAGGAAGCCATCAACATGCAAGACTTGCCTCCAAAAATGGCACAGATTCACCAGTTGGTGTTGCAAAATGAAGCTGGCCCCAAATTCCACACAGATTTACATCATACTGGACTACCTATTTCACATGAAAGAAACAGGACTTTCATTGATTTCCATAAAAGTCCACCTAGCATCCATTGCTATATTCTATATTGACACAGAAGACTCTTTGATCTTTTCTCACCCTATCATCAAACGCTTTATAACAGAAATAAAGAATTTATATCCAGAAATCTGTCCTCCCACCCCTGCCTAGGACCTACTCCTTGTTCTAAAGACATTGATGAAACCAGCCTTTGAACTCTTAGCCACATGTTCTCTTAGCCACATGACAATGAAGGTAGCCTTCTTAATAGCAATCACTTCAGCATAATGGGTGAGTGAGCTAGCCGCCCTGATGGCTGACCTGCCATCAGCGGCAGCTTTTGGGGTAGGCGAGGCAGGCGGCCGCCTAGGGCCCCGAGCAGTAAGGGGCCCCTCAGGGTTGGTCGCCTGCTTCCCTAACAGGGGTCAGCATGTTCCCTCTAAGCTGCGCGGCAGCGGCTGTCGCATCCCCCACACAGCACTGAGGGACCCCCACGCAGGCCGGCAGCCCCCGCCGCCCCCACCAAACCCCCAGGGCTGCGGCTTTGCCATGGCAGATCCGGCCTGCGCCCAGCCTCTGGGCTGGTCCTCCCCTCCCCCAAGGCGGATCAGGCAGGCTCAGGACCGGGGCAGGAGCCTGGGCCTGCCTGCCTGCCCCAAGCGGCCAGGGTGGCCGTGACTGGGGCGGGCTCCCAGGCTCCCACCCGCCAGCCGCCTCGACTGCTGGGGCCGGGGTCGGCTCTGCTCCACAGATAGCCTCGGCCTCCCAGCACGGGGCCAGGATCAGCCTCCGGGGCCGGGGTCTGCACTGCCCCGCCAGCGGCTTCCCAGGGCCACAGTCGGGTCCCCCCTGCCAGCGGCCTCAGCTTCTTTCTCTCTTTTCCTTCTTTGTCTTTCTTTTTCTTTTCTTTCCTTCTTTCTCTTCCTTTTTCTTTCCTCCTTTCTCTTCCTTCGCCTTTCCTTTTCTTTCCTTCTCTCTCTTCCTTCGCCTTTCCTTCTCTTTCTTTCCTTCACCTTTCCTTCTTTTTCTTTCCCTCTTTCTCTTCTTTCCCTTCTCTTTTTTCTTTTTCTCTGTCCCTTCCTTTTTTCTTTTTCTCTTCTTTTAAAAAAATTAATTTTAAATAAAAACCTTTCTAAAAATTAAATTTCAATTCAAAATTCATTCAAATTCAATTAAACACAATTAATTAATTCTAGTTACAATCACTTTAACTTCAATTAATGCTTATAATTTTTGTCGTGTGAGTTTACACAAAAGATTTATTCAAAAAAAGTTTTGCACACGGCTTGAAAATTTTACACACAAGCCGCCAAACCTTAGAGGGAACATTGGTCAGCAACCCCCGGCACGCGTGCCAATCCTGAGTGGCAGCAGCGCGGCTCAGGCTTCCCCCTGCTGGCCCCGCCCCCCAGCGTGGCCTGAGGGCTGGGGCCACAAGAGCCGCCTGCCGTGGCTCCAGGCTCCAGACTCCCTCCTGCTGGCTGCGATTCCCCACTCCGCCCAGTCCCCGCCTCCACAGCAAGGTAAGTGCTGTGGGAGGAACTGGTTTGGGGGCTGGGGACTGGATCAGGGCCCAGGGACCTGGCAGAGCCCTGTTCGGGGGCCCAAGGGCCAGCTTGGGAGCCCAGGGACCAGCATGGGGGCGGGCTTGGGGCTCGGGAGCCGGCGCGGGGCGGCTGGGGGGCCGGCTCAGGGTGTAGGGCGGCTTGGGAGCTTGGGGGCCAGCGCGGGGACGATCTCAGGGCCCGAGGTGGCCCAAGGGAGGCGCAGGGGCCTGGGATCTGGCGCGGTCCTCTTCGAGGGCCCGGGGGCCCGGGAGCCGGCTCGGGGACCAGCTTGGGGGCACGGGGGCTGGCGTGGACCTGTTCAGGGGCCTGGCACGGGCTGGCTTGGGGTTTGGGAGCGGGGCGGCTCAGGGGCCAGCTCAGGTCGTGGGGCGGCGAGCCGGCGCAGACCCGGTTGGGGTCCCTGAACCTGGTGTGAGGGCCCGGGGTCCGGCATGAGGGGGCTGGAGGCCGGCTCAGGGTGCGGGGGCCAGGGGCCAGCACGGGGGCTGGTGCGGCCTGCCTCAGGGACCAGCTCGGGGCTTAGGCCTTGTAGGGGGCCCCAGAATGGGCCTTCGCCAAAGGCCCCAGATTGCCTAAGGCTGCCTCTGCCTGCCATACTCGACATTTCATAAGTCTCCCTGAGACCTCATCCTAAACTTCTACCAAAAGTATCCACACCCTTCCACACTAATCAAACTATTCATTTACCTGTCTTCTTCCCTAAACCACATAAAAGCCAACATAAGGCTCTTCACCACACCTTCAATGTCTGCCATGCATTGGTGTTTTATCTAAACAGAACAAAAGAATTTAGAACCACTCCTAGACTCTTTGTATCAATAGCTGATAGAAAAATGGAATGCCCATCTCTAAACAGATTATCGAAACTGATCTCAAACTGCATACACTCTTGTTATGACCTATCTGGAGTGCAGCAACCAGACCCCATCAAATCCCATTCCACAAGAGCCATGTCTGCCACTACGGCTTTCCTTAAGAATGTATCAATGACTGAAATTTGCAAGGCAGCAACATGGGCATCCTCACATACATTCTTAAAACAATATGCTATTGACCAAGCCTCGACAGCTGACACTGCTGTAGGCCTATCAGTAGTCTCAACATTGCAAACTAACGCCTCAGAAGCCCCTCCTACTGCTTGGGGGTCACCAACAGTGGAGCACCCAGGGGGACACTACTCGGAGGAGAAAGGAAGGTTGCTCACCTTGGTGTAGTGACTGGAGTTCCCAAGATGTGTCCCCGTGAGTGCTCCACTGCCCTCCCACCTCCCTTCTCTTCGTTGGAGTGTATACTCCTTTTGCATTTCTGGATAGAGAAGGAACTGAGGGAGGTTCGGGCTGCATGAGTGCAAAAGGGTAACAAAGCCACCGCGAGACGAGTGTCTCGTGCAACCCCGACGAGCACTGCTGGAAAGTTCTTTGCTCTGTGGTGCTGGGGCACGCACACACACCAACAGTGGAGCACCCACAGGGATACACATCTTGGAAAACACCAGTTACTACACCAAGGTGAGCAACCTTCCTTTCTTTGTTCGACTGCCACCAAAAAAGGTAGACCGTGTAAACCTGCCCTTAAAGGCTCTCTAGGCTCTGAAATTTGCCATTTCATTAAAATAAGGGTTTGCTACTGCACACATACAGCTAATATATTCTCCATAATGTTGGTGCACTTTACATATTATGAAGTAGGTAGAATAGTTACCTGCAAATGGTATTTTTGTGAATTGCCTCAGGCCAGTCCTTACTTAGGTCCTGCTTGTGATTTCACATCAGTGTGTATCAGGAAAAACTCCACTGGAGTCAGTGATACCAGTGTAAAACTGGTGTGAGAAAATGAAGAAATTTTTGCTGCACATTGAGGCACCATGTTGTCTTCCTTGAGCATCTTAGCAGCTACTAGCAAAGCAAGAGCAGATTTATTAACATCATCTTTAAACTACAGAGAGGCAGAGAAAGCACATACATTGCCATGCTTAACTGAGAAAGATTTGTGCTCCCAAGTGACTAATAAAGGAACTTTAGAATGCATTTGAAGGCTATGCTGGCCCTACTTAAGCTGTGGGTCCAATAGGGGAATCCTCAACTGCTACCTTAAGGTAGTGCTAAATTCCCTTTGTGTCAGTGCAGTGCAGAGGTGGCCATGGGTGGATTTTGGAGCCTCACTTGGGGAAGGCAGCTCCATGGGACCCAGGTCCCACCTCTAGCCCTGCTCCATGCACTACTCCCACCACACTCCCAGCCATGCTCCCTCCCCCTCAGTACCTCCTGCATCCAGCACTTAATGTCCATCACAGTTCTAAGTGTATGTACTTCTTTCTTCATCACTACATGGCCCTCTGCCCAATCGTTGACTCACGCCATGTACACATGATCACTTTATCGTGCATTAACAGTCATTACCATGCGATAACAGCAACAGCGTACACACGTGCAATAGGGCTCTTGCGCGTCAACAGCCCAGTTGTAGCGCAGTACAAAAACCACCCCGACGAGGGTGGTAGCAGTTAACGCGGAACAGCTGTTGCGCCTTTCGACTCGTGTGTACGCTTACCGCGCAATGATTGGCCTCCGCAAGTGTCCCAGCATTCCAAAGTCGTCCTCTCTAGTCTTCCCCCCACCCGCTCTGTGGCTGTGACGAAACAGTGCCCGCCCTGTTTCGATTCCCGGGATTTTCAAATTTCTCCTCTGTTTCACTTCCTGTTCTCTCCTTCATGGAGTGGAGTGCAGCTCCGGTCTTCACTAGCAATGGCAGCCCATCGTGGAAGATGCGCACCCATTTGGAGCACGGCAGAGGTGCTGGACCTGATCAGCATCTGGGGATAGTCTGCTGTGCAGGTGCAGCTACGTGGCAGCAGGCGAAATTTCGATACATATGGCATAATTTCTCGGGCCATGTCAGAGAGAGGTTATGAGAGAGACACTGTGCAGTGCAGATCAAAGGTGAAGGAGCTCAGAATAACCTATCACCGAGCGAAGGAGGCAAACCGCCGTTCGGGATCAGCGCCTGCTACATGCAGGTACTACAAGGAGATCGAAGCCATCCTCAGTGGAGACCCCACAACCACTGCAAAGAGTCCTGTGGACACATGGGTCCCCCCTCATCCACTGAATGCCAGAGCCGAGCAGGATGAGGATGTGATGGATGAGGAGGAGGAGATGGAGGATGACCTGGAGGAGAGCGCAACAGCGTGTAGCCAGGAGCTCTTCTGCACCCACACTGAGACGTCCACCCAAGACATGAATTGCAGCGTGTCCTCTGAGGCGGCAGAGGGGGTTCAGGTAACTTTCTCTTCCATGCAGCTATGGCTCCTGCTAAAAAATCATTGTCCGTGGCGGGGGTGCTTGCTGTCTCGGTCCCCGCTGTGCACGCTCTTTACTATGCATTCATTAGAAGTGCATCAACACAAGCAGTGATTGTCAAAAAATCATCTGTATTTAGGTCACTAAAGGTCTCCTCGATGTACCTCCAGAGCCTCCTACTCAGGTTAGATGGGAGAGCGTATGTGTCTACGCTCCCGTATAAGGATACTCGGCCTCACCAGCTGCAAAGCACAGCACTGGGAACCATGGCAGCACACAAGGCAGCAGCATACAGTCCCGGCTGGCATCCAGTGGCATGTAGGATATGTATTCTAGCTGGCAGGGGCACTCTGAGGAGAGCGATATCGGGTTCCATCTGTGTGCCCTGTGCAGAATGTTAGCCCCCAGTAAGGTTTCTATTAGGATGTACCTTGTCCGCTTCAGCAAAGCATAGGATGTTGACTGCCCTGTACCTTCCAGTGGAATGTGCTACTGGAAGGTTACATTGGTTATCTAGGCTATGTGTTAACAATAGCTTTATTATTCTTTTTTTTTTATTATATTCGACCTTCACAAGGCCGGTGTCTATCCCAGCTGACCGCATGAGAAACAATCGGCGGTGTGCTCGAAGAAACAGGAAGGATATGTTTCAGGAGCTGATGAAAACAACAGAGGCATCCGCGAGGGAGAATCGAGCCTGGAGAGAGGAATCCCAACAGAGGAGGCAGAAACACAGGGACGAACTGATAAGCGTCATGAAGGAGCAAACAGAACTGCTCAAGAGCATGATTGCTCTGCAGACCCAGGCAATTAATGTCCGGGCTCCACTCCAGACAGTTCAGCTGTGTCTGCCTCCCACACCCCGTAGTCCTTCAAAGCATTTATTTGAAGGCCACCCATCCCCCTGGTATACTGCAACATCCAGTCCCTCACAGAGCTACTTTTTAGAGACCCGCAGCTACACCCACCTATAACCCCTCCAAAACTCCCCAACCACCCCCCCTTTATCTTTTAATAAAAACAGTAACAAAAATTTTGAAGAGTGGCTTTATTTGTACACAGTGAAAATCTCATAAGGTGCACTTGATGCTTCCTTGAAGTGAACTATGGGAGGGCATCATTGAAATGCTCTTTGAGGGCCTCCCTTATGCGAGCAGCTCCTCGTTGGGCCCCCCTAATACTCCTAGTGGCTGGCTGTTCGTATGCTTCCTTGAGGCGCTGTGCCTCCATAGCCCACCCCGGGGAAAACTTTTCTCCCCTATTTTCACAAACGTTATGAAGGACACAGCACGCCGCAATTACAGCAGGGATGTTATTCTTGTCCAAGTCCAGCCTTCCATACAAACAGCGCCAGCGTCCTTTTAAGCGGCCGAAGGCACACTCCACAGTCATTCTGCAGCGGCTCAATCGGTAATTGAAGCGCTCCTTGCTGCAATCCAGGTTCCCGGTGTACGGCTTCATGAGCCATGGCATCAGTGGGTATGCTGGGTCTCCAAGGATGACTATGGGCATCTCCATATCCCCCACAGTAAATTTTTTGATCAGGGAAGAAGGTACCCCCTTGCAGCTTCCGGTACAGTCCAGTGTTTCTGAAAATGCGGGCATCATGCACTTTTCCCGACCACCCAGCATTGATGTCTGTAAAACGCCCCTTGTGATCCACAAGTGCTTGCAGCACCATGGAGAAGTAGCCCTTCCTGTTTATGTACTCGGTCACGAGATGGTCTGGAGCCAAAATCGGGATATGTGTGCCATCTATGGCTCCCTCGCAGTTAGGGAGTCCCATGGCAGCAAAGCCGTCCACAATCTCACGAACATTGCCCAACATCACCGTCCTCCGTAGCAGAACGCGATTGATGGCTCGGCACACTTGTGAGAGGGCTAATCCGACGGTGGACCTTCCGACTCCAAACTGGTTTGCAACCAACCGGTAGCAGTCAGGAGTCGCCATCTTCCAGACAGCAATCGCAACACGCTTCTCCACGGTTAGGGCTGACCTCATGTTGGTGTCTTTACGTCGCAGGGCAGGGGCCAACTCTGAACACAGTTCCGGAAAGGTTGCTTTCCACATTCGAAAGTTCTGTACCCACTGCTCGTCATCCCACAGCTGCGTAACAATGCGATCCCACCACTCTGTGCTCGTCTCTCGCGACCAGAAACAGCGTTGCACCGTGTGCAGATGATCGGTGAAGGAGCTGAGCAATGCGGTGCTGTTGCTCTGCAGGGCATTGATCAGCCCCTGCTCCTCGGCGTCCTCGTCTGATTTGGAGCTCATTGCGTACTGAGCTACCAGCTGAGATGTATTTAGAATGCTGAAGGCGACAGTGGAGATTAGAGCAGGATCCATGCTGTCGCAGTTGTGATTGCTCACAAGTAGTGCGTCACTGCATTGTTGAAAATAGGCGCGAGTTGCTATTGGCAACGAGGAAGACGCAAGGGGAACACAGTGCACCACGGGAAAATGAGAGTTTACCCATGGCGCTTTGCGTTCCTTTCCTTCATCCCAGGATTCCAAGCGCCAATTGAGGGAAAATTGAACTGTGGGATAGGTGCCCAGAATTCATTGCGCTACACCGCGATATTGCAAAGAATTCTGTTGCATTGCAAGGAGCGATGTGTGTATGCGCTCTCCCGCAATAAAGGTCACGTGTTTTTTACAGCGCGATTGCCATGTTGCGCTTTAATCTGATCGTGTGTACATAGCCTCAGTCTCTCCTTTCCAGGGAATGGATAAGGGGAGTTTAATTTACATTTTTGTTATGCACTTCTTTGCTGCCTATGGGAAGTAAGACAGCTCTGTGTCTGTCTGTCCCCATGTGAACTATGTGAAATACAAGGGGACAATGTATACCCACAGATTCACAAATGTACTACTACTCAGTTTCTACTGAGACTGTAAATCAGAATTATTTCTGGACAAAAATAAGTGCTGTAAACCAGATGCATTCCCTGCAACTTTTTAAGCATAGATAGCCTTTTCTCTATTATACCACATATATCAAGCTCATACCAACCAGTTTATACAAATTCAAAATAATTGTCTGGATTGCTTCCTATACTATATAAATATTTAGGTGCATATACACAGTGATGTAGCTGTCTACTTGATGAGGGAGGAAGCATTATATCAAAAGAATAGCAACTCCTCAGAAGAGAAAAAGCGGATCCTAAAGTACCATCCTGGATTTGGTTTAAAAAAAAATCCCACGTACAGAATTTGCAACAGCCTATATTAATCTAACTGGTAACCTGAAACTTCCAAGGCTGGGTGGCGTGAGATATTTACTGGCTGATCCTTTGGAAGGGAAAGAGATTCTGACTGCGGGCAGGCACAGCAAGATGATGGTGACTGACTGGATGCTGGGCAAAAGTCTCCCTCTAGCACAGTGCTGCGCACAGATATGAGAGAGAGGCAATCAACCAAAGGATTAGGCAGTCTTTATGCTGTCTTCAGTGTTTCTTCTTTTCCAGCGTCTAGGCTGTCCAAAGTAGAGCTTACTATAAATGGTGGTACCAACACAATTAGCACTGCGTGTGCAGTGATAGCTACATATAAACACTTAGGCTATGTCTACACTTGCTAAAATTAGTTCGAATTAGTTAATTCGAACTAATTTTAGTCAGTTCAAATTAGCTTAATTCGAACTAGCATGGCCACACTGGAACGTCAGTTCAAACTAAGCAAGCACTTGCTTAGTTCGAATTAGCGATCCTCATTCATTTCAATGGCTGGTTAATTCGAACTAAGAAATTAGTTTGAATTAACATGGCCGCATTGGTTAATTCGAACTAGTTAGTTTGAATTAACCCCTTAGTTCGAATACCCTATTCAAATTTCTTAGTTTGAATTAAGGAAGCCCTTAATTCGAACTAACTAAAGCCTAATGTAGCCATGGCTTTAGTTAGTTCAAATTAAGCCTCCTTAATTCGAACTAACTTGCCAGTGTAGACATAGCCTTAGGGCCTCACTTTCTCCTGTTGTGTTTTGTATGGTAGTCTCTTTCATTCAAGGTTGCACAGCTCTATGTGATTACACAAGGTGCAAGACAATCTAGAATAGGTCCTCTTTCTCACCTGGGTTTCTGAAAGATCAGCTTGTTCTGGAACTGATCTACCTGAAGCCACTTTTAAAAGATTTTTTACACAGCCTGACAGCTTATTCCTTGAACAAGCTCAGAGCAGCTTTATCTGATGTAGATAATTTCTGTAATACTATTTTAATAAACAGTAAAATACACTGCACTATGGCTCCTAGATTGCTTTGAGCAGATATCCCAACAATAGTTTAATGGTGCCAAGAGCGTTAAATTTCTTCTGCCCCTGAGTGAGAGAATGCATGTTGTATGCAGAGGGTGAAGAATAGTTTCAGAAAACTGAGCTGAATGTGGTACAGTCAACCAACTGGGTCTGGATTTCAGATGCAGTAGCTTTCACCATCTGATTCAGTAGGGCCTTTTTGCTGTAGACTATAGGGTCTATATAGGATTTTCCTCATTTGAGGAAAGTACATCAGCCAGACTGATCCTATTCCTCTGAAAATTGTAGGGAAAAGGGAGGATTTATTCACCCATTAGGGGGAAAAAATGCAAGTTTCCTTTTCATGGCTCACCAGAGGAGTCCCTGCAGTGACTGTTGGCTCAGATGTCGCCTGTTTATAATATCCAGTAACTCAGCTCTTCGGTTTCTTCCCAATAAAACTCCTGTTTTTGCAAAATAGCTTTGTGGGTGGTGGCCAGCAGGCTGTTAGCAGGCAGTAGCCCTTCACTCTTCCTGGTAAGGTAAATGGAGTTCAGATGCACAGTGTAATGTGGGGTTTGTGTCAGGATACTACTGCCCTCTGCAGAGAGTGGAGGGCTTGTATGCATATAGTCCTCTGCTCTGCCAACAAAACCAGTGGGGTTGCTACTTTAGATTATTTAAGGAATCCTAAATTTAATCCTGCTGCCTCTTCTACCTGTTCTTAAAAAGGAATTGCCTGATCTGAATCTCTGTTAATTATTTTGGCAACTCTAGACATACTCTTACTGTACAGAGGAGCAGGGTTAATGCTGGTCTCACGTGTAGAATCTTGGCACTAGAAGGAACTGTAAAATCTGGAACCAAAGGGTTAAAAAACAAAAGATTTGTGAGGACAAATCAGTAGTTCAAAATGCTCTGGTATTTCCTGGCATCAGCCTTAGTTCTTCAGAACAAAGTTCAGTTTTAGGACCTCAGGTTAGGCTGAGATGATTTGGAGCCTTCTGCTGTCACTACTTTTAATAGTCTTCTTTTTAAGCCAGCATTTACCTGCATTGAGATTTAGTTTCAACATTCTATATAAACCATTTTCCTCATTATAGAAAGATGGCAGCCTCTTTGTAGCTAAGGTTGTAACCATCTTCTCATTACATGCCTAACTTAAGTGCCCTTTAAAAAGTGTTTTTGTTAGAAATGCAACATCAAAACAGGCACCAAGTCTGAAATACTATTGTCACCGCTTGAGGGAGCTCTTCAACAGAATGCAAATACATTGCGTTCTGTGCTACTTATTGCTGTTAGGCTAGATCCATTGCTTTCTATTAAAAAAATAAAAAGCACACGTTAGAAGGACTAAGATAGGTGTTACTCTTTACTTATATATCTGGAAGTATTGAGGCTCCAGGGGACTCAGTTTTTCCTCCTAGTTCAGATAAAACATACTAATGAGCTTTATTCCAAAGGGGTAGCCGTGTTAGTCTATAGTAGAAAGACAACGGAGTCCTGTGGCACTTTTAAAGGAATCAAGGGAAGGGTCGCTGCCCAAAATCAGAGTGCTGACATAAAACAGACATAACCTAAAACTGCCCTGACTTCTCAGTAGCTGAGATAACTGGCAACAAGAGCACTGGATCAATTCCTTATAAACCTTACACTAAAATGTGGAACAGTATTGTTTTACACACACTCTGAAGTAGTGCTAGTAAGCACAAGAGGCAGGGCAATAGTGAATTTGGCCCAAAGCCGCCTTCTCATGCTCCCTCTTAGCTGAGGTATGTGAGGCATCTATCACAGGTCCTTCTGACCCATCTGCTTACCAAGGCACCAACACTTGTGCATTCCCAAATCAAGAGGAAAACCCATTACATACAAGCAAAATAGGGAAACTGTGATGAAAAGTCATTGAGAAAAAGATGGAGGATGTGAGGTGGAAGATGAGAAGGGTGAGGCTACAGAATGGGACAGGGAGCTGTAGAGTGCCAGAGGGGTCGGCAGATGCAAGGTAAAGAGTAAACAAAAGGCACAAGTATCAGGGAGACAATTCCTCCTGTGAAATGATGGTAATGATGTATTATTACAAATAGGACCACTGAGAAACAATAGCAATTAGGAAATTAGTGAGGCAATGCAGACAGTAGGATTAATAAATAAAGATTGCAAAATAGTCTGTGAGAAACAGAGGAAGTTAGATTCCAAAGGGGTAGCTGTGTTATTGATGAAGCAATGTAACAACTTGGATGAGTAAAGAAAAGTGCATAAATTTGGGGAACAGCCAAGGTAGAGGAGGGCTTGACCTTCCCACTTCTCTTTAAAAAATGAGAAGGTAGGTAAGAGAAGGAAATTTCTCATTTCCTACATCATTTGATGTACTGATGATGATCAAAAAATGGAAATCGATTGAAGCAAGCCATATCGAGAACCGTCCTCTGCTTCTATTGCCATCTACTAAACATGTACTGAACCACGAGCACAGAGAACTGTGCTGATGCACTTGGTTCTTAGTTTTCCCATTAGTGGGAAAGAGGAAACTGTGGCACTCACCTAGCTTAAATTTCAGGAGTCTGAGAAGAGCCAATCCTTCTGCTTTTATGATTACCTATAAAATGAAAAGCATTTCTAAGCACAGAAGGAGTGGAGCCTGTCATATGATCAGGCAGAGATATAAACGGGTTGACGTAATTTTTCAGATCAGGTTGTCCAACGAGTACCAGCAGAAATTGTTTGGTATTTGGCTCTCAGATGCCATATTTGCAACCCCCCATGCCACCCTCCAGGGGCAGGAGGAGTTCTGGTCCTACCCCCCACCTGCCCTGGAGAGGGGGCTTTGTAACTGCAAAGGTAGGTGGGGCTGTGAGGCAGCTGCTGGTCTCCTGCAGCAGCCCTGCAGCCCAGTTCTGGCTGGGACAGGACAGCCTCACCACCACCACATCCGGCTTGGGCGTGACTCAGTGTCTCTCTTACAGCAACTCTGGGTTGGGTATTAAATACTTCCTCGGCCTCAAACATGGACAGGCCTCAGGGTTTACTCCAGGAACATTGCTAGCACTGAGCACAGGGGAGCACAAGCCCAGAGTGTCCAACCCAGTGCCCTGAGTCTCAAGCCAGTAACGCAGGCACAAAGAGGTGCACTGGCTCTTTTAAGTCTCCTGCTCTGCAGCATGTAGCTGAGGCACATGGTGCAGAGCAGGAGAAGAGGAGGGAAAGTTAAATCCCTCCTCTCAGGTGGGTAGCAGATGCTCCAGGTGAAGACCTACAGTGGGTGGCCACTACCCGGGTGGGTGGAGAGAGGAGGCTGGTCCTGGCTTCTGGCCCTGGCCAGGGACAAGTGGGGCCAAAGGCAGGAGCCAGTCTGGGGCTGCCAGGTGGGAGCGGCAGCAGAGGCCGGGGTCCAGATACAGTCTGGGAGCTGGGGCCAGCAGCAGGGGCCAGATCCAGCTTGGGGCTGGTGATGGCAGCAGAAGCTGGGAGCACAAGGTGGGGGCATGTGGTTTCAGGCAGGGGGCAGGATGGGTGAGCCTGGGGCTGTGCAGGGAATGCTGGTATGCACGTGAGCCTTTGGGTGAAGTTTTCAGTACACTTTTTGAAAGGTTAGGTGCTCATGAGTACTTGAGTACCACTTATGTTAATTCCTGGTTATAAATATAAGCATCTTTCAGCCTATGCTCAGAAACAGGGATATGTGCAAAGGGGGGGGGGGGAATCTGTAACTATGTTCTTGATGTTTGTGTGTTTAAATGAAATGCTTTAATTTAGGTCCAAACTTTAGGCTTAGTAAAATAGAGTGTCTTTTTAAGTGGCTTTGCTAATTATTTCAAAGTACTTCTTAATTAACAGGATCCTAGCAGGAAGAGATGGAAAGGTCTGTTTTCTCTCTGACTAACATATTTAAGATGATGGTTATCCTGCTGACACACTGCCTAATTTTAACAGCAGTAAAAAGCTCTTATGCAGTCATTTTACCCTGCAGAACCCTATATCCCAGCTTTCTATAGGGAAATATACATCATCCATAATGGAAAATCCAGCCTTTATATTTTTCAAAATGCTTGTCTATTTGCATGTCTAATAAGATATGCCCCCCCATTTCCCACTCTGAAGTTGGAAAATATTTTCAATATGTGCTAATAAAGATGTGATGGATTCTGTCTTTTGTCTCCAATTACAGCCATAAGAAGTGTTCCTCAATGGGGAGAGGGGTGTGAGTAGGTTAGCTCCACCTTCCTGTTTAAAGGTACATCATCCCCTGCCTGGTTTTCCTGCTGCTAATTTCATGTACTGTAGAAGCTTTGTTGACAGGAGGCATCCTAGAGAAATTTTCCCACTGGTTAATCTCTACAGGGGTGGCAACAGTGGTCTCAGCCTGGATGGCTCAGTGGCTGCTGCAGCTTCACATTGTATAAAATAATTCTGCTTAGAGTCTAACCAGATGAAGGTTTAAACATCACTTGCTCAGAAAGCAAGCTGTTGACATCCCTGTGTGCTAATGATGTTGGAATTTTTTGTTTTTTTTACAAAATAGCCCTAAAGTAGATTGGCCAAAGTCAGGTAGTCAACACAGTGACATAACCCCTTATCTATTGTAACCAGCTTCTTAGGGCTGCTGTAGGCAGAGACCCCGAGGCAACTTAAGACGAGTTTGAACACACTGGCTCAGTACAGCTGTGCAGCTTGTTGGACGCATTTCTTCTGGCTGCATTGACAAAGCCCAAGGAAGAAACCAGGGGCTGCCACTGTACTCACCCTGAAAGAGGAAGAAAGGAGCTATGTGACACCCAGGGATAAGAACATAAGAAAGGCCGTACTGGGTCAGACCAGAGGTCCATCTAGCCCAGTATCTGTCTACCGACAGTGGCCAGTGCCAGGTGCCCGAGGGAGTGAACCCAACAGGCAATGATCAAGTGATCACTCTCCTGCCATCCGTCTCCATCCTCTGATAAGCAGAGGCTAGGGACACTATTCTTAACCCCTTTCTGGCTAATAGCCATTTATGGACTTAGCCCCCATGAACTTATCCAGTTCCCTTTTAAATATTGTTATAGTTCCAGCCTTCACAACCTCCTCAGGTAAGGAGTTCCACAAGTTGACTGTGCGTTGTGTGAAGAAGAACTTCCTTTTATTTGTTTTGAACCTGCTACCTATCAGTTTCATTTGGTGACCCCTGGTTCTTGTATTATGGGAGTATTTAAACAACTTTTCCTTGTCCACTTTTTCCACATCAGTCATAATTTTATATACTTCTATCATGTCCCCCCTCAGTCTCCTCTTTTCCAAGCTGAAGAGGCCCAGCCTTTTCAATCGTTCCTCATACGAGGCACTCTCCAAACCCCTAATCATTTTAGTTGCCCTTTTCTGAACCTTTTCTAGTGCTAGAATATCTTTTTTGAGATGAGACCACATCTGTACACAGTATTCGAGATGTGGGCGTACCATGGATTTATATAAGGGCAATAATACATTTGCAGTCTTATTTTCTATCCCCTTTTTAATGATCCCTAACATCCTGTTTGCTTTTTTGACCGCCTCCGCACACTGTACGGACATCTTCAGAGAACTATCCACAATGACTCCAAGATCTTTTTCTTGACTCGTTGTAGCCTAATTAGCCCCCATCATATTATAGGTATAGTTGGGGTTATTTTTTCCAATGTGCATTACTTTACACTTATCCACATTAAATTTCATTTGCCATTTGGATGCCCAATCACTTAGTTTTGTGAGATCTTTTTGAAGTTCTTCACAATCTGCTTTGGTCTTGACTATCTTGAGTAGTTTAGTATCGTCTGCAAACTTAGCTACCTCACTGTTTACCCCTTTCTCCAGATCATTTATGAATAAATTGAATAGGACTGGTCCTAGGACCGACCCTTGGGGAACACCACTAGCTACCCTTTTCCAATCTGAGAATTTACCATTTACTCCTACCCTTTGTTCCCTGTCTTTTAACCAGTTCTCAATCCATGAAAGGACCTTCCCTTTTATCCCATGACAACTTAACTTACGTAACAGCCTTTGGTGAGGGACCTTGTCAAATGCTTTCTGGAAATCTAAGTACACTATGTCCACTGGATCCCCCCTGTCCACATGTTTGATGAAACGTGATAAATAAATTGGTTAGTCTTTAAGAGTGCTATGGGACGCCGCCTCTGTTCTGGTTTTACTGGACTAGACTGACGATGATTTCCCCCTCTGGAACTTGTCCTTGTTTGGACACTCCTTCCCCTGGACTCTCCCTACCATGGTGCCAGTCTGGCAGTTTTCTAATGACTCACATTAAGGGGAGGGCCGGCGGGCAATCCCGGCTCCAAGGGGACGTGTACTCAGCACCGGGCTTCCCCACTTCCCGCCCCCGTCTCGTGAAAATGCAAGAGCGAGGCTGGGCTCTGGAGCACCCAAATCCGCACGGCCGCACCGAGACCACACCGCTCGCTAACGCGCCTGCTGGCAGGCGGCCTGGCTGAGGCTCGCGCAGCAGGTGGCGGAGCCAGACGGAGTCCTCCTGGTGGCCTCTAACGGGAGGGTCGCGGCACCGGCTGAAGGAAGGGGGGGGCGAGCACTAAAAGGAGCCGGGCTAGGAGCGCAGCCTAGACCCGAAAGGCGCGCACCACGTGCCTCTCACGTGCTCTCCGCCCACCCCCTCCGGCGCCGGCCGGTGGCGGAGGGCGGAGCCTGGTCGCGGGGCCGGCAACCAATGAGGAGCGGCGCTGCCCTCTTCTTTACGCGCTGACCTGGCGGAACAGTAGGGCATTGGGTTGTTGGTGGCTCAGCTGCTGCAGCGGGACGGGAAGGGGTATCCTACGTTGTGTTCGCGCGCGAGCGAGCGAGTCCACTCGGCGGCACCTGGCTGGGCACAAGGTGACGTGGCGTGACGTAGGCTTTCCCCTCCTTCCCCTGCACTCGCGGTTCGGCTGGGGTTTGGGATCCGCGCGCTGTTCCTCACGTTCCGGTTGCTCCGCGGGAGACGGGCTCGGCGTTTGCCGGTGCCTGGCGTGTTCGTCCTGCGGGCTAGGATCTCAGAGGTTTCAGCGTTGGGTGCTGCGGCCGCGGGTGTGCGCCTTTCCTCCCGCGTCCGGTCCTTGCAGGGGAGCCGCCAGGCTGGAGGTGGGGCTGCGGGTGGTCTTATACTTTCCGAGAGTCCCGGCCTGGCTCGGGTTTGGAGGCCAGTTGGGCGTCCAGAGACCAGAAAAAGGGACAGAATCGTCAGCTGACCCGATCTGCGAGGAGGGTTGAAAAGCTGGAGCTGGTTAGTTGTGAGATAGGAGGAGGCATCTGCTAACAGCCTTCAGGGTAAAAGCTGCCCTACAGAGGACAGGATCAGTTCACCATGCCCACTGTAGGTAGGGCGAGAAGCTATGGGTTTAATCTGTGGCAAGCGAGATTTAGGTTAGAGGAAACTGACTTTTAGGGTGGTTATTAAACTTGCTTGGGAAAAGGCTTCAAGGGAGTACCCCCCACACACTGGAAACTTTTAAGAACAGGTTGGACAAACACCTTTTGGGAATGATCTAGGTTTACTTGGTGTTGCCTGAGTGCAAGGGGCTGGACTTGATCTCTTGAGGTCTGATCCTGCCCTATGGTTCTATGAGTCTGTAATGCCTCTTTGGCTGGCATACAAGTCAATTTTCTCCTCCAGATTGCATCTCCCTCACCTTGTCTTTGTTGCAGTAAATAATGCAGGCTGAGCAGAGAGAAGTCCACTTCTTACTTTAACCCCTGGGTGTAAGGGGGAATGCACTGGAACACAGTTCTGGGGCCCACAAATTTGAGGGACCAGAGTTCTGGGGCCCCTAAAAAAGAAAAATCCAGCGGAACGCATGTTCTACCCTGCCTTGATGGCTGGCAGGTCCTACGCCCCACCGTTGTTAATCACAATACTTATTGTGTTATGCAGTGTTTGCTAGTTTGTGACAATAATTGCTATAGACATAAACACCATATAAAATTATAAATATTTTTATGGAGTAATAACCGATGCATGTGGTACTGAGAAGTGGTTGCAAATGCCTACCAGGGCTGCAGCGTGGATAGGCATGAAGAGGGCACAGGCAATACGGGAAGGAGGCCCAGAGATTAGGAGGGTTCCGGGGCCTGTCAAATTATACTTTAACCACTGCTTACACCTCTGAGTGCCAGCAAAACAATAAACAGCATTTTTTGTGTAATGTTTCTTGCCAACTGTCATTAGCTTGTTTTGCTTTTGGGCTAACTTGATTTTAGGACTTACGTTGTGTGAAGGGCTCTTCTCAGTCTGAGGTAGCAGCATCCTTGTCAGCTTTTTTTTTTTTTTTTAAAGCTAGACAACTGAACTGGAGAACAAAAGCCCCATCTTTGATCAGGGAGATTAATTGTTATGAATTTACTACTAATTGTAGGCTATGGTTCAGCTTGAAGCTATGTCACACTCTTTTTACATGTGATTGTATAAACACTGAAATATTAAAGTGTATTGGTTCTGTGCTAATGTGAAGTGAACTCATGATTTTTGGCAATAATTGCAAAGGAAGGCGGAAAAAATCAATCTCAGTGCTTATGAACAAGGCAGAGCATCTGGTACCTGATATTACATTTTAATGTAAGTGAGCCTTTCTGAGGAAATTCAATGAGGGGATTGGTTCATTGTTTCTGAAGTTTAGAAGTAATATGAGGTGGACCTTGGAAATAGTCACTATTTTTACTGTGAATAAAGGTGTTCAGAAGGGTGTGAGTAAGAGGAAGTTCAACATGTAGAAGCTGTATTATGCTGAGCTTATGGAAGGAAGGAGGTCAGAAGAAATTCATTGTGTAGCATTCAGGAAGGGGGGGATGCAACACATGACTGAAGGACATATTTGCTTACATGCCTGAGGCAGTTAAGGTGGACAGAGGCATAATAAAGAAATGTGGGCCTTCTTGGCAAAGAAAGGGAGGGAAAAATAACTAAAAATTCACATCTGAGGAGGTTTAGCTAAATTTGCTTTTTTATTTCAGGATCTGGATTAATAGTTGTGAGTGTGAAAAATCACTTGCTGTTGAGCGAGAGAGGTGTCACCGTAACATTAAATCCTTCCTAGTACAAATGGGTCATTTTCATCTACCAGAAATTTTGAGGTAGTTCTTGTTCTTTGTGTTGTAGGTGGTTCATTGTATTTTTTCAGACTTTCACGTGTGTCGAGGTGACACTCAGAATGCAGTTAGCCCTGTCTGCCTCAGTTCATCTGGAAACGTCTGATCTGTTATAGCTGTGTCTTATGATTGGGTCAGCTCCAAAGGAGAGCATAGAAGAGAAATTCCAAAGGGGTAGCCATGTTAGTCTATTGTAGAAAGACAAAAGAGTCTTGTGGCACTTTTAAAGACTAACAGATTTATTAATCTGTTAGTCTTTAAAAGTGCCACATAGAAGAGAAGTAAGGTTTTCTTTTTTTTGTTAGACTGACAGATTGACAGCTGTCGAATATTGCAGGGAAATACCACGCCTTCTAGCACTGAGTGGAGTTTAAAACAGATTTCCCCCTCCCCCCCAGTATAATCCCTTTCTCTGTGTGTGTGTGTGTGTGTGTGTGTGTGTGTGTGTGTGTGTGTGTGTGTGTGTGTGTGACACTTGTCATGCAATATATATATATATATCAGGCCTATTTTTAGGCAAGAGCTATATTTGGCAGTTAAATGTGCTGTTTCTGTGATGCTATTTTACACTTCTGCACACCTTTATTCACAGTAAGGAATGGTGACTTTCTGATGCCCACCCCAATATTACTTCCAGGCTTCAGAAACCATGAACAGATTGACTTTTGGGCCACCTCCAATGCTCTATGTGACAGCCTCTGAGCCCACTCGAGAACTTTGATTTTTCTGGGGTAATGCCCTCCTCACATTGGGGAATATGTGAATACTCACTAATTGGTTTTGCACTGTAGTGATAGCAGCAGCAGCAGAGTACAAAACCTGCCCAGGTGGACTATGTCCTGTTATCTGATCCAGTGCATTACATGTGAAATTTGATCCAAGAATGAATTGTGATCCACCCTTCTCTGTATGTATATATTTACAGCTAATATGCTGCATTTTCCATTTCATTCTTACGGGATATGATTTGAAAGCTTATGCGAGAAATAAATTTGTTAGTTTTTAAAAGTGCCACAGGACTCCTTGTGTGATCCAAGAATATAGTAACTCTTCCTCTAAGGACATTTCTTGGGTTATGTAAATTTGCATTAAAGGAATATTACCTGTCATAAACTGATTAGTCACACAAGCTACTGCTGTTGTGTGTCGTTAACAGAAATGCTTCTCTCTTACGTCTTATGGTAATTGTTCCTTGATTATTTTGTAGCTTGCAGCCTGGGCTGTCATCTCATAAGATATACAGGACTGGGCCTTTTTAGTATTAAGTGCTTAGGGGCTTTCAAGGAACGCACAGGTGCTTCAGGAAGTGAAGCTGAGAGTCAGTAAGTGGCATTCCTTCCTTTTTCTATACAGAAGCAGTGCCTAACGTGTGGGGAGGAGGGGAACTGCTGCTGGAGCTCCCCTCTCTTTAATGAGTTGTGAAGGTAAAGGCCTGAGCGCATATGGTTGAGTGAAAGCCTGTTTCTTCATGCAAGAGTCTCTGGTTGTAGTCTTGAAACATTTTCTTAAATGGATATTGCCTTTCAGTGATGAGTACAGTATGTGTGTTTATAAATATGTACACAGAGTACACCCTCTGTTGTGCTAAAAAGACATTTTGGATGCTTCTGTATGAGAAGCACTAGGTACATCTAAGGAGCCGATGTTGTGAAAGAAAAGTGTGTGTGGTTGGTGTTTTGAAGCCCAGTACTGGACATCAGTCTTGGCAGGTGCATCTTTAGGGAGCCTCATAGAATTTCCATTTTGTTAATCAAGAGTAGGGCAAAATACCATTTCCCCCCCTCCCCCTTTTGGTGTCCATGGGGGAAAAAACACTCCTTCCTCCTTTTAAAGAAAATTACTACATTCTGAACCAGGAAGTAGTGATGTGGAAATATGTGTTAGTAATAATTTAGTCATCAGCAGTGGCCCTTGCTGTTCAGCTTGGGGTGGTTTAAACAAACACAGTTTTCTCTTTCTGTTTCACGGTGGTTTGCAGCACAGTCATTCATCTGTCTCAGTAAGGCACGAGGTTTGCTGAGGAGTGGGGCTCAGGCTTTTTTTTATAGGAAAGGGATTATCTCCTTCTCGGGGTTACTAGTCTTTTCCATAATGCCAAAACTACATTTGAAAAAGGAGGAGAAGGAAGATCTCTCAACATTGGTTTCTCTATCAGTTTCCAGAACAATCAGTTGCATAGTGAACTGCTTTAAAGATGCACAGTTTTGGGAGCCCTGAAGTTGCTTAAGATAAATGATTTGTGGTTTGGGAGTGTGTAGAGAGTTAATTTTTATTGTCTCATGTGGGGCGAATTAACATTTACTGTCTCATGTGGAGAAAAGGGAGCAGGTGGTATGGTTCTTAGTAAAACCCGCACTATGTGGATATTTGGGAGAGTAGGGGGGGTTACCTTTGTTAGAGACTGCTAATCCCATTTATCCCCTCTGCTGTCCTCCACTGGGCACTTAAAGGCAGGAAAAACCTAGAACATAGCTGAATAAATGCATCACATCTTAGGCCTTTTGTTAAGTAATTCTTGCCTCTCTCTTCTGCAGTAAACTACAATGGTAGGTGAAGATAGTTCTTCCATAAGACAACGCCGTCTGAGTTCTACAGCACATGGGGCCCCTGAGAAGAATGAAATGCAGAAAAGGCCGGAGGGAGAGAAGTCATTTCAAAACTCAAGCAATGGTGAGATTATTTCTCTAACGGTTTAGGGCTATCAGTACCTTCAGATGCACTCTTTAGCTGACAAGTTTCTTACCTTCACCTCTCTCAAGGGGGAATCCTGTGATTCTCCCACTTTCAGACTGAGTCCTGGGGTATAGCACTCTGTGTACTACTGATTGATTCTTCAGTAGGGCTGACTGGGCTTGGAGCCTTCTCATCAGGAAGTGTGTGGATATGGTGACACAAAACAGTCCTTTCAAACAACACATTTTTGAATTTCATAGCAGGAGCAGAGCAGAATGAGCAAAGGCTTATTAACACATATGTTTTGTCTTTTATGTAAAGATTAGGCAGGCTTAAGCAGACATCCCTGCTTCAGTCTGCTTCTGCACTTGTCCTTGAGTCTCTCTCTGGCTGTCTTCGGGGACAAACTGTTTATCAATCCCAAATATTCCTTGTCTCCTTGTAACTCTTGAACCTGGTCAAAGTGGTTTGTACAGCCCACTAGAGGCAGGGAGGCTGCATATCATAATTAATAGTCCTGGGTGTCTTGTAAGGAACTGGTGTCTTACTGTCATCCCCTTCCTGTCGACAGTGTCAAGTAACTCCTGCTGGAATAGTGTCTGGTAGCTGTCTATAGCAAACGATGCAATAATAAATAGCTGGACATACCATATTAATAAAATATCATTGGCATCTTCTACATCTTTCACACTCATTGGCTTGATGAAGGTGCTACCACAGAGGTCAAAATAAGGTTGATTACCCAGATCTCATTGTGAACTTCCCTGTCACCATCCCCTAATTCCACCCTCTAGGTCTAGGCCAGTGGTTTTCAACCTTTTTTGGGCTGTGGAACCCCTTAAGGCAACAAATAAATTCACAGAACCCTAAACTTTTTGTTATGATCTCTCTCACAACAAAACCACATAACTTTACAATGTATAATTGTATATTATAAAGATAAACAATAAAATTTCTGTGCAAACTCGGGCAACAAATTATTGAAAAATATAGAACAATGAAAAATTAAAGTTGTTTAAAATTGTTTTTATTAACCTTAGGACAGTGTAGAGTAGACATAGCCAAATAGTAATTCAGTGAAGTACATCCCAGTGGGAATCCTCCTCAGTTTTCTTTTCCCTTTCTCAAATATGAGGCCCCAGGCAACCCAACTCTTTCCCCACAGAATTATTTTGGCTTGTTATCTGAACAATGGCCTATGTGAGAAAGGAAAAGGAAAGAAAACTGAGGAGGATTCCCCTTGGGATGTACTTCACTAGTGCCCACATCAGACCCCTCTTTCACCATGTTCTCCTCAGCCCCCATCCCCATTCCGTAAGCTCACTGCTCCCAAACTCCCACTCCAGCCCTCCTAACCCCCCAGCTCCCCGTCTTCACTCCAGTCCCATTCAGCCCCCCAACCACCTCCATCCCTACCCCCCCTCCAGTACCCCAACCTCCTCCTTCTTTCCCCAGCCCTCCCACCCAGTCCCTCCTCCAGCCGTCCATAGTCCCCTTCACCACTACCCAGCCCCAATCCAGTCTCCTTGTCCCCGTGCCCCCTTCACCCCTCCCACTTACCTTGCCCCCGGACAGCAAAGGCCCAGGGCCAGCCTGAGTTGGTGGAGCACGGCAGCAGGCAGGATGGCCGAATCAGGCCACGCTGCCGGCCCCGAGCTCTGCTGCTGCTGCCACCACCTCCTGGGGCCACCCAGATCGGGCCACTGGAGGCTCCTGGGGCTGCTGAGGCTGCCCAGATCGGACCGCTGCCGCCGGTGGCTCCCTGGGCCAGCCAGATAGGGCTCCGGGGTTGATGCCACCACTGGGGCTGCCCAGATTGGGCAGTGGCTGTTGTGGCAACCCGATCTGTCCGGCCCCGGTTCACGGCGGTGGTAGTCCGATCGGGGCAGTCATGGGAGCCGCCTGCGGCCCGGTCTGGGTGGCCCCGGCAGCCCGATCCAACCAGCCCCGGTTCCCGCCCTGCACAGCCCACGTGGCTGTGCTGAGCAGGGTGGGAGATTTAAATGACCCTGGCTCCTGGCCGGCAGATCTCGCGGAACCCGAAGGTTCTGCCTATGGAACCCGAGGGTTCTGCGGAACCCCGGTTGAAAAACACTGGTCTAGGCACTGGTTGATGGCAGATGCAGTATACTATCTGAGATTTCGGGATTGGAATGAGCCTAGGGAATTCAAGGGTTTTCAAAGGGCAAAATGGAAAAGTGAAGCACAAATTGCAAGGAATATGATGCAATGAAAACAGTAATGGCCCTACCGGTAGTGTGACAGTTCTGCTTTGTTTGAAGGAATCTGCCCTTAGATTATTGTCAGTCTGCAGCTTTCACATCCTCTTCAGCTCCTTGCTGCTGCTGCTGCTGCTGCTGGAGTGTTCAAATGGCTGTTGCTGTGAAAAATTCCACCTCCCTCCAGAGTCTAGTTAGAAAACTATCTCATGTGCTGTTCAGTGATTTAGCCTCAGTTATCCATTTTATTGCAGCTTCCAGGCTGAATTGCTGCAACTTGCTTTATTGAGGCACAAGCATTACATTAATCATAATCACTAGCCACCAAGAACACATCATTCTAGTACTGCTGCTTTAATTATTCTGGCTTCCAATAGAATTGAGTTGAAAGTGACTATCCAAAGTTTTAATTCCCTCTGCAGCTGTTCCTTGGTATCTCAAGGAGTGCCTCTTTTCTTGACAGCTATATCTTGCACTATGAAGCTGTTATCCTTGCAGGTGAATTCTCTTGAATGGGAAATTAGGCTTTCCTTGCAACAGGTGATGGAGCTTTGGAATGCATTACCAGAGGAAATAAGAGACAACAATCTCATAGGTTTCTCATAGGCAGTATTTCAACTTAGCTTTCCCAAATAAAAAACAGAAAAAAGTAGAACAAAAAGTGAAGCTAGAAGGAAGAGTTATAAACTTTTATTCAAAGTAAAATAAAAATCAGATTATCTAGGAGGAAGAAAAAGTAGAAACCTCAAGTGGCCTAGAGTTGGTTTTTAACTCTTGAACTCTCATTAGACTACATTCATGATGGGTGCCTTTATAAAAGAAGATTAATATTGATAATTTAAATAAGGCTTGCTGATTTAAATCATCAGTCTGATTTAAATCAATCTACCTGGTTTGGAATCCTATTTTCTTATTGATCCATCTTCCTGGGGTTTGTTTCAGTGAGACCACTGTTCAGTCTCCTCTATGGAAGTCAAATGCAGAGTTGCTTTTTCTCACAGGGATCTAATCTAATTTAAGAATACCAGTTATTCTGGACCTGTCTTTCTCTGCTTTTCTTGTTGTGGCAAAATCTTTGATGTTTAATGAAGGCAGAAAAAGACACTGACATTGGTAAATTTCTTAATCTAGATAATGCTAGCACTTTCTAGTGTGCCAATGAAAAGATTACATGAGTTTTATGCATTTGCAGTGTTTAAAGTTTTAACTTAATTCATTCTTGGACAGTAGTTCAATGAACCATACCCTCTGTAACTTGAATGTATTTTTAAGTAGATCAAATGAGCTGTTTAGTCACTATGGGATCAGAACATGCCTGCAGTGGCCAGCTGTGAAAATTAGCTTAACTCAGTATCAGGGCTCAACAAATCCTAGATGCTAGGTTGCCCCGGCATCTAAAGGTGCTGGGGGCAAAGGCCTCTGCATGCTGGGCTCTCCCTCCAGTGCCGCTGAAAAAAAACAGCTGCTGGCAGCTCTTTAGGTGGTGCAGGAGGACGAGGGAGAAACGGCAGTACTTTTCTTCAGTGTCACCATCTCTCCCCTCCTCCCCATGCTGCCAAAAAAAGCTGCTGCTGGGGGCTCTTTCGGTGGCGCTCAAGGGGGGGAGGGCATGGGACAGACAGCAGCACTGGAAGAGCATCCCCCCATGCAGCCAAAAGAATCCCCTCCCCACCACTGAAAAAAGGCTGCTGCCGGGGGCTGTTTTGGTGGCACTGGGCAGCGCGGCCGCTGGGGAGAGATGGTGGCGGTTTTCTCCTGCAGTGCCGTCATCTCTCCCCTGTGGCTTCCCTCCTCCCCCAGCGCCAGCGAAAGAGCCCCCGGCAGTGGCCTTTTTCAGCGGCAGGAGGAGGGGGGTTCTTTAGCATGCTGCCAAAAGAATTCCTCTTCTCCCCCACCGCCAAAGAAAAGTTGCTGCGGAGGGTTTTTTGGTGGTGCCCGGGGGTGTGTGTCACTCTTCCAGTGCCACCAACTGTCCCCTGCCACCTCTTGTCTCCCCCCTCCTCCCCCCGAGCGCTGCTGAAAGAGCCTCCTGCAGCTGTGGCTTTTTGGTGGGGTGGGAGGGGTGGCTCCCGTAGGTGTCCAGCATTTTTGTCGAGGCCTGTTCAATGAACACTATTAGTAGTAACAAGATATTAATATATGTTGTGTATTGTAAATGGAGAACTTGTTAAATTGAGTAGTATGGTAGCCTTGCACTGGACTAATTTTAGGCTAGTTTTACTTTATTCAGGTAGCTTTACGTTTGGTAATTGGAGTAAGGGCCTGAGAATTGGAACTTGGGTCTGGTCTACACTAGAGTTTTATAGACGAAAATGGAGGTGTACAGACTAAAATACTCCTTTTTGATGTAACTGCCCTGCTATGCTGACATAATAAACTACCTCAACAGGAGATGCAGGGCTTGTGTGGGCTTAGTTAGGGTGATACCATGTCAATATAGATAATATAGATGTTTCCCTTGTATTGGCTGTGTGGCTGTCATTTTTGTCCATTTTACTGCTCTGCTGGAGTAAATGAAATTGATAAGAAAGCGCCCCTGAGAAGTGAGCAGATGAACCCCGCTCCTGGCGAGAAGCCTGGTTGCCTGGACGCTGCTTGAATTAACTTGTATTTTTTCCATTTGAAATTCTAAATGTTTTTTGCCACCTGCATTGCATCGTACACCTGTGGAAGAATTATGCGTTTAGCTGGCTATCTCACTGTCCTTTATGTGCAAAGATGGGTTCTAAGCATCCTCAGATTACTCAGTCATTGGAGGTTGTTTGACATATGCCTGGGGGTTTGCAATACATAACCCTGAACTTTTATAAATTTCTTGTATGTCTTTGGAATGTCTCCTGCTTAGAGTTCAGAATCCGCTAAGTGGTATTCCAGGAGTGACAGTCTGACTGCTGTGTGTTGGAGAAATCCATTTTACCTGTGGGTGGTTCTCTTTGATTGTGTTGTACAGTGTGAAGGTAACTCCTATATTATATTGTCCTCAGAGGTGTGTCTTTGACGTGCTTCTTTCTTTGTTGGGAAGCATTTTGTCCTGTCATTTATATCTTGAGCAATTCTTACTGTTTTCTGGCAGCCATGTGTAGTGGCTTTTGCTCACTGCCTCATGATTAAAAATGTTCCAATCCTGAACCAGTCTTAACTCTACAGAATATAGCTTTAGGCAAGTATGTTGGATTTTAGGGTGGGTTAAGTCTGTTATGGAATTATGGTGTATAAAAAGGTTCTTCTCTACTCGATCTCTTCCTCTTATGGACTTGTTCATAATTACTAAACTGAGTGGTTAAAAATAATTGTTACTGCTTTTTAGTCTTGTTAATTTTGCAGAGCCAGTACATTTACGTTAGCTAGAGTCTTGTGTATGACAGACACTTTTTTGGCTTAAGAAAAGTTAGTTAGAAATAAAAGGTTACATAATTTTTAAAAGACTTTCGTATTTTCATGAAATCCAAAATATTTTCACCAGATTAGGCATTGAACAAGGAGAGAACTACACCTAATTTTCAAATGGTAAGTTTTTTGTTTGCAGGGCTGGCATTCTTAAATACCATTTTAAAAGTTGCTTTTTAAAATATAAGTCCACTTATGGAATCGGCCAAACTCGTACTCTCTTTCAGAGAAGATCCTAGTTTGTCTCGCTATTTCCCTTTAATTAGCATGCTACCCTATTTTAAAAGTCAGCATCTAGGCATTCTTAATTTTTGCTATGCTAACATAGTTTACAGTTTTGCAATTAAAGGATGTTGCAATCTGTAAGCCATTTTAAATGCGACTTCCCTTGTGTGTAGATCTTCTTAAATTGCATTTCCAAAGAGAGGCCCATGTTAAATCAGTTTTATGACCCTTACGTAGACATCCTTTCCTTGCTTCAGACAGATTATCATGTGATAACTCCTCCTCCAGTCAAATGTTCCTTGTGAGTAAGCAACAACATATGTAACAGAAAATAGTCTCCTTTTCGGTACACTTTGACTTATGTGCTTGTACAGTGATTCATTTTTATAAGTCTTTTGAGCACTGTTAATCAGGAGACTTAGCTCTTGGGGTTTTTTGTTTTTTGTTTTTTTTTTTAATAAGGAGACTTGATTTCCAGGGTAAATCACAATTTAGCTGTTCTAAACAAAATTAAAACAAATATTTAGTATATTTAAATTTTTGTTTTTGATCCCTCTTTCTTCTTGGGTTTGCTGATCTCTCCAATTCTAATAGACATTTTGTGTGTTGATGGTCACATTGTTAACCACCATCATATCAAACTTACTTCTCCTATTTTCCTTCTCTGCCATTATTTTTAAAAGTGCTTCTTTAGTGTTACTTTAGTATAATCCACATATAATTAAAGAGCTAGTTGAACAGCTTTCAAAATCATTCACCAAAATGGATAGACTTTTCATAAAAGAAATCCCTCTTTTGGCCAGATGTAATATTCAAAGGTTCTAATGAAATGATTTAACTAAAATGTATGCTAAATTCAAGGCTGTGGCTTAATGGTAAACTGCTCAATTTTTTCCCCTTGTGTGCTCTTGGTTATTAAACTAACGTAATAGGTTGCAAGAAATGAGGGGAAGAATGGGCTTTTTGGCTATTTACTTGCCTCTCCTCTGAATCTTAGTAAAATTATCTCTGAAATCAGCATTCCTTGCATTTATTGTTTAAACACTTGTCGAAGTCTTAGGTTGTAGAGGTGGGAGGTTGCCTGGTAACCAGAAAAATCTCTATTTTTGGTAACTTTGAACAAGTTGATCTTGACATACTTGAAGTAAAAGCAAGTAGCGGTTGCGTCACTGGCAGATCAGGTACCAGCTCATGCCAAGGCCTGTATGTTTCACTGAACACTAACAAATGCTTAGTTGGGAGCCAGTCTGGTTCATCTGTGTGTTAGTACTGGTATTGGATTTATAGAGATGGATTTAGTGTTTGGGCTTTAATGGATGCATCAACTCGCAAGCATTTCATAATCTCACATATCTGTATCCTGTCATTAGGTAATATTTAAGTGTTTATTTTGTAACTATAAAAGTGTTTATTATGTTACTGGAAACCCTCAAATTACCAAGTGTGAAATATTAGCTTACTGCAAGAAATGTCATCGTCTACCCTGCATGTGGCTCCTGCTCCCTATTGGCCCCACTTCCCAGCTGGGGGGGAGTGGGGCTAGCAGGGAGCAGGAGCCCAGTGTGTGGTAGCGCCTTTCCCCTGCTGGTCATGCCCCTGTGTGCGGCTCCGGGCCCGACTCGCCAGCTGGGAGATGGGGCCAGCAGGGGACAAGAGCCACACGTGCATGTGTGGGTCTTGTGGCCCCAGGCCCTATTAGGGGGATGGCGCCAGTGGGGGAGGCAGCCGCGGCCCTGTGTTCCGCTGGAAATAAGCGCGCGTCCCAGCTTTGGCATGTGTGCTGGGGGTTGCTGACCCCTGCTTTAGTTAGTTTAGTATAGGACTGGCTATAAGTGTTGTGTTTGCTTGGAGATCTAAGGTACAGTGGACCTGGGGTAAGTGACTGATCCTTTGGGACTGGGAGCAACCTGAATATTGTGATTTATTATTATTTTTTAATGTAAGGGGCCATCTGTCAAAAAGGCAGCCTTGCTTGAGTGGTAAGATAGACCGGGGTGTCCAAGAGGAGTCTGTAAAGGCTGTTAGGGTGTTTGAGAAGCTCACAATTGTTACTTGGTTCGTAAAATCATAATCATAGATCACACCAGCGGTTCTCAGCCACTGAGTCGGCATACATTATTGTGTCCAGTCTGTCACAGAGAGCCAGGGAGATGGCTGAATTTGGCTTGGTGAGAATGGGCTGATGTGTCCTGTAGGGTTGCAACATGCCTCCAAGTGCGTCACGACCTGCAAAAGGTTGAGAACCACCAGATCACACAACAGTTTGAGATTTGTGCCCTGGTATATAACATTCTGCCCTGAGGTTGGCATTCATGTTTGTGAGCCACTCCAGATAGGTTCCAAAGGCTGACAAAGGAGGCGCTATCGTCGTCATGAATAAATCAGATTACGATCAGGAGGCTTATAAACAACTCTCCAACACAATATTGTACAAACCACTTCTCTCTGACCCTACTGAGGAATACCAAAAGGAACTACACCACCTACCAAGAAACTTCCTGAAGCAGCACAGGAACAAGTCAAGGCAGGTACAGCACCAGAACCCCGACCAGGGATATTCTATCTACTACTGAAAATCCATAAAACTGGAAACTCTGGACGCCCCATCGTCTCAGGCATTACCATGCTTGCAGCAGGTTTATCTGGCTATGTGGACTCTCTCCTCGGATCCTATGCTATCAACACTCCTAGCTATCTTCAAGACACTATGGACTTCTTGAGAAAAATCCAATCTATTGGTGAATTTCCAGAAAACACCATCCTGGCCACAATGTATGTAGAGGCTCTTTACACCGACATCCCACACAAAGATGGATTACAATCCATTAGAAGAACCATCCCAGATGATGCCAGAGCAAACATTGTTGCTGAACTTTGTGACTTTATATTCACCCATAACCATTTCAGATTTGAAGATAATTTATACGTTCAGGTCAGTGGCACTGCTATGGGTACCCACATGGCCCCACAGTATGCCAACATTTTTATGGCTGACTTAGAACAACGCTTCCTCGTGTCTCATTCCAAAGCCCCTCTACTTTACTTACACTACACTGATGACTTCCTCATCATCTGGACCCATGGTAAGGATGCCCTTGAAGATTTCAACAATTTCCATTCCACAATCAAACTGAGCTTGGAACACTCCACACAGGAGATCCACTTTCTGGACATTACAGTGCAAATTAGAGATGGATACACAAACACCACCGTATACCGAAAACTTACTGATTACTATAATTATGTACATCCCTCTAGCTTTCATCCAGGACACACCACACAATCCATTGTTTACAGCCAGGCCTTCAGACCGAGGCGGACACCTTCAGGATCTCTATCAAGCATTCTTAAAACTACAGTACCCACATGCAGAAGTGAAGAAACAGATTGACAGAGCCAGACAGGTACCCAGAAGTCAACTACTACAGGAGAAGCCCAAGAAAGAAAACAACGGAACACCACTGGTCATCACCTACAACCCCTAAGTCAGAGCTCTGCAGCACATCCTCAAGGATCTACAACCTATGCTACATGATGATCCCTCACTCTCTCAAGCCTTGGGAGACAGATCTCTCCTTGCTTACAGACAACCCCCAACATTAAACAGATACTCACCAGCAAGTACAGACCAAACAACAGAAACATTAAAGCGGGAATATATCTCTGCAACAGACAATAAAAAAAAATGTCCCTTGTAGACTGTTCACTAGGCCAAGAATTCAGGCAGCCACGGTAAAGACAAAGACAGACTTGTTCGGAGTGCTTGCATGGTGTCTGCTCTTGTTGATAGCACTGCCTTGAGCCTCACAACTTCCATTTTCATGATCACCAAAATCACCTTATTTAACATTCAGAATGAAGAGCCAAAAGTTGTTCTTGAACTTAATTAGGGTGCTGGAATTGTCAGTCCCCTCAAATGAGGAACTGTTCTAGATTAATTTCTCTCAACCACTTTTTACTCAATATGCATGTCAAAATTACATCCATCATAAAAGTATCTGTTATATTTTAAAAAAGGGAGAAAGGTACAGTGTTTTGCATAAGGCTATGTATTCAAACTGTCTAAATGGAACAGTGCAGATTGATGGGGTGTGGGCTGTGTTAGATTAGGTTAACCATTTTTATAAAGATCTTAAAAATATAAACCATCTTTTGACTGTATAACAGATACATTTTATTTTATTTGTGATGCTGGTAAGAAGTGAAGCTTTGCAATGCTGTTATGTACATCTGTTTGAAAATAAAACGTCGTCTTAAACAACTGTAAATGGAGAAAGACCCTGGCATAACAACAGATGCAGAATTGCAGACATATCTACGCTACATCTGCTATGATGATAAGTAGCCCCCACAGCACGCCATTCAAGATTCAGGGATCCTATATGTGCCTGTCCTGTGATATACCTCATCCAGGGCACTAAATGCCGTGGTAACAACTATGTGGGAGAAATGAGACAATCACTACACTCTTGAAAGAACACCAATGAAAAGATTATTAAAAAAAAAACAAAACCCAAAAACCCAAACCACATTTCACTCGTGGATGAATATTTTTCACAGAATTATTTCACCTCTGTCCTGCACAACACCTTCAAAAGACCAGCTGGGAACGTAATTTCATAAAGATTGTGTTAATAAATACACTGGGTTCATGGCTTATTACAACAGTGTGAAACTCACTAACCACACCCACTTTCTGTCCTGTGATTGCAAAAGGTACTTACAGACCAGTTCACCTTGAATGGTGTCTCACAATATGTTAACTATTTATGTTAAACAATCTATTCTATCTTTGTTTAGCTGTGATTCTCTTAGTAGCTTTTTCAGACTTGAAGAAGAGCTCTGTGTAAGCATAAAAGCTTTTCTCTCTTACCAGCAGAAGTTGGTCCAATAAACGGTATTTGTTCACCCAACCAGTCTCTCCTAATATCATGGATACAGCAACACTACACAATGGAAAAAGTTGTAGTACAACACCGTATACCTCTCGCACTCATGTTAGAATAATAAAGTATAATTGATGAACCACTACCTCTTATTGATCCTTCAGTTCTCTTGGTATACTGCTGTTCTGGATTCTGGATGCCCCTTATATAGGGTGTAACAAGCTTCTGGGTGTAAAGATCTTAATGTAAGTGGCAAAGCTTTTTAAAACGTATGTTGGCAAGCATTACGGTGAATACAAAAGTCACAAATACAGGCACCAAAGAGATGACTTTGTGTTGGGCTGGTTATAAGCTGGCCTCCCATTTAGCAAGAGGAACAAGTACATAGAGAAATACATATTGGCCTAATATTGTAATCGTGGATTTCTTGGGGTGTGGCGGCTGGGTAAAGACTGATTTTTTTTAAATCACATGTCTTTAAACCTATTTGCTAAGAATTCTTTTCTTGGTAAATAACCTGTGAAGTGATCTTTACATGCTGCTACTGCTTTTTAAGTAAAGGTCTCATTGTTTGGAGGGTCGTGTGCCGCCAACGAACTATCATCCTATTTCTACCTAGGCGCTGTGAATTGATTGCAGGATTAGAATGAGAAAACTACAGAAAGTACCCACGCAGATGCACATGGCCTTCTGTAGGTTGTTTATTACTGTTTCAGGGTTGGCCAAGTTTAGGGACCTTGGGAAGAGTTACATAACTGCAAACAAAACACTTTCCAAAAGCCAAAATGTTATCAGTTGTTCCCATCCTTTACCATTTAGCGTCCTTACTTTTGGTTCAACTGTTGTGTTTCTTAGTGAGTGATTAACCAGAGAAACGGGCACGATGTCTAGCAGGAAACACAATTCTTGCATAGCAAGGCCTTGGTTATTCCAATATTTAGGTGCCAGAAAAACCCCTCCCATCTGTTTTGCTCCAACACATACTCCAAATATTTAAATTTCCACTTTCAATGAATGGCTGGAGTTTTTGTATTGGAACAAGGAACTAAGTCAATACTGTTCTTTGTATGAAACTGTCTAGTAACATACCTGTGTGTATAAATGGGGGGAGGGAGATTTAAAAAAAAACAAAAAACACTTTTGATTCAAACTTCCACATGATGGTTATAAATATGTCCTTTAAGTGTAATTGTAAATATTAGATGGTGCATAGTCCTCTTGAGTACTGTTTTTTTGCCTCAGTTTATCATAAATATATAGACATCTTGGTTGTTTTTCCCACTGAGGTTTGTCAGACTGCTCTTCTGCATTTTCTTGTTGCCATGATCTTTGGGGAGCTGGTCTTACTGTTGTGGCCCAAGTTCAGACCATTGCAACTTGCAATCAGAATGACTTGTTACTTAAGAGTTGTTAGCTCTTTGGTGCCGGGACTTTCTTTTTGGTTTGTGTTTGTACAGCACCTAGAACAATGGGCTCTTAGATGCTAAATACAAATAAAGGACAGACTGCTGTTGACTATGGGTTATGGCTAGCAATGGTGCCAAAGTAAGTTCCCAAATCTAGCACTAGCATAATCTAAAATGAACATTCCTTGGTTTGCCTCCTGACTAGGTTAAACTCATAGGGTTAACTCGGACAAATGTGAGAGCGTTTGCTCGTATCAAAAATAGGGGTGCTCTTTGGCTCCTGGCGAACCCTTACAATTACTTGATGTTGGGGATAAAGGGAGAAGATTTGACACTAGTGAAATTCTTGGGTGCTTGGATTTCAGCAATTGTGTTTTAATAAAATCACTGTTCATGTAACACACAAAATGCTCCTACTTGGTTGCTAAACTTCCTACAGCTCAGTCAGTCCTGAGCTTAATGGGGCTCTTGGCTGATCAGAGACAAAGTTAATAGTAAGTCCAGCTTCTTTCTATGAGCTGGCCTACGCTGTTTCTTTTCTTTTTGTGCTTCTGAGCACTGGTCATGTCATGTCTATTGAAAACATAACTGTTAAATATTTGCTTTTCCTCCTTAGGTTGGGTTGATGTTGACCATGTGATAACAAAGAAAATGCAGCTCATAGCGGAGGCAGAGGTAAATATTTCTTAACTTTTTCTTATTGGTGGGGAGGATCCAGACATCTTAAAGTGCTCCCTGGAACACATGAAACGCCATTGTCTTACATTTGCCGGTTGCTGGTGTAATGCTCTATAAAGCTATCATTTCAGACATAGCTTAGGAGCAATGGTTTCACACAAGCCCTTGTTTTTCCTCTTCTCCCCCACCTGTTCCTGTGTCCTGTATAGGAATGGTGACATTTCTATCATAACATTAACTCAGCTGTTTTGTTTTGATTTCTCAGCTTTTGTACTTGGGCCCCAAAAGGTTAATTCTACAAATAAGCATGTGAACTTTGATGCCTTTATTCAAATTGAGCGTATAGCTGAAGCTATTTGGGGCAGATTGTTGCTTAAAGGAAAATGTTCCGCCTGGTACCAGCCAGTGAACGGGCCAGTCACTGCCTGTATCTTTGGCTATGGAACCAGCTGTACTGAGACACTTTCTCCCACCTTTTTCAACTGGGAGCCTGGCACTCTCTCTGCAGCAGGAGAGTGGTTCTCCTAGTGCAAGCAGGTTGTATTGCCATCAAGATGTGTTAACAGGAGATGCAGACAGTCAGGTGTAGGTTCTGAGTTCTATAAAATTTCTTAATTCTTCATGATAGCTTTTTTTTAAAGGGGACCTACAAGAATACCGCGGCTTCCACTGTTATAGTCTGTGCAACCGTGGTGTGGTTTTTAACTGTGACTGTTAAGCTACATCCAGAAATGTTCTCCAGAGTTGTATGCTTGGCCACTCAACAGTGAAATGGGGGCTTACAAACACAACTACCAATTTCTGGTTGGGGGGGGGAAAGCAGCATTTTTTCCTCGACCTGCTAGTCACTGAGTGACCAGTCTACCTTTGCCTTTTAGAGTACTTGATGTATGCAAGTAGGATGAGATTTTAACACCAGTAGCTTACTTTTAAAAGAACATAGTTCAAAGCAATAGGCCCAGAGTTGAAACACTATAAATTCTCTAGATTCTGAAATTCTAAAATTTATCCAATATGAGGAAAGCAATATAAAGTAACATCTCAGTGAGGTAATCACTGTGACAAACCCAGAGCTGCACTTTTGCTAGGTGCATGAGGGCACAAGCTTGTTCTGCTCTGATCTTTGAACAGGAAAGCTAACCATCAACACTCAGTTATATGTACAGAGATACTGCTGGCTCCCAACTCTGAGTAAATATCCCTGTTAATAAACTATATTCAGCCAGTATCTCATCTCTTAGAAGCAATGTTGGCTTTTGCTTCCAATGGACATGTTATGGGACTCTTACTACCTTTACTTCTGTATGGCTTCCTTTTCCTGTCCAGACCTCCTCTCCCTAGAAGGCCTTGAAATGAGTATCAGACACAACATGTTTCCTTCTCTTTTCTTAAGACCATATAAAATTCTTTGGAACACTCAGGAAAAGTCCTTTGCTATCTCTCCTTCTCCAGGCACCAAAAATGGAGTACAGAACTCTGCAATGGGAATGAACTTTTATACTTTTGAAGAGGGCAGAAATTATACACACTTCCACAGTCTTCCCTAAAGAAGTATCCATTGGCTTTGATAAATCATTTAACCCTTTTTCCCATGGTTGTCATTATCCTTGTTAAAACAAAGAAGGAATTTCCATATCTTTCCTTGCTATTCTACCAGTGTGTCCTGTACCCAAATGAGGCATCACTGAGATTCACTCTTCACCCTAACAATCAGTCCTGTTTTGTTTACATGTTCTTCAGGACACACTGTGCCTTACTCACACCTTTTTATTACCATCACAAGTGTTCCACGCAATGATCTATAACATCACAATCTTACATGATGACAGAGAGTGATTAACTCTCAGAAAGAAAGGTGAATGACCTTGTCTCTGAGAAGTCTTATTTTGCAATCTGGCTGTTTTGGCTAGTGGGTGGTGAACATACTTTCATTATACAATAAGGGTAACTAGAGTAGATTTTAAGGCGTTGAACCAGAGGGGAAGATTCCTCTGTATATATTTTGGTGCACTAATGTGGCCAAGTTGAATGGAGTTGTGGGTGCTCAGCACTCTTGAAAATCAGGCACTCTTTATGCAGGTGCCTTAATTCTGTGGTCTAAGATCAGAACACTTTGTCCTTTCCTAAACTGTAAACTTTTACCAGTGGCAATGCTCTCTTTGGTCACTTGGGTAGCATCAAGACTTGAACACAGTGGTGCTTAGCTAATAATTAAAGCTCTTAGGACGGGAAAATACCACTGAAGCAAAATTTGCTGGCAACAATTCAGAGCCAGGCTGTGAGGATGTAGGCGCACCTCAACCAGTATAGACAGCAGCGAGGACAGAGAACAGGCTTTCCACTATCATTGTTTGTAGTTAGTGCTTTTTACGGAACAGTGGCTCTCCTGAGAGACACTCCCTCCTTTTGTTAGGGCTCAGTAAATAGAATAATTATTCAAGGATCTGATTCTCTTGTCTAAAACTCTGTGGTGCATGTGACCTGGAAATCTGACTAGTTTTCATAACTGTAAGTGATTTATTAAACATTGTGCCTAAATAAATGGACTTTGAGATGCTACTGACTGAACTCCGAGTTTGAATCTTTCTTTTATCCAGTATCTGTCTTGTTTATAACACATGCTTCTTTTATATATATGTGTAAGTAAGTTTGATTTTATTCAGGTGTAATCTAGGGGGCTTCAGCTCTGTTAGCAACTTGCACAGGCCCAGCAAAAGCCATTGAATAAACTCTGCCAACCAATACCACACAATGACTGTTTCCTATTCTGAGTGTAGAGGAGCATTGTTAATCTTGGGTTTCAAGGTGGAAAATGATCTGATTATCACTATTGATCCTTTCTTAGTTAAAACATGAAAGTGTACTTAAATGACAGAAGAAAACCTTCTGCCAGTACAGAAATGAGTATTAACTACATTGCTAAAAACTCAGTTAGAGGTCATGCTTCACATTTGGCAGCTAGAAACTGCAACAAACACTTAGAGTGCGTCTACACTTGTAAATTAAGTCGACTTAAGCTTGCTTAAGTCAACTTAATTTACTCTGCGTCTACACTACACTTTCCTTAAGTCGACTTAAGCAGCTTGCTTAAGTCGACTTAAGGAAAGTGTAAAGTCGACTTTGTTAAACCTCGTTTAAAGTCGACTTTAGGCTTAAGTCCACTTTCTAAATTGTAGAGGTGGACTATAAGTCGATTTAGGGCTCTCCAGGATTCCCCCACTGCCCTCCCTGCCAGGGGAGTGGCACAGGGAGAGACTAGCATGCCCCCCCAAAGGGCAGGGCAGAGTCCTGGCCACCCTACCCCTATGCCCTGCCAGGGACCCTGTCCCGCTTTGCCCCATTGTACCCAGGTACAATGGGGCAAAGGCTGAGCCCCCTGGCACTTGGCAGGGGGTGCCCCCCTGCCACCGTGGACCTGTCCAAAGTCCCACTAGAAGTTGACCTAGGCGTCCAGTGTGGATGCTCTAGGTCGACTCTGTAGGGTCACCCCAAAGTTGACTTAAAATTTAGGTGTGAACATGCTAAGTCGACTTAGCTAAGTCAACCTAAATTTACAAGTGTAGACATAGCCTTAAATTGTTCAAAAGAGAGCTGAATTTCTATATTTAATGCATCCAGTTCTCCTGGACTAATCGATTCATCACTGAGAGACTCAGCAACACTGGGAGAAGGTGTGGGGCCACAGTCAGTTGGCAGCTCTAGAAGCAGACAAAGAAACCCTCAGTGTAATGAGCTGGAGAGTGAGTAATTACTTGAACTCTGCCTGTTTGTTCCATGGCCTTAGAGTTTATTATTGTAACCCCTTCACTTTTGGATCTATTGCAGCATTCCATTGACCTGTAAACACTGTGTGCTCCCAGAGCACTGAGCTGGCTAAGACTAGCTTGTTCCATTTTTCCCCTTGTTCTCTCTGGTGCTTACTCAGGAATTGCACCTGAAGGAACAGCAGGGGACTCCTGATGTCTTCTTTAAAGAGACTTGCACAGTAGGGGAGGGACGTAATACTGATGTATACTGCACTTAAACATATCTTATTCTTGGCTTTTAGTAGATTGGCAAGAGCTTGGTATAAATACAAATCACAACAGCTTATTTCTTTGGAACTGCAGTGAAGTCATAATGCTGAATCTGTCACATTAAAAATGTTTTTCAGGGTCATTAAGTAATATCCTTACTGAATTATGCTGTCCTTCCAAGATTATAAGCATAGAGAAGATCTTGTATAAATGTAAATAATCAATAATGACAAAACAAATAGTAGTAGTTTAATTGAGAAAATAAATGTATACCTGTCTGGGGTTATTGAGGGATTAATGGTTCTCATAGGTTGTGGATAGGAGAATATTGGGTGGCATGGGGATTGGAGCGGATGAGGCTTGGTTATAGCAAGACATCAAAACAACTTCAGTGTCGAGAGTATCAATGTCTTCTCCTTTCCGTTTATTTAAAATAGTCATTGGAGTTCAGAGTCTGATCCTCCCTCCCTGACCAACCATGTAGTAGAGCAGGAAAACTGCCAGAGAGCATCCATTATCAGGGAGTCTCAAAATTGCGGAGCTTCTTTTTCATCATTCCAAGGTCTGGAGGGCAGTAGATCAGCCTGGTATTAAATTCACATGAAGTGGACCATCCCATACTACACTAACTATAGATTTAGCCTGTCCCCAATGTCCCCAACACATACCATCTCTCCTGCTTGCTTAAGAGCCAACAGACTCCATCCTGCAAGTATTTCAACTCCCAGTTAGCCTCCAGCTAAACATGTGCCTTTTTCCCAGAAGACTAGATGGCCTCTTAAGGGAGGAGATGAAAAGACAAATGTATATTTCCTAGATCAATTGCCTTATTAGTGGGGAAGGAGATGTAGAGAATTGTAGGAACCATGTAAGGAGTTGTAGGGAGCTCACAAGAGTCTCCACACTGGAATTCCCATCACCTCCCTCCCCTCCCACTAATGAGTTGGTTGGCCTTGGAGGAATCAGCCTGATTCCTTTTTTCCAGCTCACTGATGAATTGAGGTGGCAGGAAAGAGGGTCAGAGATACCCATATATTAACTGGGTGTGTGGAGTAGTGCTTGGGTGCGTTTCAGGAGGGAGAGGGAAGCTCTGTTGCCCGTTTAATTATAGAGGTAAATGAGGGTACATCTGGCTTTCTTTTGGAAAGCTTTTCTAATGCCTTTCTCTGCCTTGTGGCCCATGAGGCAGACTTGGGAGGAACACGTACTGCAAATCACCTACTTGGGCTCCTCGTTTCCTTTTCCCTAGCGACAACAGTGGATCCTGTAAGGCAGGGAGGCAGTCCTCAGATACAAGGAGTGGTGCCAGGAGGCTGTGACGCCTTTCTGGTACAGGGCCAGAGTAAATTTTATTTGACTTTGGTCATCCTCATGAGGACTCTTTCTTGGCCCCCTGGGCCTTGCTCTTTGGGGAATAGAGACGGGGATGTAGTGCTTTTTAATATGCTGAAACTTGAAAAGCACTATTTCTGCTTTCTGTAGCTGCAAGGAATCCCACAACTCCTCCTCTTTTGGCTTCAATTCTGGTGCTTTGCTTCAGTATCCTGGTATCGACAGTAGGCTCAGCCATAGACCCTGCTTAGCTAAATCCTCTTCTCACTTTCTTCTCTTAAAGGACAAATCCAGATATCCCCTGTGAAATATTAAACGCCCCTTTTTAGTGAATGAATGGATGTAGTTTCCAAGGGCAATCAACAACTTGGAGCCGCCATCTCAAAGTGCTGGAGAAGCTTCTTTGTTCCCATGTTGTTGGCTGAGCAAATACTTTTCAGTAAGCTAAATATTAACAATTGCGGTTTGTTTTGAACAGAGCAGTGGAAAGAGTTCTCTCTTTGGAGTAGACTAGGAAACTCAGCACCTCTTCAAGAAATATGTAGAGCTGACTTATAACTTTTTTTTTTTTAGTGCATCTTTGTTTTCATACAATCACATTTTGACTCTTTCATAGAATCTTAAGCTTAGTGTTCACTTAACTGACTAGTTCTGGTTTTTTGGGGGGTGTTTTTCTTGTTACACCTAATTAGTCTCTAGGAAAGATCTCCCTAGATATGTAGTATTTTGGTAAAGATGGCCACAAAAGGGAAGAAAACATGTACCCCTTTTCTGCTTTAGGATGTAAAACAGGGCTTACTATTTATTAGCGTTTCATACTTTGCCTAATCTGTCGTCTTTCTTGGAATCTCTGGTTAACTGGAGAACTAATAACATGGTATCACAAGGAACAAGGGTGAATCATGAGCAATTTAGAGGGGGATTAAAAACAGTCTATCCAAGTCAAACACCTGAAAAAATAACTAGAAGAAAATTTCTTTGGAAGTTCCAAACACATGTAATACTACAACAGATCCAGTTATAAGCTTCTCCAAACAGTCCTTTAGTCTTCCTTGGCCTGCTGTTTTTCTCTGTATTCCTGTTCTGCGATAAAGAAGCAGGAAAAACTTTCAGGCTTTTATTATACATCATAAAGTAGCAAAAAAGCATGCTTTTGTCACTTATTGATCTCTAAGATGAACTGCAACAGAAAGTTGATTATTCAACTTTCTCTTTCCTAGAGATCGTGTGGTAACGTCTCGGGTAAAAGGTGCACTTCTCAAAGTACGAGTTGTGACACTGAAATACCTTGCAATTATTTACTTTGCAGTGAATCTTAAAAATGGAAAATGAGGCTTAACGAAGATTCTTTTTTAAATGAATAATCAGTAGAATGACTATTTGTCTAGAAATTGTTGTGTACCTTGTACCCCCTTCTCCCTGGCAGTGCTTCTAAAATGGGACGGACACTATAGGACATTCCTTATTTAATGTCAAGCCCCTATTTTGAAATCCACTGCCTAAAAAAGCTAATCTCTTATGCGGCAGCAGTTTGTTATAAGATTAGTTTCTGAAAAGATTCTGGGGATACAGCATTGTTGTCTTCCTAGTTAGCTTTCCCACCATCTTTCCTCCCCAGTAGGCTGGTCACAACTGCAGGTACTGAACTTGAGGGTATTGCCCAGGGGCCAGATGCTCAAATGGTGTAGATCAGTGCAGTTCCTCTAAAGTGAAGCTAAGAATCTAGTCCTTTATCTCTTGCAGTCTAGAAGAATTAATGTTGCATGGCACTGTGGTCTTCCTGAGGACAGAGAGAGAGAGAGAAGCTAGGGAAAACTTATTCTACCACAATTTATGCCACAGAATCAGTTTGAAGATGTGTACTGATAGGGAGTCTTAAATTTACCATTTAAATGCCCTAACAAATAATTACGGTGTGTTTCCTAGTACATTACAAGCTGGAAAGCAACAGGCAGCTATGAAATGTCTTATGCAAACTTTAATACAGACGAGCTAGGACTTCACTCATAACCAGACTTTCACATGCTCTCCTTGCATTCTGAAAGATCACTTTTTTAAGACCAAAAACTTTGCTTGCCTGATGAAATTTTTTGGAAGGTTTTTAAGCAAAATTTCCTTTGGTTGTCATTGAAGTAAATGAGAATGTAAAATTATAGCATAAGAACTCCCTTTGGTCACCCAAAGGACCTTTCAGAAATTGCATCTAAATACCTTTATGATAAACAGTTGGACTCATATTAGGTTTCTGGAGGGAGAGGGGAGAATAAATTGTCTACACGTTATTGTAAAATCACCTCTTAGCATGCCCTAATGGCATACCTAGTCAGCCCAGTTCCCTTAAACTATTCAGTGCAACACCTTGGCTTGGCATGCTGGAATATTTTAACTGGAAACAGTAATTATCAAGGGAGCACAAGTGGCATAATTTTTCCACAATGCAAATCAAAGGACTCAGCCTTGCAAGGTTTAAAAAAACCCTCAGTTGCCATTGACTGTAATGGGAATCAGAGGGCTCAGTACTCCGATGCCTATTTGTTCTTCTTTATTGCTTTATTGTTTCATCTGTTACATTTTCACATGTTTCCCTGTAATTACAGCCATGGCGAAAACTGCCTTGAGCCAAAGAATGGCAGTAGCACAAGTGTGAATTTGTCCCTTACTTTTTTCCTCTGCACATTCATTTAGAGAGGGTGTAAAGCTCAAAGCCTAATTGGGACCATTTCATTGTTCATGTGAAAAATTAATGTGCAACTCTACCCCAAAACAAAACTTGAATGGTTAAATGTAAAAATTTTGGAAGTGAAAGACACTTTCCTCATAGTACAACATAGGCAACCTAGTGTTACATCATGTGTATCCATTCTGACATTCTTCTGTTTAAATATGTAACATGACACTGAATTTTTGGCTTTGTTTCCAGGAGTAGGAAGTTGCATTTAACTTACTTCCATCCTATATTTTATGAATTATATACCACACCCAGTTTTTACTTTTTACCTTCTGTAAAGGTTACTGCCAGAATATTGATCACTTCCCTGTCTTCTGCAATGCGTCAAAGTAAAGATGATCAAGCATCATTCAAAGCCTTTTACCATGTGACATGTGTCCGGGCTTGATAAGCCTCTGACCATACCTAGGTTTGTCTTTGGTTAGCATGATTGTGGGAGCATTTCACAATGAACCTGTCCATCAAGGTGTAAAAAGCAATGTGAACCTTTTTGGTGACACTAATGCCACATGAAAACACCCTTACAGGGTTTAATTTCTTGCTCTATTTCCACTTTATCAGGAATTGAAGCCGGCTTTTATGAAGGAGGTGGACAGTCACTTTACAGAGTTTGTGAACAGTTTGATAGCAAAGTCTATGCTTCTGGAATCCTCCACAGCAACATCCACTTTCCCAGCTACCTGCTCAGAGAGAGACCTGCACAAAACCAAGTAAGCTGGTCACCAGTTGAGCTTATGATGGGGTTAAGTTTCCTGCAACCCTCAGGGATTACAGTTCTTGTTTTTAATATTCTTATTCCTTTTCACAGGGGCTTGAGAGCACCTCCAGAACATGGAAAGCTCTTTACTGCTAGGAAGTCCCTCTTGGAGTGAGTATTTTAACTGGACTTGTAACAACCACCATGCTGGCTAAGAGTGCCTCACTTGGCCACCCTCAAGTACCTTTATTTCAAAACATCTGCTTTTTTATAGTTTGGTTCCTGTTGAATATTTTTTCAGCCATATAGTGTCGAAAGTGGCAAATGTCCCTGGAGCTTTATCACTAGGAAAATGAGTATTGCATCTTGTACCTTTAAGAAAAAAGATGTGGTTCTCTAAAGCTGCAAAGCGGTGTAGCTTGCTTGCCTGCCTTTCCCCAATGTAGAAGGTTCTGTAAACCTTTTCTAATCTACCCTTGTCCACGTGGGCTAGAAAGGTGGTGATAGTGGGGGGCACTAGGAGTAGATGTAGCCCTGGCTGGAGGGTTGCCATGTCACCAACACTTTTGGAACCCCAAATCTGGGAATGCCTTTTGTCAGAAACTGTCTATTCCTTGCATTAATTGCTGCTAGTGTATCTGTCTCAGTTGTTGACTGCTGACTGTCCCCTTTGGATTCTTATGCAAGTCATTTAATCTTGTGACTAATTCTCTGTGTAAAAATAAGGTTGCAAAGGTCTGAGACCTTCAGATGGAAGTGCTATATGAGAACCAGGTGTCTTGGTCCCAAACATTACTTAATTCTCACAACACCCCTGTCAGATAGGTACCTATTATCATCCTCTTACAGATGGAGAAAATGAGTCATGGAGACAGTCATGCAACAAGTCAGAACTATAACCCAGATCTCTTTTCTCGGTTGCATTATACTTGTTGAGACATGTTTCCTTCCAATGTGAAACATTTGGAAGATAAAAAGACATCTAGGAACTATGTGCTATTCTTATATGTTCTAATGATATTGTTATTCGTTTGGACTTTTCCCTAGTGAACTGTTTGAAGTGAATCACATCCGGACAATCTATCACATGTTCATTGCTCTCCTCATCCTCTTCATTCTCAGCACACTGGTGGTAGACTTTATTGATGAAGGAAGGTAAGAAAGCAAGTTGAAAGTGGAGCACATTGACAACTGCTTATTAAAATTAATGGTACATAAAGTTACATAATGGGGAAACTTGTACTCCAAGTATGATGCTGTTTGGACACGTCATGAAACTTTTAAATAGTCTCAAAGTTTTAAAATTGCGCTAGAATGTACACCTTAGACAGGGCAATCACAGATGGTGGGAGGACATAGTGAGCGATTCTGTCATATGGCTTATAGGCTTTTGGCATTTATATCCCAGAAATATGGCCAATATAATTAGGCCAGAGCCATGTAGTTCAAGAGAACTCAACATAAAGAGATGATAGTTTCCAACTAACTTTTTATTATGTTTTCAAAGCAACTGGAATTATGAACACTTGGATGGTTGTTTCTTTGCTTATACCAAGTGAAAGGGACAATACTGACGGTTTTGAAAAACACCACAATCTTTGGTAGTCTCCTGTCCTCCATTAACAATAGACTGTGCTGAACAGCAGGACTGTACTGTAGCTAAATAAAAGTGAGTTGAGTTGTTCTAAAACAGAGGTCGGCAACCCCCAAAATAAGAAGAGCCATTTTAAAAAAATCCTTCAGTAACCAAGTGTTTTGAGAGCTGCAATGGGTGTAGCCTCATGGTGGGGGGAGCTGGACCAGGGCACCTGCCGCAGTGTCCTCTGGTGCCAGGGGGGGAAGGAGGACTCAGAACCAGGAGTGGGCCACCTGCAGGATACCCTGGTGGCAGGGGAGAGCCTGGCACCAACTGCCTGCGGATCCCCCAGTGGCAGGGGTAGGAGCAGGCTACCTGCGGGGTCCCCCAGTAATGGTGGTGAGCCTGGAGCTGCAAGAGGGCAGCCAAAGAGCCACATGCTGCTCCGGAGCCACAAGTTGCAGAACTTTGAAAGTCCTGGAACAGACACAGTTATGTTTGTGCTTAGAGGTGTGTAGCCAATACTGAATATGCTTGAAAAAGACAATCTTCCTCTGACTTGACTCTCTAGCTTAAACTGTAGTTGTTTTTAGCAGCTGCCCCTACCGAGTACAAGTGAAACTACGTTTATATTACTGATAGGACATCTTGGTTTTTAATGTATCAGAAACAATTATGACATGATTTGATGTTAATGCTTTTTTTGGGTCTGATTGGGAGCTAGCACATACAGCTCACATTCCGGATGAGGGTAACTGGCAGCAGTCTGGCTTTCCAAATGTAAGCTTTGCTTTGTTTCACAATAGAAGGTGGTGTGGGCAGCAGGGAGAGAAGTAGCTGGATCTATACTGGCTCTTGTCTTTCCTACAGACAAACATTGTCTGTAATATTTTGTCATAATAGTTTCTGCAGTAATATCTTTTTTTTTTTTTTTTCCTGTCTTCCCAAATGGATGTGATAGTGTCTCAGGTACAGTTTGTAATCCTAATATGGATCCAGTTGGGAATGAATACATTTTAAGATTTTTTTTTTTGTCTGCTTGTGGTATGTTTACCAGAAAAACCCTCTGGAACCAAGAGAGATTTAAATCTATAGAGTGTGGGCCCTTCTCAGGTAGAAAGGTTAGAATAAAAAATGTCTAAAGAAGATTAGATTCTGGAGGGGAGAAGGGGGGGTATGGCGGGACATGAAGGACTAATCATAGTTTTTGCTTGTGCAGATTTGGGCCCGTTCATCATGATTCTATACATATCAAGTATATTCTTTAGCAAATTTACCTGGTAACTAATTAAAATTCCTTTTTAAAAAACAGACTTAATGCCACATTTTTAAAGGGAATTAGGTGTCTAGTGGGATTTTTCAAAGGCACCTAAATGTCCAGTTCCTATTAAAATCAGTAGATGTTAGGTGCATAGGTACTTTTGGAAATCCCAAGGAAGTGTCTATCTGCATCTTTTGATGTCTAAATACATTTAAAAAGTTCTTCTGAAACATGCTTAAGTGACATCTCTGGAGACTGAAATCCTGTTTCTCCACAGAACAAGTGCAGTTGTGGAGGCATCAATGGAAACTTTTCTTACCTCCCAGAAGTTCTGCCTCCAGATCTCGACCTAGCCTGATTCAACAAAGCATTTAAGCATGTGCTTGCCCTTCAGTGCATATTTAAGCTCATCCTTATTCAGCAAAGTACTTAATCATGCATTACTTTTAAACATGCACTTCAGTCCCATTGAAGTCCATGTGACTTTAAAGTTAAGCACGTGCTTGCATGTGTTCAGAGTTGCCAACAAGAGTGTATTTTGGTTTTGCACAATAGACACTACGTCATTTTGGAAGATCATCAACCAGCTGATGTCTGTTCATATCACTTGCTGTGGTCACCGCAGAACTGAATTGGAAGCGTTAATAAAAGAGAGAGTGAACGCCACATCCCACTAACCTGACTTTGTCTCATGTCTGTTTCTTTTAGGCTGGTGCTTGAGTTTGATCTCTTGGTCTTCGCTTTTGGCAAGTTTCCTGTTGTCATTTCAACCTGGCTATGTATGTTTCTGTCCACGTTCACTGTACCTTATGGCCTCTTCCAGCAGTGGGCCCAGGGCCACTGCTGTTCCTCCCACCGAAAAATTCGCTCCTTCTTCTTTGGGACACTCTTTATGCTTTTCCAAGCCGGGCTTGGGCTTGGGCCGACTTACGTTGCTGTGTCGTACGCTCTACCTCCAGCCTCTCGGTTCATTGTAATACTTGAACAGGTAGGTCCCTGTGTGGTATAACAGCAGATGGCTTTTCAGGCTGTAGTGGAAAATTGTGTTGAGGAAAGAAACTGGCTTAAGAGCTTCTTCCTTGCCCTCCATCTGACCCCCCCTAAAAGATATAGCAGTGGCTGTCTCACAAGTGAGGCAGTAGCAGTCTATAACAGACCTCATTGCTCTTGGCAACTGTTTGTTTTTTAAAATATTTTCTGTGGGTTGTTTTATTCAGACTTTCAATAATTGCACCTTTTGATGAATCAAATTCGGTACCTGCTAATCCGATACAGATGTATCAGACTATTGAATATATGCTTTTAAATATCAGCTATCTCTAGATAAGGAGTACATGTGGCTGCTAACAGCAAGAGAGAAATAGAAACATTCAAAATATTACCAATTCCTAAGTGGCTGCTTTGAGAACAAAAGTAAAGATTTAAAGGCACTTGACCACTGTCTATAATGTAAATTAATCTAGTTGTCACACAACAGATAAGGTGCAGTAGCCACAGGGCAAAAGAATTTCTAAAGCTTTAATTGTGTGTTGTCTTGCAAACTCCTGCTGATTTTACTTGCTGCTTTTTTAGTGAAAAATGCAAATAACACGGAATATTAAAAAACGACGAAGTGGGATTTTCTCCCACGAAAGCTCATGCGATTAATAAATCTGTTAGTCTTTAAAAGTGCCACAAGACTCTGTTGTCTTATTAAAAAACGGGAGAGGTTTTAGATGATCTCCTTCTAAAATAGCCATTTGCCTTCTTAGTATTTTTACTTGTAATACTGTTCTAAATTCAGCAGTTTTTTGTGCTCTGTGCATATAAATACGAAGACTATACACATCTTCTTGCAAGATGTGCAGTATATAAAATATATGGCAATAATTATCCAAATCACAAACTGTTTAATGTAACAAATGTTTCTGTGGCCCAAGTGATGCATCACATTTGGCTATATCAGACTCTTTCAGTGTTATCTCAAGAAGGAAGGCAGTAATTGCACAGGTCCATTTTGAGGGAGCCAGTCTTGAGTAGATTAAATATAATTAGTGTTAGAACAGCTCCAACTTTCACAAAAGGGCTCAGATTTTTCCCTAAACGCTCAATAAATATGTATTGCTGGCCTAACAGAGAATTTAAAATCCTTTTTGAACAGTGAATTGAATAGCATGTGTAACAGTCACATGTTGGTGCCCTCTTATTTCAACTCCTAAATGGTGGTTTTGTTAACCACTTTTTAAAAAAAAAAAAAATGGAGCCCACATACTCCATTAATCTGAGATCAGCAACAATAATCTCAACACTGAGAACAGGTGGATTATTGGAATAATGAGATTCATTGCTTCAATCCAGGTTGTGTTTGGTTAACCTGGCTAACGTTCTATTGGTTTCTGTGTCACGCGACACTTGCACTAGCCTGAAGCTTATTTTAATTTCCACTTAAATTAGAACACTTCGGATTTTTTGGAAATGAGGAGAGGTGAAGAAGGGGCAAGGACCACTATTGTCTACATACTTGCCACTCCTGTGGCTCTTAGAATCTTTAGTTGAGATGATCCTATGGTGGAATAGCTCATATCCTTTAAAAAGGGATAAGGTGAAAAGAGACTAAAACACTGAAAGTGTTTTCCTGATGCATCACTCTATCTCACTGGAGTGGGAAGGCTGAGGAAGTTTAATTGTGGAAAATGGGATCTTGGAGACTCTCTTGTTTTACAGGTTCGTCTACTTATGAAGGCGTATTCATTCATTCGGGAGAATGTTCCTCGGGTCCTGTCTTCAGCCAAGGAGAAGTCAAGTGAGTAACTTACCCTGCTTCCACTTGACATGTGTGGATAGATTGTTTTATTCTTTGCTCTCTGACTTCTCTTCCTCTAGGGGTGAAATTCACCAGTATGCATATATAGTTAGTTGGCCCAAGGTTTCTGTCCACCATGTAAACTCTTAAGGTGTAAGTGGGTCTTTAACGTGGCTGGAGAGATGCTGAGACTCTGTGGTGGCCCTCTGCAAAGGAGTGAATTTCACTCAGGATGACTGTTGATACTAAGAAGTAGAATTAGAATTGGTTTTATCAAGAAAAAGATGTTGGCCAAGACATCGGGTTTTTCTACTGACTTTTAGTGCCGGTGGTAGGGAGGGGGGCCTTATTACCACTGGGACATCCACAAGAAATGGTAGAGGGGACTATGGTTTCATGCTTCAGTCCAAAGGAGAGCACCTCTAAAAGGGCAGCAGCCCCTCTAGAACAGCACAGTAGTGTTAGCATGGAATAAGAGCCTAGGTGCTGGCGTGGGACTTGGTTTGCTGACATTCTGGCCCTCAGGTAAATGTGGTACCAGCAATCAGAACACATTGGCAAGTAACTGATTAAGAAATGTGTGTCTCATGGTGGCCAGTCTAACAAAGTTGTGCACTGAATTGGCTGTACAAGTTTCTCTGAACGTAATGTCCGGACCAGAATTCCTGTTAACTATCAATCTGTTTCCCCTCTGTTTTTTTTTCTGGCCATCTGAGGATTCTGCCCCCTTTATTAAAGTCTTCAGGCTAATAGCAAGTGAGGAGGCCTGGGTTATGCAGGCAGAAGGTTGGTGAGAAAAGCACAGTGCCTTCAGTATGTTGAATGCTACCAAATGTTCTTTTGCTCTTTCAGGCACTATTCCAACTCCCCAAGTTACCCAGTATCTGTACTTCCTCTTTGCTCCCACCCTCATCTACAGAGACAGCTATCCCAGGTAATAGCAGCAACAGTGATACCTTTGTGGAGTATTCGGAAACTCTTAACCGATGTTTAACACCTCTGAAGCGGGAACCATCTCACTTTACTGAGGCACAGAGACATTCAGTGAATTTCTGCAGGTCATGTCAGTTGTGTTGAGTAAGATCCTTAATGCCCGAAAAGAGGAATTTTATATGTAACATTGTGCTCTCTCTTTGTAGGAATCCCACAATAAGATGGGGTTATGTAGCTACTAAGTTTGCACAGGTGAGTCCAGTTTCTTTGATCATGTACATGTGTCCAGAGAATTTGCAGACTGTCAGATGGAATTTCCATGCACTTCCTGCTTGAGGCCTTGGCTTACTGGCAATTACCCAGTAATGAGTTTCACTGGGAAAATACAGAAGCCCTACTGGTGATGGAAAAAGATGAAAAAACTTGTTGATCCCAACTGTTAGACAAGCATCTGGGGTACAAATATTAATCTAACTCTTTAAGGAAAAGAAAAATTGTACTATTTGCTTCCTTCAGTGAGTTGACTCCATATTTTTTACCCACACTCTATTTGAGGAAATTATCTAAATTCCATTTAGGGACTGACTTTTCCTTAGCATCAGTTCTTAGCCCTTGGCTTTATATTGATGTAGAGTGCAATAGAAACCAAGTACGCATTTTATCAATATACCATGTATACTGAAGATGGGCCAACTACCTTGCAAAACGAAGAACTGACTGGAACCTTTGTCTTAGTTTCAAACCACATCCTCTTTGGAAAAGGTTGTTTACCACTCCAGTGCTTCAGACAGAAACACAAGTGGCACTATATCTCTTGAGATTTCCAGCCCTGTTTTGAAGACTGAGGTCTTCATTGTTCAACCCAAGCTTTTGGGTACTTATCTGAACATTAATTAAACTTTTTTGTTACTTGTTTCACTTCTCTAAACCTAGGAGCCCTGATCAAGCTCATAAATTCTTGGGAAGGTAGTTTGTGTAAGTTTGCAGGGGCAGTAACAAGAAACTGCTTTCTTTGTGCTTGCATAAAAGCACAGTCCTTTTATCATTTCTTGATGTAATCCAAATGCATTTCTGGGCCAAGAAAAGGTGTAACATATCGTCCCAGCTCCCTCTTGACTACACCATTCTTTCTGTGGAGGGAAAGGGGTAGCAAAACACGTATCTAATTACAGCCAGGGTATACACATGTTATAACGTGCCTTAGGTGATCTGAAAAGCAGATTATAAAGTGTGTCAGGGTTTTCATCCAATCAAGTTGCTGTAGTGACAGAACTTCCCTGTTATAAAACTTTGGGTAGGGAATTGCCTGATGAACCAAACAGGTTCTTGAATGGCCTGGCATATTTTTAATCTGCCTGTTACAATATTTTAGTTAGATCCAAATTGTGAGATTTTTCAGTTGTATCTTGGGTATCCGTATAAAATTAATATAATAGTAGAAGATGATAAAGCTGAGTAGAAATACTCACAGCTGCTACATCAGTAGGTGGACTTAGAGAAATTTATAAAAATGCTCTGGTAGGAGAGGGACAGTGCACATATGTTCTCATACCAATTTAAAACAAAAAGAAATTAGAATGTTGCAGGAGTTTCATGAAAGACAGTTGAATATTCTCTAATCCAAGAAGTGTTTGAGTTGGGGGTGGTGCCATTGTTTTCTCTCTTCTAACCCACTCTCCCCCCCTTAAGAGAATTGCCATGTTACAGATGTTACTTGTGCATTATGTTTTTTATGGAGGAGTGTGACTGCTTTTGTACTCCAGGTGATTGGTTCGCTTTTTTATGCCTACTACATCTTCGTGCGACTCTGCATCCCTCCATTTCGGAACATAAGTCAGGAGCCCTTCAATCTGCGAGGGCTGGTCCTCTGCATTTTCAATTCCATTCTGCCAGGTAAGACCCAAATGGCTGTGTGACATTACAATATTCCTTCACTGCCCACCAGAGCTATGCTTGTGACAAAGGAGTTCAGAGGAGATGCTAAACTCCTGCCTATGAGATTTATGACACATGGATGGCTTTTCATAGAGAGGGGGAGATTGGTCACTATAGTGGCCATGGTTGACCTGCCATACACCTGTCCTGTGGTAACTGGAGAATAACTCACTGCTCTGTTTTTAAATAAGACAAGGAATCTTCATGAGGGTTCAGCAATGAGATGATGTAGCTGAGGGCATGAGCGATTCAAATATAATGTCTAAATTTTTATTCTGGCTCCTTTAACATCAGGCTCTGTGAATTGTAGAGCGAGATTACACATTTATAATTATAATTAAAGATTGATTAATACAAAATCTGGTTCCTCCTATTAAACCTGTTTGCAGCAGATAGTTTGCAGACAGTTTTTGTATCCCTAGTCACTCAGTATGCAAACAGATGTCATGAAACAAGTCTAGATTTTTTTTTGTTCTTTATCTCCAGGTGTTCTGATTCTCTTCTTGGTCTTTTTTGCATTCCTTCACTGCTGGCTTAATGCATTTGCTGAGATGCTGCGCTTTGCAGACAGAATGTTCTACAAGGTAACAGTTCCCACAAATGGATGAATAGTCTTTCTTCTGCAGTATCTGTAGATGTTGCTGATGTTCTCTATAGATGCTATTTTTGTTAATCAACCCAAAATGAAGTTCCTAGAATACCTTTTTAGATTAAGTAGGGGCAGGAGAGGAAAAGAGCTCCAGAAAGCTCCGCCATGTGGGGTATCCTGGCAGCAGAAATGTTATTGGTGTTCACTGTAGGGGAAGTTCCTTCTCAAAAGTCCCTTTATATCAGGATTGAGGCATCCCACGGGGCATTGTGGAAGAAGATTGGCCTGTTAATGCCTGTATTATGTGTTCATTGAGTGAAAAGGACTTCAGTCATCAGAGTGGTAAAATCTTGCAATGCACCTTGTTAAATTAACGGGAATGATAGATTGGGTGGCTAGAACAATGAGTCTGCTCAAACATTTGCAAACTTAGTTTTCAAAAAGAGTTAATGGAAGATCTTCACTAACTCCTTGTGTGTTTTAGGATTGGTGGAACTCCACATCATATGCAAACTATTACCGAACTTGGAATGTGGTGGTACATGACTGGCTGTATTACTACGCTTACAGGGACTTCCTGTGGGTGAGTAGCAAGCAGATTTGTTCCTCGTTCTTTCTTTTTTTAAAACACTAAGGGGCCTTTTTCTCAAACAGTAAGGGTGTGGGTGGGTGTAAGAGGGGAGTTAATGCCATTCCTCATGAGAAAATATGAAGTATTAGTTTGCATTGCTAGAGTCCTCATTGGCTCTGGAAGAACACTGATGTGGAGAAGTTAGGTTATTTCTGCAATTATGCAGAAATGACAAAGTAGGAAAACGTGGTGAACTGTGAATTAATGTAGTTGTGTATCATTGGAATCCATGTTACAACTTTGTAAGTGACTTTGAATAAATACATAAATATCCACTAAATGCTCCTCCATATTCCTGTGCCAGTTTTAGAGAGTCCAGTGTCATGGACTTTTTACAGCTCTACAGGACTTTTTGCTTTTTTGACTGACTCCTTTTGTAAGTCACTAGATCAATGACTAATAAACTGGTGATCTGCTGACCTTTGAGAGGGAGATCAGCAAGCCTTTCCTGCAGGATGGGAGGGAGAATGTTTAAAATGATTTAGGTTAAAAGTCCAACTATAGGCCGACTAGCAACTTGATGTTGAGACACTGCTTCGTGGTGCTTTCAGCCATGTGATTGACTGAATTTAATGCCCTGGTATGGGCAGCCACTTATGCATGTGACCTGTTCCACTGAGTTCATTGGTCTACTCACATTCATAAAGTGCAAGACTGCGGCCTTGTCCCATGCTTTAATGAAAGCGTACTGAACCTAATAGTTTGTTGGTTTACAGAATTGTTCTCTTCCAGCCTGGTAATATATTATTTAGATGAGCTTTGAAATGTCTCTACAGTTCACGTGCATTCTCAAGAAATGAGAAGTGAAAAAAGCAGAGTAGAAATCCCTCGAAGAATAGACACTTTCCTTAATCTAAGGGATCTGTAATGTGTATAGAGCTCTTCATGCATAGCAGGGGCAGACCCTAACGAGTCCACTAAAGTGACTTAAATTGTATTAACCTCTAGTGTAAAATACAATAAAGTATAAGAAAACTGTTGACTTATCAGCTCTGTATTGATATCCCTTTTTCCCTCCTCTTCCTGTTACCAGTTCTTTGGCAAGAAGTTCAAAGCTGCAGCTATGCTGTCTGTCTTTGCTGTCTCAGCTGCTGTACATGAGTATGTCCTGGGAGTCTGCTTCGGTTATTTCTATCCAGTCCTCTTCTGCCTTTTCATGTGCTTTGGAAGTAAGTCACCAAGGAAAGCATTTGGTTTAAAAAATTTTTAAAAAAAGGCAGCTGTGGTGAAGCCCAAAGATTATAACGGGGATCAGGTTCTGTTGGACTAATTGCTCCTTGAATTCTGGGCTTCAGGGCAGAATAGTCCATGGCCCCTCTAGAAAGGGATGGCTCAGATTTACAGTCATGGGTGGTGAGTGAAACTCCCTTTGGGAGGCTAGCTCTCCATCTTGTCCCCTCCGGCATTGTTTGATATTGGCATCATCACTGTTCCCTGCCTCTTTTGATGAGAGCAAACATTATTTTGTGGATGATGTTTGTTCTGGGGCAGGCACAGTGCAGGTGGCTACTGTGCACAGCTTCCCCTCCCCCACATTTGTCAGTGCTCATCACTCTTGTGCTATAGCATGCCTACAACTCCAATTCTAAGGTGAGACTGCTAGATGAAGCAGGTTGTTAATCAATTGTATTGTAGTCTTGTAGGGAACAAACCTGCCAATGTGGTACTCATCACTTGTGCCTGACTGTTTTGAGCTGCTTTCTGTGCTGCATGGACTTTTCCTATAATGTGCCATCAATAGCATGGAAGCTAGGAAAGAAGACCGAAGATAAAAACTAAGTTAGTGGAAACTAAAGGAGAATTCAAGAGACTGAATGGAGGGGTTTTTTGTGTGTTAAGTCCTGAGGTTGTAGGTGTCCTGACTAGCACACCTTGATAGCTTTCAATTTTCTCTTCCAGTGCTTTTCAACTTCATTCTTAATGACCGTCGGAAAGGACCCATCTGGAATGTGCTCATGTGGACCTCTCTCTTTCTGGGCCAGGGTGTCATCATTTGCCTTTACAGTCAGGAGTGGTATGCACATCAGTATTGCCCCTTGAAAAATGTGAGTGTTAATCTTTGATTCTGGAATAACTGAGTGTACAGATAGTGCGAAGGAACGAGCCTGGTTTGGGCAAGAACAAAAGAGTAGCGAGAGTCACCCTTATGGAGAGAAGGGAGGGAAATTGTAATATGGTAGAGGAGAGTGGGAATGGACTGACAGAGCATAATCTGGACAATGGGGGCTGATGTTATAAGGAAGTTGGCTTCTATTTCACTTTGTTTTTAAACTTACAACATGAGCCCAGTAATAAAATCTCCAGAACGGTAAAAAAATTTGAAGCAAGCTCATATGTGGACAGGTTCCTAAAGGATAGCTGTATTAGTCTAGGTCAGCAAAACAAACAAGGAGTTACTGACTGCTGCGACCATTTTGGAGAGGGGCTGATGCTGCCAACAGAAATTAGAGAAACTAGGACAGCTCTCTGGCTAACAAAAAATCTCAACTATCTAGTATTTCACTGCTCATCGTTCACCACCCCTCCCCCCATGTTTTCTGTTTTACTTTGTAGGGTCACTTCTGTAAAGAAGTCTCTAAACAGTGCATTTTATTTCACCTGGTCTGTCAATTTTCAAGTAGTGGGCTTATATCCTCTAAACTCAGAGCACTTTACTCCATTCAGGCAATATGTACCAGTATTACAGTGCTGGGGAGGCAGTGTCCTCCCCCTCCTGGATGAGCAGAAACAGTTGTGGGTTTTTTTAGCATTGGTTGGATCTGTAAGGAATTTCCCCTTGCCAACAGCAGTGGCAATTGTAAAGTAGGAAAATAGGAGCATGATTCTAAAATCATACATGAAGTTGTGTGTTTAATAGTGAATTGAAGTGTCTGAGTAGTGAATTCTTGCTAGCTCAACCTGTCCTGCATAACACTTTGAAAAGGCATTCAGACCTATTCACTGAAGACAGATAAATAGATTTTGTGATGGCAATAGATTAGAAGCTTATGTTTACCTGGAAAAAATGTTTGGCTCCACATAGTTGTCAGAACCAGTCAGCAGCCTCTCTCACTAACAAATCTGAGAATATGTGGTGTTGCTGGCTGCTTTTCTTTTAAAGGGAGTGTGAGAAAAGGCATTACTTGACTTCAGTTGACTGTACAATAACATCCACCACTACATGTCCATGACTAATATGCTGCCTCTCTTCTGTTGTGTCTTTTAGCCCACATTCCTGGACTATGTGAAACCACGCTCCTGGGATTGTCATATTCAGATTTAAAATCATTAAACTCAGCTTTCATCTTACTTCCCGTATCTGAAGATCAGCGTGTGTTCCTCAACAACAGGGATCAATGACATAGTTCACTTCAAATCTTTTTTTTTAAGGGAAGTTGTGCCTCCTGATTATTGGAGATAAACTGTTTTTGTAACTTACTGAAGCAGCCCAATTGAAGTGGACTGCAGCAGGCTTCCAGGTGGCTCTCATTGCGCACAGTTCCACTCAGTCATTTCCATGCCAGTCATGAAACACTGAGATGAAGGTGATGGCCATTGGAATTTTGCTTGTTCCAGCGGTGCTTCATATTTTACTGCTCTTCATCCAGACAATAGATAGTCTGGTCAGTGATGGCCTCTGTCAATCTGTTTCTTAGACATTCCTTCACAGTTCTCCTCCTTCAGTAACTGAAAACATCTACAGAATTTGTATGTTCTTTGAAACCCTCCTTGTTACTATGGCAGTGTTATGTGACAGAGTAACAGAATATCTTTGCATCATAGCCAAAGTATTGGTGGATGGTTTTCTATGTCCTCTGTTTGGAATTACTTGCCACAGACATACATACATATATATATATATATATATATATATATATATAT